>CM049433.1:17898515-18498515 GCA_026929855.1 Poa annua
TCATCAAAACCACTTGGCAACACCTTCTGCTCCTCGTTGGGTTCGACACTCTTATTTATCGAAAGTACGGTGATACATCCCCTATACTTGTGGGTCATCAGGGTGCCGAGGAGAGCTTCAGAACCCTCCCGAGTTAGGGTTGACGACGGCGGCGGCGGCGGATGTTTTCTGGAATATTGGCTCGGGTGTCTAGGGTTTTCCCGAAAAGACGAATATATAGGCGAAGGGGCGACGTCGGTGGAGGTCCGAGGCCTCCTCACCACGTGGCGGCGCGGCAGAAGGTGGGACCGCGCCACCAGGTGGTGAGGACGGCCCACGGCCCCCCTTCGTTTCTTCTTCGGACTCCGTGTACGTGTTGGAAAAATAGGGACTTTGACTCCTGCTTCGTGCAATTCCGTGAATATTTCCAGAGCAACTATTCTGAAACCAAAAACAGCAGAAAATAGGAACTGGCACTGTGGCATCTTGTTAATAGGTTAGTCCCAGAAAATGCATAAATATGATACAAAGTGTATATAAAACATGTTGCAATTGGTACAATATAAGCATGGAACATCAGAAATTATAGATACATTGGAGACATATCATTTCCCATCTCAGAACATTAGGATACACACACCTTCAAAGCCACCCAGCAACTGCCTTCATGGTCACCCTGTTACGACCGTGACGGTTGACAACACGAAAGCAACTCCTCCAGTATGCATGACCCCAATAACCTCATGGTTACAAGGACATGTTATACAACAACTTTTCTGTGATAAAGCTAAGGACAAAAAGACTATTTAACGGAATCTCTTAGCATACGAACACTTGGGTGACCCAGCCATATTATTATCCAATAATATGCCATCCTTGATGCTGACATAAACTCTATGTCCATGACTAGGAAAAGCCGCGTCATCTAGCATTAAGAATTAGTCCATAAAAGAACTGGGGTACTTTTTACGTATTCATATTCTCTACACGTGCAGGTGAGCTTTTCCCTAAATCACGCATTTAGAAATCACTGCAGTTATAGCATAGAGAATACGAATCAATAATGTATAAATCAGATATACATATGTATAAATACATTGTCACATGTATAAATACATTGCCTTTTGGGCATATATCCAACAGTCTCCCACTTGCACAACTGGCAATGTTTAGTTTGCATAAGTTTAACATCTAGATAGATGTTCGGTGTTTTCTCAAGCTCACCCTTCTGTGGTTGACATTTGTCTGTTTAGTCCATAATGGTGACTATGTGAACTTTATGTTTCTTATGCAAAAGATATGCATAACCTCAATTGATCATAAGATCACTTGTAGCCTGGTTATTCTAGGCGAAACCCTGGAAAGTTCACTAAGAATATAATTTCATTGTTTTACCAATTAGTTGTCTTCTTCGTAAAGAACCACACCTAGACAACCCTTCATCATGGAAGTTTTACGCTCCCGCTGTCTTTGCCACTTGTTGTAGATTTCGTAATATAGACTCAATGTTTTACATAAACATACCCATCATTTGTGATGCACAAAATTTAGAAAATTTCGTCATCTAATCCTTGTCTTAACCTTTATACTTATCTCATAAGATTTTCCAATGCAACTCTTACATTATGAGTATTTCTCACTTTTGAAGTAACTTCTTCAAAATACGCCTTATGGAGAATCCTCATCTTAATTGGAGTCAATTGAACTTTTAGCAAATTCAACTTGTCAACAATTAAGTTTTGACTACTTTGTTTTGATCTTAAAATTTCACATCTTACGAAATTCCTTTATGATCAAGATTTCAAATCGATCGATCATGCTCACCATCGTATGAAACAGCCATGGTTCTTGCACATGAATTTCCTTAATCTTTATGAGAATTTACATTCTCTCGTATTTCAAATAGTATTCAAAACACCCTCAATGAAATTTCCGCAACATCATATCTCATCTTTATATGGCAACTTCCATATGTGATGTGACGAATATGTTCCAAATATGCATGTTATTAATTTCCTTTAATAACACTACACATTGTATCAAAACAAAACAATCTATTAAATTACATTATTCAAACTCGAATAATATGACTAAGCTCCCACTGATTTAAATGAAATTACGACTTTCCTTTATTTCCTGAAACTTAAAACAACTTTGTTTCTTGTTTCCTCCTTTTAATATTATATATTTGTCCTAGACAAATATATTCCTTTTATGATTTGATTTATATTCAATTAACAAAAGACCCTCGAGCTGTACTAAGTACATAACCTCGATCCATCTTTCCTTTTGAAAGGAATATGTCTTTGTCAATATCTCATATAAACTTCCTATCATAAAAACTTTCCTTTGATCAACACAACTTTGTGATCATCTTTTCGTCTAACAAAAAGATCCTTATTGAGTTTATCACAACTCAACACAATGATATTAATATGTATATGACATCTAAGTCATAATCTATTGGGGTTTTATTCTAGCACATCCTTTTCTTTATTTTGTTTTAACATTAAAGTTTCCTAGAAACTCATATGCTAAACTATTCTGGTTAAGTGAATTTATCTTGACAAGACGTCATGCATTAAATGCATAGACTCTCGGTATTAGTTTAAAAGACTTGTCAATTGGAATTGCTTCCGCTTGCGCAACATCTGATAACTATTTCCGAAGATTCAAATAATCTCTTCAAGATTTCACAATCCTCCCACTAGAATTCTCTAGAAGAATAAATTCCTCAAGAATCACATATATCTTTGTGGCAAAACATTGTCACTTATGTGGTGGTTACAAAAGGATTTCCAATTAACTTACTGGAACAACCAACAAAATAAATCTCTATTTATATTCCTCCTTTAGGATCAAGTTTCAATCTTTCATAAAACTTTAAGGTCCCAAATTCTTTGTGTCTCCTTATGTTTATCTTTCAAAACTATGACACAACTCACAAGACAAATATTCCTAAGTCTTTCTTTATTTTAGGACCGAACCTTTTTTCAGAAATTCCAAGTACCTAAAATCATCAAGTCCCTTTATGTCTATCTTTCAAGACTATGACATGATTTCCTTTAAAGACTCTACTTTGTGCTAAAAATAGAACAATGCAATAAATACTTGTAATTGGATTTCTTGGAATAACTCTGCAAGTAACTATATCTTAGCAATTATTTAATCATACTTGATCAAATACATGAATCGAAATAAATTTCTATTCATCATATTACTAGGACAATATTTCTAAAACAATATTGTGTAGTCCCAAGATATCAAATAAAATATTGACTATCACAAAACTTCATTATTGATTAACTTCACTATGTGCAATATCTCAAAATCCTTCCATCATATTACTATGATCTATTTGAGACAATAGTGCCACACGAAGGTGTTATCAACATCTTCACAATATATCTTAGAACAAATGATATTTCCATAATTCAAGAGATTTGTAACTTGATCATCCTCAAAGGGATCGATCCAAAATATTCTTTGATAAACGAGAGATAGAATCTCACAAAATCACAAGAGTACTTTCATCGCTATAAATGCGATCCTATTACAAAATAACTTTGGGTTAAACCCTCAAATCTCTTAAACTAAAACTTGAAAAGTAAATTGGAGATGCCTTCATCTTGTGGATGAAATTTTATGCGCCGAGCTTGACGCACATCACCACCTTTACTCCTCCGTCATCTTACTTGCCGTATCTCCTATATCATTGCATAATAAATTAGCAACCGATATTTCCAGAGTTACTATTAAGATTGACAAATATTATTTTAGGTATAATTCTTATACCTTTCTTGCCCTTAGAAGGTTTCTTCTTCAGAGCCAAGAATTTCTTGCAGTTCCTCTTCCAGTGTCCCTTCCCTTTACAGAAGAAGCACTCGGATTCCTCTTGAGTTGTAGTAGTAGTCTTGTCTGATGCCTTAGCATGCTTAAACTTCTTTGTTCTCTTCTTCTTGAACTTTGCGGTTTGGGTAACCATCAATACTTGATTGTTCTCCCTCTTCACGCTAGGTTCATCAGTTTTTAGCATTGCAAGCAGCTCATTTGGTGTCTTCTCCAACCCATTCATGTTGTAATTCATGATAAAACCACTGTAAGACGGGGGAGGGAAGCCAACACCAGATCTATACTTAGCTCGGCCGGAATACACGTACACGACTACTAGTCCTAACAGAAGTGACGGAATGCACGTACACGACTACCATTGACTACTAGATTGTGCAGAAGTTTTGGGAGACTGAATATGCCCGGAGATAATGTTCAGATAAACTGACTTTAATTCTTCAATGAAATTAATTATTTCACCGGATGGGTAATTATACACGAAGGAAAGTCTGTCGATGTTCACACAATGTAATTACTATACTAATTTCAAAAAATAATGTAATTACTATACGGATCTCAATCTTTTCACTATGACCACATACAATTGGGCAAAAATACTTTTGTTGTTAGCTATGTGAATTTATTTGTTAATCCGGACAGTGTTTGGAGTCGTCCCCGGTGAAGCAACTACTCGGATGTCTCTCTACACTTTTTAAAAAAAAATTATGTCTCTCTACACTTATTTGGCATGACACCATGGCTGCTCTTGTTTATCCTCTTGCCAATTTCTTTTTGCTCACTAGAGTATGCTAATTCACACTTCCAATGTTTGGTGCACCTGTACATGTACAAAGTGTTGACTCATGGAGTGCACATTATGTGATGTTACTCGGCAGATGCCAGATCGATTCAAAATATGAACAAGACAAGTGATGTTACTTAGGAAATAATCATATATAATATTGAATCTTCAGTTCCAATGAAAAGTATGATTTCCTGTAGGTAAGTATTTTTTATGTGCAATGCAAGAGAATATATAGGACCGATCTGATTTGGATAGAGATTTATCACTTTCATTAGCAATTACCAGCCTACTTTTTCATTAACTTTCCGTAAGTAAGTATATGATTTTCTTGGTTTAGTGGGACAATTTATTTTCTTGATTTTCTTGTTTTTTCATTAAGCCGTGTCCAATTTATTGATTCTCTCGAAATTTTGAAGCAATAGAAAGAAATTTTGTAGCAATAGAAAGTAGTAATGCTATGAGGAACTCCAACAAATTTGTCAGTTTAATACCTATTTTTTTGTTTTGAGACATGGAGGTAGCAACTTAGGGCTGAAGGAAGCTTTAAAGGTGCTAGACAAGGGCCATAATGATGATTCTTCGTGCACTCATAATATTTTTGAATCACGTGTTGTACAAGACCTGTTTTTGAACCTGACAAAGAATATTACAACTTAATCTGGCTTGAGTACATGCTTATCTGTCTGGCTACTCTTCGGGAGGTAATATGACACATGCTTATCTAGTATCTAATTTGTGTGTAAGTGATGGTATTAAGCATAATCAGATGACATGATTTTGTATAGACGTGCGTTGCAGCGTGCACGTCTACTAGCATAAAATAAGATCCAAAGGTTGTCGGGGCTGATAAGGATAGGCCAACCAGAATTGAAATTAACGTGTTAGCTGACTTCGGCACGTAAAATTTCTTCATGGTTGACTGAGATTTATGGACAAAGTAGACACCTGAAAATCAGAAAAAAGATATTCTCAAATAATCTCGATGGTAGTTCCGTTCCTGTGAAATAATATATTCAGTAAAGATCAATCCGCCGCAATATGCGGGAATATTTCTTGATCATAGCATGATTGAACAAGAAAGTAAGCCTAATTATTGACACTAGAAGCGACCTCAAGAACACTTTGTCTCACTTTTTTTTTTTAAATCCAGTAGTGTAATACTCCGCCACCAACCAAATATTCAATAAAAATTAACCATAGCAACGCACGAACATATTTGTTATAAACTAAGAAAGATAGATAACAACAAGCAGGAATCAACAGAGATCGGTGCCTAGCTCTATTCTTTTGTGGAGTCAGATGTCCGCCATGTGATCTGGTGATATAATGTTCTAAACTTTTCTCAAATCTTTTTTATTGAGAAGCAACATAATAAAAATATGCATTTGACTGCTGCAGTCATCAGAGACTACTTCAATTATTAAACATTTGATACTTTTAAAACTGTTTTCCATTGGAGAAAAGGACTCCGCCTAGGCGCGGCTTGCGCTTTTCCGAGCGCCTATGGTCTAGGCGAGGCGTTACGCCAGCGCCTCGCGCATCCTTGCGATTATGTGTGCCTTTTTGAACTTTGTAGCTAATAAGAGCTATGAAATGATGCTATTTGGCCACCTTCTTTGTGGACCCCAACCAAAATTATCACTGTTAGTGTTTCAGGCAAGTCAAGGACCAGCAACCTTGACATAAGTTGCTCGGCCATAGTTTTATATCACTGCTTCACAACTTATGACCCACATTTTGCCTTATTGTTTAACTTTCTAAAAGAAAGATCTGCTCCAGACTTGAAAAAGATGCGGAAAGCAAAGAGGGGCGGTGATCATCTCACTAGAGTTTTTCGTAAGAGCAGAAGTGCTTCCAAGAATGAATCATTGGTCTCAGGTCTGCTAGAATTTCCACTTTTCTGCTAGGTTTCCCCTCACATTTCTTAAGAGTTTTATTGACTATTCACAGTGATGCGAAAAGCAAAGAGGGGCGGTGATCATCTCACCGGAGGCTTTCGTAAGAGCAGAAGTACTTCCAAGAATGAATCTTTGGTCTCAGGTCTGCTAGAATTTCCACTTGTCTGTTAGGTTTCCCCTCATATTTCTTGAGAGTTTTATTGATTATTCACAGTTGCCTTAATGTTTTATTTTCTTAAACTAGGTTGCTTCCGTGGGGACTCTGATCAAGGTGTTTGGTCTGGGCTCAGTGATAGGTCAATATCACATTTGTCTAAAAGTGTCGCCTCTATTGCTTTGTACAATGGTGATTATATATGCTTAGTCTTCTCAGTTTTCCAACAAAATATATTGGAACACAACCAGTTACTAATAATTTAAATTGCAATCGTCTGTAGGAGACACAATCTTATTTTCATGCTCGGGCATAGCTATGGAACGCCAGGGTTGCAACCTTACAAGGTTTCTGACTTCTGCAAGTTTGGTTAGAGCTGTCAATGGTACAAATAAAGACCATGATGACTTGAAGGTTGGCACTGACAATCATCCTTTACTTATTTGCTCACTTCTAATAATTGTGTGCTGATTTCTTGCATTACTGTTTTGTAGATTGAAGTGCGCCCTGAAGGCAATGAAGTGTATATGGGGGTGCTGGATGAATTTGATCTAGATTGCAACTTTGTTGTTGTGAATGTCCATGCGTTCCTTGATGTTCAGGTTGGATCTTTCCAACATGCACTGCAAATTCTGCCCCATGGTGATCCATTAGTACTTGTAGGGCGTGGCGTCTCTGGTGAAATAATAGCTAAGAATATTGAATTTGATCGTTATTTAACTGTATCTGAGGATGATGAAGATGTTGACTGTAAAACCTCAGAGGTACACTTACATGGCGATATGATCATTTTATTCTATTTCTGTTATGCATGGAGGCAATAAGAAATATTTTTTATTTTACTGTTGTTCTATTCAACTTCATTTGGTTCAAATTTAACCCTTGTTGCCTGTCACCTTGTTATTTTATTAGGCTTGGGATGGTGGGCCACTTGTTTCTATTGACGGGGAGTTTGTTGGCATGATCCTTTTTCTGACTGCTAGAAGAGCCGTTTTCCTACCATGGGGCACAATTCTCAAGCATCTGGAGCATTACTGGGCATCCCAGCAAAAGAAGACTGGTCTTGTACGGTCAAAAACTTCTAAGTTTTACAGGTACGTCTATTGATGTTGCCCTAAAGCCTTTTTTGCGTATCAGACAACATAGGCATCCAATAATCTGAATCATTCGCTGTAGTTCACAATGTTTACTTTTAATATTAACTTTTCCTCTGCTACCTCAACCAAAATTTGCCAACCTTTGGCATGGATCACAGTTTCTCAGTTGTCCTGTACTGGATTAGTCATATTTCTTGTAGCAATGTTGAAAACTGTATGTTTGTCTTACTGGAATGTGCATTATGATCATGTTTTCATGAAACATTTTTCACACGAGTTGGGTCCGCATTTCTCTATCTTGTTCCTTGCCTATGATTCTACGCATGTAGTTTTGGCACTATTTTGCGTATTATTGCACTGGTTTTATCCATTTTGCATTTTGGTTAGTAGCCAACTAGTCATTTTTATGTTCGGCAGGGTTGGAGCAAAACCCATAGGTGAGAAATCTAACAGCCGTCCAGAAGGTGAGCACACAGGCACTCCTCGAGACTGCTTAACATTGTGGTATTATGCAAATTGTTGTGGTTTGAAATGGTAGTTATTTATAAGCTGTGTAAGTCTAGTGTTTACATTTGGATATCAACTAGTCTGGCTTTTCACTTATACTCTTATGTTGTTAGATCTTATCAGTTAGTGCACTGCATTCTTGGGTATGTTCGTCCATGCCAACTTCTAACGTTAGTTGTTGCTCAGGCTGTTGTCATGTTATAACTAATGTTACATGCTGATCATGCGCAGAATCCATGTGAATTTTCTTTCCATGTAAGTATTAGTATATGTCAGCGCTGATCACTTTACCTGTTGCCAGTACATCGGAATTTTCTCACCCAGGAGCAGTTAGATCTATACTACATGGGTTACCCGAAGTTACCATCCTCCATGTTAGGAGGTGTGTCACTGCTTTTAAATTTGCTGACCTTTTACAGCAATCCTGTACCACTAACAACTATTGTACAATGTATATTTCTCCAGCTGGCATGATTTTGGTTAATTCTTTTGAAGAGACTTTTGGCGACATACACGGTGAAGGTGTGTGGAGAAATTTTGGTAAAAGGGCTTCTAACATAGATCGCAATGTTGTCGCACTGGCTTCATTCAATGGTGATTTACAGTGATGTGCCATTTACGTATTCATCTCTGTTTTTGTTACAACTAGCTAATAGCCAGAATCATGGTACGCAGGAGAAAAAAGGTTTTTTGCATGCACGGGTTTTTTTATTGAATGGAATGGATCTACTAAAATATTGACATCAGCAAGCTTGGTTAGAGATTCTGCTGATGAGAACAAGGTTCTTCAAAACTTGACGGTTGGTGCTCCTTGTTCTGTAACTGCTGTTATTTTGAGGTGCTGCTCATAACTGTATTATTTGCAGATTGAAGTGTTGTTTAGAAACCAACGCAGCAAAGGGACTTTGGAGCATTGTAATCTACATTACAACGTTGCTGTAATCAGTGTCAAGAATCGACCTTCTGTTCGTCCATCAAATACCTTGCTCCGTTTGTGCAACATTCTTGAAGTAGCAGCTATAGGGCGTTGCTTTGAGTCAAGCGCGTTAATGGCTACTAGTGGGGATCTGGTTTCCTGGACAGGCACACTTGATTGCGATTTCCTCTCAACTTCCACGTGTAAAATCACCAAGGTAATCCAGTGTTTTTTATTCCCTAGTTTTTCAAGGTGATAGTAAATTTCCAAGATATAATTTGACTGTCCAAAAGCAAGCTTTGACTGTAAACTCCCCTCACATTATTTTGCTTGCAGTTAACATGGCCATGAGAAATCACTTTGGAATATGAATCTAATGTTTTTTGTTGACAAAACCTAGATATCAATGGTCAAAGCTTGAATTTGGACAGACAAAATACGCCTTGTATTTCTGACAAAAGGAAGTATAGTTGCATCGGAATGAGTTTTGTAGCAATACCTAGTTGGAATAGAAATCACAGCTTGCTCATGTCAACTTGCTAGGCTGGGATTGGAGGCCCTCTTGTTACCCTTGATGGTGATGTTATTGGCATGAACTTCTATGATAAGAAAATAGGAACCCCTTTCCTGGATATGGCTGCAATATACGAAATTCTAACATCGTTTGAGACAAACAGGTATTTAAGTGTATATCACACAAGTTATTTTCTGAATATTTTAAGAAGCTTGCTGAAGCATAATCTTTTTATATTTGTATGTATGACAGTAAATGTTTACTTTTAGGGATGGTATGTTTGACAGTATTTTTCTTTTCTTGACAGTAAACTTGGTGAAGGTGGCAATGACAGTGATCCCTCAGCGTATTCCTGGAAAATGGCTGAAGATGACAAAACTAAGTTAAACAGGTCAGTATTCTGACGCATATTATGCTGGGGTTAAGTTTTGGACAAATTATTTCATTGAATTGAACTGCAGGTGGCCTGTGCCCGTGCCTTGCTGGTGCAATTCTGACCATGCGGATGAGGATAAATCTGATGATGAGTCGGTCTCCGATTGCGAATCTCGCTTCGCTCTGAGATACGGTTACATTAAGGGAGAGAAAGTCATTCTCTATTAGATGCTGTCACACCCTTGATTGGTCACACAATCTCCACATTATTGCTTGTTTGAGATGGCAGAAGTATCCCGTGGCTTGCTTTAATCTTATCACGTGCTGCGTTTGTACCTTGATATCATTCTGTTCTATGTTGTGTAATAACATGTAGTTGTAGTTCAAGTTACACTATTGTACTTTTAATACCGACTAATTTGCTGCCTGTGGTATTTTATAATGCTGTGTTGGGCACAAATCAATATTTTTGTGTTGTAAGCCTGCCAACCCACCTTATAGGATGGACTCCTCTGCAGGACTGCAAGTGTAACCCTCAATGACACGTGGGGCCCATAGGTTACTGCCTATTTTGCAGAAGATCTATGGCTATTTGGCATGTTTGGATACATCACTGGGAATGGTCCTTTGCTGAGCAGCGTTTCATTATCACTCATGTGCGTACTTTTCTAAGTGTTCCTGATGTTTACCTATAGAAGATTGCCGATGTTTGTACATTGTGTTGTTTACTTTGGTGGATTTTTTGTCTCTTTCTTGGCCCTGGCTTTTGATTGGACACTGCTGAGCAGCTGTTAAACAAAAAACTATTTCAAAGACAGATTAATGACAAAGGGTTTTACTACATGATGTACGTGAAATTAACCTTAATAAGTTACTGAAATAAACCCCAGTGGTGAATGCCCCTTTACTATCCTTCAAACTAGGTTCTATCTCAAAATCTGATGCAGAACGAGGATGAAAATTGAGTGAGATGATGCTCTGGGTGATTTTTGGACCTTTTGCATCAGTTGCCTGTTAGGGCCTCGCTCAACAACAAAAATCTGATGCAGCACGTTTGGTTGTGTGAATCTGCTATTTATTTTCTTCATATTTTCGTGTATGGTAGGCTACAAAGTTGGTTTGGGTGCGATCCTGTTTGAATTTCAAACACACATAAGCACACTCACATAATTAAGTACAATTCATCAGGGTTAGCATGCCCTGACCAAAACAAGTATCTGGGCGTTAGCCCTTGGTTAACACCCTGGGTTAACAGCTATCAGGGGCCACTAGCCCTGGGTTAACAGCTATCAGGGGCATTGCCATGTCAACACAAACACCGGCATCCCATGCCCTTGATCAAAATGCATCACTATATACATGCGTCACTCACCACGTTGGACCCACCCGCCCTAGTTTGCCACATTTTTTACAACTGCCATATGTCGCCCACGCCGGGGCAGAATTAAGAATTGGCGCCGCGCCGCAACCTTAACAAAAGGTTCACAACTCATGTACTGTTACATGTACAAGCAGTGCAATCCTATACAACCAGGAGTAGGGTTTTACACCATCACAGTGGTCTGGATCTGGGGAAAATTCGTGTGTCCATTTCTGCGGCTGTCATTTCACTGAGGTCAAACTGTCGATAGCGTGTTTCAGTCCCTGCGTTCGAACACTTACGTTGGACCCCTTAGTACAAATCCACGACATGCGCCTTGGAGTCTCCTAAGCTCTGACAAACTATCAGCAAGGCCTTCCACTTCAACTGCAACAACATCTTCGGCCCCGCTTGGGAGATCGGTTTTAGCTCCGTAATTGGCCCGTAGAAAATTACGGACCTACTTAGGTGTGTAAATTACAGGAGGAATCCGTCGTTTTAATACGGGGGTATAAACTAACCCGGCTCCCAAGCGGAGCTGGAAGTTGAGGGTCAAAAGAAACCCTCGAAGCTGGAGATCCTCTCGAGCTCTGGTTATTACAGTTTGCTCGTTGAATTAGTTCATGGTGGTGGTCGTGTTTGCTGGCGGTTCAAACTTCACTGGCGTCGCTGCAACTGTTGTCGGGACGTTCACTGCCTCACGATGTTGCGTCACTCGGCTGTCCCGCTCGCCTGTCTCATTGTGTGTAACACAAAGGAACTTGTTACAAGCGTACGTGTGAGGTAAGTTCACCATGTAGACTAGGAGGTAAGAGTAGCTCGTGTCCACAACGAATGAATCAATGATGCAACACATACACAGACAACCAAACACGAAAATGTGAAATAATAGGTAAAAATAAAAATGATATGCACGCAACCAAATAGGCTGCACAATATGGTCGAGGCCACGTTTTTCCAGGCTAGACTGAGTTGGGTCAGATACGAGAGGCCCAATATCTGTGAGGGAGGGTAACCAAACACACCCATCATCTCCTCCAGACTCGGCAAATCCTAGTTGACGCATATAGGTCGGAGCGCATTCGCTCAATGAAAACGGAACATAAACTTTTCGACTTTTTCACGGAAAATAGAAACGAAATGGGAATATGGAAACATAAACAATTTTTTGTGGAACGGATTTTTTTTAATGCGGAAATGGAAACAAAACGGCGCATTGCGGCAAAACGACCATAAAAACGGAAATTTTGTTTCTGGTAATACATAACTTTCCATTTTTTCTCGGAAACTCAGGCAGAACCCAGAATCTGAATAAAAAAGAATTTAAATCCACCATGTCTAGTACATTTGTATTTGCATATCATCTCCATACCAGTGGCTCATGATATTTTGTTAAATTTTATTTCATCTTAGAAATTTGCTAAACTCTTTATGTATTTGAGTTTTCCTACATTATTTAAGGGATCTCTTGGTTCCGGTAAACATTTATTTACTGTTCTGTGTCCGCACAATATTCTATTTGTAACCGTTTTTGACAATATTTATTTCCATACTAATTTCAAGTGCTTATGTATTTGTTTTTGGTTTTATCTGTTTCATGAAAACAAATGCGATACCAGTCAGTTCTGTCCATATCGGCTCCCTTTTCATCTCTCCCGCGCACCCCTCCGTGTCTTATACTAGACGATCAGCGCGCTTCGCTGCGCCGATTTCCCTACGTTCTTGCATCACATGGTTGGCGGGATGTCTACTTCGACGGATTTTTAATCATTACGTACGTCTATGTACATTTGGTATGCACGCCTAAGCAGTAAGCACAGCGTGTTTGGCGTGGTAGATTTGCAACCATTCTTATCACACTGCCTTGCCCTTACATATTCCTATATATATATATATATATATAGGATAAGGTTTTTGTATGTTGCATAACTAGGGTGCATGCAATCGGCACCGTTCGTTTGCTTTGAGATTGGTACCGAATATTGGGGAGGGTTCCATTTTGGATGAACTGTTTTGAGGGAATTATCAAAGAGGAATGGGGGAGCAGCTCCTTTCATACCTAGGCTAACAAAAACGGAAACTGTTCCAATGACACACATACATGTGCTTTCTGTGTGCTTTGCGGCTTTACGCAGGTGTGCATGTGTTGACATTACGCAGATTGGTTTTCTTAATGTTTGCCATTTACATGATTGTCAGATTAATTAATATTTATGGATTATAAAAATATACAAATGACATAACAGTGCGGTGACTGCCTCTGGTTTTCCGAACGGTGCCTACCTTTGGAATATAATGAAGCGGTGCCGGTTTAAAATTATTCGGTGCCTATTATAAATCACATATGGTGCAATCGAAGCAAACAAAAGGTGCAATAAGAATCTCTGCTCCTAACCACATCTATGTGCAGCTGCATGAACACGGAGAGCTCGCATAAATGGCAAAAAAATTACCAGAACAAAACAAGCATCTGTTAAATTTCAGTAGAGACGAAATCACAAAATCACGAGTGGTGCCAGTATAATACATCGGTGCATGGACAAAGAAACTGCAGATCCGGGTGGATTCAAAATATTGCTGGTTATGTTTATATAACGATGCCCAAAAAAACTATGAAAATGATTAAGAAATAAAAGCCAGTCTACTGTTCAAATCATGCAACACTAAGATTCGGCCTTTGACTGATCTTGTCAAACAAAGAACATATCTCAAATTTTTCACCGTTCATATACAGCTCTAGAAGGAAATACAACATCAGAGGGTGAAAAAAAAAGAAACAAGAGAGGGCGGGCAGTGGATCAATCTCACAGCACAGGACGGAGCCCATGAGAATCCCTTCGGTGCCTATCCCAGCAACAAACGGAGCCCTTGTTTAATCCTTCGGTGCCAACCCAAGCGCCTCGCCGTGCTGGGTAGGTGGCCGGGGTGGAGCCATGGCGCGGTGCTGCCACAGACGGTGCTGCCACAGCCGGCTCCGGTGCCGCGACGATTGTGGGGGCCGCCGTCCACGCGCCTCCTCTTCGTCCCCGACGGCCGCGAGTGGCGCATCTGCGGAGGTGAGGCGGACGGGGCCCGGAGGTTAGGCGGGGAATGGAGCCCAGGCGTTGGCCGGGGCCGGAGGTGAGGCCGGTGGCGGCGCGCACGCCGGTGGGAGAGACGAAGGGAGCTCGAGTGGTGGAGAGGAGGAGCGGGGTGGATCTGGGAGAGAAAGTGGAGGAGTTGGGGAGGCCCTCATCGGGAAGGAGAAAGGCTAGCGTCGGGGGAGGAGTGGTGGCGGAGGCGAGAGGAGAAGGGGACGCGCGCCAGGGAGGAGGGAGGCGCCGGACGGGAGGTGGGTGGCTGTCGGCGGCAGGCGGTGGGGTTGGGGCGAGGTCGGGTGGTAGCTCGGGGTGGAGGGTGGAGTTGTGACGAGAAAGAGAGAGGATCCGGTGGGGGGTCGAGCGGTGGTGGGTGGTGTGCGTGGTCAGGGAAAAAGGTAAGGAGAGAGGGGTGAGGTGGCTGTGGCCCGTGACCTGCAGACAATTTCTCTCTCTACCACAGCCTACTCTGCAGTGCTAGTGTCTAGTTTAGGCCCACTTCGGACCAAAGCGGAAATAACATTGAAGCAGTAGAAAATCAACAAAAGAATAGGAGGCAAAGTTTGGACCACGCATGTGCACAGATCTTGAAGCACACGGACGGCACCGATTGCCCACGCCACAATGTTGCAACATACACGGTATTTTCCATATATATATATATATATATATATATAGGTAAATTAGTAGGGGCTCCTAGGTGTCCAGGCTCCTAGCTCAACAACCGTTGGATTCATCAGATCATGATCATTCGGGCAGGAACGAATTTCGGGTATGTGAGGTCTAGAATACCCGTTAGCACCTGTTTTACATTTTTTGAATTTTTGAACCGTGGTGTTATTTACTAATTAAATCAACCAGCCATTAATAGCAGGTTTGAAAAATTGACAGCGTGGTGCTCTTTCCTAATCAAATCAATCAGCCATTAATGTTGTTTCCTTGCTTACATGACTCCTTGATTCATGCCGAATTATTGGCAGCATACCCAGATTCCTAGCAAAAAACAAAGTATCTATTTATATGCGCCCTAATTGCTCCACAATCACAGCTTCACCGGATTCAAACGATCAGATTCTCACCCTAACGTCATGAGCTAGTTGAAGGTGAAGCTGGCTGATTTTGTCCATTTTTTCAATCGATTTGTGGCTTCAGGTACATACGTGCTCCCACCAGCCTTCATTCCTAAATGATATTTTTATGCACAATCTTGGAACTCGTCGCCGTCGGGCTTACTTAGCGTCGTTGCATGACATGGCCGCCGCCACCGTCAGCAAGGCCGGTACTCTACTTCATTCTCATGTTGGGTTTATTGTAATTGTAGGTATCTAGATGCCCAGGGCGCTGCAGAAGTGTGCTAGTGCAAGCAGAAAACACGCATCTCTTGCTGTCCGAGGGAATATGTCTCTCCATGGAGACCACAACGACGACAATGACGACTTCATGGATCCGCCATTGAGCAAGGTATGTCATGGTCACCGTCATCGTCGACATGAGTCGTTTTTCGATGTTGCCATCAATTTCTCCAACCCAGATTTGTTTTTCATTAAGGTTGAATATTTAGCTTTTTATTGTCTTACTTGGATTTCTAACTTTTTAAATGGTAAATTGGCGTGTACACTTTAGATTGATGAAGAACTGGAACGAGACAGTGTGTACTAGACATGAGAATCGGTAAGCCAGTAATACATTTTTGTACGAGCCTGTATACCCGAATATCCACATACTCATGTTAGTTACTATGTTTTTCTGGTTGCCCAGACAGGATTGCATGGATAATGTCAAAACTGAGATTATGATGGACATCATTAGATGAAAAGAGAATGTTGCGTCACCGTGCTCGTTTATGCAAAAACTGATGAGGCTATAAACATTTGAATACATATGAGGCGACACACCTATGGATATATGGTAGAACTGAGATGATGTTGGCTATAATTATCTTCTGTATTATTAAATGGCTATGTAATATTTTTAATGTTTTTCTTTTGGAACAATGTGCTCTACTAAGAGAGTTTTATGTACTAAGTACAATAAGTTTTCTTTTTAAAATTTCTATGGTACTGATAATGGTTTGTATCATATAACGGCACATCGCGCCTCCTACTCGCCTCTAACATTTCATACTAGGTATCAACATATTAACATACATATTATTTGGCGACTACATCCAAACATGATCTTAACCGTAATGATTTGTCCACTCTGGGTACATCCAAACATGATCTTAACCGTAATGATTTGTCCACTCTGGGTATCAACTGGCATTTTGTCCGGGTTTCATGTCTATATGGTTAAATACTACTGTGATACGCGGCATACCCACAATTTAGGGTATCATCGGTATGGTGATATCACATACATCGTGCAAACTTACCCTTTATTGGCGCCTACATCCCCCATATACACTGTCTTCACCATGACGATTGACCACTGCGGGCCTATTCCGAGTTTCATGTTCACGGGGATATAATACCGACTCAGAGCATCATAATATCACCATACTCAGAGCGTACGGTATCTAGTGTGACTATGTCCCACTATCGACATAAAATGTATACTCGTGCTGAATTTAATTTTTGATTACACATGAGTCCACAAAATCGATACCCATACAATAATGTCTGCGCAACCGACTCAGGGTATTACAACCTCGGTATGTGATATCACCATACCGAGAGCGCAGGGTATGTATACCCATAATTTAGGGTATTTGTTTTGTTTTGCGTACAAATTTAAATCCTTGAGTACGGTACTGTACATACCCATGCAAGATTCATGTTTACTATGATACGTCCTATTAATGCTCCCTCCTATTTAATGGTACCCAAGTGCATAATAATCAATCACCATTAATTAATTACTTAGGACAACGAACTGTGCATGGCGTCCATGATTTTCTGGGTATAGATATCATGTGAAAAAAGACTTTACTACTCACGAATGTTAGAAATCTCGGTATTTTTGGGAGTAACACCATCATTTATTATCCGTTCCTAAAAAAATAGTCCACCATGTGCGCTGCTTGACTGTGGGCTCCTTGATTCATGCCGAATTATTGGCACCATCGTTTATGGGTATGTGATTGGGTGTACGATTTTGTGGAGTAGTTTAGGTATCCACCAACGAATTCATCATTTAATACCAGTCAGAAGCTACCATTTAATTCTCCGTAACATACTCATACTGTACCTAGAATCACACGGTGTATGCAAGGAAATAAAACTGGGCATGACGATTAATCACCATTAGTACCTTGAATCACGTTCGTCCGTTATACAAGGAAACAAGGGTATCCGGACCATTCAAAGCACATACCTTCTTTCACGAGTATCCTCTTTTACCGGCTAAAAAAACAGTTTCTCGAATTACAGTCAACTCTCACGTACTAAATGCGTACCCATCAATACCATTTGCTAACGGGTAGACCCGGTACAGTAGAATCCACAATCAAATGCTAAATCAAAATACCAGATCGGATGGTCATGAAGCATGGTGCCCAGGCTCCTAGGTGCCCCAATTGGGCTTCATATAGGAGTAGAATAGTTATTCTATATATATATAGCTGTCAGCTATTCTACAACCGGTTGTAGATTAAGGATATACAACTGAAGTTGTACTTGCCTTATGTTTTATCTGTACTGCTCGTACGATAGAGAAGTACAAGTTTCGTATTTTTTACGTAGTTTTCTAACCGTTTATCGAAACTTAGCAAATGATATGCCATTGGAAAGCTAATGAAATTCCGCAACTTTTATTGTTCTATGGATTTTCCTTATTCTGTACAGACTAAAAGTAATTTAAAAAATACACTAATCTGTAAGTGTCCTATACGGGCGGACTGTATTTTGTACGGCGTTTCTCAACCGATTGTCGGAATAATGCAAATGATATGTCGTGGAAAGCTATTGAAATTACGCAACTTTTATTCTTTTATGAATTTTCCAAATTCTGTACCGACTAAAAGTAATTTCAAAAATACACTAATCTGTAAGTGTCATATACGGACGGACTGTATTTTGTCCGTCGTTTCTTAACCGATTGTCGAAATAATGCAAATGATATGCCGTTGAAAAGCTAATGAAATTTCGCAACTTTTATTCTTCTGCAGTTTTTCCAAATTCTCCACCGATTAAAAGTAATTTAAGAAATACGCTAATCTGAAGGTGTCATATACGGGCAGACAGTATTTTGACCAGCATATTTGAACCGCATAGCGGAATGAAGCAAATGATATGCCGTTAGAAAGCTGTTGAAATTACGCAACTTTTATTCTTCTACTGTTATTCCAAATTCTTAACCGATTAAATCTAATTTAAGAAATAGACTAATCTGAACAGTTTTATACATAATTCCCGAATATATTGTTTGTACTTCTCAGATAATTTATATGTACTTCCCGATAGATAAGTATGTACTTTTTTTGTTATACATGTGTACTTCTCGATGTACTTTTGTATTTTTGTAATATATTCTCAACCACTTCCCTCGACAATTACTTCCGCTCCGAAAACAGAGTAAATGCACTTCCCTCGACACTTACTTGAACTTCTCGGTTTATGCGTGTGTACTGCCGTGGGGTTTACGTGATTAGTGTTTACTAAAATAACGGGAATTTTCTCATACGGTGGCGGTTTTTGATCTATAACCACTCAAAATGCTTAGATTGAAAAGACGCATCTATTAGATTTACCGATTTTATCGGTAACAAAAATTTCAAAAATCGATTTCTAAGTTAATATTTTGGCGGTCAAAGTTTGGTCAACCAATAATTACCCGTTTAATAAATTATTTCGCAACTCATCCGATATCAGAATTGAGTGACTCTTGTTGTACTGGAGAAATGAAGTCAGGGACTATCTTTAAAAAATAAAAATAAAAAATATATTTATAGAGGAATTACGAGTATTATTCAGAAAAACATGTTTATACCACACTTGTACTTCCCGAAAGTGAGTTATGTACTTCCCAAATTACGTATGTGTACTTCTAACAAGCTATTTTACTGTTTCACTAAACCTACCGGTGGAATGTGAAGTTGTCTAACAAAATACCTGGACTTCCCTATAAACATTCCTGAACTTCTCGGTTTATGCGTGTGTACTGCCGACAGGGTATTTTTACGATTAGTGTTCAGTAAATCAACGACAACTTTCTCATAAATTGTCCATTTTAGGTGTATGACGACTTGAAATGTTCAGCCGTAGAATGAAAATCTCAAAAAACGATTTCTAAGTGGGTTTATTTTGCGGTCAAAGTTCGGTCAAACCTTCTGCATACTACACATGTACACAATGAGGAGTCGGATAAGGGCATGACGTGACGTACTCCTTTTTTATGGAGTTTATTGTTATAAACATTTGTACTGACATATATGCTTGTGTCTACTTATTTTTCGTATACTAACGGAAGTTCTATGACGGTTTTCAGAACCTGTACTTCCACATCGATGGTCCCTGTACTTTCAAACATTAAAGGTTGTACTGCCCTGCATTATTAGATTATTAGTACCATTTGCATTGTGTGCTTTCTTTGATATGTGTTTTTTTGAACATATAACACTGTTGGGCATTTTATGCAGATGAAATACGTATAATTCATGACGCGTTAGCGATGGCGTTAGGGTTTGGATGGTTCGTCGCCGTCAACGCCACTGAGGCTGAGTATGCTCGTACGCCGCGGTAGCGGTGACAGGCGACGAAGCCGAGACGTTGGAACAAGAAAATATGTAATATGAGTTCATAGTGACTTATGGTTTAGGGTGGGGTGGAGAGATATAGATCTAATTGTTCAAAAAAATACTGTAATGTGATTTCATAGTGACTTATGGCTTAGGGTGTGGGGGTGGAGAGATATAGATCTAATTGTTCAAGAGAAAAAAAATGTAATGTGGTTTCATAGTGACTTATGGTTTAGGGTGGGGGTGGAAAGATATAGATCAAATTTGTTCACAAATCTTTTATTGTTGATGTTGAATCTCTTCGTCTAAATAGTTGTAATTATATTATTAGTTTATTTATACATATCTGTACTGCCATGTATCCATGTCTTTACTTTTTTTTTTTATCCTACATGTACTTCTATGGCAGTTGGAGAGTTGTACTGCCTCATATGTTTTCCTTGTACATCCTGTATTTTCACCTTGTACTGCCCTGTATTTTTATTTATTGATATCATTTGCTTGCTATGTGTTATGTGAACTTATACCACGTTGTGCATTTAATGCAAGTGAAATACGCGTTAGTGATGGTGTTAGGCTTTGGATGGCATCTAACTGCAGTATCTTTTTGACGAGTGGAATACTTATTTAATTCAAGTGAAATACTTATGGCTTGATGCCATGTAATTTTTGACAAGAAAACATACTTCTCATGTAATCATCCATCAAATATATATATAAAATGGCAGTAGAGGCTTTCCCTACTGTTTTCCTGTAAAGAAAAGTATCTTTTTGACACACATACATGAACTCAGATCCATAGATCGAGCAACACATCTGTAGCTTCATATGGATCCTCTCCCTCACTGAAACATTGAACTCTGGTATAAATGTTTGTACTTCCCAAATTAAAAGTAAAAGCACCTACTAACAACAACACAAATTATTCAACTATTGGAGGCATAGCAGCAAACATATTTAGTGCATGAAATCAAAACTATATTGTGCACCTCACCAACGCAACATAGGATCATGGAGCAGCGATGTGCACTTTCTAGATTCTGAATCTTTTGCACTTCCAGATTCTGAATCTTTTGCACTTCCAGATTCTGAACATTTTGCACTTCCCATATCTCAAACTTGCACTTCCCACTTCTATATGTTTGCACTTCTCCGGCAATCTGGCATTGATGCTGTCCGGCCGAATGTAATAAACAGAGCAGAAATGTAAAGCACATGACAAATGTAGGGGGGGAGCGTTCCGGCAACTCCATGTCGTTGCTCCTTAGCTGCACACGTTTATAACACTTGCATCAGCAATCTCTGATACAACACTTCCATCAGCAAAAAAAGAACAAGCCTGCTATATACTCGAACAGATTCAGAAAACAATTACAAGAAAAAACTGAGACCCAATGTAACTCGTTAAAAAGTCGCTAGTCGCTATGTACTTCAGTTTTTTGAGATAATGAACTTTTTCCTGAACCTATTTGTACTGCCGAATGAAGAAGATAAATACTAAACTATACTGCTGCTGAATGTACTGCCGAACCAAGAACACAATGAAAGGGAGAAGAACAAAATCGATGGAGGAGTTACAGGAACCACCCAGCTTAGTCGAAGGATGAGAGCTGGTGGTGACGCCGGGCCCAATCACGGCAATACCTATACCTGGCAGCAGCGGTGCTGTAGGACGGGGCCAGCGGGGAATCACTGTGACATACTTAGCACTCTTTGATTGCTTCTCTCTTCCTTTTGATTGCAACCAGGCTGCTACAATCCTCAAGCTCACGAGCGTGTCTCCACTCTGAATTGAAATACCACTAACGACATCCAATTTGTCTAGCTAGTCCTCGCCTGCATCTGCAAAGGGTCATTAGAAAAAATACATTGTAATCGTGAGCAAACCACAAACCTACCCTTCTCGACGGAAATTCATGAACCTTTCCCTTTTTTCTGCAGTTCATTAACTGAAGGTGTGTACTCCCCATCAGTGTGCAAGTGTTTGTACTGCCATGATATTGTAAGTGTACCAAATTCATGCATGTATTGTACTTCCTTGTAAAATCAAAAAGAAAAACAAGAATTAGCTCGATAGATTAGAAGTAGAGAACGCCACAGGAGAGAGAGATGGAGCAGCACGTGAGAGCGAAACCATGGCAGCAGGTGGTCTGGTGGTGAGAGGCACAAGCAGGAACACCAAAACACAAAAATGGAGCTGCCTGGGCACGAAGCTGCTTCTGCCATGCGTTGCCTGAGCACGAAGTTGCTTCTGCCATGCGTTGCCTGAGCACGAAGCGGCTTCTGCAGGCTGCAGCGATACAGGATAATGGTGAGATGCGGGCACTCCAGGACAGAGGGGCGTGATGGTGGAGACAATTACGAGAAGACAATTCCAAAATGAAGAGTGGGGAATTCCCAGACTGCTGGCCAACCTCCGGTGTTGCATCTGGCGGTGGATCTCAGCAGCCGGCGGAGCGCTCTTGCGAGGTTCGGCACATACGGCTACCATCCTCGGGGTGAGTGGCGTGCGGCGGCACAGGAGGTCGGGGGTGGGTGGCGCGCGGCGGCGGCGCAGGAGGTCGGAGATGCGTGGCGCGTGGCGGCGCAGGAGGTCGGGGATGCGTGGCGGTGCAGGAGGTCGGGGATGCGTGGCGCACGGCAGCGCAGGAGGTCGGGGATGGGCTCCCGGCGGCGCTGGAGGTCGGAGCCGGTGGTGCAGTAGTTCGGGATGGACCTGTGGCGGCGCAGGGCTTGTGTCACTCCCGTAGCTCGAGCGCCTCCCAATGCTCGCGCCGGAGGCGAAGAAGGTAGGTCGGAGACGGGTAATCCACAGCGGCCGTGGCGAACCGAACGAGACACGGCGGCGCGAGCTCCTTCGCGCCGGCGTCCCGCCGTCGCTCACTCGCTCGCGCCGGCCGGAGTAGAAGGTGCGCTAGGGTAGGGAAACACTGGGTCGGACCAGACCGAGGCGCTCCGCGCCCCCTATAGGGAGACGTAAAAATTTATTTATGTGACATATAAAAAATATTATGTAAAATACGCATTTTTACCTATTTTTACACTGTTATGACTTATATATTGCATTTCTTATGTAGATTTTTTTGTTATGGGGGAAAATAAATGTAATTGTTTGGATCATAAACATATTTTCTTTTATAAAAAACAATGTAAAAATTCTCGGGTGCAAAATAATTTATCCTGCACCTGGGTGCAGAATAGGGTTTCTATATATATATATATATATATATATATATATATTTAGAAACCATTTAACCTATATAGGACATATTCATACTACTCCCGGGTGTAACTACACCCATGTGTGTTTCACACATGTATGGAGTATCTATCATACCGGGAGGTATGTAACATGTAGTATGGAGTATATTATGCTATTTTAGTACTATAAATACTTTTTTTTTGGTAGTATGTAGAAAATTTCTACATACTTCTCTTTTATATGCACATATATCGATATTTCGAGTATATAGTGTAAAATATTAGGACAGTTGCAACTTTTTCATGAAACTTGTTTTTGAGTATCTTAGATATAGTATATGAACATACTCAAACCGATAAAATATGACAAATACTTCCGTAAGGTGGTATATGAGACATGGGTGCAGTTACACCCGGGAGTAGAAACCATTTAACCTATATATATATATATATATATATATATATATATATATATATATATATATATATATATATATATATATATATATATATATATACATTTCAGATGTATGTAAGGGCAAGGCAGTGTGATAAGAATGGTTGCAAATCTACCGCGCCAAACACGCTGTGCTTACTGCTTAGGCGTGCATACCAAATGGGAAATCGGCGCAGCGAAGCGCGCTGATCCTCTAGTATAAGACACGGAGGGGTGCGCGGGAGAGATGAAAAGGGAGCCGATATGGACAGAACTGACTGGTATCGCATTTCTTTTCATGAAACTGATAAAACCAAAAACAAATACATAAGCACTGGAAATTAGTATGGAAATAAATATTGTCAAAAACGGTTACAAATAGAATATGGTGCGGACACATAACAGTAAATAAATGTTTACCGGAACCAAGAGATCCCTTAAATAATGTAGGAAAACTCAAATACATAAAGAGTTTAGCAAATTTCTAAGATGAAATAAAATTTAACAAAATATCATGAGCCACTGGTATGGAGATGATATGCAAATACAAATGTACTAGACATGGTGGATTTAAATTCTTTTTTATTCAGGTTCTGGGTTCTGTCTGAGTTTCCGAGAAAAAATGGAAAGTTATGTATTACGAGAAACAAAATTTCCGTTTTTATGGTCGTTTTGCCGCAATGCGCCGTTTCGTTTCCATTTCCGCATTAAAAAAAATCCGTTCCACAAAAAATTGTTTATGCTTCCATATTCCCATTTCGTTTCTATTTTCCGTGAAAAAGTCGAAAAGTTTATGTTCCGTTTTCATTGAGCGAATGCGCTCCGACCTATATGCGTCAACTAGGATTTGCCGAGTCTGGAGGAGATGATGGGTGTGTTTGGTTACCCTCCCTCACAGATATTGGGCCTCTCGTATCTGACCCAACTCAGTCTTAGCCTGGAAAAACGTGGCCTCGACCATATTGTGCAGCCTATTTGGTTGCGTGCATATCATTTTTGTTTTTACCTATTATTTCACATTTTCGTGTTTGGTTGTCTGTGTATGTGTTGCATCATTGATTCATTCGTTGTGGACACGAGCTACTCTTACCTCCTAGTCTACATGGTGAACTTACCTCACACGTACGCTTGTAACAAGTTCCTTTGTGTTACACACAATGAGACAGGCGAGCGGGACAGCCGAGTGACGCAACAGCATGAGGCAGTGAACGTCCCGACAACAGTTGCACCGACGCCAGTGAAGTTTGAACCGCCAGCAAACACGACCACCACCATGAACTAATTCAACGAGCAAACTGTAATAACCAGAGCTCGAGAGGATTTGTTTCTACTAGGATCTCCAGCTTCGAGGGTTTCTTTTGCCCCTCAACTTCCAGCTACGCTTGGGAGCCAGGTTAGTTTATACCCCCGTATTAAAACGACGGATTCCTCCTGTAATTTACGCACCTAAGTAGGTCCGTAATTTTCTACGGGCCAATTAGTTGAAGTGGAAGGCCTTGCTGATAGTTTGTCAGAGCTTAGGAGACTCCAAGGCGCATGTCGTGGATTTGTCCTAAGGGGTCCAACGTAAGTGTTCGAACGCAGGGACTGAAACACGCTATCGACAGTTTGACCTCAGTGAAATGACAGCCGCAGAAATGGACACACGAATTTTCCCCAGATCCAGACCACTGTGATGGTGTAAAACCCTACTCCTGGTTGTATAGGATTGCACTGCTTGTACATGTAACAGTACATGAGTTGTGAACCTTTTGTTAAGGTTGCGGCGCGCCAATTCTTAATTCTGCCCCGGCGTGGGCGACATATGGCAGTTGTAAAAAATGTGGCAAACTAGGGCGGGTGGGTCCAACGTGGTGAGTGACGCATGTATATAGTGATGCATTTTGATCAAGGGCATGGGATGCCGGTGTTTGTGTTGACATGGCAATGCCCCTGATAGCTGTTAACCCAGGGCTAGTGGCCCCTGATAGCTGTTAACCCAGGGTGTTAACCAAGGGCTAACGCCCAGATACTTGTTTTGGTCAGGGCATGCTAACCCTGATGAATTGTACTTAATTATGTGAGTGTGCTTATGTGTGTTTGAAATTCAAACAGGATCGCACCCAAACCAACTTTGTAGCCTACCATACACGAAAATATGAAGAAAATAAATAGCAGATTCACACAACCAAACGTGCTGCATCAGATTTTTGTTGTTGAGCGAGGCCCTAACAGGCAACTGACGCAAAAGGTCCAAAAATCACCCAGAGCATCATCTCACTCAATTTTCATCCTCGTTCTGCATCAGATTTTGAGATAGAACCTAGTTTGAAGGATAGTAAAGGGGCATTCACCACTGGGGTTTATTTCAGTAACTTATTAAGGTTAATTTCACGTACATCATGTAGTAAAACCCTTTGTCATTAATCTGTCTTTGAAATAGTTTTTTGTTTAACAGCTGCTCAGCAGTGTCCAATCAAAAGCCAGGGCCAAGAAAGAGACAAAAAATCCACCAAAGTAAACAACACAATGCACAAACATCGGCAATCTTCTATAGGTAAACATCAGGAACACTTAGAAAAGTACGCACATGAGTGATAATGAAACGCTGCACAGCAAAGGACCATTCCCAGTGATGTATCCAAACATGCCAAATAGCCATAGATCTTCTGCAAAATAGGCAGTAACCTATGGGCCCCACGTGTCATTGAGGGTTACACTTGCAGTCCTGCAGAGGAGTCCATCCTATAAGGTGGGTTGGCAGGCTTACAACACAAAAATATTGATTTGTGCCCAACACAGCATTATAAAATACCACAGGCAGCAAATTAGTCGGTATTAAAAGTACAATAGTGTAACTTGAACTACAACTACATGTTATTACACAACATAGAACAGAATGATATCAAGGTACAAACGCAGCACGTGATAAGATTAAAGCAAGCCACGGGATACTTCTGCCATCTCAAACAAGCAATAATGTGGAGATTGTGTGACCAATCAAGGGTGTGACAGCATCTAATAGAGAATGACTTTCTCTCCCTTAATGTAACCGTATCTCAGAGCGAAGCGAGATTCGCAATCGGAGACCGACTCATCATCAGATTTATCCTCATCCGCATGGTCAGAATTGCACCAGCAAGGCACGGGCACAGGCCACCTGCAGTTCAATTCAATGAAATAATTTGTCCAAAACTTAACCCCAGCATAATATGCGTCAGAATACTGACCTGTTTAACTTAGTTTTGTCATCTTCAGCCATTTTCCAGGAATACGCTGAGGGATCACTGTCATTGCCACCTTCACCAAGTTTACTGTCAAGAAAAGAAAAATACTGTCAAACATACCATCCCTAAAAGTAAACATTTACTGTCATACATACAAATATAAAAAGATTATGCTTCAGCAAGCTTCTTAAAATATTCAGAAAATAACTTGTGTGATATACACTTAAATACCTGTTTGTCTCAAACGAGGTTAGAATTTCGTATATTGCAGCCATATCCAGGAAAGGGGTTCCTATTTTCTTATCATAGAAGTTCATGCCAATAACATCACCATCAAGGGTAACAAGAGGGCCTCCAATCCCAGCCTAGCAAGTTGACATGAGCAAGCTGTGATTTCTATTCCAACTAGGTATTGCTACAAAACTCATTCCGATGCAACTATACTTCCTTTTGTCAGAAATACAAGGCGTATTTTGTCTGTCCAAATTCAAGCTTTGACCATTGATATCTAGGTTTTGTCAACAAAAAACATTAGATTCATATTCCAAAGTGATTTCTCATGGCCATGTTAACTGCAAGCAAAATAATGTGAGGGGAGTTTACAGTCAAAGCTTGCTTTTGGACAGTCAAATTATATCTTGGAAATTTACTATCACCTTGAAAAACTAGGGAATAAAAAACACTGGATTACCTTGGTGATTTTACACGTGGAAGTTGAGAGGAAATCGCAATCAAGTGTGCCTGTCCAGGAAACCAGATCCCCACTAGTGGCCATTAACGCGCTTGACTCAAAGCAACGCCCTATAGCTGCTACTTCAAGAATGTTGCACAAACGGAGCAAGGTATTTGATGGACGAACAGAAGGTCGATTCTTGACACTGATTACAGCAACGTTGTAATGTAGATTACAATGCTCCAAAGTCCCTTTGCTGCGTTGGTTTCTAAACAACACTTCAATCTGCAAATAATACAGTTATGAGCAGCACCTCAAAATAACAGCAGTTACAGAACAAGGAGCACCAACCGTCAAGTTTTGAAGAACCTTGTTCTCATCAGCAGAATCTCTAACCAAGCTTGCTGATGTCAATATTTTAGTAGATCCATTCCATTCAATAAAAAAACCCGTGCATGCAAAAAACCTTTTTTCTCCTGCGTACCATGATTCTGGCTATTAGCTAGTTGTAACAAAAACAGAGATGAATCCGTAAATGGCACATCACTGTAAATCACCATTGAATGAAGCCAGTGCGACAACATTGCGATCTATGTTAGAAGCCCTTTTACCAAAATTTCTCCACACACCTTCACCGTGTATGTCGCCAAAAGTCTCTTCAAAAGAATTAACCAAAATCATGCCAGCTGGAGAAATATACATTGTACAATAGTTGTTAGTGGTACAGGATTGCTGTAAAAGGTCAGCAAATTTAAAAGCAGTGACACACCTCCTAACATGGAGGATGGTAACTTCGGGTAACCCATGTAGTATAGATCTAACTGCTCCTGGGTGAGAAAATTCCGATGTACTGGCAACAGGTAAAGTGATCAGCGCTGACATATACTAATACTTACATGGAAAGAAAATTCACATGGATTCTGCGCATGATCAGCATGTAACATTAGTTATATCATGACAACAGCCTGAGCAACAACTAACGTTAGAAGTTGGCATGGACGAACATACCCAAGAATGCAGTGCACTAACTGATAAGATCTAACAACATAAGAGTATAAGTGAAAAGCCAGACTAGTTGATATCCAAATGTAAACACTAGACTTACACAGCTTATAAATAACTACCATTTCAAACCACAACAATTTGCATAATACCACAATGTTAAGCAGTCTCGAGGAGTGCCTGTGTGCTCACCTTCTGGACGGCTGTTAGATTTCTCACCTATGGGTTTTGCTCCAACCCTGCCGAACATAAAAATGACTAGTTGGCTACTAACCAAAATGCAAAATGGATAAAACCAGTGCAATAATACGCAAAATAGTGCCAAAACTACATGCGTAGAATCATAGGCAAGGAACAAGATAGAGAAATGCGGACCCAACTCGTGTGAAAAATGTTTCATGAAAACATGATCATAATGCACATTCCAGTAAGACAAACATACAGTTTTCAACATTGCTACAAGAAATATGACTAATCCAGTACAGGACAACTGAGAAACTGTGATCCATGCCAAAGGTTGGCAAATTTTGGTTGAGGTAGCAGAGGAAAAGTTAATATTAAAAGTAAACATTGTGAACTACAGCGAATGATTCAGATTATTGGATGCCTATGTTGTCTGATACGCAAAAAAGGCTTTAGGGCAACATCAATAGACGTACCTGTAAAACTTAGAAGTTTTTGACCGTACAAGACCAGTCTTCTTTTGCTGGGATGCCCAGTAATGCTCCAGATGCTTGAGAATTGTGCCCCATGGTAGGAAAACGGCTCTTCTAGCAGTCAGAAAAAGGATCATGCCAACAAACTCCCCGTCAATAGAAACAAGTGGCCCACCATCCCAAGCCTAATAAAATAACAAGGTGACAGGCAACAAGGGTTAAATTTGAACCAAATGAAGTTGAATAGAACAACAGTAAAATAAAAAATATTTCTTATTGCCTCCATGCATAACAGAAATAGAATAAAATGATCATATCGCCATGTAAGTGTACCTCTGAGGTTTTACAGTCAACATCTTCATCATCCTCAGATACAGTTAAATAACGATCAAATTCAATATTCTTAGCTATTATTTCACCAGAGACGCCACGCCCTACAAGTACTAATGGATCACCATGGGGCAGAATTTGCAGTGCATGTTGGAAAGATCCAACCTGAACATCAAGGAACGCATGGACATTCACAACAACAAAGTTGCAATCTAGATCAAATTCATCCAGCACCCCCATATACACTTCATTGCCTTCAGGGCGCACTTCAATCTACAAAACAGTAATGCAAGAAATCAGCACACAATTATTAGAAGTGAGCAAATAAGTAAAGGATGATTGTCAGTGCCAACCTTCAAGTCATCATGGTCTTTATTTGTACCATTGACAGCTCTAACCAAACTTGCAGAAGTCAGAAACCTTGTAAGGTTGCAACCCTGGCGTTCCATAGCTATGCCCGAGCATGAAAATAAGATTGTGTCTCCTACAGACGATTGCAATTTAAATTATTAGTAACTGGTTGTGTTCCAATATATTTTGTTGGAAAACTGAGAAGACTAAGCATATATAATCACCATTGTACAAAGCAATAGAGGCGACACTTTTAGACAAATGTGATATTGACCTATCACTGAGCCCAGACCAAACACCTTGATCAGAGTCCCCACGGAAGCAACCTAGTTTAAGAAAATAAAACATTAAGGCAACTGTGAATAATCAATAAAACTCTCAAGAAATATGAGGGGAAACCTAACAGACAAGTGGAAATTCTAGCAGACCTGAGACCAAAGATTCATTCTTGGAAGTACTTCTGCTCTTACGAAAGCCTCCGGTGAGATGATCACCGCCCCTCTTTGCTTTTCGCATCACTGTGAATAGTCAATAAAACTCTTAAGAAATGTGAGGGGAAACCTAGCAGAAAAGTGGAAATTCTAGCAGACCTGAGACCAATGATTCATTCTTGGAAGCACTTCTGCTCTTACGAAAAACTCTAGTGAGATGATCACCGCCCCTCTTTGCTTTCCGCATCTTTTTCAAGTCTGGAGCAGATCTTTCTTTTAGAAAGTTAAACAATAAGGCAAAATGTGGGTCATAAGTTGTGAAGCAGTGATATAAAACTATGGCCGAGCAACTTATGTCAAGGTTGCTGGTCCTTGACTTGCCTGAAACACTAACAGTGATAATTTTGGTTGGGGTCCACAAAGAAGGTGGCCAAATAGCATCATTTCATAGCTCTTATTAGCTACAAAGTTCAAAAAGGCACACATAATCGCAAGGATGCGCGAGGCGCTGGCGTAACGCCTCGCCTAGACCATAGGCGCTCGGAAAAGCGCAAGCCGCGCCTAGGCGGAGTCCTTTTCTCCAATGGAAAACAGTTTTAAAAGTATCAAATGTTTAATAATTGAAGTAGTCTCTGATGACTGCAGCAGTCAAATGCATATTTTTATTATGTTGCTTCTCAATAAAAAAGATTTGAGAAAAGTTTAGAACATTATATCACCAGATCACATGGCGGACATCTGACTCCACAAAAGAATAGAGCTAGGCACCGATCTCTGTTGATTCCTGCTTGTTGTTATCTATCTTTCTTAGTTTATAACAAATATGTTCGTGCGTTGCTATGGTTAATTTTTATTGAATATTTGGTTGGTGGCGGAGTATTACACTACTGGATTTAAAAAAAAAAAGTGAGACAAAGTGTTCTTGAGGTCGCTTCTAGTGTCAATAATTAGGCTTACTTTCTTGTTCAATCATGCTATGATCAAGAAATATTCCCGCATATTGCGGCGGATTGATCTTTACTGAATATATTATTTCACAGGAACGGAACTACCATCGAGATTATTTGAGAATATCTTTTTTCTGATTTTCAGGTGTCTACTTTGTCCATAAATCTCAGTCAACCATGAAGAAATTTTACGTGCCGAAGTCAGCTAACACGTTAATTTCAATTCTGGTTGGCCTATCCTTATCAGCCCCGACAACCTTTGGATCTTATTTTATGCTAGTAGACGTGCACGCTGCAACGCACGTCTATACAAAATCATGTCATCTGATTATGCTTAATACCATCACTTACACACAAATTAGATACTAGATAAGCATGTGTCATATTACCTCCCGAAGAGTAGCCAGACAGATAAGCATGTACTCAAGCCAGATTAAGTTGTAATATTCTTTGTCAGGTTCAAAAACAGGTCTTGTACAACACGTGATTCAAAAATATTATGAGTGCACGAAGAATCATCATTATGGCCCTTGTCTAGCACCTTTAAAGCTTCCTTCAGCCCTAAGTTGCTACCTCCATGTCTCAAAACAAAAAAATAGGTATTAAACTGACAAATTTGTTGGAGTTCCTCATAGCATTACTACTTTCTATTGCTACAAAATTTCTTTCTATTGCTTCAAAATTTCGAGAGAATCAATAAATTGGACACGGCTTAATGAAAAAACAAGAAAATCAAGAAAATAAATTGTCCCACTAAACCAAGAAAATCATATACTTACTTACGGAAAGTTAATGAAAAAGTAGGCTGGTAATTGCTAATGAAAGTGATAAATCTCTATCCAAATCAGATCGGTCCTATATATTCTCTTGCATTGCACATAAAAAATACTTACCTACAGGAAATCATACTTTTCATTGGAACTGAAGATTCAATATTATATATGATTATTTCCTAAGTAACATCACTTGTCTTGTTCATATTTTGAATCGATCTGGCATCTGCCGAGTAACATCACATAATGTGCACTCCATGAGTCAACACTTTGTACATGTACAGGTGCACCAAACATTGGAAGTGTGAATTAGCATACTCTAGTGAGCAAAAAGAAATTGGCAAGAGGATAAACAAGAGCAGCCATGGTGTCATGCCAAATAAGTGTAGAGAGACATAATTTTTTTTTAAAAAGTGTAGAGAGACATCCGAGTAGTTGCTTCACCGGGGACGACTCCAAACACTGTCCGGATTAACAAATAAATTCACATAGCTAACAACAAAAGTATTTTTGCCCAATTGTATGTGGTCATAGTGAAAAGATTGAGATCCGTATAGTAATTACATTATTTTTTGAAATTAGTATAGTAATTACATTGTGTGAACATCGACAGACTTTCCTTCGTGTATAATTACCCATCCGGTGAAATAATTAATTTCATTGAAGAATTAAAGTCAGTTTATCTGAACATTATCTCCGGGCATATTCAGTCTCCCAAAACTTCTGCACAATCTAGTAGTCAATGGTAGTCGTGTACGTGCATTCCGTCACTTCTGTTAGGACTAGTAGTCGTGTACGTGTATTCCGGCCGAGCTAAGTATAGATCTGGTGTTGGCTTCCCTCCCCCGTCTTACAGTGGTTTTATCATGAATTACAACATGAATGGGTTGGAGAAGACACCAAATGAGCTGCTTGCAATGCTAAAAACTGATGAATGGGTTGGAGATCTCTCTATTTATTTTCCCCCGTCCTGCCGGGAGAGAAGGAGAGACGTACTAGGGTTTCGCCGCCGCCGCACGAGCCACCTCACCTCCATTGAAAATCGGCCACTCCCCGCCTGTGCAGGTTTGTCCTACCTTCCACGATCCTCACGGTGCCTGCCCCGCCTCGTACGTCACCGGCTGTACAAGATCCCGCAGAGGAACCGAAGCCTGCGGGACGAGTAGCCAAGGCGCAAAGACGCTGGCCAGCCTCTTGTCCTGCCCAAAAGAAGGTAACCCTAAAGATCTGCACGATTTTGGTGGAGGAAATGGAATAATTTGAAATGGATTGAGTTTGTGCAATGGATTAAGTACTTTGATTCAAGATTTCATCTTACTGCGGCTGGATTGGATTACGAGATGCAAAAAAGTTATAGGAATTGGTTGCACAAAGTCTGTTAGATAAATAGTTTTCTGTATGTGTTGTCTGTATAGACGGAGACAATAGAAATAGCAGTCACGAAACCCACTGCAAAATCGGATGCCCATGCAGCCAATGTTTTCAATGAGATTTGTGTGCAACGAGTCATTGCAAATAACAGGCCAATGTTTTCAATGGGATTTGTGTTGCCTGAAGTCATACAAGAGGAAGGGAGGGGACGAGGAGGTTGATGCACGTACCTGCTGTCTAGCCTTAGAAGGCAGAGGGCAGGGCTATCCTAGCAGGATCCCCTGGCTGCCCCTCGCCAGGAGAAAGGGGAGAAGGACGGGTCTAGGGGGCCTTACAGAATCCATCTCCTCCCCCCAGGACCCCTCCTCCTCTTTGCATTGCCTCTTCTAGACGGACAAGATGAAATCTATAAATGAGGAGGTTTTTCATATGTGTGGTCCATAGACGGCTTATATGGTGTTTTTTTATGGCTGGACTAGGCTAAGTAGTAGAAGAGAACATGTTACATATTGTCCAATGTAATGTAAAGCCTATGCTTGACTACCTTATTCCCAGTGTACCACAACCTGCGCTAAAAAGTATGGGCTATAAGTGAGCTCTTTTCTTCAGTTGTGAGTGTGGTAAACCCTTCGCTTTAAGATGATACCAGATATGTATGTTTTTGGGGAGGAAGGTGGCACTCTAAGTACAGTTGGACGCAACCTAGGCTAGACATCAGGTGGGGTTGGTGGTGGGGTGGTGGAGGGCCAGTTTGCTGCGGAAAGATCGGGGCGGTTGGAAAGTGGGGTGCCGGTGGGAGAAGACGCAGAGCAGATCCCGCGCTCATGAGCATGGGGGTCGACGCGAGGGCGGCGGAGGCATGTGCTGGCGTGGAGGAGGCAGCGGAGGAGCTGTTGGCTGCCGGCTGAAACGCCGTGGGCGTGCTGACTAGGGCAGCAGCTGGTGGAGCGCTGGCGCGCTGCTCCAGGGCTTCGAGGCGCTGGACGATTTTCTCCATGAAGGCCTGGTCAGCGGTCCGCTGCGCCACCACTTCCTTCAGCTGGGTCGCCAGATCCTTCAGCAGGAGGCTGATGTTCTCGTCCTTGAGATCATCCCCCATCGTAGATGGCTCCGATACTAAATTGTAAGAATCTATAGTTGACCTAACCCTAATTACTGAAAAGTAGATAAAAGTAAACGACAATAATCTTCTCTCCTTAATTGGGAGGGCTCGGCCCCTTTATATAGTAGACAAGACTTGATCAACAAGCCAGTTCCGTTTTGTTAACCGTAGCTTATCATAGCAAGTTGTTTCGGACCCATCATAAGTTTTTTTCAATATGTACTTCCGATATCTAACCGTTTCCTCCTCGTCATTGAAGCATCCGAGATCTCTAGGTGCCCTTTGAGAACTAAGATATGCTAATGCAAGACACGATACTTCAAAATACTTTTGCGCCCAGATTATCCTTTTCCTTTTTCTTCTTTTGTTCTCTTCATTAATATAAGCAACCAATTCTTGTTGAGACATGATGAAAAGGCTACAATGCACACCATTTATAACATGAATTTCAGAGCATTGCAAAAAAGAAATATTGCACAAATCACAAATAGAGCACTAATTTGATGCAACTAATAACAATCAACAAGGGACAGAGCTACTACCTCACAAACACAGCACTAAATCTTCAGCTTAGCTCCTGAAATCTGCAATTTTGGTACTGCATATGAGCTTGTGTAGTTGAAAAACAGGGAAAATCAATCACCATCCCCAACCCTAGCTTATGCCGAACCTCCTACTCACAACCCAGCATCAGCCGAACCCCAACCCTACAGCCGCCGAACACCACCATCCGTCCTACCCTACCGCGGCCGGACAGCCGGACCCAATGGCTGCCATGCCTAGGGTTTCAGCCGCCGGAGTGCATAGGACCTGTGGGGAGGAGGACGGCAAGGATCTGAGATGGGAGGAGAAGGGAAGGAGACAAACCTGTGGCCTTCCCCCGGATTCGCCGTCGCCGCCCGGATTTCTGCCGACGGAGCGAGGGCGAGACGCCGGCGCGAGCGAGGGCGGGACGCGGGCGCGAGCGAGGGGCGGTGCGAAGGGGTGCGCAGCGGAGGTGCGGGACGCGAGCGCAGCGAGGGGAAAGGAGCGAAGGGGTGCGTGGGCTTCGATTCCAAACGATTCCCAGGTCGGGGGGTGCGAATCGGCGCGACTGGGGGCCGCGCGTGGAGAGGTCTCGCGTGGAATTGGACAGCGTTTCCGGACTAAAATTCCTAAACCACTCCAAACGGTGGAATTGACTCTCCAATTCCAGATTCTTCAATTCCAGCCCAATTTTCCTACATCCAAACACAGTGTATTTGTCCCTTCCATAAAATTTGCTTCACAATTTGGCCCTAAACAAATTTTTCTTCCTTATTTGACAAATTTTGTTACTTAAATGACACTTCCGTCACTTCTGTTAGGACTAGTAGTCGTGTACGTGCATTAGCTAATGCCTGGAAGTTTGCATTGAGAGTAGATATTGGATATTGGGGAAGTTCCGGGTTTGAATATCCCAAATCGAGGTGTTTGGATGCGTTAGATATTCAATCTAGGTATTCCTTCTCAATATCAAACCAGCGGTCGCGACGGCAAAAAGAAGCAGAGCTAATGTCCAGGAGTTGGCCTCGACATTGTGAGATATTCACGTCGTGTACCGCTTCACTCCCTCGACGCTCTGTTTTCTGCCTCCTCCTCTCCCTCGCTGCCCAGCGTCCTCTGGTCACCGCCTCCTCGCGCCGCCCAGCGCTGACACCTCCTCTCGCCGCATCCTCGCGCCGCCCAGCGCCGCCTCCTCGCGCCGCCTACTCGTGCGGCCGAACACGGCCTACCAGCCGCCTCCTCGCGCTCCCAGGGCTGTCACATCGCGCCGCCCAGGGCCACCTGCTCGCGCGGTCGAGGACGGACGCCCCGCTGCCATCTTGCCCTGGTCCCTCTGCTCCCGCCGTCTCTCCCTCCCCTCTCAAGTCTCGTCTCCCTCTCTCTTTCCTCTAAAGGTGGGAGCCCAATATAATGTCAAGGCTCCCAATGCGAACATCCAAATGGAGCATAAAACTACATGTTTTGTTGTAACCATTGTCCTGAAACCTGCTTTAACGGCCGCAAGAATAACGAGAATAAAAAAATAAAACGTCTTTTAGGGCTCTCGAAATCGTCATCTGGTGAAACTAAATCATCCTAAAAGATGAATCTCCAATGGAAAACAGTTTAAAAAGTATCAAATGTTTAATAATTGAAGTAGTCTCTGATGACTGCAGCAGTCAAATGCATATTTTTATTATGTTGCTTCTCAATAAAAGAAGATTTGAGAAAAGTTTAGAACATTATATCACCAGATCACATGGCGGACATCTGACTCCATAAAAGAATAGAGCTAGGCACCGATCTCTGTTGATTCCTGCTTGTTGTTATCTATCTTTCTTAGTTTATAACAAATATGTTCGTGCGTTGCTATGGTTAATTTTTATTGAATATTTGGTTGGTGGCGGAGTATTACACTACTGGATTTAAAAAAAAAGTGAGACAAAGTGTTCTTGAGGTCGCTTCTAGTGTCAATAATTAGGCTTACTTTCTTGTTCAATCATGCTATGATCAAGAAATATTCCCGCATATTGCGGCGGATTGATCTTTACTGAATATATTATTTCACGGGAACGGAACTACCATCGAGATTATTTGAGAATATCTTTTTTCTGATTTTCAGGTGTCTACTTTGTCCATAAATCTCAGTCAACCATGAAGAAATTTTATCGTGCCGAAGTCAGCTAACACGTTAATTTCAATTCTGGTAGGCCTATCCTTATCGGCCCCGACAACCTTTGGATCTTATTTTATGCTAGTAGACGTGCACGTGCACGTCTATACAAAATCATGTCATCTGATTATGCTTAATACCATCACTTACACACAAATTAGATACTAGATAAGCATGTGTCATATTACCTCCCGAAGAGTAGCCAGACAGATAAGCATGTACTCAAGCCAGATTAAGTTGTAATATTCTTTGTCAGGTTCAAAAACAGGTCTTGTACAACACGTGATTCAAAAATATTATGAGTGCACGAAGAATCATCATTATGGCCCTTGTCTAGCACCTTTAAAGCTTCCTTCAGCCCTAAGTTGCTACCTCCATGTCTCAAAACAAAAAAAATAGGTATTAAACTGACAAATTTGTTGGAGTTCCTCATAGCATTACTACTTTCTATTGCTACAAAATTTCTTTCTATTGCTTCAAAATTTCGAGAGAATCAATAAATTGGACACGGCTTAATGAAAAAACAAGAAAATCAAGAAAATAAATTGTCCCACTAAACCAAGAAAATCATATACTTACTTACGGAAAGTTAATGAAAAAGTAGGCTGGTAATTGCTAATGAAAGTGATAAATCTCTATCCAAATCAGATCGGTCCTATATATTCTCTTGCATTGCACATAAAAAATACTTACCTACAGGAAATCATACTTTTCATTGGAACTGAAGATTCAATATTATATATGATTATTTCCTAAGTAACATCACTTGTCTTGTTCATATTTTGAATCGATCTGGCATCTGCCGAGTAACATCACATAATGTGCACTCCATGAGTCAACACCTTGTACATGTACAGGTGCACCAAACATTGGAAGTGTGAATTAGCATACTCTAGTGAGCAAAAAGAAATTGGCAAGAGGATAAACAAGAGCAGCCATGGTGTCATGCCAAATAAGTGTAGAGAGACATAATTTAAAAAAAAAAAGTGTAGAGAGACATCCGAGTAGTTGCTTCACCGGGGACGACTCCAAACACTGTCCGGATTAACAAATAAATTCACATAGCTAACAACAAAAGTATTTTTGCCCAATTGTATGTGGTCATAGTGAAAAGATTGAGATCCGTATAGTAATTACATTATTTTTTGAAATTAGTATAGTAATTACATTGTGTGAACATCGACAGACTTTCCTTCGTGTATAATTACCCATCCGGTGAAATAATTAATTTCATTGAAGAATTAAAGTCAGTTTATCTGAACATTATCTCCGGGCATATTCAGTCTCCCAAAACTTCTGCACAATCTAGTAGTCAATGGTACTCGTGTACGTGCATTCCGTCACTTCTGTTAGGACTAGTAGTCGTGTACGTGCATTCCGGCCGAGCTAAGTATAGATTTGGTGTTGGCTTCCCTCCCCCGTCTTACAGTGTTTTTTTTTTTTAGGTGTAAGGTGGTCGTATCCACCGCTCAAATAGATAAAAAGAGTTGACCCAGTTTATAAGGGAAACCGGGTCTAAAAACATACCATCTGTACAAAAGAATGACACAAACGAAGCCATCCGTCGCCCACACGACCCAAGACGACAAACGTCACAACACACACCACCTGCACCCGAGGCCGCCGCCCCGGCGTAACAACCAGATCAACCTTCGCATTGCCCGAAAGTGATCCAGTCATGGTCGACGAACCCTCTGCCCACGCAGTTTTCATCCAGGTTGCCACCAAAACCACCATGCCGGGGCCGCCGCCCCGGTGTAGCAACCAGATCGACCTTCGCATTGCCCGAAGATGATCCAGTCAGGTCGACGAACCCTCTGCCCAAGCAGTCTTCATCCAGGTCGCCACCCAAACCCACACTGAACAACGGTTCTGCCTCATAGAACCGCAGTAGCGTGGGAGATCGAGGCCGCCGCCTCGACGCACCACCACCTTCCGGAGCCGCCGCCCCGACATCCACTGCCCACGACCACACGCCATTCTGCACATCCGTCGCGAAACCGTTGCACCGCGCTGGCCAAAGGGCTCCAAAGCGACGCCTCCAACAAGGTAGTGACGAGACCGTCACCGCCGCCCGCTCACGAAGGAGCAAAGGTTTTCACCCGGAGACCTTGGAACCACCACGCGTTAGACGAGGTCGAAAAGCTCCACGACGACGCAATCAAGAAAGGGAACGACGCCCGAGGGCGCCGCCGTCGTCGGCACGGATCGAAATCCATGCGAGCTTTCACCCGGAGTTCAACCCGACCGCAAAGCTTCGGGAGCAGCAGGATGGCATCCCGGCCATGTTGTCAACCACCGAGCTCCACCGCATGCCGCGGCAGCCGCGGCACCACCTTCCACGGCCGCTGCCATGTCCATGCCCGCTTCAACCGCTCCGCCAGAGTAGCCGCCACTGTCCGGAGCCGCCGCCCCGGCTTCCACGCCGCCCGGACGCCGGAGCACGGCGGCAGGAGAGGCCATCTCCTCCCATCGCGCCGGCGTCTCCACCACATCCTCCTTGCAGCTCGCCTTGTCGCCCGGACGCTCGCTGCCGTGCTGGACCACCACCAACTCCCTCCAAGGCGCCGCACAGACCGAGCCGCCGCGCCCAGCCCGCCCCGGCCCAGATCGGGCCCGGAAAGCGCCACCGCAAGCACCTTCTCCAAGCCTGAACCACCTGCGCACGTCCGCACCACAGCTCCCCGCCACGCCGCCCGCAGACCTCCCCCGTCGCCGCGCTCGACGCCGGCGGCCGCCGCATCCATCACCTCCAGATCCTTGCGCGCCGCCTCCTCCGCTCCGCAGCCCCCGCCAGCAGCAACACGCGGCGGAGCCACCTCCGCTCCACAGCTCCCCGCCATGGCCGCCCGCAGACCTCCCTCATCGCCGCGCTCGACGCCGGCGGCCGCCGCGGCTCGCACCTCCAGATCCTTGCGCAGGAGAAAGAACGCCGGCCGCCACCTTCCCTGGGGTGCGCGCGGCTTTGCCGGCCTCCCCTCCGGCGGCGGCGTAGCGGAGAGCGTGGGTGAGGGGCCTCCGGTGGCGGCGATTAGGGTTTCCCCCGGGTCGCCCGGAGGTGGGCGACGCGGGGGAGACGCGGGGGCGACTTGCGCGATCTCTTACAGTGGTTTTATCATGAATTACAACATGAATGGGTTGGAGAAGACACCAAATGAGCTGCTTGCAATGCTAAAAACTGATGAACCTAGCGTGAAGAGGGAGAACAATCAAGTATTGATGGTTACCCAAACCGCAAAGTTCAAGAAGAAGAGAACAAAGAAGTTTAAGCATGCTAAGGCATCAGACAAGACTACTACTACAACTCAAGAGGAATCCGAGTGCTTCTTCTGTAAAGGGAAGGGACACTGGAAGAGGAACTGCAAGAAATTCTTGGCTCTGAAGAAGAAACCTTCTAAGGGCAAGAAAGGTATAAGAATTATACCTAAAATAATATTTGTCAATCTTAATAGTAACTCTGGAAATATCGGTTGCTAATTTATTATGCAATGATATAGGAGATACGGCAAGTAAGATGACGGAGGAGTAAAGGTGGTGATGTGCGTCAAGCTCGGCGCATAAAGTTTCATCCACAAGATGAAGGCATCTCCAATTTACTTTTCAAGTTTTAGTTTAAGAGATTTGAGGGTTTAACCCAAAGTTATTTTGTAATAGGATCACATTTATAGCGATGAAAGTACTCTTGTGATTTTGTGAGATTCTATCTCTCGTTTATCAAAGAATATTTTGGATCGATCCCTTCGAGGATGATCAAGTTACAAATCTCTTGAATTATGGAAATATCATTTGTTCTAAGATATATTGTGAAGATGTTGATAACACCTTCGTGTGGCACTATTGTCTCAAATAGATCATAGTAATATGATGGAAGGATTTTGAGATATTGCACATAGTGAAGTTAATCAATAATGAAGTTTTGTGATAGTCAATATTTTATTTGATATCTTGGGACTACACAATATTGTTTTAGAAATATTGTCCTAGTAATATGATGAATAGAAATTTATTTCGATTCATGTATTTGATCAAGTATGATTAAATAATTGCTAAGATATAGTTACTTGCAGAGTTATTCCAAGAAATCCAATTACAAGTATTTATTGCATTGTTCTATTTTTAGCACAAAGTAGAGTCTTTAAAGGAAATCATGTCATAGTCTTGAAAGATAGACATAAAGGGACTTGATGATTTTAGGTACTTGGAATTTTTGAAAAAAGGTTCGGTCCTAAAATAAAGAAAGACTTAGGAATATTTGTCTTGTGAGTTGTGTCATAGTTTTGAAAGATAAACATAAGGAGACACAAAGAATTTGGGACCTTAAAGTTTTATGAAAGATTGAAACTTGATCCTAAAGGAGGAATATAAATAGAGATTTATTTTGTTGGTTGTTCCAGTAAGTTAATTGGAAATCCTTTTGTAACCACCACATAGGTGACAATGTTTTGCCACTAAGATATATGTGATTCTTGAGGAATTTATTCTTCTAGAGAATTCTAGTGGGAGGATTGTGAAATCTTGAATAGATTATTTGAATCTTCGGAAATAGTTATCAGATGTTGCGCAAGCGGAAGCAATTCCAATTGACAAGTCTTTTAAACTAATACCGAGAGTCTATGCATTTAATGCATGACGTCTTGTCAAGATAAATTCACTTAACCAGAATAGTTTAGCATATGAGTTTCTAGGAAACTTTAATGTTAAAACAAAATAAAGAAAATGATGTGCTAGAATAAAACCCCAATAGATTATGACTTAGATGTCATATACATATTAATATCATTGTGTTGAGTTGTGATAAACTCAATAAGGATCTTTTTGTTAGACGAAAAGATGATCACAAAGTTGTGTTGATCAAAGGAAAGTTTTTATGATAGGAAGTTTATATGAGATATTGACAAAGACATATTCCTTTCAAAAGGAAAGATGGATCGAGGTTATGTACTTAGTACAGCTCGAGGGTCTTTTGTTAATTGAATATAAATCAAATCATAAAAGGAATATATTTGTCTAGGACAAATATATAATATTAAAAGGAGGAAACAAGAAACAAAGTTGTTTTAAGTTTCAGGAAATAAAGGAAAGTCGTAATTTCATTTAAATCAATGGGAGCTTAGTCATATTAGTCGAGTTTGAATAATGTAATTTAATAGATTGTTTTGTTTTGATACAATGTGTAGTGTTATTAAAGGAAATTAATAACATGCATAATTGGAACATATTCGTCACATCACATATGGAAGTTCCCATATAAAGATGAGATATGATGTTGCGGAAATTTCATTGAGGGTGTTTTGAATACTATTTGAAATACGAGAGAATGTAAATTCTCATAAAGATTAAGGAAATTCATGTGCAAGAACCATGGCTGTTTCATACGATGGTGAGCATGATCGATCGATTTGAAATCTTGATCATAAAGGAATTTCGTAAGATGTGAAATTTTAAGATCAAAACAAAGTAGTCAAAACTTAATTGTTGACAAGTTGAATTTGCTAAAAGTTCAATTGACTCCAATTAAGATGAGGATTCTCCATAAGGCGTATTTTGAAGAAGTTACTTCAAAAGTGAGAAATACTCATAATGTAAGAGTTGCATTGGAAAATCTTATGAGATAAGTATAAAGGTTAAGACAAGGATTAGATGACAAAATTTTCTAAATTTTGTGCATCACAAATGATGGGTATGTTTATGTAAAACATTGAGTCTATATTACGAAATCTACAACAAGTGGCAAAGACAGTGGGAGCGTAAAACTTCCATGATGAAGGGTTGTCTAGGTGTGGTTCTTTACGAAGAAGACAACTAATTGGTAAAACAATGAAATTATATTCTTAGTGAACTTTCCAGGGTTTCGCCTAGAATAACCAGGCTACAAGTGATCTTATGATCAATTGAGGTTATGCGTATCTTTTGCATAAGAAACATAAAGTTCACATAGTCACCATTAGGGACTAAACAGACAAATGTCAACCACAGAAGGGTGAGCTTGAGAAAACACCGAACATCTATCTAGATGTTAAACTTATGCAAACTAAACATTGCCAGTTGTGCAAGTGGGAGACTGTTGGATATATGCCTAAAAGGCAATGTATTTATACATGTGACAATGTATTTATACATTATTGATTCGTATTTTCTATGCTTTAACTGCAGTGATTTCTAAATGCGTGATTTAGGGAAAAGCTCACCTGCACGTGTAGAGAATATGAATACGTAAAAAGTACCCCAGTTCTTTTATGGACTAATTCTTAATGTTAGATGAGGCGGCTTTTCCTAGTTATGGACATAGAGTTTATGTCAGCATCAAGGATGGCATATTATTGGATAATAATATGGCTGGGTCACCCAAGTGTTCGTATGCTAAGAGATTCCGTTAAATAGTCTTTCTGTCCTTAGCTTTATCACAGAAAAGTTGTTGTATAACATGTCCTTGTAACCATGAGGTTATTGGGGTCATGCATACTGGAGGAGTTGCTTTCGTGTTGTCAACCGTCACGGTCGTAACAGGGTAACCATGAAGGCAGTTGCTGGGTGGTTTTGAAGGTGTGTGTATCCTAATGTTCTGAGATGGGAAATGATACGTCTCCAATGTATCTATAATTTCTGATGTTCCATGCTTATATTATACCAATTGCAACATGTTTTATATACACTTTGTATCATATTTATGCATATCCGGGACTAACCTATTAACAAGATGCCACAGTGCCAGTTCCTATTTTCTGCTGTTTTTGGTTTCAGAATAGTTGTTCTGGAAATATTCACGGAATTGCACGAAGCAGGAGTCAAAGTCCCTATTTTTCCAACACGTACACGGAGTCCGAAGAAGAAACGAAGGGGGGTCGTGGGCCGTCCTCACCACCTGGTGGCGCGGTCCCACCTTCTGCCGCGCCGCCACGTGGTGAGGAGGCCTCGGACCTCCACCGACGCCGCCCCTTCGCCTATATATTCGTCTTTTCGGGAAAACCCTAGACACCCGAGCCAATATTCCAGAAAACATCCGCCGCTGCCGCCGTCGTCAACCCTAACTCGGGAGGGTTCTGAAGCTCTCCTCGGCACCCTGATGACCCACAAGTATAGGGGATGTATCGCAGTACTTTCGATAAATAAGAGTGTCGAACCCAACGAGGAGCAGAAGGTGTTGGCAAGTGGTTTTGATGAGGAATTCACTGTAAACACTAGCAGACAAGTTTTTAGCAGACTTTGATATAACAGAGAAATAGAGTGCGAGTAAATAGACCGCGGCAAATATAATTGCAGCGAGTGGCCCAATCCTTTTGAGAGCAAAGGACAAGCCGGTTTGTTTACTTATGATGACCAAACGTTCTTGAGGACACACGGGATTTCTGTCTAGCGCTTTCGCTTCATATTGATGAATAATCTTTAGTGCTTAGATAAGTGTCGTGTGGGTGAACCTATGCTAATGCACCACCCTTTCTAGGACTAATACATACTTATGATTATACCCCTTGCAAGCATCCACAAATACAAGAAAGTAATTAAGATAAATCTAACCATAGCCTTAAACTCTGAGATCCTGCGATCCCTCGCGCATCGGAATACCAACGGGGGTTTATGAAGGGAATATGCCCTAGAGGCACTTAATAAAGATAGGATATTCCCAATTGTTTATTATATGTTTTATACCATGCTATAACTGTATTAAGCGGAAACATTAATACACGTGTGGTAGATAAACAACCAGGTCCCTAGTAGCCTCTACTAAGACTAGTTCATTGTGCGATTGATGATCGAGATTTCCCGATCATGTGACATGGCGTCAGTTGGCAATGGAGTCATGTCATTGGGAGAATGACGTGATGGACTTACCCATAATTTGTAGGACGTAGTCATTACGCCTTCGACCGTGAGATCAACTCTTATTGTTATTCCTGGAAGATACTTTGATCGCACCAAACGTCATATCTTATATAGTGTGACAATAACGGTGATACTTTTGGGTATCGGAAGGGGGTAGTTGAGACGAGGGGTCAAGAGCGGGATTTGTCAGTCCGTATAGCCGGATAGATACTCTAGGGCCCACTCGGTAAAATTATGTCAAATGAGTTTGCAAACATCTGACTAGGTCACCAGCTGACATAATATCATAGACGAGTAGAAGATAGTGTTGTCGGTAACGAGATCATGCTAGGTATGGAGATATCTATGAACGAGTCTCGGACACACTAAGTATCGCTATGGCAAAAGGTTTAAGACTCGACGTCCAGGTTTGATAGATGAAAGTCATTCGTTATATCACAGGGGTTAATTCATGGGGTCCAGGCCTACGAGTTAATCATTGATCGGAGAGGGATCTCGATCATGTCTGTTATTATATCGAACCGCTAGGGTAACACACTTAAGGGGTTTTCGACAAGACAACCGGAAAGGAAAGAGATCACTGGGAACGTCCCGGGAATGGTCCGATGGAGATCGGGCAGCGACGAAATAGTTTTCGGAGCTAGAATAAATTATATATGTTATGTTTGATATTAATTAGTGTAATTAATGTCTAAATATGATTTTATATATTTATTTTCGAATTTATTTAGGCTGATTTCTCTAAATGGGCCTTCTGGTGGAAAGAAGGCCCATGGGGGGAAAATTCCTCAAGGGAATTCGGTGGGGGAGCTATGGCCGGCCTAGGTGGGCCAAATGGGGCCCACCTAGGGCCGGCGCATGCTGCCTTGGCCGAACCAGGCTGTGGGATAGTCCCACATTGCCTGGCTGGCAAGGTTGGCTCCCCCCGGGAGCCTATATAAAGAGGGGCACCCCTGGCCTTTTAATTCACCAATTAATTCTCTATTTTCTCCTCGATTTCGTGATTCCCTTTGTCGGAGTTGCGCCGAGGAGAGAAAGAGAGTTCTCTCCACCATACGCCCGCTGCCGTGCTGTTGGTGTTCCGGTCCAAGTCTTCCGCTGCTCGTCCTGGACTGGAGCTTCGGAGGCCGTCGTCTCCACCGTATGTGTGTGACGCTCTGCGAGGTGCCACGCTAGTGGTGCTGGGAGGTCGGCTTCCTCCACCCGACCTCGAGGTCATCTTCGTCGTCTTCGTCGCGCCAAGTTCTTCGCGACCCAGAGGTCGGCTACGTCGTCTTCGTCGTCAACGCTTGTGCGGGAGCGTAATCCCCGCTTTCGGTCTACGAGGGTATGTATTCCGATCCCCCTGCGTACTACTATATCTGCATAGTATAGATTCTGGCTAGTTTTTGGTTATCGCGGTTAGGAAAAATTATTGTTTTCTGCCTGCGATCCCCTTCAGTGGTATCAGAGCCGATCTATGCGTAGATATAGCTGTACGCTTTTAGAACCCGTGTTCTTCACGGGGGCACCGTTCTTATATTTACTACCCTCTAGCGTGCACTTGTGATTCCGGCAGTATTGAGTTGATGAAGCGGCCCGGACCGACCTTACGCGTACGCTTACGCGAGACTGGTTCCACAACTGACATACGGCTGGTTCCGTATCTGTGGCTGGCGGGTGTCAGTTTCTCTCTCTTTAGTTGGCTTTGCATTTCAATGGAGGGCCCGAAAGGGATGGTTAAACATGCAATTATTGGATCGTTGTTGTGGTCATAAGTTCATAGGTATGAAGCGGTTCTATTTACGACAGCCCAAAGCCACGTAAAATATGCAAAAGATAAAGTAGAACGCGTCTAACTTTATTTTGCAGGGGCAATGTGATATGGTCAAGGTAGGTTTATTAAATTGTTTATGAACTGTGGGCGCCAAGAAGACCATGGCGCATGGACCATATCACGTCGCATTACATTTGATGTTATTGTGTGCATCTTATATTGTGTGATTATATATTAGAATATATTAGTTACACGGCGGTAAAAATATAAGATGATCCCTTCAAAATACCACTAGTGTTCTTCCTTCGACGTGCACCACCAACAAAGTTCTACGTTATGAGGCAGGCCGTGACGATCGGGTGTCAGACATATCGTCGTTCGCATACAGTGGGTGTAAGCCATGTTGCACGCGCGTTCGTTGAAGGTTATTGTGGCGAGCCTAGCATATGCAGATATGGCCTCGGAACACGGAGGCCGAAAGGTCGAGCATGAGTCACCGAGTTGTTGTGATCGACAATTCGTTGTCCACCCTTGAAGTTGTGTTGCCGGCTCTGACGATGAGGGGTTGCGCAATGGATGGGGGTCGTGTAATCGCTGAAACGACCAGGAGGGATGTTCGTTTGAGTGGGAGTTCTGATAGTTTTATTTTATTAAAACTTGAACCCTATTTTATAATGAACAAAGTCTGTTTTGCAAACCTTTGTAGATATTAACCTATGTAATAGCCTTCTTTAAAATTAGGCGCAATCCTACGATTGAGAAACTTAAACAGTTGGGTCCAAACTTCATAGTTTTATACTTTAGCTTGAGGATACTCCTTGTTTAAACCATTAGCTCTTTGTGATACAATACCCGCTAGGAGATAAACCCGGAGATTCCGCTAACAAAAGGATAATTTGGATTATCAAGTTTTGTGCGGATAATATCATCATAGTCCAGTGTATTCTATGATCTCTGCCACAGAGATTCAACGGTGGGTACGAGTTATTAGATCGCGAACATATGAGATGATCGCTAAACTCGGGATACCCCTAAAGTTGGGTTGATGAAGATTATCAGTACGTTGACTGTTCTTCTTCTCAACCAAGATGGAAGAGAATACACATATTGAAGGAGCACGTGGCAGTCATACTTGATGACATTGGTCATACTTGATGACATATGGTCATACTTGATGAACATTGAGACGCCTCGCTCAGCTCGATCACTGGATGACAAACGACGTTGCCAGGTGCAAATGCTTTGTCATAGACTATGTCATGCAAGGGGAATCGTTCACCTTCATGGTTCTTGATTACGTTGGAAGAATCAAGAAGATGAAACAGATCGCCGGGAAGTCATCGATGATGATGGTGTGTATATGATATACACGTTATGAATGTTTTACCTAAACAAGTACTCGTAGTAGTGACTAAGTTTTTGATACTAGTCATGTTTTATGAAAACCAGATTTACTACTTGAGTAGCTTGGAAGGATGAGGCGACATTGTGTGTTGATAATGGCAGACAAAATGTTGTGATGACCATAAACACTCTCCCTCTACATCTACCATTTGAATAAATTCTTTTATGATCGCCTGTTAGTATGATCGTTATAAGTGTGTCTCCTCTAGCGAGACAATTCTTCATATATGTTAGTGACAAATTCGTTGTCCTATATTTATGAAGTAATGATCATATGCCGATTTGAATTTAGATGGTAGAAGCTCCCACATTCATAATATTAATGCCAAAGGATACAAATTTAATAAAGACACCACATTCGTGTGGCACTACCGTTTAATTCATGTCAATGTTATATTCAATGAATTAGCTCCATACGGATGGATCTACAAGTCCTTAGATTTGATATTTTGACACTTGCAAGATAACTAAGACACCGTTTTCGGAAAACGGGCATATAACTTATTGATAATCATGCATATAGATGTATGTGGATCAATGAAGTAATTGACGTGTAGTGGAGACCTTTATTTCATAAACTTCACTGAACGTTTTGAGTATAACTTGTTGAGAATCATGCATATGGGTGTATGTGTCGGCCCAGTGGATTCTAGGGTGTGCAGAGCCCACTCTCCACTCGCCGTACCCGCGACAGCATCTACAAAACGGCTAAGGACCAAGCAGACCGCTTGAAGAGTCCCCGAGGCGAAAACCCCTGGAGGGGACTCGAGGCGCCACCGGAGGCCTGCAGGAGGTTCCCCCCGAGGGCGTCCCACTTGAGGGCTCTCTCCCTCTGAGGGGAGCCAGCACGGCTCCTCCCGCTCTAGAGCCTCAGGCCCCCGAGGGGATACTTCACGGCGAAGGAAGCGCTGCAGAGCGCACATGGGCTCTGCAGGAGCCGCAGGGTGACGCGCGCGCCTGCGCGCGCGACAGCGCCAGCGCCGCAGTTGCCGTCCCGGTGATAAAAGGAGTCAACAAAGCTCTGTGGCTCCTGCGCCGCTTACGTGGCTTACCTCTTTGGTGATAAAGCAGTTGGCCGGCGCAACGCTCCAACGACGACGTGACCGCGGGCGCTCTCTATGGTCTCTGCCGCATCTGCGGGCCGCTCTGCAAAGCCTGCGGCCTGTCAGCCACGGCGCGCCGCTTTAGCGCGGAGGAGCTGCGTCCAAGGACGGAGGAGACAGCTGCCCTGCCACGAAGGCAGGCTTTACGACCATGGACCGAGTCCATGGACGAGCGAGTAGTGGTGCACCCCGCTCCGCCGCTCGTCGCCATGTGGGAACCCTTCCACTACGCAGGTCGCAGGGATGAGGCCCGGGACAGCTATATAAGGGGAGGGGGCACTTCCGTAGGAAAAGAGACCCGAAAATTTGATCCCGAATTAGATAGCGTCCTCCACCTCCGGACCTCCTGAGCGCCCGGAGGCTCGCTGTACTGCAGTCACCACAGTGCAATTCAGACAAGCAGGAGTAGCGGTTTTACCTCATCTTGAGGGCCGTGAACCTGGGTAAGGGCCGGTGTCACTCTCTGTCTTGCAGCTCCGCTCCAGGCACCGCGAGCAGCGTCGCGGTGCGCATCGAGGGTTGTTCGACCTCCGTGTTCAGTCCCCCTTCGAACCTCTCTTCGGGGCGAGACTACCCTTGTTACGTGGGAGTCACTCTCCGACAGTATGTGAATCAATGAAGTACTTTAACGTATAGTGGAAGTCTTTATTTCATAGACTTCATGAATATTCCGAGTAGATATATGGATATCCACTTAGGGAATGTTAGTCTGGAAATTTTGATTCGATCAAACAAGTTCAGAATAAAGTAGGAAATAAATTTAACAAGAAAATCAAATTCCTGCGATACAGATCGAGGAAATAAAGATTTGAGTTATAATGTTGGCACATCATTGGAAGACTTGTGAGAAGAGTTCCACAAATTACGTCGCATGGAACACCATAGTGTTATGGTATGTTAGGACGTCGTAATCGCACCCTATCAGATAGTGTGTGCTAAATAAATCTCTTATCGAATTATTGTGATCATTAGAGTCATATGGTAGAAACGTAACATTCACGTTAGATAATAGGGAAACCATTTAAATCCATGGAGACAATACCATATGAGTGATGGCATGGCTTTTAGCCTAGATTGCAATCTAGTGTTTCGATGTGATCAAACCTAAAATGGATTAATCTTTGTAGTGTACCGTACCTAAAGAGTTAGTTGGGTACATGTCTCACGACATAGGCAAAATCGTTGCCGGAATATACCTTGCAAAAGAAATAGTTTCTTGTCCAAGGGTATAAGTGGGAAGAAAAGTAGAGCAAGACAAAGTTAATGAGCTTTCTCTCCAGACATCAGAGTGGCGCAACCAAAAGTGTTTTCGCTGTCATGCTCCTCAACTTGAAAGAAGTTGATGATGAAGATCATGATGCTCTGAGCTCTTACTGAGAACATAGGCGTACGAGGTTGTGTTCCACACTGTGTGGTACGACAATCTTGTCATGAAGGTCATGTTAATGGAATATGACAGACCTACGAACTACGAAGAAGAGATGGTAGACCTAAGTCCGAGAAATGGCTATGAGTCATATATGATCCGAGATAAAATCCATGTACGATTACCAGGTAATGACTTGGGAGATCTTCTTGATGGCATCTAGGCTGTTAATAGAATATGGAATTTTATGAGAGAGTAGATACTGATAAGGATCGATTTGTCGTGAAACAGTTCCGACAGATTCAAAAGTTGACCACAACGAGATTTTTTCTCAAGTGGCGAAGCCTAAATCTATTCTGGGTCGTTTAGCAATTACTATAATTTCAAATTGAGAAATTGATAGATGGATAAGGAAACCATGTTTCTTAATGGTATCATTAAGAAAGAGTTGTAATTAGTACAATAATGGTTTGGTGATCCTGAGGATGCTAAACATGTATGCAAACTTCAGTTGTCCATTCATGGACTGAAGCAAGCATATCGGAGCTGGAATCTTCACTTTGATGATGTGATCAAAGGATTTTGGAGTTGTCCAAAATAGTTGAAGAAACTTGCATTTGCAAAGAAGTGAGTGGGAGCTAAGTAGCTTTCCTTGATCTTATATGCGGAAGGCATATTTGAGTGGGAGCTAGGTGTCATTCGTGATTTTGTATGTAACGACATATTGAATGACACAGATCTTCTAGTAAACTATAAAGGATTATTTAAGTGATTAAATTTTCTATGAATGAAGTTAGGAGTATTAGGCATCCAATCTATAATTGTATAGATCGTAAGGGGCTTAATAACATTAGGTCGGAATATTTCCTAAGTTAAGATTCTGAAGTGTTTCAGAATAGAACAAGCAAAGAAGATTGTTCTTGCTTGTATGACTAGGTAAAATATTAAGTTTATCTTGGCATTTTCAGTGATAGAAAATGATGTTCGACATTCTCTATGTATCAGACATAGATTCTATCAGACTGAAAGCTCGACTTGGTGTGACCCAAGTTCTTGGTTGAAGAACGGGTTCTAGAGTGATCCTTGTGTGGATCAATGAACAAACGTTAAGTATATTCTTCAGTGTCTGTTAGAACTGAAAATATGTTTTCTAGTTAAAGGGTAAGAGTGAGAAAGACAACTTGCCGTAAAATGGTTAGGATGATGCAAGTTGTGACACTGACCCATACGACTAGAAATCTCATATAGGAGATGCCCTTTGTTTTGAAGAAAGACATGGTTAGCTTGCGAAGTCGCATATGAATGCACTGTCGCATAATCTACATAGGTATAGAAATATATGGCAACTTCAGAAGTAGCAAGTGTGATTGGACTGAGTCTCACTCCATCAACTAAAATATATTTCACCGTCATCGTAAGATACGGGATGATGTCAAACTAGGTGACATAGAAGTGTTGCAAAGCACACATAGGTCTCAATGTGTGAGATCTATTGACTGTATTCCTCTTCCACAAGACAAGCATGCACCAAGATGCTATGGGTGTTGAGCTTTTACCAAGTTGTAAACTAGATTAAGTGTTACTCTAGTGCAAGTGGGAGACTGAAGGGAATATGCCCTAGAGGCACTTAATAAAGATAGGATATTCCCAATTGTTCATTATATGTTTTATACCGTGCTATAACTGTATTAAGCGGAAACATTAATACACGTGTGGTAGATAAACAACCAGGTCCCTAGTAGCCTCTACTAAGACTAGTTCATTGTACGATTGATGATCGAGGTTTCCCGATCATGTGACATGGCGTCAGTTGGCAATGGAATCATGTCATTGGGAGAATGACGTGATGGACTTACCCATAATTTGTAGGACGTAGTCATTACGCCTTCGACCGTGAGATCAACTCTTATTGTTATTCCTGGAAGATACTTTGATCGCACCAAACGTCATATCTTATATAGTGTGACAATAACGGTGATACTTTTGGGTATCGGAAGGGGGTAGTTGAGACGAGGGGTCAAGAGCGGGATTTGTCAGTCCGTATAGCCGGATAGATACTCTAGGGCCCACTCGGTGAGATTATGTCAAATGAGTTTGCAAACATGTGACTAGGTCACCAGCTGACATAATATCATAGACGAGTAGAAGATAGTGTTGTCGGTAACGAGATCATGCTAGGTATGGAGATATCTATGAACGAGTCTCGGACACACTAAGTATCGCTATGGCAAAAGGTTTAAGACTCGACGTCCAGGTTTGATAGATGAAAGTCATTCGTTATATCACAGGAGTTAATTCATGGGGTCCAGGCCTACGAGTTAATCATTGATCGGAGAGGGATCTCGATCATGTCTGTTATTATATCGAACCGCTAGGGTAACACACTTAAGGGGTTTTCGACAAGACAACCCGGAAGGAAAGAGATCACCGGGAACGTCCCGGGAATGGTCCGATGGAGATCGGGCAGCGACGAAATAGTTTTCGGAGCTAGAATAAATTATATATGTTATGTTTGATATTAATTAGTGTAATTAATGTCTAAATATGATTTTATATATTTATTTTTGAATTTATTTAGGCTGATTTCTCTAAATGGGCCTTCTGGTGGAAAGAAGGCCCATGGGGGGAAAATTCCTCAAGGGAATTCGGTGGGGGAGCTATGGCCGGCCTAGGTGGGCCAAATGGGGCCCACCTAGGGCTGGCGCATGCTGCCTTGGCTGAACCAGGCTGTGGGATAGTCCCACATTGCCTGGCTGGCAAGGTTGGCTCCCCCCGGGAGCCTATATAAAGAGGGGCACCCCTGGCCTTTTAATTCACCAATTAATTCTCTATTTTCTCCTCGATTTCGTGATTCCCTTTGTCGGAGTTGCGCCGAGGAGAGAAAGAGAGTTCTCTCCACCATACGCCCGCTGCCGTGCTGTTGGTGTTCCGGTCCAAGTCTTCCGCTGCTCGTCCTGGACTGGAGCTTCGGAGGCCGTCGTCTCCACCGTATGTGTGTGACGCTCTGCGAGGTGCCACGCTAGTGGTGCTGGGAGGTCGGCTTCCTCCACCCGACCTCGAGCTCATCTTCGTCATCTTCGTCGCGCCAAGTTCTTCACGACCCAGAGGTCGGCTACGTCGTCTTCGTCGTCAACGCTTGTGCGGGAGCGTAATCCCCGCTTTCGGTCTACGAGGGTATGTATTCCGATCCCCCTGCGTACTTCTATATCTGCATAGTATAGATTCTGGCTAGTTTTTGGTTATCGCGGTTAGAAAAATTATTGTTTTCTGCCTGCGATCCCCTTCAGTTTAGGTTTCTGTCACTCCGGCAACCCCACAAATGATAACCGAGTACACGATGTTGTAGTATCGGCATAATTGATAGGAGACGGGGGTCCTCTAGCCTACGTATGGATTGTGGGGAAGAAGGCTGGAGTCGTCGAGGACGGGATTGCACACGGCGAGTTTACCCAGCTTCGGATCCCGCAGCGGTGGCGAGACCCTACGTGCTGCTATAATTCACTATAAGGCAATAGCCGTGAACAGGTTACAATGTGTATGTCGCGTATTGGAGCGTGCCTCAACTTGGATGAGCTTGGCCCTAAAGGCCTCCCGGTGGCCGGCTTATATAGGCGGCCAGACCCCGGGTTACAAGGTAAGTACTTGGCCGGTAAGTAAACAGAGTCCTAGTTGAAGTCGGCTTGGTTGCCGCCTTCCATCTTGGGCTTGGTGGCTTGATGGGCTTTAGTCTGCTGCATTCCTTGGACCGTCCGCCTACTTCCTTGTACGTCAGCTATCTGGGCCGCCCGACAGGCATCAGCCTTACCACCCTTGGGCCACCCTGGACTAGCCGGATTGATCCATGTTAGAGATACCCCTAGTTGGTATATCCCCAACATTAGCCCCAGAAAGGTTGAAGTTCTCCAGGCGTCGGCTTCTTCGTCCTCTTGATCTTCAGTCTTAAACGTTGGCGGCTGTAGGACTTGAACCATTCTGAATATAGGGGGTCGCGCGAAAGCTTGATCACCAGCACGCGGCCGACTTTATCCTACATGGGAAAGACGGCTAGCTTAACTTGTCGGATGACTTCTCGGAGAAGCCTTATCCTTACTGACAAGTCAAATTAATGTCTGATAGATGACGTCATTTGGTCCACGACAGTTAGAATCCAAACAGAACGAAATCGTGCATTGTCAGCTACGCCACGGAGGCGGCTTTTGCCACGGAGGCAACCATGTCGCTGACGACAAGGCGGTTGTGCCATGAAGGCGGTTGTGTCGTTGACGACAAGACAGTCATGCCACGGAGGCGACTGTGTCGCAAACGATAAGTCGGTCGTGCCATGGAGGTGGTTATGTCGTTGACGACAAGACAGTCATGCCACGGAGGCGACTGTGTCGCTGATGATAAGTCGGCCGAGCCATGGAGGTGACTGTATCGCTGACGATAAGACGGTCATGCCACCAATGTGGCCTTCATGTTGACGATAGGGCTGCATATCGTGCAGCCCCCAAGTATCGAACGAGGGCAATGTCGATGTCGAGCCCCCGAGTGTCGAAATTTTTCTTGATCCGCCTATCTCCAGCACCCGAGCGTTGAGTCGATGTACTCGAAAGTCGGCTTGACGCTCAGAAGAACTTGTGGCGTTGTAAGTCGATGATTGCAGTCCTGAGGTTCGTGCCGGCTTGACTGAAAGATGGCTCGAGATGTGAAAATGCTGCGATTGCAGCCCCCGGGTGTTAAGTATCCTGCATAGTAAACATATCTGCATTAAGATGTACTTTTAATGAAAGCTGAATAATTTTAAGACCTGAGCCGGTAGATTTTAACAAACACTTATGGGTTGTAAATTTTATGTGGCCCGCCTTAATATTTATCTGGTTTATATGTTTAACTTTTCATATGTTAGCAGAACCGCAGCCGGAAACTTTAGCTGAAACAACCAGGGCTAGTACCAAATAGTTTAGAATCAGAGACAAAAGCCAACATGTTGGTGCTAACGACATACTACTAGGTAACCCGCACATAAACAATCAGATAACGGTATTAGGCGGTGCAAACTGATTGCTTAATTTGGCCCGGAGGCGACAAGTATTTAAAAGTTTGAACCATGCAGCGCAGAGCAAATATCAGGTAACTTAGATACTAAGAGGGATATGATCAAATGAAACGACAAAAGATGGCATGATCTTAGAGCATAATGAGCAAACCACAGACTTTTATTTCATGACCATACATATAATTAAATGTTAAGTGTATATAAACTTAGCTTATTTGACGTTGATGTCGAGGAAACTGGCGTGGCGAAAGACGCCAGCCCCAGGCTGAAGAAAACAACCCTAGTATGTCGGCGGCAGCCCCAGGCTGACAATATCAGCCCCAAGGATTCCGAAGATGACGATCGGAATCGCCGGCTGCGGACAACCAATATTGTTCCCGCCTGACACGTGACGCCAGAAACCTTATGCCCCACGGTGGGCGACAACTGTCGTAGTATCGGCATAATTGATAGGAGACGGGGGTCATCTAGCCTACGTATGGATTGTGGGGAAGAAGGCTAGAGTCGTCGAGGACGGGATTGAACACGGCGAGTTTACCCAACTTCGGATCCCGCAGCGGTGGCGAGACCCTACGTGCTGCTATAATTCACTATAAGGCAATAGCCGTGAACAGGTTACAATGTGTATGTCGCGTATTGGAGCGTGCCTCAACTTGGATGAGCTTGGCCCTAAAGGCCTCCCGGTGGCCGGCTTATATAGGCGGCCAGACCCCGGGTTACAAGGTAAGTACTTGGCCGGTAAGTAAACAGAGTCCTAGTTGAAGTCGGCTCGGTTGCCGCCTTCCATCTTGGGCTTGGTGGCTTGATGGGCTTTAGTCTGCTGCATTCCTTGGACCGTCCGCCTACTTCCTTGTACGTCAGCTATCTGGGCCGCCCGACAGGCATCAGCCTTACCACCCTTGGGCCACCCTGGACTAGCCGGATTGATCCATGTTAGAGATACCCCTAGTTGGTATATCCCCAACACACGATGCATTCCCCTAGGCCCATAAAGGTGAAGTTTCATGTAGTCGACGTTCACATGACACCACTAGAAGAATGGCACCACAACTTAAATATCAAAACATCAAATATTATTCAACATAGTTCACTACTAACATCTAGACTTCTCCCATGTCCTCAAGAACACAACGAACTACTCACAACACACCATAATGAACATGATCAGAGGTGATATGAGGATGAATAACAATCTGAACATAAACCCTAGTTCAACGGTTTCACTCAATAGCATCAATAACAATAGCAATCAACACCGGGAGAGTTTCCCCTATCAAATACACAGAGTTTAGCCCTAGATGTTACAGCGGGAACAGAGTGGATGGATGGAGATGACGGCGTCGGCGGTGGAGATGGTGGTGTTGGCGATGGTGATGGAGTGCAGCTCGATGACGGTGACGATGGCAACGATTTTCCCCCTCCGGGAGGGAATTTCCCCGGCGGCTACGCAGCCTGCCGGAGAGCTTTTCTCTCTCTGTCTTCTCCGCCTCGTGGTGGCGGCGGAGATTGTTTCTGTCCAACTTATGATTTTTAGGTCTTCGGGGGGAAGAAGTTGATACGTCCATTTTGCATCACTATTTTATATCATAATTTACTGCTATTCATTGATATATATCGTATTTGGAGATGATACTTATGTTATTTCATCTATTTTGCATGATTGATGATCATTGGGGGATGGAACTCCGGAGCCTGAATTCTGCTGGAAAAAGCACCGTCAAGATACAATATTTGCGAAGACCAGAAGAACAAAGTGGCTAACTGGGAATTATTTCTGAATTATTTCATGAAGGAGCCCAAAAGGGGAGCCCGAGGTGGGGCCCAGGGGGCCCTCATCACCTCCCGGCGCGGCAGGCCTCCTGGCCGCGCGAGCAGGTGGTGAGGCCACCCTGGCACACCACTTGGCGCACCCCTTCGTGTACTTGTTCCCCCCGAAGACCTAAAAATCTAGGGTTAGACAGAAACCATCTCCGCCGCCACCACGAGGCGGAGAAGACAGAGAGAGAAAAGCTCTCCGGCAGGCTGCGTTGCCGCCGGGGAAATTCCCTCCCGGAAGGGGGAAATCGTCGCCATCGTCACCGTCATCGAGTTGCACTCCATCACCATCGCCAACACCACCATCTCCACCGCCGACGCCGTCATCTCCATCCATCCACTCCGTTGCCGTTGTAACATCTAGGGCTAAACTCTGTGTATTTGATAGGGGAAACTCTCCCGGTGTTGATTACTCTTGTTATTAATGCTATTGAGTGAAACCGTTGAACTAGGGTTTATGTTCAGATTGTTATCCATCATTATATCACCTGTGATCTTGTTCATTATGGTGTGTTGTGAGTAGTTTGTTTTGTTCTTGAGGACATGGGAGAAGTCTAGACGTTAGTAGTGAACTATGTTGAATAATATTTGATGTTTTGATATTTAAGTTGTGGTGCCATTCTGCTAGTGGTGTCATGTGAACGTCGACTACATGACACTTCACCTTTATGGACCTAGGGGAATGCATCGTGTACTGGGTTATCATTTGTGGGGTTGCCGGAGTGACAGAAACCTAAACCCCCGTTGGTATTCCGATGCACGAGGGATCACAGGATCTCAGAGTTTAAGGCTATGGTTAGATTTATCTTAATTACTTTTTTGTATTTGCGGATGCTTGCAAGGGGTATAATCATAAGTATGTATTAGTCCTAGGAAGGGCGGTTCATTAGCATAGGTTCACCCACACGACACTTATCTAAACACTAAAGATTATTCATCAATATGAAGCGAAAGCACTAGACAGAAATCCCGTGTGTCCTCAAGAACGTTTGGTCATCATAAGTAAACAAACCGGCTTTTCCTTTGCTCTCAAAAAGATTGGGCCACTCGCTGCAATTATATTTGCCGCGCTCTATTTACTCGCACTTTATTTCTCTGTTATATCAAAGTCTGCTAAAAACTTGTCTGCTAGTGTTTACAGTGAAATCCTCATCAAAACCACTTGTCAACACCTTCTGCTCCTCGTTGGGTTCGACACTCTTATTTATCTAAAGTACTGCGATACACCCCCTATACTTGTGGGTCATCAAGACTATTTTCTGGCGCCGTTGCCGGGGAGTGAAGCGCTATTGGTAAGAGGAATTGGTAAGGAAAACTTCAACTGTAAGTGCTGTTTTTATTTCTTTCTCCTTATTTGCTATATAATGGAGAGAGGAAAAGTTGCTTTCCTTTTTTGGAAGTCCTCTACCGCTGCTGAGGTAGAACATGAGGCGCCTCTTGATGATATTGTGTCGTTTAAAATACCTATGAAAATTGTTAAACGTGTTATGAATAACCGCTATGTTGGGGATGGGACTGTCCATCCCGGCGATCATTTGTTGTATTTACATGAATTATGCGAGTTGTTCAAGTGTGCAGGTATTACGATGGACGAAGTCAGGAAGAAATTATTCTCCATATCACTTGGTGGGAGAGCTGCGCATTGGTATAAACTGCTGAAGAACGGAGATTTTCTTGGATGGGAGGAAATGTACCTCTCTTTTATTCTAAATTTTATCCTCCAAGTGAAATTCATCAAGATCGGAATTCTATAGATAACTTTTGGCCTCATGATGGAGAGAGTATTGCCCAAGCATGGGGGAGATTGAAGGCATTAATGCTCAAATGTCCCATTCATGAGCTTCCTGGTAATATTATTGTTGATAACTTCTATGCAAGACTCTCGTTTGAAGATAAAACATTATTGGATACCTCATGTGCTGGATCATTCACTCGTAATAAGAAGGAGTTTAAATGGGATCTTCTCAATCGTATTGAAGAAAATACCGAAGCATGGGAGAACGACAAAGGTAGAGAGTCAGGTATAAAATATGACTTTGAATGCATTAAGACTTTTATGGACACTGATGTATTTCGAAATATGAATAATGCTTATGGTCTTGATTCTCAAGTTGTTGCAAATTATTATAAAACCTTTGCTGACTATTTCGGTTTGCCCAAGAAGGGGTTTGAAAAATATCATGAACCTTATAAAGATAAATCTGTTGTTTCTTTAGCTAAAAGCATTGAAGTTAATATTGTTGAACATATCATTCCTGAGCCTTATGTTGATAAAATTCCTTTTCCTGTTAAAGTGAAACAACATTCTCTTATGACTAGTGTGGTTAATAAAAGTGATAAGAAAGCTAAAGAACCTGATGAACAAATTAAAGTCGAACCTTCTGTGGCCATAGTTAAAGAACTTGTTTATGAAAATGTGGGAGAAGAGTATATTATATTTTGTGATGATGCTTCTAATGTTGTCTCTCATCCTGCAAAGCCAAGAAAGGCTAGTGTTCCTGTGTTATCTGTTAAGATTGGTGATCATTGTTATTATGGTTTATGTGATATTGGTGCAAGTTCAAGTGCTATTCCTTATGAGCTTTACAAAGAGATTATGCATGAAATTGGTCCTAGCCAACTTGAAGATATTGATGTGGTTATTCAACTTGCTAATAGAGAAACTATATCTCCCATTGGTATTGTTAGAGATGTTGAAGTTCTATGTGGTAAGACCAAATATCCCGCTGATTTTCTTGTACTTGGTTCTGCTGCTAGTAAGACTTGTCCTATTATTTTTGGTAGACCTTTTCTGAATACTTGTGGTGCTGTTATGGATTGTAGGAAAAAGAAAATCCTTACTAAATTTGCTGGTGATTCATATGAATTCAATTTTTCAAAATTTGCTAAAACACCTTATGAACCCGAATTGCCTAATGAAGATTTTAGAGTAGAACAACTTGCTTCTGTCTCTCTTGCTCCTACTAATTATATTCAGCAATTTATGGAAGATCATGAGGATGAAACTTTTATGGAAGAAAGAAATGAACTTGAGGACATATTCCTCCGTCAACCTATTCTTAAACATAATTTAAAAGTGGAAGACTTGGGTAAAACACTTCCACCTAAAGAGGATCCTATCTTTGATTTAAAACCTTTGCCTGATAATCTTAAATATGCTCATCTTGATGATAAGAAAATATATCCTGTTATTATTAGTGCTAACCTTTCAGGTAAAGAAGAAGAAAGATTATTGGAAATATTGAAGAAACACCGTGGAGCTATGGGTTATACTTTGGATGATTTAAAAGAGATTTCTCCTACTATATGTCAGCATGCTATTAATATGGAGCCCGATGCAAAGCCAGTTGTTGAACATTAACGCCGTTTAATACCTAAGATGAAGGAAGTGGTAAGAAATGAGGTATTAAAACTTCTTGATGCTGGTATTATTTATCCTATTGCTGATAGTAGATGGGTTAGTCCTGTGCATTGTGTCCCTAAGAAGGGTGGAATTACTGTTGTTCCTAATGATCATGATGAACTCATTCCTCAAAGAGTAGTTGTTGGTTATAGAATGTGCATTGATTTTAGAAAGGTTAATAAAGTTACTAAGAAAGATCATTATCCATTACCCTTTATTGATCAAATGTTGGAGAGATTAGCCAATAAAACTCATTTTTTCTTTCTTGATGGTTATTCTGGTTTCTCTCAAATTGCTGTTAAAGCTCAAGATCAAGAGAAAACCACATTTACGTGTCCCTATGGTACTTATGCTTATAGACGTATGCCTTATGGTTTATGTAATGCTCCTGCTACTTTTCAAAGATGTATGTCTGCTATCTTTCATGGTTTTTGTGAAAAAATTGCGGAGGTGTTCATGGACGATTTTTCCGTCTATGGCACTTCTTTTGATAATTGCTTGCACAATCTTGATAAAGTTTTGCAGAGATGTGAAGAAACTAATCTTGTTCTTAATTGGGAGAAATGCCACTTTATGGTTAATGAAGGGATTGTTCTTGGACATAAATTTTTTGAAAGAGGTATTGAAGTTGATAGAGCTAAAGTGGAGGCAATTGAGAAAATGCCTTGCCCCCGAGATGTTAAAGGTATTCTTAGTATTCTTGGTCATGCTGGTTTCTATAGAAGGTTTATCAAAGACTTTGCTAAGGTATCAAAGCCTCTTACTAATCTCCTGCAAAAAGATATACCGTTTGTTTTTGATGATGATTGTAAGGAAGCTTTTGAAACTCTTAAGAAAGCTTTAATAACTGCTCCTATTGTTCAACCACCTGATTGGAATTTGCCTTTCGAAATTATGTGTGATGCTAGTGATTTTGCTGTTGGTGCTGTTCTTGGACAAAGAGTAGATAAGAAATTAAATGTTATTCATTATGCTAGTAAGACTCTTGATGCTGCTCAAAAGAATTATGCTACAACTGAAAAAGAATTTCTAGCTGTTGTATTTGCTTGTGATAAATTTTGACAGTACATTGTTGATTCTAAAGTTATTATTCATACTTATCATGCTGCAATCAGATACCTTATGGAAAAGAAAGATGCAAAGCCTAGGCTTATTAGATGGGTATTACTGTTGCAAGAATTCGACTTACATATTGTAGATAGGAAAGGTGCTGAAAATCCTGTTGCTGATAATTTGTCAAGATTGGAAAACATTGCTTATGATCCTATACCTGTTAATGATATTTTTCCAAATGAACAATTGGCTGCAATAAGGGTGAGTTCACGAGATAGTCCTTGGTATGCGGATTATGCTAACTTTATTGTTTCGAAGTATTTGCCTCCAACCTTTTCAGCTCAACAAAGAAGAAAATTCTTTTATGACTTGAGGCATTATTTCTGGGATGACCCACACTTATATAAAGAAGGAGTTGATGGTATTATGCGAAGATGTGTCCCGGAGTATGAACAAAAAGAGATATTGAGAAAGTGCCATAGTAGCGCTTATGGAGGACATCACGCTGGAGATAGAACCGCACAAAAGGTTTTACAATCAGGTTTTTATTGGCCTACTCTCTTTAAAGATGCAAGAAAGTTTATTTTATCTTGTGATGAATGTCAAAGAGTTGGTAATATCTCTAGACGTAATGAAATGCCTATGAATTATTCTCTTGTTATTGAACCATTTGATTGTTGGGGATTTGACTTTATGGGTCCTTTCCCTTCTTTAGAAGGTAATACACATATACTTGTTGCTGTTGATTATGTTACTAAATGGGTAGAAGCTATTCCTACTAAAAGTGCTGATGGTGAAACATCACTAAAAATGCTTCAAGAAATTATTTTCCCTAGGTTTGGTGTTCCTAGATATCTTATGACTGATGGAGGTTCTCATTTTATTCATGGTGGTTTTAGAAAAGTTCTTGCTAAATATGGTGTTAATCATAGAATTGCTTCAGCTTATCATCCTCAAACTAGTGGGCAAGTTGAATTATCAAATAGAGAAATTAAATCTATCTTGCAAAAGACTGTTAATAGAACGAGGAAGAATTGGGCTAGTAAATTAAATGATGCATTGTGGGCTTATAGAACTGCTTATAAAAATCCCATGGGTATGTCTCCTTATAAAATGGTTTATGGAAAAGCATGTCACTTGCCTTTAGAATTAGAACACAAAGCTTATTGGGCAGTGAGAGAGAGCTAAATAGAGATTTTAAACTTGCAGGTGAGAAAAGATTGCTTAATTTGAGTTCTTTAGTTGAATGGAGAAGTGAAGCGTATGAAAATGCTAAACTCTTTAAGGAAAAAGTTATAAGATGGCATGATAAGAGAATCCTTAAGAGAGAATTTCATGTTGGTGAGAAAGTTCTATTGTATAGTTCTCGTCTTAGATTCTTTGCAGGGAAATTACTCTCCAAGTGGGAAGGACCATATGTTATTGTGGAAGTGTTTCGTTCGGGTGCGATAAAAATTGCTTCGCTCAAGGATGACTCTACGCAAGTGGTAAATGGACAAAGACTCAAGCATTATATTTCTGGAGATTCTTATAATGAAGATGTTGATGTTATTCAAGCAATTTCTCCGGAGAATTACATTAAAGAAAATATTTTGAGTTCGCAGAACCCGATTTGGAAAAGGTACAGTTTCGGTAAGAAAAAGTCCGCGAATTTAATTTCTGGAAAACTGTGATTTATTTTTGGAAAATATGGAAAAATATGAGACGAAAACGAACATGACACGAGGTCCGAGGCGACGTCACCACCTCGTGGCGCGGGCACCTTTCTAGCCGCGCCACCAGGTGATGAGGAGGCCTCGGAGCCCCTCTCCTACTCGGTTTCGTGTTGTTGCCTTCCTTTTATTTCATAATTTTTTGATATATAATCACCCGAGGCCCCCGAGGTCCGTATATCGTGTTTTCGACGCGTTTTTGTTTCGAGCTGCTGCTGTCCAGATGTCGTCTCAAGGATCTTGCTCCGAAGACTACACACTTCGTCGCCAACGTGAACTCCTTCAAGATCTTGATCAAGGGTCTTTTGTTGGATGGGCGGACGATGAGAAGGTGAAGGCTAGGCGCAAGGACATGGACGAGAGCGTCATGAAGGAGATGAAGAAGATGCAGGCGGAAAAGAAGGATCGCTCCAGGACGGGAACCAGCAAGCCCATCTTCGTGGGATCAATTAACGCTCAGCGTGCTTTTTCTCATAACATGCAGGGAGCAATACCACCAGTTCCGGATCTTAGCTCTTTTCCAGAAGCAACTGAAGCTCTCAGAGTCACTGATAAATTTTGCGAGCAGTACTGCGTCCTTAGGAGGGAGGTGGATATACTTCAAGAGGAGAATAACAGGCTCCGCAAGATGTTGGAGTGTTACCTTACTCCACTTCAAGTCGTTCCGCCATCGCCACCGAAGGAGTAATTCATCATCGGTATTGGCATCTCCCTTAGCTTGTCCCAAGCTTGGGGGGAGTGCCGCGGTATCACCATTATCTTTCATCTTTTACTTTTTAGTAGTGTCATATCATGAGTAGGGAAGTTATCTTATATGATGGTTTGGAATGTGGAAGTATCTCTCTTTTAGTTGGTTATCTATGTATCCCTTGGTGTGAGTTGCCGTTATGGAATATTAATGAGAAGCGTTATCATTTATTTTCTGCACACTTTATTTTACGTTACAACTTTTGTCATGCATGATTGATCCTGTCATTTAGTATTGGTGATCACTTTGGGAACATATAGTAAATCTTTTGGCTTTGGCAAACTTAGCATTGGTCCGTAGCTACAATACTTTGAGACTTAAGAGGAAAAAGAATTACATGTAGAATATAGCATTCATTGATCTTTCTCACTTGTCCATGACAAGCTTAGTATTCACAACTTAAAATTGTGTGTGCCTTCAAGTAAGAATTGCATGATTGTCTTTTTACTACATGTATGATTGTTTGTATCTTTCAACTCTTATGCTTGCTATCCAACCTTGCTAGCCAAAGACCTGTATCGAGAGGCAATGCTTCTCATACGTCCAAACCTTGAACCAAAACCCTTGCCATCTGTGTCCACCATAACTACCTATTATGTGGTATTTTGCGCCACTCCAAGTAAATACTTCTTGTGCTATCTTTATTCAAAATTACTATCCCTTATTTGTGTCAATGTTCACTAGCTCATGAGGAAATAATAGTTGGGTTTGTTATCTTCCGTACTAATTAAGTAACCCATGACTTGCATGCTACATCTGCTCGTCATTAATATTGCAAAGGAGTGGTCAGACCACTATAATATCAAAGGTTGTGTTTTTCAAAAATATAGACACTCCTCCATGGTTTGAGATTGATTGGTGGGCACCCGTGAATTCGGCTAGCCATGGTTATGTTAGAAAGGTGGGGAGGAGTGTCATGGCTGTGAAAGTAAAGAGAAAAAGAAGATGAATATCATAAAGGCTTGTTTTAAAAATTAATCGGAACCACCCCTAACTTGCTTAGTATGGAAGATGACAAGAACTCTATTACAAATCGTTGACAACAACAAACACCGCTCAAAAACTTACTTTTATTCTCTCTATATGATTTCAAAAACCTATAAAACCAAAAGCTCTAGCACATGCTTGTATCTCTGCTTCCCTCTGCGAAGGGCCTATCATTTACTTTATGTTGAGCCAGTAAACCTATCTCCTTCTATCTTAAGCAAGCATTTGAGTTGATTGTGATTCAACCATTCATGCATTAGTATTGTTGATCATGTCTTTTATTCTTTCTTGTTTAAGCACATTGTTGGTATCTAATTAATTTGATTTTTGGAGCTATCAACCTATAAAGAGGGCTGTTTTATAAACTAAGCTCAATTGCTCATTGTTCTCTGACCAAGGACTAAGTTTGCCAACACCAACTATGGTTTTCTCTATGTACTTTACTGTGGTTTACCTCTACTTGTTACAAGTTGATTATACATGAACGGAGTTAATATCTAAGATGACTTGTGCATTTATACATGTGATGCTTCTTGTCCGTATATCTTATATCGACACTTCACTCCATAAACCTGTGGTCATGTTTACCGAGTTCAGCTTTCGCTTGGGGACAAGCGAGGTCTAAGTTTGGGGGGAGTTGATACGTCCATTTTGCATCACTATTTTATATCATAATTTACTCCTATTCATTGATATATATCGTATTTGGAGATGATACTTATGTTATTTCATCTATTTTGCATGATTGATGATCATTGGGGGATGGAACTCCGGAGCCTGAATTCTGCTGGAAAAAGCACCGTCAAGATACAATATTTGCGAAGACCAGAAGAACAAAGTGGCTAACTGGGAATTTTTTCTTAATTATTTCATGAAGGAGCCCAAAAGGGGAGCCCGAGGTGGGGCCCAGGGGGCCCTCATCACCTCCCGGCGCGGCAGGCCTCCTGGCCGCGCGAGCAGGTGGTGAGGCCACCCTGGCCCACCACTTGGCGCACCCCTTCGCGTACTTGTTCCCCCCGAAGACCTAAAAATCGAGGGTTAGACAGAAACCATCTCCGCCGCCACCACGAGGCGGAGAAGACAGAGAGAGAAAAGCTCTCCGGCAGGCTCCGTTGCCACCGGGGAAATTCCCTCCCGGAAGGGGGAAATCGTCGCCATCGTCACCGTCATCGAGCTGCACTCCATCACCATCGCCAACACCACCATCTCCACCGCCGACGCCGTCATCTCCATCTATCCACTCCGTTCCCGCTGTAACATCTAGGGCTAAACTCTGTGTATTTGATAGGGGAAACTCTCCCGGTGTTGATTACTCTTGTTATTAATGCTATTGAGTGAAACCGTTGAACTAGGGTTTATGTTCAGATTGTTATCCATCATTATATCACCTCTGAACATGTTCATTATGGTGTGTTGTGAGTAGTTCGTTGTGTTCTTGAGGACATGGGAGAAGTCTAGATGTTAGTAGTGAACTATGTTGAATAATATTTGATGTTTTGATATTTAAGTTGTGGTGCCATTCTTCTAGTGGTGTCATGTGAACGTCGACTACATGACACTTCACCTTTATGGGCCTAGGGGAATGCATCGTGTACTCGGTTATCATTTGTGGGGTTGCCGGAGTGACAGAAACCTAAACCCCCGTTGGTATTCCGATGCACGAGGGATCGCAGGATCTCAGAGTTTAAGGCTATGGTTAGATTTACCTTAATTACTTTTTTGTATTTGCGGATGCTTGCAAGGGGTATAATCATAAGTATGTATTTGTCCTAGGAAGGGCGGTGCATTAGCATAGGTTCACCCACACGACACTTATCTAAACACTAAAGATTATTCATCAATATGAAGCGAAAGCACTAGACAGAAATCCTGTGTGTCCTCAAGAACGTTTGGTCATCATAAGGAAACAAACCGGCTTGTCCTTTGCTCTCAAAAGGATTGGGCCACTCGCTGCAATTATATTTGCCGCGCTCTATTTACTCGCACTTTATTTCTCTGTTATATCAAAGTCTGCTAAAAACTTGTCTGCTAGTGTTTACAGTGAAATCCTCATCAAAACCACTTGTCAACACCTTCTGCTCCTCGTTGGGTTCGACACTCTTATTTATCGAAAGTACTGCGATACACCCCCTATACTTGTGGGTCATCAGAAGTACGCGAAGGGGTGCGCCAAGTGGTGGGCCAGGGCGGCCACATCGCCTGCTCGCGCGGCTGGCTTGGGAGCCGCGCCGGGAGGTGGTGTGGGCCCCCTGGGCCCCACCCCAGGCTCCCCTTTTGGCCTCCTTCATGACATAATTCAGAAATAAATCCCAGTTAGCCACTTTGTTCTTCTGGTCTTCGCAAATATTGTATCTTGACGGTGCTTTTTCCAGCAGAATTGAGACTCCGGAGTTCCATCCCCCAATGATCATCAATCATGCAAAATAGATAAAAATAACATAAGTATCATCTCCAAATACGATATATATCAATGAATAGCCGTAAATTATGATATAAAATAGTGATGCAAAATGGACGTATCACACCCTGCCAGGGAGGGGAATCATCACCGGAGGACTCTACAGCGCCATGCCTGCCTCCGGAGTGATGTGTGAGTAGTTCATCTTTGGACTATGGGTCCATAGCAGTAGCTAGATGGTTGTCTTCTCATCTTGTGCCATCATGTTTAGATATTGTGAGCTGCCTATCATGATCAAGATCATCTTATTGTAATGCTACATGTTGTGTTTGCTGGGATCCGATGAATATTGGTACTATGTCAAGTTGAATATTGAATTATCATGTCTATGTCTTTTATGATCTTGCATGCTCTCCGTTACTTGTTGAAGCTTTGGCCAAGTGAATGCTTGTGACTCCAAGAGGGAGTATTTATGCTAGATAGTTGGGTTCGGCCTCTATTTAATCTGGGGGAGTGACAGCAACCCCTAAGGTTGTAGATGTGTTGTTGTCACTAGGGGTAAAACAGCAATGCGTTTTCTAAGGATGAATGTGTTGCTTACATTATGCACTTTACTTAATGCAATTGTCTGTTGCTTGCGACTTAATACCGGAAGGGGTGCGGACGCTAACCTGAAAGTGGACTATTTAGGCACAGATGCATGCTGGATATCGGTTTGTGTACTTTGTCGTAATGCCCAAATGAATCACAAAGTAGACACAACAATTTGCACATGCATATTATGCACTTTTCAATATTGTCAATCGCCCAGCTGTAATTTGTTTACCCAACATGTTACTTATTTTTATGGAGAGACACCACTAGTGAACTGTGGACCCCGGTCCAATCTTTTACATCTGAAATACAATCTACTGGAATCATTGTTCTGTTTCATTCTCTGCAAACAAACATCATTTTCCATACAACACTTTTAATCATTTGTTTTCAGCAAGCCGGTGAGATTGACACCCTCACAGTTTCGTTGGGGCAAAGTAGTTTGATTGTCTTGTGTGCAGGTTCCAAGTCAACCGTCAAGACTTTGCTCCGAGTTTTCCGACGCCGTTGACACCTTCGAAGCATCGCCGACTTCCTACTGGATTGATAACCTTGGTTTCGTACTGAGAGAAGACTTGCTGCCATACTCATCAAACCTTACACTTGAGGTCTCCTGACGAACGTGTACTTTACACGCATCAAGCAAGTTTTCTGGCGCCGTTGCCGAGGAAGTCGAGTTGCTTCTGCAAGGGGAGTCTCTCACTTCCAATCTCTTTACTTTGTTATTTGTCTTGCTTAGTTTATTTTTATTTTGCCTTGTTTGCTCTCTTTATCGAAAACAGAAAAAAAATAGTTACTTGTTTTCATTTTGTTGTTTCGGCCTAGTTTTTGTTTTGCTGAAATGAGTACTGAGAACACCAAGTTGCGTGACTTCACTAGCACAAATAATAATGATTTATATGCACTCATTTTGCTCCACCTGCTTCTAAAGCAGACTTTTATAAAATTAAACCTGCTCTATTAAATCTTGTTATGAAAGAGCAATTTTCTGGTGTTAGTACTGATGATGCTGCTTCCCATCTTAATAATTTTGTTGAACTTTGTGAGATGCAGAAGTATAAGGAAATAGATGGGGATATTATAAAACTGAAATTATTCGTTTCTCTTTGAGAGAAAGAGCTAAAGAATGGTTGTTATCTTTGCCTAGAAATAGTATTGATTCATGGACAAAATGCAAAGATGCTTTCATTGGAAAATATTATCCTCCTGCTAAGATTATATCCTTGAGAAGTAGCATTATGAATTTTAAGCAATTTGATAATAAACATGTTGCCCAAGCATGGGAAATGATGAAATCTTTGGTAAAGAATTGTCCAACCCATGGACTGACTGTTGGGGATATACCAAGTGGGGGTATCTCTGACATGGATCAATCCGGCTAGTCCAGGGTGGCCCAAGGGTGGTAAGGCTGATGCCTGCCGGGCGGCCCACATAGCTGACGTACAAAGAAGTAGTCGGACGGTCCAAGGAAGGCGGAAGGCCAAAGCCCATCGAGCCACCAAGCCCAAGACGGAAGGCGGCAACTAAGCCGGCTAGGTCTAGAACTCTGTTTACTTGCCGGATAAGCACTTACCTTGTAACCCGTGGTCTGGCCGCCTATATAAGCCGGCCACCGGGAAGCCCTTAGAGGACGCTCCAATACGCAACATACTCATTGTAACCTGTTCACGGCTATTGCCTTATAGTGAATTATAGCAGCACGTAGGGTCTCGCCACCGCTGCGGGATCCGAAGCTGGGTAAACTCGCCGTGTTCAATCCCGTCCTCGACGACTCTAGCCTTCTTCCCCACAATCTATCCGTAGGCTAGAGGACCCCCGTCTCCTATCAATTATGATGATACTCCGACAGTTGGCGCCCACCGTGGGGTATAAGGTTTCTGGCGTCACGTTCCAGGCGGGAACAATATTGGCTGTCCGCAGCCGACGATTCCGATCGTCATCTTCATCTACCGCGACCAAATCGCATCTAGCCGTGTACTGCTCCGGCAGGCCGGCATGATCGAACGTCGTAAAGCGTCTAGCCGTGTACTCTGCCCCGGCGGGACGGCTCGATCAAACATCATCTTGGTCTACAAGATCGATCTAGTCAGCTAATCCGCTTGGCCGGAAGCCTAGATCGTAACTGGACGACTTGTTCCCTGAAGGTGTCAAGGCGCATCTGAGGCAACCTATGATCGCAACGCCTATGTCGCGTAATTTTCTGTCCGCAGATCGATTGTAGGCAGCGACGACACCAAATCCGGCCAGCATGGCCGATGGCTTTCCGTAAGCAGCGTCTTGCACCGATTTAGGTCGGTTCGGTAAGGGCGTTCGTATCACGCACAGGCATGGGATGGCGAGCCACGCGTACCCGCCGAGTTGCTATGGAAAGTTTAGTTCTCGTCACAGGTACGGAAGCTGATTCCAATCCGGGCTCCGTCACCTGTTCCGATCCAACTACAATTGTGCACAACGTACATAATATTAATTTGGGTCAACAAGCTGTGCTACCACGTGATGCTGTCTCCTATTATGGAAAAAATAGCGAGGCTAGCTATTGCCTATTGGTACGTAGTGCATGCTGTTAGCAACGTAAAAGGTGCTTATTCAACACGTCTTACGAGATCTATTTGCTCTCTCAGGAAGCAGAAACTTCTCGCTCGTGTTTATTTTAATCTTACCGTATCTGTACTGTTAGACGGGACGCCGCTAACATCACGGTTCGGTTTAGACGAATACATCGTCAAATTGTTAGTTGTTTCCAATCGTCCAAACCTGATCAATTTGGGGAGACATCGATTGCTGACTTAATTGCTAAAGCGTAACAAGACGCCTTGCCGGCGCATTTATCGTCGCGTTCCGTCTTAATTGCTAACGCGGCATGGCGCTTCATCGCCACCATTCTGGCTTAATTGCTAACGTGACAAGACGCTTCGTCGCCGCCATCCGGCTTAATTGCTGCCGCAGCCTACTCGTTGCCTTGCTGGGATCATCTTCGGAATCCTGGGGGCTGATAATGTCAGCCTGGGGCTGCCGCCTACATCCTGGGGCTGTTTTCTTCAGCCTGGGGCTGGCGTCTTCCGCCACGCCCGCCTCCTCGATATCAACGTCAAATAAGCTAAGTTTATATACACTTAACATTTAATTATATGTATGGTCATGAAATAAAAGTCTGGTTTGCTCATTATGCTCTGAGATCATGCCATCTTTTGTCTTTTCATTTGATCATATCCCTCTTAGTATCTAAGTTACCTGATATTTGCTCTGCGCTGCATGGTTCAAACTTTTAGATACTTGCCGCCTCCGGGCCAAATTAAGCAATCAATTTGCACCGCGTAATACCGTTATCTGATTGTTTATGTGCGGATTACCTAGTAGTATGTCATTAGCACCAATATGTCGGCTTTAATTTGTCTCTGATTCTAAACTATTTGGTGCTAGCCCTGGTTGTCTCAGCTAAAGTTTCCGGCTGCGGTTCTGCTAACATATGAAAAGTTAAACATATAAACCAGATAAATATTAAGTCGGGCCACATAAAATTTACAACCCATAAGTGTTTGTTAAAATCTACCGGCTCATGCCTTAAAATTATTCAGCTTTCATTAAAAGTACATCTTAATGCAGCTATGTCTACTATGCAGGATACTTAACACCTGGGGGCTGCAACCGCAGCATTTTCATCATGTCTCAAGCCGTCTTTCAGTTAAGCCGGCACGAGCCTCGGGGACTGCAATCATCGACTTACAACGCCACAAGTTCTTCCAAGCGTCGAGACGACTTCCGAGTACATCGACTCAACGCTTGGGGGCTGGAGATTGGCGGATGAAGAAAAACTCCGACACTCGGGGGCTCGACATCGAAATTGCCCTCGTTCGATACTTGGGGGCTGCACGACATGCAGCTCTATCGTCAACAAGAAGGCCGCATTGGTGGCATGAATGTCTTATCGTCATTGACACTGTCACCTCCATGGCTCGGCCGACTTATCGTCAGCGACACAGTCGCCTCCGTGGCATGACTGTCTTGTCGTCAACAACATAACCGCCTTCATGGCACATCCGCCATTGTCGTCAGCGACATGGTTGCCTCCGTGGCAAAGGTCGCCTCTGTGGTATGGCCGACAATGCACGATTTCGTTTCGTTTGGATTCAAACTGTCATGGACCAAATGACGTCATCTATCAGACATTGATTATACCTGTCAGTAAGGATGAGGCTCCCCCGAGAAGCCATCCGACAAGTTAACCTAGCCGTCTTTCCCATGTAGGATAAAGGCGGCCGCGCGCTGGTGATCAAGCCGGCACGCGACCCCCTATATTCAGAATGGTTCAAGCCCTGCAGCCGCCAACGTTCAAGACTGAAGATCAAGAAGATGAAGAAGACGACGCCTGGAGAACCTCAACCTTTCTGGGGGCTAATGTCGGGGATATACCAAGTGGGGGTATCTATGACATGGATCAATCCGGCTAGTCCAGGGTGGCCCAAGGGTGGTAAGGCTGATGCCTGCCGGGCGACCCACATAGCTGACGTACAAGGAAGTAGGCGGACGGTCCAAGGAAGGCGGAAGGCCAAAGCCCATCGAGCCACCAAGCCCAAGACGGAAGGCGGCAATTAAGCCGGCTAGGTCTAGGACTCTGTTTACTTGCCGGATAAGGACTTACCTTGTAACCCGGGGTCTGGCCGCCTATATAAGCCGGCCACCGGGAAGCCCTTAGAGTACGCTGCAATACGCAACATACTCATTGTAACCTGTTCACGGCTATTGCCTTATAGTGAATTATAGCAGCACGTAGGGTCTCGCCACCGCTGTGGAATCCGAAGCTGGGTAAACTCCCCGTGTTCAATCCCGTCCTCGACGACTCCAGCCTTCTTCCCCACAATCTATCCGTAGGCTAGAGGACCCCCGTCTCCTATCAATTATGCCGATACTCCGACACTGACTGCTTGGATGATCATCCAAACCTTTTATGCAGGACTAAATTTTTCTTCAAAGAACTTGCTGGATTCGGACTCTGGAGGGACCTTCATGTCCATCACTTTGGGTGCTGCAACAAAGCTACTAGATGATATGATGATTAACTATTCTGAATGGCACACTGATACGTCTCCAACGTATCTATAATTTCTTATGTCTTATGTTCCATGCTATATTATACCCTGTTATTACATGTTTTATATGCATTTTATATAGTTTTATGCATTTTCTGGGACTAACCTATTAACAAGATGCCACAGTGCCAGTTCCCTGTTTTCTGCTGTTTTTGGTTTAAGAAAATCACTTAAGGAAATATTCGCCAAATTGGAAATAAATCAACCTGGAATTATTTTTGAAATATTTGCGTCACGAGGAACCGAAGACGAGACGAAGAAGGGCCGCGAGGAGCCCACACCACCTGCTGGCGCGGGCCCCATCCTGGCCGCGCTAGGAGGTGATGTGGCGCCCTCGGGCGCCCACCGACCTAGGTCTTTCGCCCATAAATACCTCCCTGACCTAAAAACTCGAGACGGTTAATCACTTTTTCCTCCACGGGTCCCGAGCCGCCGCCGTCGTCAACACCAATTCGGGAGAGATCAAAACTGCTCCCCGGCACCCTACCGGGAGGGGGAATCGTCCCCGGAGGCCTCTACGTCGCCATGACCGCCTCCGAACTGATGCGTGAGTAGTCTACCCTTGGACTACGGGTCCATAGCAGTAGCTAGATGGTTGTCTTCTCCTCTTGTGCTATCATGTTTAGATCTTGTGAGCTGCCTATCATGATCAAGATCATCTTTATGTAATTCTCCATGTTGTGTTTGCTGGGATCCGATGAATATTGAGTACTAAAGTTATTGCTTCATAATATATCATGTATGTGCTATTTAATGATCTTGCATGCTCTCCGTTACTTGTGTATGCTCTGGCCAAGTAGATGCTCGTAACTCCAAGAGGGGGTATTTATGCTTGATACGTCTCCAACGTATCCATAATTTCTTATGTTCCATGCTATATTATACCCTATTATTACATGTTTTATATGCATTTTATATAGTTTTATGCATTTTCTGGGACTAACCTATTAACAAGATGCCACAGTGCCAGTTCCATGTTTTCTGCTGTTTTTAGTTTCAGAAAAGCTCTTAAGGAAATATCCGCCAAATTGGAAACGAGCCAACCAGGATTTATTTTTGAAATATATACGTCCAGGAAAACCGAAGACGAGACGAAGAGGGGCCGCGAGGCGGCCTCATCACCTGGTGGCGCGGCCCACATGCCAGCCGCGCCGGGAGGTAAGGAGAGCCCCTCGGGCGCCCACCGACCTAGGTCTTTCGCCCATATAAACCCCCTGACCTAAAAACAGAGCAGGGTTGAACACTTTTTCCTCCACGGGTCCCGAGCCGCCGCCGTCGTCAACCCCAATTCGGGAGGGATCAGAACTGCTCCCCGGCACCCTGCCGGGAGGGGGAATTGTCCCCGGAGGCCTCTACGTCGCCGCCTCCGGACTGATGCGTGAGTAGTCTACCCTTGGACTATGGGTCCATAGCAGTAGCTAGATGGTTGTCTTCTCCTCTTGTGCTATCATGTTTAGATCTTGTGAGCTGCCTATCATGATCAAGATCATCTTTATGTAATTCTCCATGTTGTGTTTGCTGGGATCCGATGAATATTGAGTACTAAAGTTATTGCTTCATAATATATCATGTATGTGCTATTTAATGATCTTGCATGCTCTCCGTTACTTGTGTATGCTCTGGCCAAGTAGATGCTCGTAACTCCAAGAGGGGGTATTTATGCTTGATACGTCTCCAACGTATCCATAATTTCTTATGTTCCATGCTATATTATACCCTATTATTACATGTTTTATATGCATTTTATATAGTTTTATGCATTTTCTGGGACTAACCTATTAACAAGATGCCACAGTGCCAGTTCCATGTTTTCTGCTGTTTTTAGTTTCAGAAAAGCTCTTAAGGAAATATCCGCCAAATTGGAAACGAGCCAACCAGGATTTATTTTTGAAATATATACGTCCAGGAAAACCGAAGACGAGACGAAGAGGGGCCGCGAGGCGGCCTCATCACCTGGTGGCGCGGCCCACATGCCAGCCGCGCCGGGAGGTAAGGAGAGCCCCTCGGGCGCCCACCGACCTAGGTCTTTTGCCCATATAAACCCCCTGACCTAAAAACAGAGCAGGGTTGAACACTTTTTCCTCCACGGGTCCCGAGCCGCCGCCGTCGTCAACCCCAATTCGGGAGGGATCAGAACTGCTCCCCGGCACCCTGCCGGGAGGGGGAATCGTCCCCGGAGGCCTCTACGTCGCCGCCTCCGGACTGATGCGTGAGTAGTCTACCCTTGGACTATGGGTCCATAGCAGTAGCTAGATGGTTGTCTTCTCCTCTTGTGCTATCATGTTTAGATCTTGTGAGCTGCCTATCATGATCAAGATCATCTTTATGTAATTCTCCATGTTGTGTTTGCTGGGATCCGATGAATATTGAGTACTAAAGTTATTGCTTCATAATATATCATGTGTGTGCTATTTAATGATCTTGCATGCTCTCCGTTACTTGTGTATGCTCTGGCCAAGTAGATGCTCGTAACTCCAAGAGGGGGTATTTATGCTTGATACGCCTCCAACGTATCCATAATTTCTTATGTTCCATGCTATATTATACCCTGTTATTACATGTTTTATATGCATTTTATATAGTTTTATGCATTTTCTGGGACTAACCTATTAACAAGATGCCACAGTGCCAGTTCCCTGTTTTCTGCTGTTTTTGGTTTCAGAAAAGCTCTTAAGGAAATATCCGCCAAATTGGAAACGAGCCAACCAGGATTTATTTTTGGAATATATACGTCCAAGAAAACCGAAGACGAGACGAAGAGGGGCCGCGAGGCGGCCTCATCACCTGGTGGCGCGACCCACATGCCAGCCGCGCCGGGAGGTGAGGAGAGCCCCTCGGGCGCCCACCGACCTAGGTCTTTCGCCCATATAAACCCCCCTGACCTAAAAACAGAGCAGGGTTGAACACTTTTTCCTCCACGGGTCCCGAGCCGCCGCCGTCGTCAACACCAATTTGGGAGAGATCAGAACTGCTCCCCGGCATCCTGCCGGGAGGGGGAATCGTCCCCGGAGGCCTCTACGTCGCCATGACCGCCTCCGGACTGATGCGTGAGTAGTCTACCCTTGGACTACGGGTCCATAGCAGTAGCTAGATGGTTGTCTTCTCCTCTTGTGCTATCATGTTTAGATCTAGTGAGCCGCCTATCATGATCAAGATCATCTTTATGTAATTCTCCATGTTGTGTTTGCTGGGATCCGATGAATATTGAGTACTAAAGTTATTGCTTCATAATATATCATGTCTGTGCTATTTAATGATCTTGCATGCTCTCCGTTACTTGTGTGTGCTCTGGCCAAGTAGATGCTCGTAACTCCAAGAGGGGGTATTTATGCTCGATAGTAGGTTCATGTCTCTATTTAATCTGGGGCAGTGACAGATAGCTCTAAGGTTGTAGATGTACTGTTGCTACTAGGGATAAAACAGTAGTACTTTGTCTAAGGATGATGTTACTTACTTACTTTACACACAGTGCTTAAGGCGATAATCTGTTGCATGCAACTTAATACTGAAAGGGGTGCGGACGCTAACCGGAAGGTGGATTATTAGTCATAGATGCGGTTGGAACGGTCTATGTATATTGTTGTAATGCCCGAATGAATCTCACACTAGACACCATATCATTAGTATATGCATTGGGTTGCCCATCATTATTCTGTCAATTGCCTAGCTGTAATTTGTTTACCACTCATGGATGAATGTTATTATTATTTATGGAGAGACACCACTAGTGAACTGTGGACCCCGGTCCTTCTCATTAATCTGATAAAACCACAACTGCAAACCTGTTACTTTCTGCAAACATACATCTTTCTTCGACACGTATGTTTAATCCTTTGTTACAGCAAGCCAGTGAGATTGACAACCTCACTGTTAAGTTGGGGCAAAGTATTCTTATTGTTTGTGTGCAGGCTCCACGTCAACCACCAGGAAGCATTTTTCTGGCACCGTTGATACCTCGGAGGATTTCTTCGTTTCCTACTGGTTCGATAACCTTGGTTTCATAACTGAGAGAAACTTGCTGCTGCACTACTTCACACCTTCCTCTTGGGGTCTCCCAACAACACACCCACCGTGTGCATCAATGCTCGATAGTAGGTTCATGTCTCTATTAAATCTGGGGCAGTGACAGAAAGCTCTAAGGTTGTAGATGTACTGTTGCTACTAGGGATAAAACAGTAGTACTTTGTCTAAGGATGATGTTACTTACTTACTTTACACACAGTGCTTAAGGCGATAATCTGTTGCATGCAACTTAATACTGAAAGGGGTGCGGACGCTAACCGGAAGGTGGATTATTAGTCATAGATGCGGTTGGAACGGTCTATGTATATTGTTGTAATGCCCGAATGAATCTCACACTAGACATCATAACGTTAGTATATGCATTGGGTTGCTCATCATTATTCTGTCAATTCCCTAGCTGTAATTTTTTTACCACTCATGAATGAATGTTATTATTATTTATGGAGAGACACCACTAGTGAACTGTGGACCCCGGTTCTTCTCATTAATCTGATAAAACCACAACTGCAAACCTGTTACTTTCTGCAAACAAACATCTTTCTTCCACACATACATTTAATCCTTTGTTACAGCAAGCCGGTGAGATTGACAACCTCACTGTTAAGTTGGGGCAAAGTATCTTGATTGTTTGTGTGCAGGCTCCACGTCAACTACGCGCCCGAAGCTTGATAGTGGAGTGATCAAGCATTTTTCTGGCGCCGTTGATACCTCGGGGGATTTCTTCGTTTCCTACTGGTTCGATAACCTTGGTTTCACACTGAGTGAAATTTGCTGCTGCACTACTTCATACCTTCCTCTTGGGGTCTCCCAACAACACACCCACCGTGTGCATCAAGCATTTTTCTGGCGCCGTTGCCGGGGAAATAAGAATTCTTCACGTGGACTCTCTCATCTCCCTCGTCAACAACATTTTTCTGGCCGTCGCCGGGGAGATAAAGATTCACTGCGAGGGGAGTTTTCACACTTCCAATCTTTTTATTTTGTTATTGTCTTGCTTAGTTTATTTTTATTACTGTCTTGTTTGCTTAATATCAAAAATACAAAAAAAATTAGTTACTTGCATTACTTTTGTTATTTCGGTTTGCAATTATTTTCTGAATTTTGTTATTTCGGTTTGTCAATTAAATTGCCGAGTTCTGCTGAAAATACTAAGTTGTGTGACTTTACAAGCACCAACAATAATGATTTTATATGCACACCTATTGCTCCACCTGCATCTAAAGCTGAGTTCTTTGAAATTAAACCTGCTTTATTGAACCTTGTTATGAGAGAGCAATTCTCCGGTGTTAGTTCTGATGATGCTGCCGCCCATCTAAATAACTTTGTTGAATTATGTGAAGTGCAAAAATATAAAGACATAGATGGTGATATCATAAAACTGAAATTATTCCCTTTCTCTTTGAGAGGAAGAGCTAAATAATGATTGCTTTCATTGCCTAGGAATAGTATTGATTCTTCGATAAAATGCAAAGATGCTTTTATAGGAAAATACTATCCTCCTGCTAAGATTATTTCTCTAAGAAGTAGCATCATGAATTTTAAACAACTTGATAATGAACATGTTGCTCAAGCTTGGGAAAGAATGAAATCTATGATAAAGAATTGCCCAACCCCTGGACTGACTGCTTGGATGATCATCCAAACCTTTTATGCAGGACTGAATTTTTCTTCAAGAAACCTATTGGATTCAGCTGCGGGAGGTACTTTTATGTCCATCACTTTGGTGGATGCAACAAAACTCTTGGATGATATGATGGTGAATTATTCTGAATGGCATACGGAGAGGACATCTCAAGGTAAGAAGGTAAATTATGTTGAAGAAACCTCCTCTTTGAGTGAAAAGATTGATATTATTATGTCTATGCTTGCTAGTGGTAAATCCCATATTGATCCCAATAATGTTCCTTTAGCTTCTGTAGTTGCACAAGAAGAGCATGTTGATGTAAACTTTATTAAAAGCAACAATTTTAACAACAATGCCTATAGGAACAATTATGGTAATAACAACTATAAGCCATATCCTTCGAATAATAATGGCAACTCTTATGGTAATCCTTATGGTAATTCTTATAACAATAATAGGACTACCACCTCTGAACTTGAAACCATGTTAAAATATTTTATCACTACACAAACTTTGTTTAATAAAACTGTTGAGGAAAAGCTTGGGAAAATTGATATACTTGCTTCTAAAGTTGATAGTCTTGTCCTTGATGTTGATCTTTTAAAATCTGAAATTATGCCTACTGAAACTAAAGAGAGTAATCCCTTTGCTAAAATTAATGCCTTCCAAATTCAAATTGATGAAAATGTTAGGATGATGGCTCAATTACGTGCTAGATGGGAAAGAGAGAGAGAACTAGAGAAGGAGGCTAATATTGTTAAAGTATTTACTATTACTACCTCTGAAAATAATGGTGTTTCACATGTTAGTAAGCCTCCTATTATCATTGGTAACATAGTTGGTGTAGGAAATGTCTCCTCTACTTCCTCCAAAAATTTAAAATTGCCCAAAACTCCTGAAACTAGTGTTGACAAAAGTGCTGAAACTTTTAAGAACATGAGAGAAAGTGGTTCGGTTTGCTTTGATGATAATAATTTTGATTTTGATAATTGTAATATCTCTGAAGTTATTAAGTTCTTGCAAAAATTGGCCACAAGTCCTAATGCTAGCTCTCTTAATTTGGCTTTTACTACTCATATTACAAATGCTCTCATTAAAGCTAGGGAAGATAAATTAAAACTTGAAGCTTCTATCCCTAAGAAATTAGAAGATGGTTGGGAGCCCATCATTAAAATTAAAGTAGATAAATTTGATTGCAATGCTTTGTGTGACCTTGGTGCAAGTATTTCTGTTATGCCTAAAAAGCTTTATGATATGTTTGATTTGCCACCATTGGAACATTGCTATTTGGATGTTTTTCTTGCTGATAATGCTTTGAAGAAACCTTTGGGGAGGATCAATGATATTCCTATTATGGTTAATAATAACCTGGTCCCCGTTGATTTTATTGTCTTGGATATTGAATGCAATCCATCTTGTCCAATTGTGTTGGGAAGACCCTTTCTGAGAACTGTGGGTGCTATTATTGATATGAAAGAAGGTACCATCAAGTACCAATTCCCACTCAAGAAAGGTATGGAACACTTCCCTAGGAAAAGAATGAAGCTACCTTTTGATTCTATTGTTCGTTCAAATTATGGTGTTGGTGCTTCATCTCTTGATAATACTTGAGTTTCACTTTGTGCCTAGCTCAAAGGCGTTAAACAAAAGCGCTTATGGGAGACAACCCACTTTTATTTCCTGTTATTTTAATTTATTTTGCTTGTGTCAAGGACTTGTCCTACCTCTGTAGCAATTCCTTTGTATCTTAATTTTATTGCAATGTTGTGTCAAGTTAAGCCTCTAGTCGAAAGTTGATGCTAAAATTCAATTCCTGTGCTGAAACAGATTTCTGCTGTCCACCGTTAAATGCATATCAATTCACTGGAACGTCAGAAAAATCTGCCCTTTTTTGTGCATAATCCACAGATGTATACGCAACTTTAATTAGTTTTGAGTTTTCTTATCTGAGCAAGTTTAGTGCCTCGAATTTTTTTGTCTTTACGGACTGTTCTGTTTTTGACAGATTCTGCCATTTTCTTTTGCAATGCCTCTTTTGCTATTTTGATTGGATCTTTTTATCCTATTGAGTATCAGTGGCTGTAGGTAAAGTCCAGTAGCATTGGTAGCAATTGTGTTCCTACAGAATATCATAATTTTTCGTGCACTAACCCTCTAATGAAGTTTACTCTAAGTTTGGTGTGGAGGAAGTTTTCAAGGATCAAGAGGGAAGGATGATATAATGTGATCAAGAGGATAGTAACGCCAAAGCTTGGGGATGCCCCGGTGGTTCACCCCAATATAATTCAAGAAGACTCAAGCGTCAAAGCATGGGGATGCCCAAGGCATCCCCCTCTTCATCGACAAATTATCAGGTCCTTTCTAGTGAAACTATATTTTAATTCCGTCACATCTTATGTGCTTATCTTGAAGCGTCGGTTCGTTTTTGTTTTTGTTTTTGTTATTTTCATTCTCTGAATAAATATGGATCCTATCATTCTTTTGTGTGGGAGAGAGACACGCTCCGCTTTTTCATATGAATACTTGTATTCTTCACTTATATTCGCTGAGTATTCGTCTTTTGTTATCGTTTGCTCTCCAGCTCTTTTTTTCATGCATCTCTTGTTAGAGTTGTTAGCTTTGTTATATTATACTCTCATATCTCATTGTTTAATTACTTGGAGAGTTTATCTTTTAAATAAGTTGATTGGTGTTTGGTTGAGAACAGAAAAAGCTATATGTGGTAGATGGTATAATTAAATGATTCATTAATCTTGTAGATCATTAAATTGTGTCACTTGAATCATTGATGTTGTTTTGAGATATTAATTTGCTTAATGGTAAACATGATGGTCTAGTAAAGTGGAGTGACTAAATGGTTGGTCTAGAGAAACTTGAAAACTATGCCACACTTAAATTTCCAGTTGATTGCATAAGGGTATATGCCTTCTATTTGCCTAAGGCAACCGTAATGACTTTATGTTATGCGCTACGGTCGGGTCCCCAACAGTGAACTTGTTCATTTGCCACAGCACCCCTAGGAGTAATTTTCATTATGCCTTGCATGATCATATTTTTTATTTGGAATCTTTTTACTTGTGAGTTCTAAAACTGCGGTTTTCATGGCACTTCCACCACCTTATTGCTAGCCTCTTCGGTACTTTGCATTGCCCTTTCTCACATTGAGAGTTGGTGCATTTTTCGCGGGTACATCCAAACTCGTGGGAGATCTTCATCTTGTTCTCCTACACATAAGCCAAATATCTTCCTCAAAACATCCACCATACCTACCTACTACAGCATTTCCATAGCTGTTCCGAGATATATTGCCATGCAACATCCATCTTACATTACATGACTTGTTGTCATTCATTACTCATATATTGCTTTGCGTGTTTCTATAAAGCTGATGTGTGGTTTTACCCATGTTACGCTAGATCAATGCATAACCTGCAACACTGGCAGAGGCACCGTTGTCATATGCATTCTTATGGCACATTCATATTAGTTACTTGTATCATCAGTATGTTGTTTTATCATCATTAGTGTGTTGTCATATATCATGTATCATATTAGGATGCTTGCCCCTAAAAATGAAAAGAGCCATGGAGGCCATTGAAAAGAGAAACAGAAAAAGAAAAAAAATAGAAAAAAGAGAAAAAAAAGGGGGCAACATTACTATTTTACACACACTTGTGCTCATGTTATAGCACAATATCATTTATAGTCATCATTTGTGCTCATGTTTAGCACCTTTACTCCATATGAGAGAGTTTTCATGTCTTAGTTGCATAACTATGTGGGGAACTTTACACTATAGAACTTGGCTTGTATATTCCAATGATGAGCCTCCTCAAAAGTGCTCTAGGTCTTCGTGAGCAAGCAAGTTGGATGCACCCCCACTAGTTCCATTGGAGAGCTTTCATATACTTATAGCTCATTGTGCATCCGTTGTATGGAAATCACTACTCCTTGCATAGCTTCGATTGTATGACTTTCTCTTGTCTAATGATCATCTACAGCTTTGTGAGCCTTTCTTCCGTTGGCCTTCCAAACCTCCATTAACATTCTCTTAGCCATAACATCCTGGTGCCAGGAACCAACATTGAACGCTTGCTTGTTTCTTTTGAACAAATAATATATTGATCTTCTACGTGCATATTGATATTGCTTGACTTGATCCTTTCATTAAGTTGTCATGTTTTTTGGAAGCATTAGATGATTATATTGTTGTGCTTGAAGCTTAAATCTTCTTTAATATCTACTTTGCACGGTTGATTGCTATCTAGTACTATATCATTGAAAGCTTTGCTTGCTTCACCTACTTGTTTATTCATTACTCGTTTGATATCAATATAAACTACATCCCTTATTCATTTGATCTCAGTTTACATGCCTTACATTATTACATGATCAAGATTATGATTGAGCATGTCACTTCGGAAATTATTCTTCTTTCATCGTTCTTGCCTACTCGGGACAAGTAGAATTAAGCTTGGGGATGTTGATATGTCTCCAACGTATCTATAATTTCTTATGTTCCATGCTATATTATACCCTGTATTACATGTTTTATATGCATTTTATATAGTTTTATGCATTTTCTGGGACTAACCTATTAACAAGATGCCACAGTGCTAGTTCCCTGTTTTCTGCTGTTTTTGGTTTCAGAAAAGCTCTTAAGGAAATATCCGCCAAATTGGAAACGAGCCAACCAGGATTTATTTTTGGAATATATACGTCCAAGAAAACCGAAGACGAGACGAAGAGGGGCCGCGAGGCGGCCTCATCACTTGGTGGCGCGACCCACATGCCAGCCGCGCCGAGAGGTGAGGAGAGCCCCTCGGGCGCCCACCGACCTAGGTCTTTCGCCCATATAAACCCCCCTGACCTAAAAATAGAGCAGGGTTGAACACTTTTTCCTGTTAACAAGATGCCATATAAACCCCCCTGACCTAAAAACAGAGCAGGGTTGAACAGAGCAGGGACTAACCTATTAACAAGATGCCACAGTGCCAGTTCCCTGTTTTCTGCTGTTTTTGGTTTTTCAGAAAATCGCTTAAGGAAATATTCGCCAAATTGGAAATAAATCAACCAGGATTTATTTTTGGAATATTTTCGTCGCGAGGAACCGAAGACGAGACGAAGAAGGGCCGCGAGGAGCCCACACCACCTACTGGCGCGGGCCCCTTCCTGGCCGCGCCAGGAGGTGATGTGGCGCCCTCGGGCGCCCACCGACCTAGGTCTTTCGCCCATAAATACCTCCCTGACCTAAAAACTCGAGACGGTTAATCACTTTTTCCTCCACGGGTCCCGAGCCGCCGCCGTCGTCAACACCAATTCGGGAGAGATCAGAACTGCTCCCCGGCACCCTGCCGGGAGGGGGAATCGTCCCCGGAGGCCTCTACGTCGCCATGACCGCCTCCGGACTGATGCGTGAGTAGTCTACCCTTGGACTACGGGTCCATAACAGTAGCTAGATGGTTGTCTTCTCCTCTTGTGCTACCATGTTTAGATCTTGTGAGCTGCCTATCATGATCAAGATCATCTTTATGTAATTCTCCATGTTGTGTTTGCTGGGATCCGATGAATATTGAGTACTAAAGTTATTGCTTCATAATATATCATGTATGTGCTATTTAATGATCTTGCATGCTCTCCGTTACTTGTGTATGCTCTGGCCAAGTAGATGCGCGTAACTCCAAGAGGGGGTATTTGATGCTCGATAGTAGGTTCATGTCTCTATTAAATCTGGGGCAGTGACAGAAAGCTCTAAGGTTGTAGATGTACTGTTGCTACTAGGGATAAAACAGTAGTACTTTGTCTAATGATGATGTTACTTACTTACTTTACACACAGTGCTTAAGGCGATAATCTGTTGCATGCAACTTAATACTGAAAGGGGTGCGGACGCTAACCGGAAGGTGGATTATTAGTCATAGATGCGGTTGGAACGGTCTATGTATATTGTTGTAATGCCCGAATGAATCTCACACTAGACATCATAACGTTAGTATATGCATTGGGTTGCTCATCATTATTCTGTCAATTGCCTAGTTGTAATTTGTTTACCACTCATGGATGAATGTTATTATTATTTATGGAGAGACACCACTAGTGAACTGTGGACCCCGGTCCTTCTCATTAATCTGATAAAACCACAACTGCAAACCTGTTACTTTCTGCAAACAAACATCTTTCTTCCACACATACATTTAATCCTTTGTTACAGCAAGCCGGTGAGATTGACAACCTCACTGTTAAGTTGGGGCAAAGTATCTTGATTGTTTGTGTGCAGCCTCCACGTCAACTACGCGCCCGAACCTTGATAGTGGAGTGATCAAGCATTTTTTTTGCGCCGTTGATACCTCGGGGTATTTCTTCGTTTCCTACTGGTTCGATAACCTTGGTTTCATACTGAGGGAAATTTGCTGCTGCACTACTTCATACCTTCCTCTTGGGGTCTCCCAACAACACACCCACCGTGTGCATCACACACTGAAAGGGCTCCTCAAGGTAAGAAGGTAAATTCTGTTGAAGAAACCTCTTCTTTGAGTGAAAAGATTGATGTCATTATGTCTATGCTTGTGAATGTAAGTCTCATATTGATCCTAATAATGTTCCTTTAGCTTCATTGGTTGGTCAAGGAGAGCATGTTGATGTAAATTTCATTAAAAACAACAACTTCAACAACAATGCCTATAGGAATAATTTTGGTAGCAATAATTATAAGCATTATCCTCCTAATGGATATGGCAGTTCTTATGGTAATTCCTACAGCAACAATTGAAGTGTACCCTCTGATCTTGAAGCTATGCTAAAAGAATTTATTAGTACACAAACTGCTTTTAATAAATCTGTTGAGGAAAAGCTTGGTAAAATTGATGGTCTAGCTTCTAAGGTTGATAGCCTTGCTCCTGATGTTGATCTTTTGAAAATAAAAGTTAGATTTTTGCTACAGCAAATGCTATCCAAGTTAAAATTGATAACAATATTAGGATGTTGGCTGAATTGCATGCTAGGTGGGAAAGAGAGGATAAAATTGATAAAGAGAATAGTATAGCTAGAGTTTGTACTATTACCACCACTAGTAATGCTAATGTTTCACATGCTAGTAAGCCTCTTACTATCAATGGTAATGTTATTGGTGTTGGCAATGTTTCCACTACCTCTGCAAAGCGTTTAAAATTGCCTAAAACTGCTGAAACTGTTTCTGATAAGAGTGCTGAAAATATTTCGAACTATGGGAGACAATGGTTCCATTACCATTGACCATAATGATTTTTATTTTGATGATTGTACTATTTTTGAAGTAATTATGTTCTTGCAAAAGCTAGCTAGAAGTCCTAATGCTAGTGCTATTAATATGGCTTTTACAAAACATATTACAAATGCTCTCATACAAGCTAGGGAAGAAAAGTTAAAACATGAAGCTTCTATCCCTAGGAAGTTAGAAGATGGTTGGGTGCCCATCATTAAGATGAAGGTGAATGATTAAGATGGTAATGGTTGGGTTCCATTACCATTGATATGCTTGATTTGCCGCCTTTGGAACATTGTTATTTGGATGTTTATCTTGCTGATAATGCTATGAAGAAACCTTTGGGGAGAATTGATGATGTTCATATTATGGTTAACAATAACCTTGTCCCCGTTGATTTTGTTGTTATGGACATCGAATGCAATGCATCTTGTCCTATTATTTTGGGAAGACCTTTTCTTAGAACTGTTGGTGCCATCATTGATATGAAAGAAGGGAACATTAGGTACCAATTCCCACTTAAGAAAGGTATGGAACACTTCCCTAGAAAGAGAATGAAGTAGCCTTTAGATTATATTGTTAGAGCAAGTTATGATGTTGATGCTTCTTGACTTGGATACACTTGATTTTCACTTTCTGCGCCTAGCTGAAAGACGTTAAATAAAAACGCTTATGGGAGACAACCCATGGTTTTTATTTTCTGTTATTTTGCTTTTTCTTTTTCTTTGAGTCAAGGGGTTGCTTACTTCTGTAACAACTCCTTTGTATCTTTATTTTATTGCATTGTTGTACCAAGTAAAGTCTCTAGTTGAAAGTTGATGCTAGATTTGGATATCAGCGCAGAGACAGATTTTTTGCTGTCCACGGTTTTGAGCTTTATTCACTGCAGAAAATTTTAACAATTCTTAAAAAAATCACGCGTCATCCTCATACATGTACGCAACTTTCATTAGTTTGGACTTCCTCCATCTGAGCAACTTAAGTGGCTCGAAAAAATTCGTCTTTACAGACTGTTCTGTTTTTGACAGATTCTGCCTTTTATTTTGCATTCTCTCTTTTACTATGTTTGAGTAGATTTCTTTGCTCCACAAAACATCAGTGGTTGTAGCTAATGTCCAGAGGCTTTGATGATGATTGTGTCACTATAGAATATGTGAATTTTTTATTATGCACTAACCCTCTAATGAGAATTATTTCGAGTTTGGTGTGAAGGAAGTTTTCAAGAATCAAGAGAGAAGGATGATGTGATATGATCAAGAAGAGTGAAAAGCCTAAGCTTGGGGATGCCCCCGTGGTGCATCCCAGAATATTTTAAAAAGACTCAAGCGTCTAAGCTTGGGGATGCCCAAGGCATCCCCTTCTTCATCAACAACTTATCAGGTCATCTCTAGTGGAACTATATTTTAATTCTTTCACATCTTATGTGCTTTACTTGGAGCGTCTGTGTGCTTTTATTTTTGCTTTGTTGTTTTTATTTTCTGAATAAATTGGATCCTAGCATTCTTGTGTGGGAGAGAGACACGCTCCGTTTTTTTATGTGAATACTCATATTCTTCACTTATATTTGTTGAGTATTCTTAACTAGCTACTGCAATGCTTTTAGCTCCTGTTTTTCATGCATCTCTTGTTAAGAGCTTTTAGTTTTTGTAGAGAAGTACTCTCTTGTTTCATTGTAGTATTATTTGGAGAGTTTTACGTTGAAATAAGTTGATTGGTGTTTGGTTGGAAACAGAAAATGCTACTTGTGGTAGTTGGTATTGGAAAAGACATATTCATTCTTGTAGATCATTGTCTTGTTTAATTTGACACTTTGCAATTATTTTGAGCTCTCAAATAGATCATGTTTAAGCTCTTGCATCATGTAGTTAAAGCCTATTAGTGGATAACTACCGTAGAGCTTGTTGACATTCGGTTTGCACGTTTGGTATCTCTAAGGTCTAGATATTTTCTGGTAAAATGTTTGAGCAACAAGGAAGACAATGTAGAGTCTTATAATGCTTGCAATATGTTTTTACTTAAGTCTTGTTGTACCGGTTTATACTTGTGTTTGTTTCAAACAACCTTGCTAGCCTAAACTCTGTACTGAGAGGGAATGCTTCTCGTGCATCCAAACCTTGAGCCAAAACCCATGCCATTTGTGTCCACCATAACTACCTATTATGTGGTATTTCCTGCCATTCCAAGTAAATACTTCATGTGCTACCTTTAAACTATTCAAAACTTTATTACTCCTTATTTGTGTCAATGTTTTATAGGTCATGAGGAAGTTATGTGGCGTTTTCTCTATCACCTTGTCATTTACTCATGACAGACTTTCACCAATGGACTAGTGGCATATACATCCGCTTATCCAATAATTTTGCAAAAAGAGCTGGCAAATGGGGTGCCCAATCCCAATTAATTATAACTTTAACCATTTGATTCTCTTCACATGCTTGCCAATGATTTATCAGAAGCAATTTTCAAAATGTTAAGCAATATCAAATAGGCACTCCGGCATGGTATGTGATTGTTGGAAGGCACCCGAGGATTCGGTTAGCCATGGCTTGTGTAAGCAAGGTTGGGAGGAGTGTCATACCAAATTATAAATATGCACGTGTAAATAAAAGAGAAGAGGGATGATCTACCTTTGGGTAGAAATAACGTCCTTCATGGGAGCCGCTCTTGAAAGTCTGGGTGATAAGGGGGATAGAGTGCCCACTGCCATTCGTTGACAACAACAAACACCTCTCAAAAACTTACTTTATGCTCTCTTTATGATTTCAAAAACTTAAAAAGCTCTAGCACATGATTTAATCCATGCTTCCCTCTGCGAAGGGCCTTTCTTTTACTTTATATTGGGTCAGTTTACCTACTCCTTTCTATCTCAGAAGCAAAAACTAGTGTCAACTTTGTGTGCATCAATTCTTACATGCTTACTTATTGCACTTGTTATATTACTTTGTGTTAACAATAATCCATGAGATATACATGTTGAAAGTTGAAAGAAATTGCTGAAACTTAAATCCTCCTATGTGTTGCTTCAATGCCTTTTACTTAGAATCTATTGCTTTATGAGTTAACTCTTATGCAAAGCTTTTTGATGCTTGTCTTGAAAGTACTATTCATGAAAAGTTTTTGCTTTTATGATTCGGTTGGTTACTCTTTATCTATCTGTTAGCCAACTATAGACCATTGCTTTGAGTCACTTCATTCATGACATGAGCCTTGCAATATTATTTGATCAAGATTGTGTGAAAGCATGTCTCCTCAGAAATTATTTGTTGTTATCGTTTTACCTACTCAAGTGAAGGAGATATGCCCTAGAGGCAATTAATAAAGAGTGTTTCTTTATCATATCTCGTTTGTTCATAATACGTTTTTGTGTCATGCTATAACCGTATTAAGCGGAAACATTAATACGGGTGTGATGCGTAAACAACCAGGTCCCTAGTAGCCTCTACTAAGACTAGTTTCGTTGCGCGATCGATGATCGAGGTTTCCCGATCATAGGGCATGGCGCCGGTCGGCAATGGAAGTCATATCGTTGGAGAACGATGTGATGGACATACCCATATTTGTAGGACGTAGTCATTACGCCTTTGACCGTGAGACCAACTCTTATTGTTATTCCTGGAAGATACTTTGATTGCACCAAACGTCGTATCTTAATTAGTATGACAATAACGGTGATACTTTTGGGTATCGGAAAGGAGTAGTTGAGACGAGGGGTCAAGAGCGGGATTTGCCAGTCCGCATAGCAGGACAGATACTCTAGGGCCCACTCGGTGAGATTATGTCTAATGAGCTTGCAAGCATGTGACTAGGTCACGGAGACATGAAATCATAGACGAGTAGAAGATAGCGTTGTCGTTAACGAGGTCAGCTAGATATGGAGATATCTATGAACGACGCTCGGACACGCTAAGTATCGCTGTGGCAAAAGGTTTAAGACTTTACGTTCAGGTTTGATAGATGAAAGTCATTCGTTATATCACAGGGATTAATTCATGGGGTCCAGGCCTACGAGTTAGTCGTTGATCAGAGAGGAGTCTCGATCATACCTGTTATTATATCGAACCGCTAGGGTAACACACTTAAGGGGTTTCGACAAGACAACCGGAAAGGAAAGAGATCACCGGGAACGTCCCGGGAGAGGTCCGATGGAGATCGGGCAGCGACGAAATAGTTTTCGGAGCTAGAATAAATTATATATAATATGTTTGATATTAATTAGTGTAATTAATGTCCAAATATGATTTTATATATTTATTTTCGAATTTATTAAGGCTGATTTTCCTAAATGGGCCTTCTGGTGGAAAGAAGGCCCATGGGGGGGAAATCCCTAAGGGAATTCGGTGGGGGGGGGGGGGGGGGCATGGCCGGCCTAGGTGGGCCAAAAGGGGCCCACCAGGGCCGGCGCACTGTTCATGCCGAACCAGGCATGTGGGGTTTAGTCCCACATTGCCTGGTTAGCAAGTTGGCTCCCTCCCGGGAGCCTTTATATAGAGGGGCACCCCTGGCCTTTTAATTCATCCAATTAATTCCCAATTCTCTCTCGATTTCGTGATTCCCTTTGTCGGAGTTGCGCCGAGTTGAGAGGGGGATCTCTTCCACCATAGCCCGCTGCCGCGCTGCTGGTGTTCCGGTCCAAGTCTTCCGCTGCTCGTCCTGGACTGGAGCTTCGGAGGCCGTCGTCTCCACCGTACGTGTGTAACACCCTGCGAGGTGCTGCGCTAGCGGTACTGGGAGGTCTTCTTCCTCTTCACGACCTTGAGGTCGGCTTCGTCGGTCTTCATCGTCAACGTTCGTGCGGGAACGTAATCCCGCTTTCGGTCTACAAGGGTATGTATTCCGATCTCCGTTCGTACTACTATATCTGCATAGAATAGATCTTGGCATGTTTTAAGGATATCGTTGCTAGGAATTTTTTTGTTTTCTGCACACGATCCCCTTCAGTGGTATCAGAGCCGATCTATCGTAGATATAGCTGTACGCTGTTAGAACCCGTGTTCTGCACGGGGGCACCGTTCCTGTTATTTGCTACCCTCTAGCGTGCACTTGTGATTCCAGCGGCATCGAGTTGATGAAGCGGCCCGGACCGACTTTACGCGTACGCTTACGCGAGACTGGTTCCACTACTGACATACGGCTTGTACCGTATATGTGGCTGGCGGGTGTCAGTTTCTCTCTCTTTAGTTGGTCTTGCATTTTCAATGGAGGGCCCGAAAGGGATGCTTAAACATGCAATTATTGGATCGTTGTTGTGGTCATAAGGTTCGTAGGTATGAAGCGGTTCTATTTACGACAGCCCCAAGCCACGTAAAATATGCAAAAGATAAAGTAGAAGCGTCTAACTTTATTTTGCAGGGGCTATGTGATATGGTCAAGGTAGGTTTATTAAATTGTTTATGAACTGCGGGCGCCAAGAAGACCATGGCGCAATGGACTATATCACATCGCATTACATTTGATGTTTTGTGTGCATCTTATATTGTGTGATTATATATATTAGTATATATTAGTTACACGGCGGTAGTCATATATAAGATGATCCCTTCAAAAATTCCACTAGTGTTCTTCCTCCAACGAGCACCACCAAGAAAGTTCTACGTTATGAGGCAGGCCGTGACGATCGGGTGTCAGACATATCGTCGTTCGCATACAGTGGGTGTAAGCCATGTTGCACAAGCGTTACGTGGAGGTTATAGTGGCGAGCCTAGCATATGCAGATATGGCCTCGGAACACGGAGGCCGAAAGGTCGAGCATGAGTCACAGAGTTGTTGTGATGGACAATTGTCTACCCTTGAAGTTGTGCTGCCGGCTCTGACGATGAGGGGTGGTGCAATGGATGGGGGTCGTGTAATCGCTTAAACGACCAGGAGGGATGTTCGTTTGAGTGGGAGTTATGTCAGTTATTTTCTAAAAATACTATAACTCAAAATTATTATGAACAAAGTCTTATGTTGTTGCAAATTCCATTGTAGATGTCTCGCCCCTCGTTTAACCTTGGTCTGTTCCTTGAGAAAGAAAAGCTTAAGACCAATGGGTCAAACTTCATGGCCTGGTTCCGCAACCTGAGGATCCTCCTCACTCCCCATAGGGTGGCCTACGTCATTGAGGCCGCCATAGGTGACCCTCCCGCAGATGATGCCTCTGAGGATGAGAAGAAGGTCTTCCAGACCAAATCGGAGGACTCCGCTTTTGTCCAGAGTGGCATGCTCTATGCCATGGAAGCCGACCTGCAGAAGCGCTTTGAGAAGATGAGTGCCTTCGAGATAATTTCTGATCTCAAGGCTGTCTTTGCGCCGCAGGCTAAGGCTGAGAGATATGAAGCTTCCGAGCTTTTCTTCTCGGCCAAGATGGAGGAGCATAGCAGTGTGAGCGAACACGTGGTCAAGATGTCTGGCTACGTTCAACGCCTGAATGCTCTGGAATGCAAGATTCCCGATGAGCTGGCGATTGATAGGGTGCTGCAATCGTTGCCCCCTAGCTATAAAGGCTTCGTCATGAACTACAACATGCAGGGCATGGCTAAGTCCCTGGGTGAAGTGTTCGTGATGCTCAAGACTGCTGAGGTGGAGATCAAGAAGGAGCACACGCTGTTGATGGTCAACAAGACCGTCGATTTTAAGAAATTCGGTGGCAAGGGAAAGAAGAGTTGGAAGTCCAGGAGGGAGGGCAAACTGGTTGCCAAGCCCAAGACTAACAAATCTGGTCCCAGAGCTGGCGTGGAGTGCTTCTACTGCAAGGGAAAAGGTCACTGGAAGCGCAATTGCCCCAAGTACCTGGAAGATAGGAAAGCTGGCAAGATAGTCGAGAAAGAGCAAGGTATATTTGATATACATGTTATAGATGTGTACCTTACATCCGCCCGTAGCAACACTTGGGTATTTGATACTGGTTCTGTTGCTCATATATGTAACTCTCAGGAGGAGTTACGGAATAAACGGCGGCTGGCTAAGGATGAGGTGACGATGCGCGTCGGCAACGGATCGAGAGTCGACGTGGTGGCTGTCGGCACGCTCCCTCTACATCTACCTTCGGGATTAGTTTTGGTTTTAAATAAGTGTTATTTTGTACCATCGTTGAGTGTAAACATTATAAGTGGGTCTTGCCTGTTACAAGACGGTTATTCATTTAAATCAGTATCAAGCAGTTGTGCTATTTATATGAATGATATCTTTTATGTTGATGCTCCCGAGAATAATGGTTTATTCTTGTTGAATCTCGATCGTAGTACTCACATCCATAACATAGAAGCCAAACGGATTAAGTGTAGTGATGATACCGCCATGTATATGTGGCATTGCCGTCTTGGTCATATTGGTATAAAGCGCATGAAGAAACTCCACTCCGATGGACTTTTGGACTCGTTGGATTTTGGATCCCTCGATACATGCGAACCATGCCTTATGGGCAAAATGACCAGGACACCGTTCAAAGGTTTCGTTGAACGGGCGTCGGATTTATTGGGGATCATACATACAGATGTGTGTGGACCAATGAGCGTATCGACACGCAATGGTTATCGTTACTTCGTCACCTTCACTGATGACTTGAGTTGATACGGTTATATCTATTTGATGAAACACAAGTCTGAAGAATTTCAAAGTGAAGTTGAAAATCAGCTTAACAAGAAAATCAAGCACCTCCGATCCGATCGTGGTGGCGAGTATTTGAGTTTTGAGTTTGGCACACATCTGAAGAGTTGTGGCATCGTACCCCAACTTACGCCTGCTGGAACACCGCAACGTAACGGCGTGTCCGAGCGACGTAATCGTACTCTACTGGATAGTGTCCGATCTATGATGTCTCTTACCGATTTGCCCGTATCTTTCTGGGGTTATGCGTTAGAAACAGCCGCATTCATTTTAAATAGGGCTCCGTCCAAATCCGTTGAAACGACACCGTATGAATTATGGTATGGCAAGAAGCCTAAGTTATCGTTTCTGAAGGTTTGGGGTTGTGAGGCGTATGTTAAGAAACTACAGCCCGACAAACACGAACCGAAGTCGGAGAAAGTCGTCTTTGTAGGATATCCGCGGGAAACCGTAGGATACACCTTCTACAACCAAGCTGAGGGCAAAACGTTTGTCGCGAAGACCGGTACCTTTCTAGAGAAGGAGTTTCTCGCGAAAGGAGTAAGTGGGAGGAAGGTAGACCTCGATGAGATCGTTGATCCTGAACTCGAAATTCCGAGTGGCGCAACGGAAGCTGTTCCGGAAACGTCCTCCACAGATGGAGTGGGAGAAACTGTCGAGGAAAGTATTCTACCTCGTAGGTCTGGTAGATCTAGTATCGCACCAGAATGGTATGGCAACATGGTTTGCACCGTCATGTTAATTGAACAAGACGAACCTACGAACTACAAGGAGGCAATGGTGAGTCTAGAGTCCGAGAAATGGCTAGAAGCCATGAAATCCGAAATAGGATCCATGTATGATAACAAAGTGTGGACTTTGATGGATATTCCCGAAGGGCGTAAGGCCATCGAGAATAAATGGATCTTTAAGAAGAAGACTGATGCTGATGGTAATGTGACCGTCTATAAAGCTCGGCTTGTCGCAAAAGGTTTCCGACAAGTTCATGGGATTGACTACGATGAAACTTTTTCACCGGTAGCGATGCTGAAGTCTATTCGGATTTTGTTAGCAGTTGCTGCCTATTACGATTATGAAATATGGCAGATGGATGTCAAAACAACCTTCCTAAATGGAAACATTGAGGAAGAGTCGTACATGGTACAACCGGAAGGTTTTGTCGATCCAGAAAATGCTGGCAAGGTATGCAAGCTTCAGCGCTCCATTTATGGATTGAAGCAAGCATCTCGGAGCTGGAATCTTCGCTTTGATGAGGTGATCAAAGGTTTTGGATTTGTCCAAAATTTGGAAGAGACCTGCATTTACAAGAAAATGAGTGGGAGCTCGGTTGTGTTCTTAGCACTATATGTAGATGACATATTGCTAATTGGGAATGATGTGGAACTTCTGAATAGCGTGAAGGGTTATTTAAACAGTATGTTTTCCATGAAGGACTTAGGAGAAGCTGCATACGTCTTAGGCATTAAAATCTATCGTGATAGATCAAGACGTCTATTAGCGTTGAGTCAGAGTACTTATCTTGATAAAATACTGAAGCGTTTCGGTATGGAGAAGGCAAAGAAGGGTTCTCTGCCGGTTATCAAGAATAAAACATTGCGAAAGGCACAGTGTCCGGTAACGGAATAGGATAAGGCCGATATGACTAAACATCCTTATGCTTCAGCCATAGGATCGATTATGTATGCAATGTTAAGTACTAGACCTGATGTGGCATTAGCTCTAAGTTTGACAAGCCGTTTTCAGAGTAATCCTGGAATGGCGCATTGGATTGCTGTTAAGAGCATTCTTAAGTATCTCAATAAGACAAAGGAAATGTTCCTTGTCTATGGTGGCTGCGATGAAGAACTTGGCGTAACTGGTTACGTGGATGCAAGTTTCTGCTCAGACCCCGATGACTCTAAGTCACAGACAGGTTATGTGTTCAAGGTGAATGGGGGCGCCGTGTGCTGGAGAAGTGGGAAGCAACCCATCGTCGCACAATCTACAATGGAGTCGGAGTACATTGCTGCTTGCGAAGCCGCGAATGAAGCTGTGTGGCTGAGGAAGTTCATCATTGAACTTGGAGTGTTCCCGAGCGTGCAAGACCCCGTGGTCCTCTTCTGCGACAATACGGGTGCCATTGCTAACGCGAAGGAGCCAAGGTCTCACTCCACCGCCAAACACATTCTCCGACGCTTCCATGTGATACGACAGTACGTACAAGGAGGCGATGTGAAGATTTGCAAAGTGCATACGGATCTGAATATGGCAGATCCTCTGACGAAGCCTCTCCCGCTTGACAAGCACGTGAAACACCAAGATGCTATGGGTGTCCGGCTTTTACCAAGTTGTAATCTAGATTAATTTGTACTCTAGTGCAAGTGGGAAACTGAAGGAGATATGCCCTAGAGGCAATTAATAAATAGTGTTTCTTTATCATATCTCGTTTGTTCATAATACGTTTTTGTGTCATGCTATAACCGTATTAAGCGGAAACATTAATACGGGTGTGATGCGTAAACAACCAGGTCCCTAGTAGCCTCTACTAAGACTAGTTTCGTTGCGCGATCGATGATCGAGGTTTCCCGATCATAGGGCATGGCGCCGGTCGGCAATGGAAGTCATATCGTTGGAGAACGATGTGATGGACATACCCATATTTGTAGGACGTAGTCATTACGCCTTTGACCGTGAGACCAACTCTTATTGTTATTCCTGGAAGATACTTTGATTGCACCAAACGTCGTATCTTAATTAGTATGACAATAACGGTGATACTTTTGGGTATCGGAAAGGAGTAGTTGAGACGAGGGGTCAAGAGCGGGATTTGCCAGTCCGCATAGCAGGACAGATACTCTAGGGCCCACTCGGTGAGATTATGTCTAATGAGCTTGCAAGCATGTGACTAGGTCACGGAGACATGAAATCATAGACGAGTAGAAGATAGCGTTGTCGTTAACGAGGTCAGCTAGATATGGAGATATCTATGAACGACGCTCGGACACGCTAAGTATCGCTGTGGCAAAAGGTTTAAGACTTTACGTTCAGGTTTGATAGATGAAAGTCATTCGTTATATCACAGGGATTAATTCATGGGGTCCAGGCCTACGAGTTAGTCGTTGATCAGAGAGGAGTCTGGATCATACCTGTTATTATATCGAACCGCTAGGGTAACACACTTAAGGGGTTTCGACAAGACAACCGGAAAGGAAAGAGATCACCGGGAACGTCCCGGGAGAGGTCCGATGGAGATCGGGCAGCGACGAAATACTTTTCGGAGCTAGAATAAATTATATATAATATGTTTGATATTAATTAGTGCAATTAATGTCCAAATATGATTTTATATATTTATTTTCGAATTTATTAAGGCTGATTTTCCTAAATGGGCCTTCTGGTGGAAAGAAGGCCCATGGGGGGGAAAATCCCTAAGGGAATTCGGTGGGGGGGGGGGGGGGGGGGGGCATGGCCGGCCTAGGTGGGCCAAAAGGGGCCCACTAGGGCCGGCGCACTGTTCATGCCGAACCAGGCATGTGGGGTTTAGTCCCACATTGCCTGGTTAGCAAGTTGGCTCCCTCCCGGGAGCCTTTATATAGAGGGGCACCCCTGGCCTTTTAATTCATCCAATTAATTCCCAATTCTCTCTCGATTTCGTGATTCCCTTTGTCGGAGTTGCGCCGAGTTGAGAGGGGGATCTCTTCCACCATAGCCCGCTGCCGCGCTGCTGGTGTTCCGGTCCAAGTCTTCCGCTGCTCGTCCTGGACTGGAGCTTCGGAGGCCGTCGTCTCCACCGTACGTGTGTAACACCCTGCGAGGTGCTGCGCTAGCGGTACTGGGAGGTCTTCTTCCTCTTCACGACCTTGAGGTCGGCTTCATCGGTCTTCATCGTCAACGTTCGTGCGGGAACGTAATCCCGCTTTCGGTCTACAAGGGTATGTATTCCGATCTCCGTTCGTACTACTATATCTGCATAGAATAGATCTTGGCATGTTTTAAGGATATCGTTGCTAGGAAATTTTTTGTTTTCTGCACACGATCCCCTTCATCAAGGACGAGTAGAACTAAGCTTGGGAATGCTTGATACGTCTCCAATGTATCTATAATTTCTGATGTTCCATGCTTATATTCTACCAATTGCTACATGTTTTATATACACTTTGTATCATATTTATGCATTTTCTGTAACTAACCTATTAACAAGATGCCACAGTGTCAGTTCCTGTTTTCTGCTGTTTTTTGTTTCAAAAAAGTTGTTCTGGAAATATTCTCAGAATTGTACGAAGCAGGAGTCAAATTCCCTATTTTTCCAACATGTACACGAAGTCCGAAGGAAAGACGAAGGGGGGTCGTGGGCCGTCCTCACCACCTGGTGGCGCGGTCCCACCTTCTGCCGCGCCGCCACGTGGTGAGGAAGCCTCGGGCCTCCACCGACGCCGCCCCTTCGCCTATATATTCGTCTTTTCTGGAAAACACTAGACGCCCGAGCCAATATTCCAGAAAACATCCGCCGCCGCCGCTGTCATCAACCCTAACTCGGGAGGGTTCTGAAGCTCTCCCGGGCACCCTGTCGGAGAGGGGAATCATCACTGGGGGACTCTAGATCGCCATACCTGCCTTCGGAGTGATGTGTGAGTAGTTCATCTTTGGACTATGGGTCCATAGAAGTAGCTAGATGGTTGTCTTCTCCTCTTGTGCCATCATGTTTAGATCTTGTGAGCTGCCTATCATGATCAAGATCATCTTATTGTAATGCTACATGTTGTGTTTGCTGGGATCCGATGAATATTGATACTATGTCAAGTTGAATATTGAATTATCATGTCTATGTCTTTTATGATCTTGCATGCTCTCCGTTACTTGTTGAGGCTTTGGCCAAGTGAATGCTTGTGACTCCAAGAGGGAGTATTTATGCTAGATAGTTGGGTTCGGCCTCTATTTAATCTGGGGGAGTGACAGCAACCCCTAAGGTTGTAGATGTGTTGTTGCCACTAGGGGTAAAACAGCAATGCATTTTCTAAGGATGAATGTGTTATTTACATTATGCACTTTACTTAATGCAATTGTCTGTTGCTTGCAACTTAATACCGGAAGGGGTGCGGACGCTAACCTGAAGGTGGACTATTTAGGCACAGATGCATGCTGGATAGCGGTCTGTATACTTTGTCGTAATGCCCAAATGAATCACATAGTAGACACTACAACTTGCACATGCATATTATGCACTTTTCAATATTGTCAGTTGCCCAGCTGTAATTTGTTTACCCAGCATGTTAGTTATCTTTATGGAGAGACACCACTAGTGAACTGTGGACCCCGGTCCATTCTTTTACATCTGAAATACAATCTACTGCAATCATTGTTCTCTTTCATTCTCTGCAAACAAACATCATTTTCCATACAACACTTTGATACGTCCAAAACGTATCTATTTTCCCGAACACTTTTGCTATTGTTTTACCTCTAATTTGTGTGTTTTGGATGCAACTAACGCGGACTAACGCTGTTTTCAGCAGAATTACCCTGATGTCTCCATTTTGTGCAGAAATATCAACTTCGGAGAAAAAGACCAAAATCCAACCAGAAGTTATTTTCCATCCGAGAGGGACCAGGAACCACGAAGACCAACCAGAGAGGAGGCCTGAGGGCCCACATCACCTGGTGGCGCGGGGCCCATCTGGCCGCGCCAGGAGGTGATGTGGCCACCTCGACCACTCCCTCGCGACCCCCTCGCGGCTACTTAACCCTTCAGACCTAAAAACCCACGGGGGATATACACTTTTCAAGAGAAGACACCTGTGCGCCGCCGCCATCGCGAACCCTAGTTCGGGGACCAGAAGTCTCTGTTCCGGCACCCTGCCGGGACGGGGAATCGAAGGGGATCATCGCCATCGTCATTTCCACCGCCTCTCCATCAACCATCCATGTTTCCCCCATCCATGAGTGAGTAATTCACCGCTGTAGGCTTGAGGGGATGGTAGGGATTGGATGAGATCAATCATGTAATAGCTGTAATATTGTTAGGGCATAGTGCCTAGTATCCGTTATCAGTGTTTTACGTCATTGTTGCAACTTGTTATGCTTAATGCTTGACACTAGGGCCCGAGTGCCATGATTTCAGTGAAGGGGTTCCGGTGCAGAAAACAATAATTTTTCTAGCGTAAGAACGCCCTAACTAGCCAGGATCTATCTATCTAGTACATGCGATAACGGTGGCGGAACAGGTCACATACCTCCATGTAGACCGATAGTGGGGATTACGCTCCCGCACAAGCGTTGCCGATGAAGTCGTACGTAGCCGACCTCAAGGTCGCGGAGAACTTGGCGCGACGAAGTAGACGATGACGCGGCGATGTCGACGATGACCTGCGTCGACGGGTGTCGGGCGGAAGGTGGCGTGGCGCCGGCGGCTGGGGGGGTGGCGCCGACGGCAGGGCTGCTGGGTGGGCGAGACGATGTCGCCCAGGCTCCTCAAATGTGGCGCCTCCGAGCAATCGCAAGCATACGGAGCTTAACAACAACCCCCGGTCACTCAGATCCAGCTGAGATCGCAGGGGTAGAACTTTTCTGGAATCCCGCAGGGCAACGGCGCCCGGCGGTATAGCTTTGGTGGAGAGAGGAGGCAAAATGGGCGGAGAAACAGCTCGGCCGGCATGCTACAATATTAATTGTATTTTCTGATGATTTAATCCAATTAATATGCCTTGCTATATAAAGGGGGGAGGGGGTGTGCAAACACCTTGCCTCCCCCATGTGGGACTAAAGGGAAAAGGAGGGGGAGGGGGTTCGGCCGAACCCCCTAGTCCGAATTGGACTAGGGGCCCAAGCCCCCTTCCTTCCTTGGTGGTGCGGCTCCCCTCTTGGGCCCTCTTAGGGCCCATTTAGGTGGGCTGCCCCTTTTTCCTTTATTTAATTAATAATTAAATTAATATAAAATATAATTAATTCATAATTAATATATTTATATATTATTTAATCTCCCGTGACCCCGAAACATTTTCCGGACCACCCGAACAACTTTCGGACATTCCCGGAACCATTCCAGACCTTCCCGGAACTCCTTCCGGACCACCGGAACTCTTTCCGGATTATTTCTCTCTCATCATTCACCTCCTATATTATTCCAAAACTTTCTCCTAGTGTCGTTAAGACCTTAAGCTTGTTACGCTACGGTTCGAGAACACTCCAGACATGGTCGAGACCCTTCGCTCACCAATGACCGCCAGGGATACCTGGATGCATATAACGGTCCATGTGCATTCTACGAATATCGTCGTTGAACCATAAACATGATATTCATTCCCTTTGCTTCTGCGATACTACCTTGTCCGAGATGTGATCGTAGACATCCGATGCCCTGTTGCATCTCGTTACCGACATAGGTTATTAACTCGTCTATGATATTACATCTCCATGACCTAGTCATAAGCTGCGCAGTTATATAGATGCAATCTCGCCGAGTGGGCCCAGAGTATCTTTCCATTACAAGAATGAACAAATCCCGCTCTTGATCCTTACGTCTCAACATACTCTTTCGGGATACCCAAGATGGACACCGTTATTGTCATTCTATATAAGACACAACGTTTGATGCTCTCAAAGTACCCCTACGAAGTAGCAATAAGTACGGTCTCACGGTCTAAGGAATAAGCTATCATATTACTTATCTATTACAAATGAAAAACATCGTAATACGATCTTATTGCAATACTTTGCGTATGTCCATCACCTTATTCTACTAATAAGATGACCCCATTGTCAACCGACGTCATTGTCCTTGATCGGGAATCTCGATCAACTGTTGCCCAACGGACTAGTTTATATAGAGGCTCACTAGGGACTCTGGTTGTCTATGTATCACACGTGTATTAATAATTCTGATTAATACAGTTATAGCATAATACAAAAACATATTATAAACTTATGAGATAATGCGATAAATACTACTTATTTATTTGCCTCTAGGGCATATCTCCTTCAGTCTCCCAATTGCACTAGAGTACAAATAAACCAGCCGCATTTTACTTCATCATAACCCCTTATCAAATAAGCGCTATATGATAATGCTTGCCTGTGGAAGAGTGTTACTCTGACAATCTGTACAATACACAATTGTATGTTCTTTTGCGATTCATTGATATCAACCTGTTTGATATTATCATGTTATCCAATAACATATATATACAAATACCGTAACCAAGTGAGACTTCTGTTTCCCAGCGCTTACTCTGATTCTGTTAACCAGACAATTGCTTTGCAAACACACTCAGTCATAGAGAACTGCCTGTAACATTTACAATCTCGCGATATCTATATACTTTCATACCTATGTAGAAGACTTGACATTCCAATGTCAATCTAAATAACTAATACATATCTACTTCCAGTAAATTCTAAATTTACTTTCATAACTGTTCTTCTTCTAAGAACATGGGCCATATTTCATCGAGCATATATATGGTTTCTGTATGATGTCTAATATCACATAATATACCAACATGTCATACAACCATTATTATCATGTATCATTACTCTTAATGATTAATTGGATTTCTAAGGACTATTCCTTTGGTTTTAATCTATTCTGACTCTTCAGAATTAATCCAAAACAACTCGACTATCTATTTAAAATTCCCGTTCTATTCTAAATAGACACTAACTTTTAAATAGCTTCACAACTTCATCTTTCTGATTAATTTTACTGGTACAATTCACGATGTGTTATTTACACATAATGAATAGGCTCCCACTCAAAAAAATGTCCTCTACATATTTGAGAACACACTAGTGGAAAAAGGCTTATAGGTGGGATGACCCTTTGTGGCGCACCAGCAGCCCATGCGCCACAAAAATCTTTTAGTGGCGCACCACAAAAGTGCGCCACAAATATCTGTGGCGCACAAAATAAATATGCGCCACTGAATAGGTCATTTTTGTGGCGCACCAAGCAATATGCGCCACAGAAATATGGTGGGCCCCGCCAGATTGGTCGGATTTCAGAAATCCGAGGCATATTCTGTGGCGCACAAAGCAAATGCGCCACAGATAGTTGACATTCTGTGGCGCACCCTGTACCATGCGCCACAGATAGTTGACATTCTGTGGCGCATGGAGCTGGTGCACCACAGAATGTTAACTTTCCGTGGCGCATATGGAACTGGTGCGCCACATATAGTTTTCCCGCCTTTTCTCCCCGTTTTCCCGCCATTTTTCTGCTCTCCTCTTCCTATAAAATCCCCCTCCAGTATGAGATTTGGAATTATAGATTTTCAGTCTAGCTAGGCGTGTAAGGATGGTTTGTGTTGGTCCTTGCAATAAGTGTGCGTCTGGCGGGTTCCACAGTCCCGCCGCCGAGTATCTCGCGCGTATTTCCCATAATTTGCATGTTGAGGGTAGGAAAGTGTATCACGACGAACTTATTGAGAGTGAGAGCCATCTCGCTTTGTTGGGAGCCAAGCTATGTAGCGCTGGGTATCCATATCGGACCCCTAACCAAATTCGTCGTGAATTGATTAGGATTCGAGTCAGGTTTAACAAGAAAGTTGAGAAGGGCAAGTTCAAGACTCAATCGGATCTTGATTCATACGCTGAGTCTTACCGTTGGGTAGATGAGAGCGATGATTCCGATGAATTCATGCCGTCATCCAAGGCCCTGAAGTCAGAAAGAGCGTCAAAGGGGAAGGGCAAGAAGGTTGAATCGTCGTCCAAGAAGAAGAGTGTATCATCGTCAAAGGGCAAGGGCGCTGCATCAACGGATTGAGTTGTGTTGTGTATCTTCATTTCAGCTATGTTATATCGTCAATTGAGTTGTGTTGTAATATCTTTGTGAACTGAATATTTGAGTTGAGTTGTGTGTTGTATATATCTTCATAATTTGTCGTGTGTTATATGTGATGTTGGTTGAGTTGTATACTATTGAAGTTTAACATCTTCATAATATCTTTGTACCAACTTATTTGAAGTTTAACAATTGAATAGGGTTTTTTTATATTAAGATTTTTTTCACACACCTAGGGTTTTTTGTGGCGCATGCATGCCTTTTCTGTGGCGCATGGGCTGGCTGCGCCACAGAAAGAAGCCCCATGCGCGCATGGCTTTTGTGGCGCATGGGGCTTGTTTCTGTGGCGCAGCCAGCCCATGCGCCACAGAAAAGCAGTTTTAATAAAACCCCCACCCCCCCGCGCGCGACTTAACCCTAGCTATATCGCGCGCGCGCCTCATCCCGCGCATCGCCGCCGCTCGCAGCGCCGCCCTCCTCCCACGCGCCGCCGCCGCTCGCCGGCCGCCCTCGTCCCTCCTCCGCCCCCGGCGCGCCTCCTCCCGCCTCGCTTCAGCGCCGCCGCTCGAGGCCGCGCGTCTCCGGCCGGCGCGCCTTCTCCCCCCGCGCGCGAGCGCCGCCGCTCGAGGCCGCGCGTCTCCGGCCTCGCTGCCCTCCTCGGCGCCAACCCGGCGCGCAGGTCTCCTCCTCCTCCCTCCCTGCACTCTAGGTGCTTGTGGAAATGCCCAAACCGGCATTTTTGTTAAATTTGTACTAGAATGTTTTTAGCATGTTAAATTTTATGATGTTTGTATTATAATGCATGGTGTTGTTTAGCTAATTAATATTTGCTTGTTATTTGCTAATTGTGGGCTGATTATGGGTTGTTTATGGGTTAATTGTGGGCTAGCATGTTAAATTTTTGTTAATTAGGGATGAATTGTCAAAATTCCTAAGTGAATTTTTGTTATGCAAATAAAAGTTGTTAATTAGGGATGAATTGTTCGATGAATTGTTGCTATGTGTTATTGCAAATAAAAGTTTCTATCAATGTTGTGTGAATGAAAAAGTTGCTATGTGTGGATGAATTGCGCGTTGCATCTTTTAGCCGATGAGTAAACAGATGGTTGCGCGCTGCATCCATAAAATATTGTGATACAGGTTTCAGGGGTGGGGCTAGTGAGCCTTGTGATATGCATGAGTGCACAGATCTCGTGCATCCTACCTGGCTCACTAGCTCCATCCCTGAAGCATGTCACTTCTAATTATGAGGCCTTGCTTGTTTTTGTTGAGTGCTCTTTAACTTGCATTTTACCATCTTTTGTTATGCCGATGATTAAAATGCTGTGACAACATGAAATCCCGAGATGGAGTAAGCGAGGCCAGTGTGATGCGACCCATGATGTACAGGAATACACATTTTCTGCATCCCACTGGCTCTCGCTTACTCCGTCTCGGACCATTTGTGTGTTTCCAGTCTAAGTATGAGGCAAAATTTTATTTGGACCTTTTTAAGATGACTAATTTTGGCCGATGATTAGATGATTTCACGTTACATCTTCAGGGAGGTGTGAGTAAACCATGTTGTCTGAACATATACGTAGTGTTCATTCCACGTTGTTCGCTCACACCATCTCTGAAGCAATTCCATATGAGGCCTTGTTTGTTATTTTTCTTGACTGCTTTTTAATTAACTTGCATTTTACCTTCTTTTGATATGCCAATGATTAAACCATTGTGACACCGTGTGATTTAGAGGTGGCGTCTCTGAAACTGGTGATGTGCACAAATACACATTTTCTGCATCTCACTGGATTTCAGAAACGCCATCTCTAAATTTGTGTCCACAATATATGAGGCATGCGCTTATGTTGATATTATTTGTTGTGTATAAGTTTTAATTTGTTGTACTAACTGCTTAACCTCCTCTTATGCCTGTAGACGATGGCGCCGCGCCGTCGCGGGTCGTCCGGCTTCCGCGGTGTTCGGGAGCGGCCCAACGGCACCTACTATGCCGAAATCCGCGTGGGCGGATTTCGGCAGACGCTCGGGACGTACCCCACGCCGGAGGAGGCAGCGCGCGCGTACGACTTGTCGCGTGGCGTTTCCGGCGCCCGCGAAGCGAGCTGAACTTCCCGGACTGTCAGGACATCGCGGAGGCGGAGTTCCTCGCGCCACGGCCAGCCCTCCTCACCAACGAAGATCGTCGCCGCCACCGCCAGGTGCAGCGGCGGATCGACACCGCCGAGAACGACGAGGAGCTGATGCGCCAGTGGAGGGAGGACTTCCCGGGCGACGTCGCCGCCGAGTTGGAGTTTTACAGGAACCGAAGAGAGCAAAGGAGGGCAGACCGTCGCCACCGTCGGGAGGCCGCCGAGAATGCTAACAAGGATGACTGGGACACCGATGACTCCAGGTGGTCCGACATCTTCTGTAACACCAGCTCCGACGACGAGTAGTTTACTCGTGCGACTTGTTTTCTAGCTAGTTTAGCATTTATCTTGTTTAGGTTCTTACTACTTTGTATAAGACTTCTCTTAGAACTATATATGTATGTGATAAGACTTCTCGGGTTCGAATGAATGTTATATGTCTGTTCTAATTTATGTACTGGTTGAATATATATGTGTCAACTTATAATATATATGTATAAATCCTGTTTATTTCTAAAATTCCTGTTATTTATTCTGTGGCGCATGGTTTATGTTTTTGTGGCGCATATATTTCTGTGGCGCATTTAAACCACATGCGCCACTGTAATATTTCTGTGGCGCAGCAGGAAGGATGCGCCACAAAAGTCTGAAAATTTCTGTGGCGCACTAATGAGGTGCGCCACAGAAATATATTTGAGTGACGAGATAACTGTGGCGCACCCCCCATTTTCCTGGGTGCGCCACAGAAAGTCTAAAGGGTGCGCCACAGGTAAGCTTTTTTCCACTAGTGACATGAGCTCCCACTCAAAATATGTCATCTACACATATGAGGGTCTAAGCTCCCACTTAAATTCACAATTTATTTCGACATTTTGGTCAAGCCAAAATCATTGATCTTTTATCAATTCGAACTTAACACAAACTTGTAGTATTCTATTAATACATATCTCAAGAATTCAAGCATGTCTACATATATGTAGCCAACAAATTTGATTTTGTCCAAGATACATATCTTGACAAAATATGCTTCCATGTCTTTCTTATAGTCACATTTCTCATATAACATTTTAGATGATGATTAATGAACCTTATTCTTCTAATAAGATTTATAGTAACATTTACTATTTTAATCCTTCTAAATGTAACTTGGATTTTCAGACTCAAAAAGCCTTTGTTTGTATTCTGATATTTTCTCAACTTTCTTTGTATTCATAAGGTGTATTTTGATCTGTCAACAAGATCTAAAATACTTAATGTTAAACTGTGACCTGACAGCAAATATTATTGTAATAACACCTTATTTAGAAGCTTTCTTTTAATGAAAATACTATGATCTCTTTGAAGAGGATTGCAAGCAGAAAATAATTTTCAAGTCTCCCTCACTCTTATCATTGAATTTTTCATTCGGTAGACATATTCCTCTTGGAACACATTCCAATATTCTACCTTCATGAAATTAGGTCTGATACCTTATTTCAAGCTTCTTCTTTTATTCCATCATCCATAATTCGAAAATCATATTTTCCTCAGAATTACACAGACAACAATACAAATTTTGTTTCTGTTGGGTTTTGAAATACACTCTCATCCAATGTGAGTATTCTACAAAGAAAAGTTCGTGTATATACTGAATTATCGTATAATCATCTATATAATGACACTATTGTCAATCACACGAATAATCGTTGAAAAACATCTATTTTCTAAAGTGGACATCGACTGTAATGTTTCGAACATATTAGGAGATTTCTAAACGAGATTCTGGAAGACCACACTTTATCTGAAATAGAGTATGATTATAATATTTCACACATATCACTATATATGATATTATAATTTTGTGAAACGAATTTTCACAAGTCTTTTGTGTTGAAACCATAATTCAAAAATATTGTCCTATGATTAAATCTTGTGAATACACTATTCACTAATCATTCTTCTGAAAAACCCCATTTGATCTTTTATCAAATTATTTCCAGACTCATGACTTATTATGCAAATACACTTATTTACTAATAATCATAGAGGAATTCGAATTGATGACCTTTACCACTTATTTAATTTAATAATCATCTAGCATGACTTTCAATTAATTTCCTTGCATATTGACACTTCAATATCCAATTCGGCACATGTAACCTTTAATAGATCAAAGTATCTATTATTGCTCATATGTTCAAATTTAGTGGTGTTTGTTCTTGCAACAAAATCATGCAATTCTCGGACACATAATTTTATCATTTTCCGCTTTTATAAATGTATATCACGTTATCATACAAGTAATGTAATTGAGATGTGATTGCATGAAACTTTACTCATAATATAAAACAACTGACTTGTTCCATAACATAAAACAACTGATTTGTTCTATTACAAATATGAATAATTCTGTCTTGTGACATTCAAGACACTAAACACACACTCTCACTATTACAAAAAGGTCTTATCAAAAACTATTAATGATAACTACTATGATAACTTGAGGACGTGAGCACTGCTGGCCATCAACTTCCTTGCTTGCCATCAACCGCGCATTGTCACATCATCACTCTCCGCATATAAGTAATAATCAGGACCTGTTTCATAAACAGAACAAGTATCAAATACTCTTATTACATATCAAGTGACGAATACACTCATAACTTAGTATATCAAATATACCTGTAGCGTCGAAGATTTCTCCTTCGATGGAATCAACCTCCATAGATTTGAACTCGGACACGAACTTGTAGAAGTTCATATTGTCTGCCTTCAAAACATATTTGCGCACATGCTATTCATAGCTTGGAGGCAGAGATATCAACACGGTCTCAATCGCACATGAGTCCGCCATCCAGTAATCGTAGACATTTGTAAGCTTGAAGTAGATGTCATACAACCTCTTCAAATGAGTCTCCAGACAGGTATGCTCCTCCATGTGAATGGTCTGGAACTTTCTAAGCTGTCTGAATTGCTCAAGCCTCAGTTCATCTTTGAAGTGCGTCTTTATCGCATCAATCATGACATATGGCTCCTTGTGTCGAAACAGCTCTTTCAACTCTGGTGCTAGGCATACTGTCATGGTGATCTCCACTTCTATGAATATGTCTCGACGCCTACGGAATTCATCATCCTCCTCCTCGCTAGCAGAATCACCCGGTTTATCTCCTAATGCTTCTTCTATGACATACAAGATGTTGTTGTGTAGGAGAATGTTTCTAAGACCGTTGTACCATCTGATGAAGTTGGACCCATCGGCTTCTAAGGTAGAATCCGGACTCTTAAGGAAGTAACCGAAGTATAGTTCCGTCTACAGATATGATCGCAAAAGAGGTAAGGTAAAGTTTATAACATATGTGAGTTTTAGTTTATAATCATATTATCAAACACACTCCACTAAAATCATTATCCCTAAAATAATAATAGCGATTACACGACCCCCATCCACTATACCACCCCCGATCGTCACGGCCGGCGGCACAGCTTCAAAGGTAGACATAAAATGTCGATCACAACAACTCTGTGACTCATGCTCCATCTTTCGATCTTCCCGTGTTCCGAGGTCATATCTACATATGCTAGGCTCGCCAATCAAACCTCGAAGACCCTGCGCGTGCAACATGGCTTACACCCACTGTATGCGAACGACGATATGTCTGACACCCGATCATCATGGCCTGCCTCATAACGTAGAACTTTCTTGGTGGTGCGCAACGAGGGAGAACACACTTTCGGTATTTGTTAGGGATCATCCTATTTAAGATGCTACCGTTGTATATCTAACATATAAGCAATCAACAGGATGCACACACAACAGCACAAAATCAAATAATGTAATGAAGTGCGATGTGACATGGTCGATGCGCCTGGACCTTGTCGGAGAGTGACTCCCACGGAACAGGGATAGTCACACCCTGAAGAGTAGTTCGAAGGGGGATTGAACACGGAGGTCAAACGACCCTCGAGAGGCACGACGACGGTGCTCGCCGGGCCTGGAGAGGGACAATCACGACAGAGATGGACACCAGCCCGTACCCAGGTTCACGGCCCTCAGGAGGAGGTAACACCGCTACTCCTGCTTGTCTGTATTGCACTGCGGATATTACAGTACAATGAGCTTGCCGAGGGCTCTCTTGAGGCTGGTTTGTGCTTGGGGAGGGAAGCTACAGTCTTCTTCCTCCTCGAGCTCGGTGGCTAACCTATGCCTTGGCCAGGGTTCCAAGTGCTCAGCTAGAGATTGATCGATCCTTTGCTGCGGTGGAGCTCCTGCTCCTTTTATAGGCGCCTCGGGCCTCTTCCTTGTGCTGTACGCCGAAGGTGGGCTCCCACAGGGCAGTGGCGCGAAGGAGAGGGAGTCCACCATCGCCGAAACGTCCATGGACGCGGTCCATCCGTGCTAAAGTTGGGCGCGGTGGCCGACAAGCTGCAGACTGCGCAGAACGGCTCGCAGGTGTTGCAGGGGTCGTGGTGGAGCCCACGATGACGATCTTCTTGGAGCGTTGCGCCGTCCAGCCGCTTTATCGCCAAAGAGGAAAGTCCTGTCTGTCCTGGCGCGGGCGGCGCAGCTTTGTTGACTGCTTTATCACCAGAATGGCATCTGGGGTGCTCGCGTCACTCTGCGGCTGCTGCAGTGGCCATGTGCGCCCTGCAGCGCTTGCTTAGCCGCGAAGTGTCTCCACAGGGCAGCGTTGGCCTGTGGAGGGGTTTCTGTTGACTTCTCTCTAGGCGTGTAGAGCCTTGGGGAGTCTCTTGAAGCGCGAGGTCCTCTTCAGGCCCTGGCTTCCTCTTCAGGCCCTCAAGAGGAGTTGCCTCTCGAGGGTCTCTCCAAGCGGTGGCTTGGTCCTTAGTCGTTTTGTCGAATCTGTCGCGGGCGAGGCCTGTGGAGAGTGGGCTCTGCACACCCTGGTCCTCACTGGGCCGACAGTAGCCCCCGGGCCCGCGATGGGCGCGGCTGAGCCCATGGACGCAGCCGAAGCGTCGTGGGCCCAAAGTGTCCGGCCGGCCCGAGCCACACGTCACTCAGATGAGTAACGGCTGCGCACGATCTGGGGCGTGCATCGTGGGGGGTCCCACCGCGCCCCGGTAACTGCTCCTTGACGGGACATAAAGCCTGCGCGCCGAGGCAGGGAGCCGTTACTGCTCCCATTTTTTCTCGCAGAAGCCTCATCCGTCTCGAGCTCTCCGCTCCTGCTCTCCGGCGCGCTCAACTCCTTTCTCCTCCAGCTTCTTCCACCGCCGTGCACACCTCTTCCCCGGTGATGAGTACAGCCAAGAACAAGGGCAAGGCAGCCTTGGGGGCCTCTTCGCAGGCGGCGCCTGCTGAGGTTGCGCATGGCGCGGCATTGCTAGGGGTGCGCGTCAACGACAAGGCCCTCGCCAAGGTCCGCTTCCTGGTGGCGGACCGGACCAACGAGCACGGCGCTACCGCGCTCAAGGCCGCGGCGCACGGGAAACGCCCGCGAGGGTTTTCCCCCGTCTTACAGCACTGTGTTGCTGCGGGGCTGGTGCCACCGTTCTCTCCATTCTTGGAGGCGGTGCTGGCCTTCTACCAGATCCAGCTGCTGCACCTCCACCCCAACTCCGTCCTCATCCTCGCCGTCTTCGCCTACCTCTGCGAGGCGTACTTGGGCTTGGAGCCCACGGTGGGCCTCTTCCGGTGCTTCTACGCGCTCCGGAACACGGCGAGGAATGAGCGCTCTGGATGCGTCTCGTTCCGCATCGTGGACGGCATGGGGAGTGTTTACATTCCCATGTCGTGGAGCGAGGGCAAGGCCATCACGTCGGTGACGAAGAAGGTGGACGACTTCCGCCAGCGGTGGTTCTTCGTCGGGGTGGAGCAGCCCTGCGCCTTCCTCGAGGTCCCTGACGCGCCGCTCGTGAAGAACTCGAACTGGGGCAAGGCCCCCTTCAGCGGCGCGCAGAACGCAGTCTTGATGGGCCGCTTGAGCTACCTTCGGGAGGAGGGCCTCACGGGGCAGATCATCGTCGCGGACTTCGTGACGCGCCGCATTGCTCCACTCCAGGCGCACGCGACGCCCATGTGGATGTATTCCGGCCCCCAGGACAAGATGCGGCTCCACCGAGAGGACAACGACAAGGACGCCGTCGACAACGTCATGTCCGCGCTCTTCATCAATCCGGCAGTGCCAGCCATGGAGGAGCTCCCTATCACGCTCCGGCCTCTGCACCAGTACAACATGACCGAACGCCTGGCCATCCTGGAGGGGATGCCCTCGTTCACCCCGTCAGGTCCGGCGGGAAAAGGGGTGCCTGTGCCGGTGGTGCAGGAGGCGGAGGGAGCAGAGACACCCTCTGCCTCAGGAGCTGGGCGAGGCGAGGAGCAGGCCGCGGCACGGGAGGTGTCTTCTTCGAGGGCCGGGCCCTTTACCGGCGAGATTTGCGATATCTCGTCAGGCGATGACGATGACGCCTTCGTGGTGGCGCCCTCGCGCCTTGTGGAGGAGGAAGAAGAGGAGGAGGCCTCTGACGAGGAGGCCGTGCCGGGGCGGCGCGAGCCCCGCTCCAAGGCGGCCGTGGACCGGTCTAGGCGAGGCCATCTGACGTCCCGTCCAAAAGGAAAGCCAAGGCGCCCCCGGAGGGGTCAGGTGCCAAGGCCAAGCCCTCCTGGCGCTCGCCAGGTTTGGCGTGGGTCGACACCGGCGTCAAGCAGTCCGAGGTAAGTGCTTCTAGCATTTAGTTGCTTGATTCTTGCTTTCTTCTTCTTCATCCATTCCTGAAGATCTTTCCCTGGTGCTCGCCAGTGACCTTGTGCCTGCGAAGCGCCGCAAGCTTCGCAAGGCAGCAGAAGTGAAGAGAGCCGTGGCTGAGGAGGCCGCGAGGCCTGTGGAGACGGCCTCCACAGGCCCAACTGAGGAGATGCCTCAAGCGGAGGCGGATGTGCCTCAGGCAGGGGCAGCAGCGCCTCAGGCGGAGGCAACTGCGCCGCCTCCCGAGCAGATGGTGGTGGAGGCGCAGGAAGAGCGGCTTGCTACCCCTCCTCGCGCTCCTACTCCGCCTCGCGCGGCCACGCCACCGCGCGAGCCGACTCCGGCTCGCGAGGCAACTCCAGCCCGCGCGGCTACGCCAGCCCGCGCGTCCACGCCTCCCGCGTAGCCAGAGGCCGAGGCGAACCAGGGGCCACCAGGCGCTGGCGAGTCTGCGGGGGAAGCTCCTTCGTCTCCGCCACGCCCCGCTGCAGGGGGCCAGCCGCAGGAGAGGACGCGCCAGGATGGCGAGGGCGGCGAGGCCAGCTTGTGCGCCGCGGGGGACGGAGCGCGACCTAGCCCCCAGGCTCGCCCTGATGCCAGGTTCTCCAGGCTTGACGCTGGGGCAGGGCCCTCCACGCGCCGCGACCTGGTCCTTAGCGGCTGGGGCTGGAGCACTTGGCACCGCGAGGTCACTTTCCGCCTCGTGAGGGAGTCTCTAGATGGCCTGGAGGCGCACCTCGCCCTTGAGGACGTGCAGCTCGCCCAGCAGCGCGAAGAGCTCGCGGGGGCGTGGGCGTCCTTCCACGCCGCGGTCGAGGCTCGCCGCCAGGAGGATCTGGCGCTGCAGGCCACGCGCGAGGAGGTCGTCCGCTTCGCCAAGGAGGTCCGCGAGGGGGCCATCCGCGACGCAGATGAGCTCCTTGCTCCCCTCCAAGACGAGCGCAACGCAGCCGCTGATCTCCTGGCCGAGGCGAGGGCCGAGCGCGAAGCCATGGAGGGCTCGCTGGCGCAAAAACGCCACGAGCTGGCCCAGCTGGAGTCCCAGCTCCTCACCGCGCACCAGGCCGCGCAGGAAACCCTGGAGGAGGACCGCAAGGGCCTGGCCGAGCGTGAGCGGCAGCTGGCCTCCAAGGAGAAAGATGTGCTGCTGGGCGACGAGCAGCGGATCCAGGCGGAGGGCGAGCTCGCCACCAAGCGCGAAGAGCTTGAGGCGCATGAGGGGAACCTGCCTCAGGCGCTCCAGAAGCACGACGAGAAAGTCGCCGCCCAGAAGCAAGCCCTGGAGCGCTTCCAGGAGCGGTTCGCCGAGAAGAAGAAGGAGGCGGAGGCAGACCTCGCGGAGCGCGAGAAGGAGTTCAGGCAGGCCACAGCCCAAGCGTACCGCGACAAGGCCAAGAAGCAGGAAGACCGCTTCAAGGCCAAGCACGCTACTGACGCCAAGCGGATCGCGGAGCTTGAGAAGGCCAACTCCAAGCTTGAGGTCCGCCTCCAACGCGCCAAAGAGGCCCATCGCCAGGCGGAGGATGGTCGCAGGACAGCCGTCCTGGACCTGAACGCCCTTGTCAAGGACGTGGAGGAGCAGGTGGGCCCTGTGGTTGAGCAGGTGGCTGAGGCTGCGGACACCGCGCAGGCGGCTCGTGTGCTCACGAAGCAGCGAGAGCGTATGTTCCAGGCGTTGGTAGCCAGGGGCAACGAGCTCGCCGCCCAGCTTGGCGCGGAGGCGCCGCACGCCGAGGTTCGAGGCCGTGGCGACGTTGCCATGTACCTGGTCTACTTCGACCAGCTCTTCACGGCCCTCGAGAGCCCCGTCGCTGATCTCCGCGAGGTGATCGAGGTCGAGAGCCGCCAGCTCCTGGGGGTGGTTGTTGACCGCATCTTCACTAACCTCCGGCTCCTTACGCCTGGTTTTGACCTCTCCACGGTGACCGAGGAGCGCAAGGGCGAGGAGCGCAAGGTCTCCAACTCCCTCCGCGAGCAGGTCGAGACCTTCTACAATCGCTTCAAGCGTGCAGAGGTGGCTGCGGAGGACAGCAAGGAGGCCACCCCTGCCGAGGAAGAAGACGCTGAGGAGGAGGAGCATGCTGGCGCGGACTCCGCATGAGCCTTGTTTTATTGCGCCTTTGAGCGCTTGTATCTGAAACAGTTGTTTGTTTAGACACTGTGCATTTTGGGCATGTAATATATTCCATGAGTAATCTATGCTAGCTCGTGTGCCCCTCGAGAGGCCATTTCTGCCTTATTTTGATGTCTATGTTTTCTCTGCGTCGTTAGGACCCATCTCTTCGCGCTATGACTCCGCAACTGCGGTATGCTAGAGCAATGACTCAGCAAGGCCGGGGGGAGTTTAAGGCTTGGAGAGGTAAGAGCCCTGAGTCGCGATGCTCAAGTGCCCCCCTTAGACGTGCGAGTAGTCCATGAAGCACAAGGGAAAATGAAATCGATCGAGGGACAAACGTGTGCTTGCGGAGAAAAAGGCTCTCGAGTCACGAGTGCGGGACTTAGCTTCTCGAGGCTTTTGCCCTGTAGAGGTTTTTTGCCTAGCGAGGAGGTCCTCTTCAAGGGTTTTTGCCCTGTTGCCTCCTCAGGCTTGTAGAGACGCTTGTTCCCTGTAGATGTTAGAGGGGCAAACCCAAACGCTTGTGCATGGAGTTAGGGACTCATGCGCGCTTATAGGTCCCCTCAGGCGTTCCTCGCGAGGAGAGTAAGTACCAAGGTCCTTTGTAGAGATGGCGTGTTTGTGGGAGCTTGCCCTCCAGCCAGAGCTCGGATCCTTGGGTTTTGCAGTGCTGGTGCTGTGTCATTTGAGGCACTGGCACCGTACTCAGCCCCCGCTCGCGAGGTGCGCATGTGGAGAGATATAAGTGCCCATTTTCAAGAAAGAAAATAATGCTGGAACAAACTCACCACCAAAATATTACATAACGGCGCCGTAGCGCATAGTTCACTTAGGAACGGAATTGTCTCATTATGCTTGGAGTTGCCAAGTTAATGTACTTAACCATGTCGAGGCATGGGGACCACACATTAGTGGCAGAGACTCTCAACGGCCTGAGGTGGCTCGTTACATGGAGAGCTCGGAGGGTTGACCCTCGAGAGAAGCCTTTGGAGCTTGGAGGTATAAGCCGTGAGCTTTTAACCTCTAGAGACAAAAAATGCTTGGAGGTGGAGCCGTAAGCTGCCTCTTCAGCCAGATGTCTTGACGTGACAATGATCACGGGCGTGACAATGATCACGGGTAGAAGTTGCGTAAGTGCATGATGTTCCACGGATTTTTGACAGGGATGCCGTCTTGAGTCTCGAGGCGCGCCGCGCCAGGCCTGGCGATGTGGGTGACCCTGTAGGGGCCTTCCCACATGGGTGACAGCTTGTGGAGGCCTTCCCTGGAGTGCGGCACGGTGGCGTAGTCCCTCGAGGAGCAGCAGGTCGTCATTGTGGAGGTCCTCTTGCTCGTCCTCGTTAAAGGCAAGGACCCGTGGGGATCCATGCTTGATTTCTGTAGGGAGGACTGCTTCGGCTCCGTAGACGAGGGCAAACAGTGTTTCCCCCGTAGGCTTGGGCGGCGTGGTGCGGATGGACCAGAGCACCGAAGGGAGCTCGTTGATCCAGCCTTTGCTGTGGCCTTTGAGGATGTCGAAGGTCCTGGTCTTCAAGCCCTTGAGGACTTCTGCGTTTGCGCGCTCGGCTTGGCCATTGCTCTGCGGGTGGGCTACCGAGGAGAAGCATAGCTTGATGCCCAGTTTCTCACAGTAGGCCCTGAAGATGCCGCTCGTGAACTGCGAGCCGTTGTCGGTGATTATGCGATTAGGCACTCCGAAGCGGCAGACCAGGCTTCTGATGAACTTCACCGCTGCGCCTGCTGGAATTGTGCGCGTCGTCTCAACCTCGGGCCACTTGGTGAACTTGTCGATGGCCACGAAGAGGTAGCGGTAGCCCCCTTGCGCTGTTGGGAATGGTCCCAAGATATCCAGCCCCCAGACCGCGAACGGCCAGGAGAGCGGGATTGTTTGAAGTCCTAGCGCGGGCTCATGGATTTGCTTGGCGTGGAATTGGCAGCCTTCGCAAGCTTGAACGATGTCAACTGCATCCTGAAGTGCTTGCGGCCAGTAGAAGCCACTCCTGAAGACCTTGCCTGTGAGGGTGCGGGCGCACGAATGGTGGCCGCATTCCCCGCTGTGGATGTCCTTGATTAGGCTTTTCCCTTCTTCAGGAGGGACGCACTTGAGCACGATGCCATTTGGGCGCTTGCGGTAGAGATCTCCCTCGAGGATGTGGTAGGATTTTGCCTGGCGAGCGATTCGTTCCGCTTTGACATCTTCCTCGGGGAGGATTCCCTTGGCGAGGTAGTCCTTGAGCACGTCGATCCAGCCTGTTTGTTGATGTACCGCTGTGAGCAACAGGCGCTCCCCTGTCTGGGGGCCGCAGTCGGGAGCCCCAGTTGCAGGTGGTGGTGGGAGCTCTTCGTCTGTGCCTGCGGGCATGGCCTCTTGAGGCTGCTTTATGGATGCCTTGACGAGTCTCTCTTCAAAGACGCCTGGCAGCTGAGCTTGCCTCCTTGATGCGCGCTTGGCGATATCATCAGCCTCTTGATTTTCCTTCCTCGGGATGTGCATGAGCTCCATGCCCCTGAAGTGCTTCTCAAGCTTGCGGACCTCTTCAAGGTATGCGGCCATGTGGTCGTCCTTAGGCTTGTAGCTCTTGTTGGAGAAGTTGACGAGCAGCTGGGAGTCGCCCTTGATGAGCAGGTGCTTGATGCCTAGAGCGATGGCGGCCCGTAGGCCGGCAGGCAAGCCCTCATACTCAGCAATGTTGTTGGAGATCTTGTCGATCACGAAGCACAGCTGGACCGCGTAATACAGTTTGTCACCCTTGGGCGAGATCAGGACGACGCCAGCCCCACCGTTGCGGCAGGCGAAGGCTCCGTCGAACTTCATGGTCCAGTGGCTGGGCACTTTTTCTCCAGAGGGCTCTAGCACTTCTCCTAGAGGCTCTTCAGGGGTTGGATCAGTCCATTCGGCGACAAAGTCTGCCAGCGCTCTTCCTTTGATGACCCTTGTGGTATCGAAGCGCAAGTTGAAAGGCTGTAGCTCTATGTTCCATCCCGCGACACGGTCTGTGGCGTTAGGGTTGCGCAGGATCTGCTCCAGGGGGAAAGAGGTGACCACCGTGATGGAGTGGCCCTGGAAGTAGTGTCGCAGCTTCCTTGAGGTGATGAGGAGCGCAATGAGGAGCTTCTGCTGCATTGGGTACCGTTCCCGAGCATCCCGCAGTACTGTGCTGACAAAGTAGACGGGTTGCTCGACAAGGGTTGTCAATTTAGGTGCAGCACTTTCTGCCTGAGGGGGCTCTTCAGGCCCCTTGGCGAGATTGGCCTGTGGAGGCTCTTGAGGCTTGTCGAGATTTTCTCGTGGGGGTGCCTCCGCAGGGTTGCCTGGGGTAGACTCAGCCTGTGGCTCAGGGCCTGGCGTTGGGTTTGCGGAGTCTGTCCCCTTGTTGAGCTCTTCATCAGGCGGCTTTGGCTTTGGAGCGCTTGCACTTTTCTTGTGGAGGACTGGCTCCTCTCTTTCTACCACCAGGACGGCGATGGCGGTCTATGGAGTGGCTGATAGATACAGCTTCAGATGCTCGCCTGCCCTTGGGGCAACCATGACTGGTGGGCTGGCCAAGTACCTCTTCAAGTCCTCAAAGGCTTTTTCCGCTTCAGGCGTCCACTTGAAGGTGCCAGACCTCTTCATGATCTTGAAGAAGGGCAGGGCTCTCTCGCCGAACTTGGAGATGAAGCGGCCCAAGCTGGCCATGCAGCCTGCCAGGCGTTGCATGTCCTTGAGCCAGCGAGGAGGCTGCATTTCCTCTATGGCCTTGATTTTGTCAGGGTTTGCCTCTATGCCACGGTGGGACACGAGGAAACCAAGCAATTTGCCTGAGGGCACTCCAAAGACGCACTTGGCGGGGTTGAGCTTGATGTTCACCTTGCGCAGGCTGGCGAAGGTCTCTTCAAGGTCCCTGAGGAGAGTATCTCCCTCTCGAGACTTGACGACGATGTCATCGACGTAAGCCTCTGCATTTCTGCCCATTTGCTCACCAAGGGCTATTCTCATGAGCCTCTGGAAGGTGGCGCCCGCATTCTTCAGGCCGAAAGGCATGCAGACATAGCAATACACACCGCAAGGGGTGAGGAATGTCGTCTTCTCCTCGTCCTCTTTAGCCATCTTGATCTGGTGGTAGCCAGAGAAGGCGTCCAGAAAACAGAGGAGGTCGCAGCCTGCTGTGGAGTCCACGATCTGGTCGATCCTCGGCATGGGGTATGGGTCCTTGGGGCAGGCCTTGTTGACGTTAGTGTAATCGATGCAGAGGCGACCTCCTCCGGCGGGCTTTGGGACAACCACGCCGTTGGAGAGCCACTTGGGATGCGCGACTTCGCGGACAACATTTGCCGCTTTGAGCTTCTCGACCTCTTTGACGATGAATGCTTGCTTCCCGGGGGCTTGCTTTCTTGCCTTTTGCTTGACGGGGCGTGCGTTTGGACACACGGCTAAGTGGTGCTCGATCACCTCCCTCGGTACACCGGACATGTCTGACGGAGTCCATGCGAACATGTCGAAGTTTTCCCGGAGGAAGGCGACGAGCGCGCCTTCCTATTTGGGAGGCAGAGCGGCGCCAATGGTGACGCTAGCCCCCGAGCCCTCAGCCCCCGAGCTGCTGGTAATCAAGGAGACCTTCTTCGTGGAAGCTTGCTCCTGAGAGAACAGCAGCTTCTTCTTTTTTGGCCTCTCGAGAGGCTCCATGTCTTCTGCAGCAGGAAATGCCATGGCGGCTGCCTTGTAGGCTATCTCGACGGCGCATGTGGCGTCCAGGACGTGGCCGTGGATGGGGATGGTGCCAGCGCTGCCGGGGATCTTGACCATGTTGTAGGCATGATGAGTGACGGCCATGAACTTCGCGAGGGCGGGGTAGCCGAGGATGGCGTTGTACGGCAAGCCGATGTGCGCGACGTCAAAGTCGATGAGCTCGGTGCGGTAATTCTTCTACGTGCCAAAGGTGACCGCGAGGCGGACTTGCCCCAAAGGCTCGATGGAGCCGCTGGTGACTCCCGTGAAGGGCCTAGAGGGCATGAGCCACTCGTAGGGCACTTGAAGTGTCTCGAAAGTCTCGATGGAAATGACGTTCAGGCCTGCACCTCCATCGATGAGCGTCTTGGAGACGGCGATGTTGTTGATGGTGGGGGAGCAGACCAGCGGGAGGGTTCCAACCGTCTTGGTGGACTTGGGGTGGTCCTGCGCGTCGAAGGCGATGGTGTACTGCGACCACTTGAGGGGCCTGGAGGTCTCGACACTGGGGAGCGCGGCGTTGAGCTCACAGGCGAACTGCTTGAACTGGTTGTTCGACTTGGGCGCCTGTGCCCCGCCGAGAATGCAAGCCATGCGCCTCTCGGGGCCTGGTAGCCGCCATCTTCCTCGTCAGGGAGGTTGCCGTTTTTCTCGGCGGCGTTGGCCTGAGTGCCTTGTGGCTTCTGGTAGCCGCCCTTGCGTCCGCTGCCGCGGTAGCCGCGGCCTCGACCGCGGCCGCCGCTGCCCTCTGCCTGTTCGTGCTCCTTGCTTAGCCTCTTGAGGTCGAAGCAGGTCTCGGTAGAGTGGCCGCGCCGGTTGTGGTAGACGCAGAATGGACGGTGGTCCTCTTTCTTCTCGCCAGGCTCGGGGGAGTCCCTGCGGGAGCCCTTGGCGTCAGGCTCTGCCGCGAGGACCGCGGTGGCCTTGCGCTTGGGCTCCTCCTTCTTCTTGTGGCTCTTGGACCCCTCACCAGGGTCGTCTCCCCGCGAGCTCATCTTGACGAAGAGGAGTCCCTCTTCAGCCTTGGCGCACTTGTCCGCCAGATCGAACAGCTTCACCACAGAGGTGAGCTTGTCGTGGATGCCGAGCTTCTCGAGCATCCTGCGATTTGTGACGCCCTCGCGGAAGGCAGCGATGACCTGGGTGTCAGGGATGTTTGGAATCTTGTTCCGCACCTGGCTGATGCGCTGGATGTACTTGCGGAGGGTTTCATCTTTCTTCTGCACCACAGCACGCAGGTCGTTGTGGGTGAGCGCGCGCTCGTACGTGCCCTTGAAGTTGGCGACGAACTGCTTGCAGAGTTCCTCCCACGTGCCCACCGAGTCCTCAGGGAGGTTCAGAAGCCACGACAGCGCGGAGTCGCGAAGCGCGTGGGAGAACCAGTTGGCCATGACCTTGTCGTCTCCTCCCGCAGCTTGGATGGAGGTGGTGTAGAGCTGCAGAAACTCAACGGGGTTGCTGGAGCCGTCGTAGCCCTTTGGGAGGGCTGGCCTGAACTTTTGGGGCAAGACCACGCGACGCAGTGAGCGGAAGAACGCCATGCAGCCCGAGGCATACGTGGCGACCCCGTTCTGCAGAGCCGCGCGGTTCTGCTGGCCCGCCTGGCCAATCTCCTCCACGAGGCGGTTCTGGCGATCCCGCTGACGCTCCATCCCCACGCGCGCGTCTGGCGCGGTGCGCTGCACGATTTGGCAGTCGCGCGGCGAGGAGGCGTGCGAGGCAGCTCTCTGTGTCGCGGCCGGAACAGGTCCTGGAGGTGGCGGAGGCGCGTCAGGCGCAGCCGTGCCCGCGAGGGAGTGGTGCACAATCGACCGCGACGGAGCTGGGCGAGTGGTGGCGATGCCGACGAGGTGGTTGAGGCGTTCCAGCCACTACTCGTGAGCCTCAGCAGTAGGCCGGTAGCGGAGAAGTTCTTGCGCCATGAGTAGAGCCGTGTGCGGGGCTGGATCCGCGCGTCCCTGGGAGGAGGCGCTCTGGTGTTGCGTCCTGCACGAGGATTCCGCGTCAGCCTCGTGGTCGGGGTGCTCCTCCCCGTTGTGCTCGGGCTCACTCTCGGGGTGCTCCACGTGCGGCTCGGTGTTGGCGCGCTCTTCACGGCGGGGGCGACCTCGCCGTCCACGAGTGGCGGTGGCACCAGGCGCGGCGGTGGCACCAGGCGCAGCGGTGGCTCCTTCGGGCGCGCGCCTGCTGGCGCGGGCGGCGCGAGTGGCGCGAGTGTCCGTCATGGCGCGGGGGCGGCTCGAGAGTCGTTGACGCGCCTCAATCCCCTACCTGGCGCGCCAAATGTCGGAGAGTGACTCCCACGGAACAGGGATAGTCACACCCTGAAGAGTAGTTCGAAGGGGGATTGAACACGGACGTCAAACGACCCTCGAGAGGCACGACGACGGTGCTCGCCGGGCCTAGAGAGGGACAACCATGACAGAGATGGACACCGGCCCGTACCCAGGTTCACGGCCCTCAGGAGGAGGTAACACCGCTACTCCTGCTTGTCTGTATTGCCCTGCGGAGATTACAGTACAATGAGCTTGAGCTTGTCTGTATTGCCCTGTGCCTTGGCTAGGGTTCCAAGTGCTCAGCTAGCGATTGATCGATCCTTTGCTACGGTGGAGCTCCTGCTCCTTTTATAGGCGCCTCGGGCCTCTTCCTTGTGCTGTACGCCGAAGGTGGGCTCCCACAGAGCAGTGGTGCGAAGGAGAGGGAGTCCACCGTCGTCGAAACGTCCATGGACGCGGTCCATCCGTGCTAAAGTTGGGCGCGGTGGCCGACAAGCTGCAGACTGCGCAGAACGGCTCGCAGGTGTTGCAGGGGTCGTGGTGGAGCCCGCGATGACGATCTTCTTGGAGCGTTGCGCCGTCCAGCCGCTTTATCGCAAAGAGGAAAGTCCTGGCTGTCCTGGCGCGGGCGACGCAGCTTTGTTGACTCCTTTATCACCAGAATGGCATCTGGGGTGCTCGCGTCACTCTGCGGCTGCTGCAGTGGCCATGTGCGCCCTGCAGCGCTTGCTTAGCCGCGAAGTGTCTCCACAGGGCAGCGTTGGCCTCTGGAGGGGTTTCTGTTGACTTCTCTCTAGGCATGTAGAGCCTTGGGGAGTCTCTTGAAGCGCGAGGTCCTCTTCAGGCCCTGGCTTCCTCTTCAGGCCCTCAAGAGGAGTTGCCTCTCGAGGGTCTCTCCAAGCGGTGGCTTGGTCCTTAGTCGTTTTGTCGAATCTGTCGCGGGCGAGGCCTGTGGAGAGTGGGCTCTGCACACCCTGGTCCTCACTGGGCCGACAGACCTCCATGGCGCCATGTGCCTGGCCCCGGGCGCCCCGGCATGGCTCCGAGTCTACGGTGCCCTCCATTGCCTCCGACAGTACGAGTAAATTAAAACTTACTGTAACCATGTCACATAAAATAACGCCTCTGCAAAACAAAGTTAGACGCCTCTACCTTTATTTAGTTTTGCAAGTTTTACGTGGCTTATAGGCTTATTCGTAAGAGAACCGATTCCCTACCTACGAACTTTGTACCACAACGTCGATCATATAATTGCATGTTTAAGCATCCCTTTCGGGCCCTCCATTGAAAATGCTTTGCCGACTAAAGAGAGAGAAACAGACACCCGCCAGCCACAGATACGGTGCAAGCCGTATGTCAGTAGTGGAACCAGTCTCGCGTAAGCGTACGCGTAAAGTCGGTCCGGGCCGCTTCATCAACTCAATACCGAAGGCATCGCAAGTGCACGCTAGAGGGTAGCAAATATAAGAAAGACGTCCTCATTCAACATGAGTTCTAACCGTACCAGCAGTACTACGCATAGATCGGCTCTGATACCACTGAAGGGGTTCCGGTGCAGAAAACAATAATTTTTCTAGCGTAAGAACGCCCTAACTAGCCAGGATCTATCTATCTAGTACATGCGATAACGGTGGCGGAACGGGTCACATACCTCCATGTAGACCGATAGCGGGGATTATGCTCCCGCACAAGCGTTGCCGATGAAGTCGTACGTAGCCGACCTCAAGGTCGCGGAGAACTTGGCGCGACGAATTAGACGATGACGCGGCGATGTCGACGATGACCTGTGTCGACGGGCGTCGGGCGGAAGGTGGCGTGGCGCCGGCGGCTGGGGGGGGTGGCGCCGGCGGCAGGGCAGCGGCAGGGCTGCTGGGTGGGCGAGACGATGTCGCCCAGGCTCCTCAAATGTGGCGCCTCCGAGCAATCGCAAGCATACGGAGCTTAACAACAACCCCCGGTCACTCAGATCCAGCTGAGATCGCAGAGGTAGAACTTTTCTGGAATCCCGCAGGGCAACGGCACCCGACGGTATAGCTTTGGTGGAGAGAGGAGGCAAAACGGGCGGAGAAACAGCTCAGCCGGCCTGCTACAATATTAATTGTATTTTCTGATGATTTAATCCAATTAATATGCCTTGCTATATAAAGGGGGGAGGGGGTGTGCAAACACCTTGCCTCCCCCATGTGGGACTAAAGGGGAAAGGAGGGGGAGGGGGTTCGGCCGAACCCCCTAGTCCGAATTGGACTAGGGGCCCAAGCCCCCTTCCTTCCTTGGTGGTGCGGCTCCCCTCTTGGGCCCTCTTAGGGCCCATTTAGGTGGGCTGCCCCTTTTTCCTTTATTTAATTAATAATTAAATTAATATAAAATATAATTAATTCATAATTAATATATTTATATATTATTTAATCTCCCGTGACCCCGAAACATTTTCCGGACCACCCGAACAACTTCCGGACATTCCCGGAACCATTCCAGACCTTCCCGGAACTCCTTCCGGACCACCGGAACTCTTTCCGGATTATTTCTCTCTCATCATTCACCTCCTATATTATTCCAAAACTTCCTCCTAGTGTCGTTAAGACCTTAAGCTTGTTACGCTACGGTTCGAGAACACTCCAGACATGGTCGAGACCCTTCGCTCGCCAATGACCGCCAGGGATACCTGGATGCATATGACGGTCCCTGTGCATTCTACGAATATCGTCGTTGAACCATAAACATGATATTCATTCCCTTTGCTTCTGCGATACTACCTTGTCCGAGATGTGATCGTAGACATCCGATGCCCTGTTGCATCTCGTTACCGACATAGGTTATTAACTCGTCTATGATACTACATCTCCATGACCTAGTCATAAGCTGCGCAGCTATATAGATGCAATCTCACCGAGTGGGCCCAGAGTATCTTTCCATTACAAGAATGAACAAATCCCGCTCTTGATCCTTACGTCTCAACATACTCTTTCAGGATACCCAAGATGGACACCGTTATTGTCATGCTATATAAGACACAACGTTTGATGCTCTCAAAGTACCCCTACGAAGTAGCAATAAGTACGGTCTCACGGTCTAAGGAATAAGCTATCATATTACTTATCTATTGCAAATGACAAACATCGTAATACGATCTTATTGCAATACTTTGCGTATGTCCATCACCTTATTCTACTAATAAGATGACCCCATTGTCAACCGACGTCATTGTCCTTGATCGGGAATCTCGATCAACTGTTGCCCAACGGACTAGTTTATATAGAGGCTCACTAGGGACTCTGGTTGTCTATGTATCACACGTGTATTAATAATTTCGATTAATACAGTTATAGCATAATACAAAAACCTATTATAAACTTATGAGATAATGCGATAAATACTACTTATTTATTTGCCTCTAGGGCATATCTCCTTCATTCAGATCTGAACATGTTATTGAATTATGATGATAATTATTGTTTTGGATCATATCTATGAGTTGTATACACAAGTTATTGTCCGGAACCGATGGTCCCAAAGTGACAGCAATTGGGATAACCGGAGGGAATGGCTATGATGTGAGGATCACATGTATTCACGGAGTGTTAATGCTTTGCTCCGGTATTTTATTAAAATGAGTACCTTAATTGCCAGTAGTTTCCCTAGAGGCCCCGCTGCAAATGGGCTGGCAGGACAAAAGATGATGTGTAAGTTTCTCATTGCGAGCACGCACAACTAAATTGGAATACATGCTTATGATTAATTTATGCCTGGATGCTTTATATTATTTATCTACAAATGCCTATGCTATGTTATTACATGAATTATCTCGTCCATGCAACGCCCGTACATCCATCCCTATGCCTACAGTATTTTAACCCTGCTGTCTACCATAATCACAATCGCTGTCTTAATTCTCCTGCTACTTTTATTTCACTACTGTCTCTGCTATAAAACTGTTGCTACTGATAATCTTCCTCGAGCAAGTCTATTCATAGGTGCAGCTGATCTGACAAATCATTTGTTAAAGCTTACAAATATTCTTTGGCTCCCCTTGTGTCGAATCAATAAATTTGGGTTTTACTTCCCTTGAAGACTGTTGCGATCCCCTATACTTGTGGGTCATCAAGATTATTTTCTGGCGCCGTTGCCGGGGAGCATAGCTTTATTTGCAAGCCCACCTGAGTGTGATATTGTTCGCTGGAATTTATTCATCATGGGAAGAAATACTGATAAGAAGTTTCCCATCGTGCCATCCACTACAAGGAAAGGTACAGCTCTGAACTCTGCTGCTGCGCTTGACTCTCCATCTGAGTTGAGTAAGCTTGTTACACCACCACAACCTGCACGTTCTATTACTACTGCTGAATCTGAAATTACTTATGATGATGCTTCTACTGTTCTTGATGAAACTGGTTCATTAGGTCCCTTTTTAGATGCTATTATTGCTAAATCTAAACAAATTGAAAATGCTGAAATTCCTAATGAAAATGCTGAAACACCTGTTAATTCACCTGAATTTACTCGTGATACTTATGATGAGTGTGATGATATGTATGTGGACCTTGATGATGCTCTTGTTGAAGAAATTAATGCTATGAAAGATGTTAGTGCTATGAAAAAACTTGTTGAAAAACGTGCTGTTAGATATAATTCATCTCCTGATGCTAAATTTGCTACATCTCTTATAAACATAAAAGATAAAGATTATGATTTCTCTCTTGATTTGGCTCATATAGCTATAGTTGAAAGAGAACCTTTCTGTGGAACTGAAAATGAAAGTGTTGTAGAACACATGAATGAATTGTCTGAATTAAGTGGAATATTTGCTGAAGACATTAAAATGCGCACTTACTTTGTTGCTAAAATATTTCCTTTCTCATTAAAAGGAGAAGCTAAAACTTGGTATAATAATTTAACTTCTGGTTCCATCACTAGTCTTAAGGGTTTGCTTGATGCTTTCTTTCGAAAATATTTCCCTGCTAGTGCTCAACATGATGCTTTGCTAAAAATCTATAATTTTAATCAAGAAGAGGGTGAGAAATTGCCCAAAGCTTGGACACGCTTTTGTTGCATCTCGAGGGGGCAGCCGAACCATGATTTGGAGAAAAATGATCTACTTGATATATTTTATAGTGGACTAACTGCTGAATCTAGGACATACCTGGATAGTTTTGCTAGTTGTGTTTTCAGGAAAAAGGACTCCCGAAGAAGCTGAGGAATTATTGGCTACAATATGTAAGAATAATGATGATTGGGATATTCCTGGACCTACTCCAACACCTCCACCAACACCGAAGAAGAGAGGTATGATTGAATTAAATGAAGAAACGATGAGGAAACCTAAAAGATCTCTTCAAGAAAGTGGTATTAAATCTGAAGATGTGAAATATTTACCTCCTATTGAAGAATTATGTAAGCCTATTCCTTCTCCAACCGTTATTGAGGTACACTCTCTCCAATTTGATGAGGGAGATATCCCTTACTCTAAACCTCCTGCTCAATGTTTAGATGAATTTGATGATTTTATTACTAAGCAATGCAATTTTAATACGAGAATAGAGAATCATTTAATGAAAAATTCTCATGCTATTAGTGATTTACATGATATTGTTGATAGAACTGCTAATGATGTTAAAGTGCTAATTAAACACTTTCATATGGTTCAAACTCAAATAGATCAACTCACTAAAGTGCAAAAAGAATTGCTAGTAAACAACTCTATTGCTAAAGAAAAACTTGTTTGTGAAGTAACAACTAGAGGTGGTAAATCTACTCAGGACCCTTTGTATCCGGAAGGACATGATAAAAGAATTGAACAAGATTCTCAACGAGTGAATAAACCTAGTACTCCTTCTAGGAAAAAGAAAAAGAAACATAAAACTGTTGTAGAATCCTCTGAACCTGTTAATGATCCTAATAGTATATCTGTTTCTGATGCTGAAACTGAAAGTGGTAATGAACACAACAATGATAATGATAATAACAATGATAACAATAAAAATGCCAATTCGGATCAGGAAGAAATAGAAGAAGAACCTGAAAAACATGCTAAAAATAAAAAGTACACTAAAGAAGATTTTATTGCTAAGAAACATGGTAATGAAAGAGAACCTTGGGTCCAAAAACCAATGCCTTTTCCTGCTAAGAAACTTAAATCTAAAGAGGAAGAACATTATAATAGATTTTCTGATTGGATGAAACCATTGTTCTTGCAAATTCCTTTGACTGATGCTATTAAGTTGCCTCCTTATTCTAAATATATGAAAGATATTGTGACTAACAAAAGGAAAATTCCTAATGAGGAAATATCTACTATGCTTGCTAATTACTCTTTTAATGGTGAGGTTCCAAAGAAGCTTGGTGATCCAGGTATACCTACTATTCCTTGCTCCATCAAAAATAATTATGTTAAAACTACTCTATGTGATTTGGGAGCTGGAGTTAGTGTTATGCCTTTCTCTCTCTACAAAAGAGTTTATCTTGATAAGTTGATACCTACTGATATATCTTTGCAAATGGCTGATAAATCTACTGTTGTTCCTGTTGGAATTTGTGAGGATGTTCCTGTCCAAATAACTACCAATTGCTTAATTATGACTGACTTTGTTGTTCTTGAAATGCCTGAAGATGATAATATGTCTATTATTCTTGGAAGACCTTTTCTAAATACTGCAGGGGCTGTTATTGATTGCAATAAAGGAAAAGTTACTTTTAATGTTCATGACAAGGAGCATACTGTTTATTTTCCCAAGAAAGTTGATAGAATGCCTGGAGTTAATACAATTACCAATTTGAGGTCCATTAGAGTGGGAAGTATTGATTGCCCATATAAAGAAGAATTCAAAACTCTCATGATTGAATCCATACCAATTCATTATAAGGTAACATGAGTGTCTCAAATAGTTTAAAATCTTTCATATCATATAAAATTCATTTGGTGGCAAGACTTGATCAACCTTGTTAACAAGTGCATTTTAAATGCATAAAGAGGCTAAACAATTTTCTTTCTCTCATCCTTGTTATACCTACTGTAATGTTACTTAGTTTGCAATGTTTAGTTGAATTTGGTATTAGAAAATAATTTTTCAGTATTGAATTTAATAATGCAAAATACCAGAAAATGAAAAAATAAAGTTTCTCAGAAAATAAAAAAAATTATATGAAAAATCATATTTTTCGAGGAGGTACCTGGAAGTGCCAGAGAGCCACCAGGGGGACCCCCAGGTCCACCACATCACCTGGTGGCGCGGCAGGCCCTTGGCCGCGCCAGCTGGAGATGTGGGGCCCACAGGCCCCCCCACTTGCTATCTCTCCTTCCCCTGCCAAGTTCAATGGTGAGCCGCACCAACTAGGAGGGAAGGGGGCTTGGGCCCCTAGTCCAATTCGGACTAGGTGGTTCGGCCGAACCCCCCACCCCCTCCTTTTCCTTTAGTCCCACATGGGGGAGGCAAGGTGTTTGCACACCCCCTCCCCCTTTATATAGCAAGGTATATTAATTGGATTAATTACAGAAAAATACAATTAATATTGTAGCAGGCCGGCCGAGCTGTTTCTCCGCCTGTTTTGCCTCCTCTCTCCACCAAAGCTATACCGCTGGGCGCCGTTGCCCTGCGGGATTCCAGAAAAGTTCTACCCCTGCGATCTCATCTGGATCTGAGTGACCGGGGGTTGTTGTTAAGCTCTGTATGCTTGTAATTGCTCGGAGGCGCCACATTTGAGGAGCCTGGGCGACGTCGTCTTGCCCACCCCAGCCCTGCCGCCGGCGCAACCCCCCAGCCGCCGGCGCCACGCCACCTTCCGCCCGACGCCCGTCGACGCAGGTCATCGTCGACATCACCGCGTAATCGTCTACTTCGTCGCGCCAAGTTCTCCGCGACCTTGAGGTCGGCTACGTACAACTTCATCGGCAACGCTTGTGCAGGAGCGTAATCCCCGCTATCGGTCTACATGGAGGTATGTGACCCGTTCCGCCACCGTTATCGCATGTACTAGATAGATAGATGCTGGCTAGTTAGGGCGTTCTTACGCTAGAAAAATTATTGTTTTCTGCACTGGAACCCCTTCAATTGAGACATTAAAAATAATGGTAACTTTTCCTCTGAGATGAGATTATTCAAAGGTATGAGTATACAATTTTCTTTCTGTGCCCTCGAATGATATTTGATATGATAAATATTCTGATTAATAAATTGATATTTTCAACAGTATAGGATATATATATATATATATATATATATATATATATATATATATATATAGGACAAGGTTTTTGTATGTTGCATAACTAGGGTGCATGCAATCGGCACCGTTCGTTTGCTTTGAGATTGGTACCGAATATTGGGGAGGGTTCCATTTTGGATGAACTGTTTTGAGGGAATTATCAAAGAGGAATGGGGGAGCAGCTCCTTTCATACCTAGGCTAACAAAAACGGAAACTGTTCCAATGACACACATACATGTGCTTTCTGTGTGCTTTACGGCTTTACGCAGGTGTGCATGTGTTGACATTACGCAGATTGGTTTTCTTAATGTTTGCCATTTACATGATTGTCAGATTAATTAATATTTATGGATTATAAAAACATACAAATGACATAACAGTGCGGTGACTGCCTCTGGTTTTCCGAACGGTGCCTACCTTTGGAATATAATGAAGCGGTGCCGGTTTAAAATTATTCGGTGCCTATTATAAATCACATATGGTGCGATCGAAGCAAACAAAAGGTGCAATAAGAATCTCTGCTCCTAACCACATCTATGTGCAGCTGCATGAACACAGAGAGCTCGCATAAATGGCAAAAAATTTACCAGAACAAAACAAGCATCTGTTAAATTTCAGTAGAGACGAAATCACAAAATCACGAATGGTGCCAGTATAATACATCGGTGCATGGACAAAGAAACTGCAGATCCGGGTGGATTCAAAATATTGCTGGTTATGTTTATATAATGATGCCCAAAACAACTATGAAAATGATTAAGAAATAAAAGCCAGTCTACTGTTCAAATCATGCAACACTAAGATTCGGCCTTTGACTGATCTTGTCAAACAAAGAACATAGCTCAAATTTTTCACCGTTCATATACAGCACAGGACGGAGCCCATGAGAATCCCTTCGGTGCCTATCCCAGCAACAAACGGAGCCCTTGTTTAATCCTTCGGTGCCAACCCAAGCGCCTCGCCGTGCTGGGTAGGTGGCCGGGGTGGAGCCATGGCGCGGTGCTGCCACATACGGTGCTGCCACAGCTGGCTCCGGTGCCGCGACGATTGTGGGGGCCGCCGTCCACGCGCCTCCTCTTCGTCCCCGACGGCCGCGAGTGGCGCATCTGCGGAGGTGAGGCGGACGGGGCCCGGAGGTGAGGCGGGGAATGGAGCCCAGGCGTTGGCCGGGGCCGGAGGTGAGGCCGGTGGCGGCGCGCACGCCGGTGGGAGAGACGAAGGGAGCTCGAGTGGTGGAGAGGAGGAGCGGGGTGGATCTGGGAGAGAAAGTGGAGGAGTTGGGGAGGCCCTCGTCGGGAAGGAGAAAGGCTAGCGCCGGGGGAGGAGTGGTGGCGGAGGCGAGAGGAGAAGGGGACGCACGCCAGGGAGGAGGGAGGCGCCGGACGGGAGGTGGGTGGCTGCCGGCGGCAGGCGGTGGGGTTGGGGCGAGGTCGGGTGGTAGCTCGGGGTGGAGGGTGGAGTTGTGACGAGAAAGAGAGAGGATCCGGTGGGGGGTCGAGCGGTGGTGGGTGGTGTGCGTGGTCAGGGAAAAAGGTAAGGAGAGAGGGGTGGGTGTCGGCCCAGTCAGGACCGGGGTACACACGGCCCACTCCCTACAGGCCTCGCCCGCGGGTAACTTCGGCAGAACGGCTGAGGACTAGGCTACCGCTTGGAGGGATCCTCAAGAGGCATCCCCTCTCGAGGCCTGAAGAGGACGCCAGGGCCTGAAGAGGACCCTGCGCTTCAAGAGACTCCCCAGGCACAGCCCGCCTGGAGAGGAGTCAGCAGAAAACCCCTCCACAGGCGACCACGGCCCTGTGGAGACACTTCGCGGCTAAGCAAGCGCTGCAGGGCGCACATGGCCCCTGCAGCAGCCGCAGGGTGACGCGAGCACCCCAGTTGCCATTCTGGTAATAAAGGAGTCAACAAAGCCGCGCCGCCTGCGGCAGGACAGCCAGAACTTTCCCCTTTGGTGATAAAGAGGCTGGACGGCGCAACGCTCCAAGAAGATCGTCACCGTGGGCTCCACCACGGCCTCTGCTGCGCCAGCGAGCCGCCCTGCACCGCCTGCAACCTGTCGGCCACGGCGCGCTACTTTAGCACGGATGGACCGCGTCCATGGACGGACGAGCTGCAGTGGACTCCCGCTCCTCCATGCGACTGGCGTGTGGGAGCCCACCAGCACGAGGACGGAGCCCGGGGCGCCTATAAAAGGAGCAGGAGCTCCCCCGTAGAAAGGGACAGAAGGGCCCAATCACGCACGGGCACCCAGAACACATAGGATAGCCAACTGCTGAAGGAGGAAGACGACCATTGTGTCCCTCCCCAGGCACCAAGCTGCCTCAAGAGAACCTTCGGCAAGCTCGTTATCCTGTAACCTTCACAGTGCAATACAGACAAGCAGGAGTAGCGGTTTTACCTCCTCTCGAGGGCCGTGAACCTGGGTACGGGCTGGTGTCCATCTCTGGCGTGATTGTCCTCCTTTAGGCTCGGCGAGCATCGTCGTCGAGCCCCTCGAGTGTTGTTAGACCTCCGTGTTCAGTCCCCTCTTCGAACCTCTCTTCAGGGCGAGACTACCCCTGTTACGTGGGAGTCACTCCTCGACATTTGGCGCGCCAGGTAGGGGGACTGAGGCGCGTCTTCGACCTCCAACCTCCGCGCCATGATGGACACCCGCGCGACGCGCGCCAACCGGCGTACCTCTGAGAGAGCTCACACCGAGCCTGGCACTGCTCCCACCCGCGGCCGCCGTGGCCGCCCCCGCACGACCGAGCGCGCCGGCACCGGCCTGCGCGTGGAGGAGCCGGAGAGCGAAGAGCACCACGCAGGAGACCAGCGCGACGACGCGGACCTCTCCGAGCGCCGCGGTGACGCCGAGTCCCCGCACCCGTCCCGGCGCCAGAGCGTGTCCACGCAGGAGCACCACGAGCCCGCCCCGCACACAGCGCTGCTCATGGCCCAGGAGCTCCTCCGCTACCGGCCAAGTGCCGAGGCACACGACCAGTGGTTGAACCGCCTCCACCACCTCGTCGACATCGCAACCACACGCCCTGCTCCGTCGCGCTCCATCGTGCCCTCCGGCCCTGCAGGGACGGCAGCGCCAGGTGCGCCTCCACCGCCTCCAGGGCCGCCTCCGGCCGCGGCACGGCGGGCTCCCTCCCATGCTTCCTCGCCGCACGACTGCCAAATCGTGCAGCGCACAGCGCCTGACGCGCGCGTGGGCATGGAGCGACGTCGGGACCTCCAGAACCGCCTCGTCGAGGAGCTCGGTCAGGCGGGGCAGCAAAACCGCAGGGCCCTCCAAGGAGGAACGGCCACCTACGCCTCTGGCTGCATGGCCTTCACGCGCGCCCTGCGTCGTGTGGTCTGGCCGCAGAAGTTCAGGCCGGCGCTCCCCAAGGGTTTCGACGGGTCCACCAACCCTCTCGAGTTCCTGCAGCTCTACACCACTTCCATCCAGGCTGCAGGGGGCGACGATAAGGTCATGGCCAACTGGTTCTCCCACGCCCTCAGGGACTCCGCGCTGTCCTGGCTACTCAACCTGCCTGAGGACTCCATCGACTCCTGGGAGGAGCTCTGCAGGCAGTTCGTCGCCAACTTCAAGGGCACGTACGAGCGCGCACTCACCCACAACGACTTGCGCGCTGTGGTGCAGAAGAAGGATGAGACTCTTCGCAAGTACATCCAGCGCTTCAGCCAGGTGCGGAACAAGATTCCGAACATCCCCGACACCCAGGTGATCGCTGCCTTCCGCGAGGGCGTCACAAACCGCAGGATGCTCGAGAAGCTCGGCATCCACGACAAGCTCACCTCTGTGGTGAAGCTGTTCGATCTGGCGGACAAGTGCGCCAAGGCTGAAGAGGGACTCCTTTTCGTCAAGATGAGCGCCCGGGGGACGACCCTGGCGAGGGGTCCAAGAGCCACAAGAAGAAGGAAGAGCCCAAGCGCAAGGCCACCGCGGTCCTCGCGGCAGAGCCTGACGCGAAGGGCTCCCGCAGGGGCTCCCCCGAGCGCGGCGACAAAGAGGTGGACCACCGCCCGTTCTGCGTCTACCACAACAGGCGTGGGCACGCTACAGACGACTGCTTCGACCTCAAGAGGCTGAGCAGGGAACGCGAGCGAGGAGAAGGCGGTGGAAGCCGCGGCAGAGGTCGCGGCTACCGCAGAGACGGCAAGGGTAGGCGTGATGGCGGCTACCAGAAGCCGTCGGGCACTCAAGCCAACGCCGCCGAGAAGAACAACAACCTCCCTGACGAGGAAGATGGAGGCTACCAGGCCCCGAGAGGCGCCATGGCCTGCATCCTCGGCGGGGCTCAAGCGCCCAAGTCGAACAATCAGTTCAAGCAGTTCGCCCGCGAACTCAACGCTGCGCTCCCGAGCACCGAGACCTCCAGACCCCTCAAGTGGTCCCAGTACACCATCGCCTTCGACGCCAAGGACCACCCCAAGTCGACCAAGACTGTTGGAACTCTCCCCCTGGTCTGCTCCCCCACCATCAACAACATCACCATCTCCAAGACGCTCATCGATGGGGGAGCAGGCCTAAACGTCATCTCTGTCGAGACCTTCGAGACGCTTCAAGTGCCCTACGAGTGGCTTATGCCCTCCAGGCCGTTCACGGGCGTCACCAGTGGCTCTATCGAGCCTCTGGGGCAGGTCCGCCTCGCGGTCACTTTTGGCACGCAGAAGAACTATCGCACGGAGCTGATCGACTTCGATGTCGCCCACATCGGCTTGCCGTACAATGCCATCCTCGGCTACCCCGCCCTCGCAAAGTTCATGGCCGTCACGCATCACGCCTACAACATGGTCAAGATCCCCGGCAGCGCTGGCACCATTGCCATCCATGGTCATATCCTGGACGCTACGCGCGCCGTCGAGAGCGCCTACAAGGCAGCCGCCATGGCTTTCCCGGCTGACGAGGACATGGAGCCTCTCGAGAGGCCCAAGAAAAAGAAGCAGGTGTTCTCTCAGGAGCAAGCCGCCACGAAGAAGGTGCCGCTAGACACCACCAGCTTGGGGGCTGAAGGCTCGGGGGCTAGCGTCACCATAGGCGCCGCCCTGCCTCCCAAATAGGAAAGCGCGCTCGTCGCCTTCCTTCGGGCAAACTCTGACATGTTCGCGTGGACTCCGTCAGATATGTCCGGTGTACCAAGGGAGGTGATCGAGCACCACTTAGCCGTGTGTCCAGACGCACGCCCCGTCAAGCAAAAAGCACGTAAGCAAGCCCCCGAGAAGCAAGCTTTCATCGTCAAGGAAGTAGAGAAACTCAAGGCGGCGCCCAGCCACTGGACCATGCACTTCGATGGAGCCTTCGCTTGCCGCAATGGCGGAGCAGGCGTCGTCCTGACCTCGCCCAAAGGTGACAAGCTATATTACGCCGTCCAGCTGTGCTTCACTATCGACAAGATCTCCAACAACATCGCCGAATACGAAGGCCTCCTCGCCGGCTTAAGGGCCGCCATCGCTCTAGGCGTCAAGCACCTACTCGTCAAGGGAGACTCACAGCTGCTCGTCAACTTCTCCAACAAGAGCTACACGCCGAAAGACGACCACATGGCCGCATACCTCGAAGAGGTCCGCAAGCTCGAGAAGCACTTCAGGGGCATGGAGCTCATGCACATCCCGAGAAAAGAAAACCAGGAGGCTGACGACATCGCCAAGCGAGCCTCGCGGCGGCAACCCCAGCAGGCCGGTGTCTTCGAAGAAAGGCTCGCCAAGGCATCCATCAAGCAGCCTCGCGAGGCCGCAGCCGCAAGCACAGGCGAAGCGCTCCCACCACCTCCTGAGTCTGGGGCGCCTGATTGCGGTCCCAGCACAGGGGAGCGTCTGCTGCTGACGGCAACCCACCAGGCCTCAGGCTGGATTGACGAGCTCAAGGACTACTTGGTGAAAGGAATCCTCCCTGAAGAAGATGCTGACGCAGAGCGGGTCGCACGACAAGCAAAATCATACTGCATCCTCGAGGAGAACCTCTACCGCAAGCGCCCAAATGGTGTCGCCCTCAAATGCGTCCCTCCTGAAGAAGGCCGAGAGCTGATCAAGGACATCCACAGCGGGGAATGCGGCCACCACTCATGTGCGCGCACCCTCACAGGCAAGGTCTTCAGGAGCGGCTTCTACTGGCCTCAGGTGCTTCAGGATGCGGTCGCCATCGTGCAAACCTGTGACGCCTGCCAATTCCACGCCAAGCAAATCCATCAGCCGGCCCTGGGGCTCCAGACCATCCCGCTCTCCTGGCCGTTCGCAGTCTGGGGGCTGGACATCCTGGGCCCCTTCCCGAGGTCGCAACGGGGCTACCGTTTCCTCTTCGTGGCCATCGACAAGTTCACCAAATGGACCGAAGTTGAGCCAGTGCGCACCATACCAGCGGGGGCCGCGGTGAAATTCATCAGAAGCTTGGTCTGCCGCTTCGGCGTGCCCAACCGCATCATCACCGACAACGGCTCGCAATTCACCAGTGGTGTCTTCCGAGCCTACTGCGACAAGCTTGGCATCAAGGTCTGCTTCGCCTCGGTAGCTCACCCACGCAGCAACGGTCAGGCCGAGCGAGCAAACGCAGAAGTCCTCAAGGGCCTCAAGACCAGGAGCTTCAACATCCTCAAGGGCCACGGCAAGGGCTGGATCGACGAGCTCCCCTCCGTGCTCTGGTCCATACGCACAACTTCCTCAAGGCCTACAGGCGAAACGCCATTCGCCCTGGTCTACGGGGCTGAGGCAGTCCTTCCTGCGGAAATCAAGCATGGATCGCCACGGGTCCTTGCCTTCAACGAGGACACCCAAGAGGGCCTCCACAACGATGACCTGCTGTTCCTCGAGGGACTGCGCCGTCAGGCCGCCCTCAGGGCGGCGGGGTACCAGCAAGACTTGCGACGCTACCACAGCCGCCATGTGCGCTCACGCACCCTTGAGGCGGGCGACCTCGTCCTCAGGCGAATCCTCTCCAGGGAGGGTCTCCACAAGCTCTCGCCGATGTGGGAAGGCCCCTACAGGGTCTCCCATGTCGCCAGGCCTGGCGCAGTACGCCTCGAGACCGAAGACGGCATCCCCGTTAAGAACCCGTGGAACATCGCGCACCTGCGCAAGTTCTACCCGTGATCACATTCACGCCAGGCAATTTTTGTCTCTAGAGGGAAGCTCACGGCTTCACCTCCAAGCTTCTCCCGAGGCCCAGTCCTCCGAGCTCTCCTGCAAATGAGCCCCCGCAGGCCGCAGTGAACCTCTGCCACTAATGGGTGGTCCCCATGCCTCGACATGGAAGGAACGTTAGCTTGGCAAACCCAAGTGTAATGAACCCATTTTCGTTCCAAGTGAACTTTGCGCTCAGGCGCCATTTTCGTTCCTAAGTGAACTATGCGCTACGGCGCCGCTATGTAATATTTTGGTGGTGAGTTTTATTCCAGCTTTATTTCCTTTGTTGAAAATGGGCACTTATATCTCTCCACATGCGCACCTCGCGAGCGGGGGCTGAGTACGGTGCCAGTGCCTCAAATGACACACCAGCAGCACCGCAAAACCCAAGGCTCCGAGCTCTGGCTGGAGGGCAGGCCCTCACAAACACGCCATCTCTACAAAGGACCTTGGTACTCTCTCTCCTCGCAAGGAACGCCTGAGGGGACCTATAAGCGCGCATTAGTCCCTTGTACCGTGCACAAGCGTTTGGGTTCTCCCCTCTGACATCTACAGAGAACAAGCGTCTCTACAAGCCTGAGGAGGCAGCAGGGAAAAACCCTTGAAGAGGACCTCCTCGCCAGGCTAAAAAGCCTCTACAGGGCAAAAGCCTCGAGAAGCTAAGTCCCGCTTCTGCAACTCGAGAGCCTTTCCTCTCCAAACGAACGTTTGTCCCTCGAGCGATTTCGTTCTCCCTTACGATTCATGGACTACTCGCACGTCAAGGGGGAGCACTTGGGCATCGCGACTCAGGGCTCTTACCTCTCCAAGCCTTAAACTCCCCCCGGCCTTGCTGAGTCATTGCTCCAGCATACCGCAGCGGCGGAGTCATAGTGCGAAGAGACGGGTCCTAGCGACGCAGAGAAAACATAGACATGAAAGTAAAGCAGAAAAGGCCTCTCGAGGGGCAAACAAGCTAGCATAAATGAACTTAAAGAGGTATATTACAGGCCCAAAACATGCAAAGTCTGAATATAAGAAATTGTCTCAGATACAAGCGCTCAAAGGCGCGACAAGCGAGGCTCAGGCGGAGTCCGCGCCAGCACGCTCCTCTTCAGCGTCTTCCTCCTCGGCAGGGGCGTCCTCCTCCTCGCTGTCCTCCACAGCCACCTCCGCACGCTTGAAGCGGTTGCAGAAGGCCTCCACTTGCTCGCGGAGGGCGTTGGAGACATGCAGGACCTCTCCGGCCGGGCGCGCCTCGGTCACCGTGGAGAGGTCGAAGCTGGGCGTAAGGAGCTTGAGGTTGGTGAAGATGCGGTCGACCACCACCTCCAGAAGCTGGCGGCTCTCGAGCTCTATCACCTCGCGGAGGTCGCCGGCGGGGCCCTCAAGGGCCGTGAAGAGCTGGTCGAAGTAGACCAGGTACATCGCAGCATCACCGCGACCGCGAGCCTCGGTAAGCGGCGCTTCTGCGCCGAGCTGGGCCGCGAGCTCGTTGCCTCTCGCTACCAGCGCCTGGAACATGCGGTCCCGCTGCTTCGCGAGTACGAGAGCCGCCTGCGCGGTGTCCACGGCCTCCGTCACCTGCTTGGCTGCAGAGCCCGCCTGCCCCTCCACGTCCTTGACGAGGGCGTCCAGCTCCAGGGCAGCAGCCCGGCGGCCCTCTTCAGCCTGGCGGTAGGCATCCTTGGCGCGCTGGAGGCGGACCTCGAGCTTGGAGTTGGCCTTCTCAAGCTCCGCGATCCGCTTGGCGTCAGCAGTGTGCTTGGCCTTGAAGCGGTCCTCTTGCTTCTTGGCCTTGTCGCGAAACTCCTGGGAGATGGTCCGCCTGAAGTCTTTCTCGCGCTCCGCGAGGGCGGCCTCCGCCTCCTTCTTCTTCTCAGCGAACCGCAGCTGGAAGCGCTCCAGGGTTTGCCTCTGGGCGGTGACGTTATCATCGTGCCGCTGGAGCGCTTGGGCCAGGTCCCCCTCACGCGCCTCGAGCTCTACCCGCTTGGTGGCCAGCTCGCCCTCCGCCTGGAGCCGCTGCTCGTCGCGCTGCTCCACGTCTTTCTCCCTGAAGGCCAGCTGCCGCTCTCGCTCGGCTAAGCTCTTGCGGTCCTCCTCCAGGGTCTCCTGCGCAGCCCGGTGGGCGGAGAGGAGTTGTGACTCCAGCTGGGAGACCTCGCGGCGCTTCTGCTCCAGCGAGCCCTCCATAGCCGCGCGCTCAGCCTTCACCTTCGCGAGGAGATCGGCGACCGCATCGCGCGCGTCCTGGAGGGGGGCAAGGAGCTCGTCTGCGTCGCGGGCGGCTCCCTCTCGGACCTCCTTGGCAAAGCGAATGGCCTCCTCGCGGGCGGCCTGGAGCGCCTGATCCTCCTGGCGCCGGGTCTCAACCGCGGCATGGAAGCGCCTCCAGGCCTCCGCGAGCTCGTCGCGTTGCTGAGCAAGTTGGGCGTCCTCAAAGGCGAGCTGCGCCTCCAGGCCCTCCAGAGACTCCCTCACCACGCGGAAGGCCACCGCGCGGTGTCCCTTGCTCCAGTCCCAGCCGCTCAGGACCAGGCCGCGTTGCGAGGAGGGCCCGGCCCCGGTGTCGAACCTTGAAGATGAGGCCTCTGGGCGTGCCTGGGGGCTAGGCTGCTCCCGGTCCTCCGCCGCACCCAGGATGGTCTCGCCGCCCTCGTCGCCTGGTCGCGTCGCCTCTTGCGCCTCGCCCCCCGCTGTGGGGCGTGGCGGAGAAAGGGGAGCTCCCCCTGCGGAGGCGCCCGCGCTTGGCGGGCCCTGATCTGCCTCGGCCTCTGGTTGCGCGGGAGGCGTAGCCGTGCGAGGTGGGGTGGTCTCGCGTGCCGGAGTCGGCTCGCGCGGCGGCGTAGCCGCGTGAGGCGGTGCGGGAGCTCGAGGAGGGGTGGCCGGCCGCTCTTCCTGCACCTCCACCTCTAAGGGCACGGGGGACGGAGCAGCGGCCTCCGCCTGAGGCGCTGCTGCCTCCGCCAGGAGCTCAGTTGCCTCCGACTGAGGCGCCTCTCCGGCTGGGCCTGCCGTGGCCATCTTCCCAGGCCTCGCGGCCTCTCCAGCCGCGGCCTCAGCCGCGGCTCCCTTCACCTCCGCTGCCTTGCGAAGCCTACGGCGTTTCGCAGGCACTAGGTCGCTGAAAGAACCGGGGGGCGAGTGTCAGAAATATGAGAAGAAGAGTGCAATAATCAAGCGTTTAGTAATTGAAGGAACTTACCTGGACCGCTTGGCCCCGGTGTCAACCCACGCCAAGCCTGGCGAGCGCCAGGAGGGCTTGGGCCTGGCGTCTGGCCTCTCCAGAGGCGCCTCGGCTTTCCTCTTAGAAGGAACGTCGGAGGGCCTCGCTCCAGGCCCGTCGCAGGCCGCCTTGGACCGGGGCTCGCGACGCCCCAGCAAGGACTCCTCGTCAGAGGCCTCCCCCGCAGACTCCTCCTCCTCCGCGCGACGCGTGGGCGCCCCCGCGAAGGCGCCTTCGTCGTCACCCGACGAGATGTCGCAAATCTCGCCCGCGTGGGGCCTGGCCCTCGAAGAGGCCTCCTCGCCCCCCGCGTCCTCCTTCTCGCCCGCCGCGTCCTCCTCCCCGCCAGCCGCGGCTTCCTCCTCGCCTTGTCCGGCTCCTGAGGCGGAGGGCGTCTCTGCCTCCTCCGCATCATGCACCACAGGCACGGGCACCACCTTCCGCGCCGGGCCCGCCGGAGTGTACGGAGGAACCCCCTCCAGAACGGCCAAACGCTCGGTCATGTTGTACTGGTGCAGAGGCCTGAGGGAGATCGGGAGTTCCTCCATGGCGGGCACCGCGGGGTTGATGAAGAGCGCGGACAGGACGTTGTCGACGGCGTCCTTGTCGTTGTCCTCGCGATGAAGCCGCATCTTGTCGTTGGGGCCGGAATACATCCACATCGGCATCGCGTGCGCCTGGAGTGGGGCGAGGCGGCGCGTCACGAAGTCCGCCACGACGATTTGCCCCGTGAGGCCTTCCTCCCGGAGGTAGCTCAGGCGGCCCGACAGCATCACGTTCTGCGCGCCGCAGAAGGTGGCCTTGCCCCAGTGCGAGTTCTTCACGGGCGGCGCGTCAGGGACCTCAAGGAAGGCGCTTGGCGGCTCCACGCCAACGAAGAACCACCGCTGGCGGAAGTCGTCCACCTTCTTCGTCACGGAGGTGATGGCCTTGCCCTCGCTCCACGACATGGGGATGTAGACGCTCCCCATGCCGTCCACGATGCGGAAGGAGACGCATCCTGAGCGCTCGTTCTTCGCCGTGCTCCGGAGCGCGTAGAAGCACCGGAAGAGCTCCACCGTGGGCTCCACGCCTAGGTACGCCTCGCAGAGGTAGGCGAAGACGGCGAGGATCAGCACCGAGTTGGGGTGGAGGTGCAGCAGTTGGATCTGGTAGAAGGCCAGCACCGCCTCCAGGAACGGAGAGAAGGGCGGCACCAGGCCCGCCGAGACGCAGTGCTGGAAGACGGGGAAAAACCCTCGCGGGCGCTTCCCGTGCGCCGCAGGCTTGAGTGCGGTGGCGCCGTGCTCGTTGGTCCGGTCCGCCACCAGGAAGCGGACCTTCTCGAGCGCCTTGTCGTTGACGCGCACGCCCAACAGTGCCGCGCCGTACGCGGCCTCAGCGGGCGCTGCTTGCGATGAAGACCCCGCGGCCGCCTTGCCCTTGTTCTTCGGCGGAGTCATCGTCGGAGGGAAGAAGGGAGCGGCGCGAGGGGAAGTTGGAGGAATCGGAGAGAAGGGCGCCGGATTGCAGGAGCGGAGAGCTCTGTGCGGTTGGCGTCTGCGAGAAGGAGTGGGAGTAGTAACGGCTCCCTGCTCCGGCGCCGGGGTTTTTATGTCTCGTCAAGGAGCAGTTACCGGGGCGTGGTGGGACCCCCCACGACGCACGTCCCGTATCGTGCGCAACCGTTGCTCGCCGGCGTGACGCGTGGCTCGGCCCGGCCTGCAGATGTTGCCCCACGACGCTTCGCCTAGACCCAACGGGCCTCGTCGTGCCCATCGTGGGCCTGGGGGCTACTGTCGGCCCAGTCAGGACCGGGGTACACACGGCCCACTCCCTACAGGCCTCGCCCGCGGGTAACTTCGGCAGAACGGCTGAGGACTAGGCTACCGCTTGGAGGGATCCTCAAGAGGCATCCCCTCTCGAGGCCTGAAGAGGACGCCAGGGCCTGAAGAGGACCCTGCGCTTCAAGAGACTCCCCAGGCACAGCCCGCCTGGAGAGGAGTCAGCAGAAAACCCCTCCACAGGCGACCACGGCCCTGTGGAGACACTTCGCGGCTAAGCAAGCGCTGCAGGGCGCACATGGCCCCTGCAGCAGCCGCAGGGTGACGCGAGCACCCCAGTTGCCATTCTGGTAATAAAGGAGTCAACAAAGCCGCGCCGCCTGCGGCAGGACAGCCAGAACTTTCCCCTTTGGTGATAAAGAGGCTGGACGGCGCAACGCTCCAAGAAGATCGTCACCGTGGGCTCCACCACGGCCTCTGCTGCGCCAGCGAGCCGCCCTGCACCGCCTGCAACCTGTCGGCCACGGCGCGCTACTTTAGCACGGATGGACCGCGTCCATGGACGGACGAGCTGCAGTGGACTCCCGCTCCTCCATGCGACTGGCGTGTGGGAGCCCACCAGCACGAGGACGGAGCCCGGGGCGCCTATAAAAGGAGCAGGAGCTCCCCCGTAGAAAGGGACAGAAGGGCCCAATCACGCACGGGCACCCAGAACACATAGGATAGCCAACTGCTGAAGGAGGAAGACGACCATTGTGTCCCTCCCCAGGCACCAAGCTGCCTCAAGAGAACCTTCGGCAAGCTCGTTATCCTGTAACCTTCACAGTGCAATACAGACAAGCAGGAGTAGCGGTTTTACCTCCTCTCGAGGGCCGTGAACCTGGGTACGGGCTGGTGTCCATCTCTGGCGTGATTGTCCTCCTTTAGGCTCGGCGAGCATCGTCGTCGAGCCCCTCGAGTGTTGTTAGACCTCCGTGTTCAGTCCCCTCTTCGAACCTCTCTTCAGGGCGAGACTACCCCTGTTACGTGGGAGTCACTCCTCGACAGTGGGGTGGCTGTGGCCCGTGACCTGCAGACAATTTCTCTCTCTACCACAGCCTACTCTGCAGTGCTAGTGTCTAGTTTAGGCCCACTTCGGACCAAAGCGGAAATAACATATATATATATATACCTGCCAGCTATTCTAGACTCCCGTATAGAATAAGTATTCTGGACAACTTTGTAAACCTCCCGGCGTGTATAAAATTAACCTTCTGACGAGACTCATCAGATTTACGAAAATGATACATCTACGGGTAGCTGTTAACATTCCGCATCTACTCCAACTAATTTCAGTTTAAAATTAGTTACGGTTTAAAAGTAATTTTAAATATACGAAACATAGTTTTTCGCGTATTCCTTCGTTTTTCGTACTGTTTTGGACGTCGTTTACAAACCGTTTATCGGATAGATGCAAATGATATGCCGTTGGAAACGTATGGAAAAAGCGCATCTTGACTATCTCAGTCCAATTTTCCTAATTCCTCGCGGATTAAGAGCAGTTTCGAAAATTAACAGTTCTGTTTTCTGAATATTTATGTCAAGCGGACAGTATTTTGTCAATTACTTTCAAACCACTTATCGAAACGTGGCAAGTGATACGGCGTTGAAAAGATATTGACAATACGTAACTTTTTCATACAGAAATAGTTTTCTAATTCAGTACGGTTTTTGTTTAATTTTTGAAAATACGAAAAAACGGAAAATAAATATACGGGAACGATTTCAAATTGGCTCGATTATGATCCTCGGGGTGTAGTGTGACGGCATGGGAGAGTTAATTAGACTCATATCAATACTAATCGTACATGCATACAATCAATTTTGTCAACTGGAACTCGTTTGAACGAATTCTATGCGTAAAATTTCCGCGTGTGAAAAAGAGTATATGAACCGCCTTTAATACGATGGTGAACCTCTCCGTATGTATATGTAAACCTCCCGAAGTGTACCAAGTGAACCTCATGACGAGAACTTGCAGATTCATCGTTTTTCCGGTTTAATTTTTGATTCACTCATTTGATTTACGAAAATGATACATCTACAATTAGCCATTAACATTCCGCAGCTACTCCAACTAATTTCAGTTTAAAATTAGTTACAGTTTTAAAGTAATTTTAAATATACGAAACACGGTTTTTCGCGTATTTCTTCGTTTTCGTACTGTTTGGGACGCCATTTGCAAACCGTTTATCGGATAGACGCAAATTATACGCCGTTGGAAACGTATGGAAAAAGCGCATCTTGACTATCCCAGCTCAATTTTCTGAATTCCGCACGGATTAAGAGGAGTTTCAAAAATTAACAAATCTGTTTTCTGAATATTTTGTCCAGCGGACAGTATTTTCTCAATTACTTTCAAACCGCTTATTCAAACGTAGCAAATGATACGGCGTTGAAAATATATTGACAATACGCAACTTTTTCATACAGAAATATTTTTTAATTCAGTACGGTCTTTGTTTAATTTTGAAAATACGAAAAACCAGAAAACAAGATGCTACGGGAACGATTTCAAATTGGCTCGATTATGATTCTCGGGGGTGGAGTGTAACAGCATGGAACAGTTAATTAGATTCATATCAATACTAATTGTACGTAGATAATTTATCAACTGTATATGAACCGCTAGTCACAACTTATGTGAACCTCCGGGATATTTAGAAAAAATGAACTCGCTAAATATTGGGAAAAAAATAAACTCCTGAAATGCATATGTGAACTCCACAACAGTGACGGAGTAATCTTCTGGACATGTGTTTGGTGGACTTCCGATCAGGTTGTAATAATTTTTATTTTGTGAATTCTTTTCCTAATGTATTTCCACATGAACCACTTCTTATGTGCAAGTGAACCTCGTGACGCGCTCATGTGAACTGTCGATCGCTGTATTTTTATTAATAGTCGTGTACTGTTTTTGTCGTGTACTATTTTGATCACAAATAATTACAAACAAGTCTATTTTTAGTCGGAATAGCGTTCTATTGGTGTTGTATTTGTATTCGCCATGACTTCACTTCCAACTACCAAACTCCAAGCAAAAAAATTAGCACATGAATCAATCAACAAGCATCACACTAGCACAACACCCTAGGATCTATTTGTTTAGTGAGTTGAAAAGCTATTTTGCTCATCTCGATCTATTTGTTTAGTGAGGGAACTTCTAGGATCCAAAATATTAACAAGCAAATTTGTGAATGCAGATTATATGAACTACCTTCAATGCGACCGTGAACTTTCATAATTAAGGAACTGAACCTCATTTTCAAAATAATTGAACCTCCTTTGACATTTATTTCACGTGGAACAAATAACATGAAATTTCACTATAAAAAATTAAATATTGGGCAGTTTCAGAACATGAGCTTGGTAGAGCAGAACATCACAAAATAGGATCCTTAACCAGCTCCTCTGACAACCAAATGCTTGGGCACTAATTCACCTTATCAACAAAGGCAAGAACCAAGTCAGCACAGGAAGAATCCAACACCCAACATCCATCGGTTTCTACGTTAGGAGCAATGCAAAACCCACTGCTCACTCACAAGAAGAACTGCTTTTTGCTGCCGCGACCTGCTCAAGCCCACCGCTACGCTCGCGGCCTTCACCTCCGGATGGCTCTGTAAACATCGCGGGTCACGGATCAATGTGACTATGTGAGCAATAGGCAGCGCAGGCAAGGTCTTTGAAGGAATGCGCCACAGAAAAAACATGGCCAGGCAGGGGAGTCGTGCGGAGACCGGGCAGGGGAAGCACGCGGGGTGTCAGGCTAGCCGTGGAGGCGCTGCGGCGGCCGGGCAGGGTTAGCGTGCGGGACTGCCGGCGGCGAGCAGGAGACCTGGGAGAAGCGCACTGGGGAAGCTCCCGTCGACGAGCACGGGAAGCCAGGGGTGGCGTGCAGATGTCCACCTGCAGGTCCTGGGAGGTTCACCGACGGGAGCGGGAGGTTCACCTGCAGCTCCTGGGAGGTACACCCTGAGGCGGGTGTGTGTCGCCTGGGCTGTGGAGGAACCCATCGGGAGCCGCCGCACCGTCAGAATTTCAGGCAGGGGGAGGGGAACGGCCCTGCTGGCTGAGAAGAAGCCAGGCGGCAGGGGGTGCGGGAGCTCGCGGGTCGCGGCGTTGAGACATTCTCAACCTCATTGGGGCGACAGTAACGAGGGGGCCTCGACCTCCAACGCCGGCGAGGCAGAAGGTCGACCGGCCCGACGGCGGCGGGGGATGGGGGCCGACTGCTCGATGTCGTGCTTGGAGGAGCGGCTCACAGGAGTTGGCGACGGGGCACTCGTACTTGATGCGGACGCAGGGGAGGCGCCGCCGGACCAGACCTCGAGGTCGTGGGAGTCGACGTGGAGGGGAGGCTCGGGCGGCTCGATCCGGTGGAGGGGACGGAGGTGGAGAGGCCGGGGTGGCTCGATCCGGTGGCGGGGACGGTGGTTCGGAGGCCCGGGCGGCTCGATCCGGTGGAGGGAGGGCTGCCGGTAGTTTGGGTGCTCGATCCGCGGCCTCGGCCAGGGCGGAGGCGGCGCGCGGCGCTGGGCATCAGCCTGGGCGGAGAGGAAGGAGGCCGGTGGCCGCGCGCGGAGGAAGGAGGTCGAGGGGGCGAGCCGGATGTGGGAGGACGGCGGCGGACGGTGGTTGTGAGTTTCGGGCGGCGCTTGGGTGAAAGCTACGGACGGAGGTAGGAGACGAGAACGAGAGGATAAGGTAGGGCAGTTTTTTTTCTTGCGGGGTGGGTGGGTCGGGATTAGAAGGTTGGGTGGGGTTCGGTCGGGTTCGGGTTTAGAAGGTCTTAGGACGGGAAGTTGTCTAGAATAGGTATTCTAGAAACACTAGTCCTGTCCTATATCTATATATATATATATATATATATATATATATATATATATATATATATATATATATATATATATAATATAGCTGGCTGCCCATGGTGATAGCTGCACATCATCATCCAACCATCCATATACGATAGGGGTGAACTTTAGCAGGGACGGCGCAATGTCATAGCTGACGGACATCCAACGGAGCCATAATCGCCGTCGTAATGAGAGCACGCAGTACAGCACACGGCATACACGCAACCATCCCGCCTAGCCGATGTCCATTTTGTTTTCAGCCTGAATGTGAGAAATCAAGACGGTTGTACTTGTCGGGAGAGAGAATCACGCGGAGGGAATAGGTACATGCAAGGCTTTCGTAATTACCGAGCCACCCGCACAGATCATGCTGAAACTAGCTGCTCGATATTCGAGCGCAGCACACCTGGTCTGATTTAATACGACGGATCATCCCCGTCAGTTCGTCGTCTTCGTGTACAACCGTCTGCGCGCCGGGGCGACAGTAAGTAGTCCATATAATCCTTGTTTTTTAGTATTATTTTGCAGTCTTCAACTAGGCCAGCTACGTCCTCGAGTCCGTCTTCTCTGCCTGCTCCTCCGCTAGGACGGCAACGCGGATGAATAACCCGTACTCACCGCCGGCAGGGACCGTACTTTTCCTACAGGTATAGCTTGTTCTTACATTTCATGTGGGATTTTGGTCCATGGTACGAATGCATCCCTTCTGACGTAGTTGCCTCATTGTTGACGGGCCACCATGGCCGAATTTTTTCAGATCTTTTTCTTGGACAACATGGATTACGGCGCCGCTACTCTACACACGTGCGAGGCACCAAGACTGAAATTCTACGACGACCGCATTTTATCCCAGCAAATTCTTGCCGAAACAATAGGTTTACGAGGTCAAACTCCATGCAGCTAGGTGCAATGGCTGCCTACGATTGGCAGTAGAAGCACATCCGCTGATACTCCAAATCTTCTTCGCTTGTTCTATTCTGAAACACTTCAGAATCTTAACTTAGGAAATATTCCGACCTAATGTTATTAAGCCCCTTACGATCTATACAATTATAGATTGGATGCCTAATACTCCTAACTTGTTTCATAGAAAATTTAATCACTTAAATAATCCTTTACACTCTACTAGAGGATCTGTGTCATTCAATATGTCGTTACATACAAAATCACGAATGACACCTAGCTCCCACTCAAATATGCCTTCCGCATATAAGATCAAGGAAAGCTACTTAGCTCCCACTCAAATATGCGTTCCGCATATAAGCACTAGTGGAAAACGGCTCTTTAGTACCGGTCGGGGAGGAGCATCAGTACCGGTTTCGCAACCGGTACTGCGCAATCGGGACTGATGCCCCCCCAGCATCAGTACCGGTTTCTTATCGTCCGGTACTAAAAGGGCCCCCACGTGGGCGTGGGGCTCGAGCTCGTGCGGAGAACTTTTAGTACCGGTCGGTAACACCGGCCGGTACTAAAGGGTTTAGGTTTTAAGGGTTTTGCAATTTATTTTTCGTTTCCTTTTTTTTCTGTTATCTGTTTTCTTTTCTTCACTGCAATTTTATTTTATGTTTTCTTTTTCATCTACTGTTATACATTCATACGGTATTATATATATACACGGTACACGTTGATGCATACGTAATATACTTCCGTATATGTATTCTACGCTACTACATACGGTAAACGTTGATATATAATATAATTTAGATATAGGACATATTCATACTACGTTATTACATACATATATACATATATACAATCCGCTGTATAGAGATCGCAATAATGTCATACATCCTCCTCTTTCATATGGCATAGCTATATTTAGGATTATGGTATTCTCCCTTTGGATTCATGACCTCCTCAAGGATAAATCCCGCTATCTCCTCTTGAATTGCTTCTACGCGCTGATGTGGTAGGATGGCGTTCCGCTTGTCGTTAAGCTTTAAACGAGATCAATATGAATATATTAGTTGTGTGTGTATATATATATATCAAATCATAATAAGATTGAAATATAGTACAAGCCAGTCACACTCACATCCATTCTTTTTTCACGCGACGCCTGCTCAACGCTCAAGGTCCTCATGAACTCGCAGACGTAGAATCCACATAATTCATTTCCCGGAGGCTGCTTCATGGTCTTTACGAGAATATAACTTAATTAAATAATAATTCAAAATGATGATGAATTAAAGAGACTATGTTTAATAGTAGCACACTTACATCAATATGTTTAATAGTCAGCTCTGGTTTCCATTCACCCCTCTCTCTCTTGATGAATATTTTCCAAACCCTACTCACAAAAGCAAATGAATAAATGTGTTATGATTACTTGATATCATGATGACGTGGGGCTACCTTTCGACTAGCCCACAATGAGGCTACCTGGGCCGCGCCAAGCATGGAGAAGCCCACAGAAGGCCCACTCGGGGTACCACGTATCCTGATCCAACTCGGTTAGGTTTCATAACCTTCCATATCTGTAACCGACCACCCGAGACCTGGCGATCTATAAAGCCAGGAGGGTGGCTCGTCCAAAGGAGGTTCACAACGCCGCCACAAACCCTAGCGAGATCGCAATCTCGCCATTGTAATCGCTACTCGCATCAATAATCAGACAAGCAGGAAGTAGGGTGTTATCCTCCGGGAGCCTGAACCTGGGTAAATCCTTGCTTGTCAGCCGTCGTGACTACCAACGCTCATCTCCTTCCCCATCAATCAACCTGGGGTGCAAAACCCTGGGACTTGTCGAGTTAACCCCTCGTCAATTGGCGCCCTCTGTGGGAAAGAACGCGCGCTGGATTCAACGTTCCGGCGGCTCCAATCTATATCAACAACGGCGGCAACTCGTCGCTACAGATCGACGCTCGGGGGCTCGACTACACCATCGTCCCCGAGTACGGCCGGGCAAACTGGTCAGATCGCATCTGGCTCATCTACTTCGGCGGAATCGACTTCGTCAACAACTGCTTCAGCGGCGGAGATCCGGTGCGCGGCACCCGCAATCCAATCTGGCGGAAGCGTCCCATGTGGCGGTCAGCGTGATCCAATCTTCATCAACGACGCTCCGCGCGCAGCTTCTGTGATCCAATCTGGTGGCAGCGCTTCGTGCGGACGATCCAATCTGCGGCGGCGTCCCGCACAGATGATACGACCGTGACAACGCTGCTACTCATGCAAGCAATCCACCGATCGAACCAAGAAACCGAAAAAGCTGCACATGCGTGATTGCAAAGGGGCGGCAAGCATGCAACGCATATGCACGCTGCACGGCTCTCCATCCTCGTTAATTATTCAATCTTGTCTTATTTTCATTAATTATCTATCACTATATCTGCTAATATATGCTTTATCTCCTAAATCGTATGGGTGTGCATGCACGAGGAGAATCAAGGCGTGTGGAACAACACTTCGACAGCAGCATCAAAGTCTTGCGACTCCAATTTGGTCGCCATCAGCGTACATGCCAAGCATCGGCACATCGCGACAATCGCTGACTCGCCGGGGTCGACTCCAAACCGGCCGCGCGCATCATCTTCGACTGCGCGTAACGGACAGACTGGCGACTCGTGGCGATGGCGGCGCTGCGCATTTTTCGTTGGCCGCTCGCCAATCTCTACATGACGACAGGGCGCGCCTGAGACTCGGGGGCTGGTGCCTTCGTCGCGTCCTCCTCAGACGCTCGGGGGCTGGCGGCCTCGCCTTCGTCGACTGCGCCTCCGGCACTCGAGGGCTGGCGACTCGAGTGCCTTCACCGGCTCCGCCTCCGATGCTCGGGGGCTGGCAGCCTCGCCTTCATCGACTCCGCCTCCGACGCTCGGGGGCTTGCGGCTTCGTCTTCATCGACTCCGCCTTCGACACTCGGGGGCTGGCGGCCTCGCCTTCATCGACTACGCCTCCGACACTGGGGGCTGGCGCTTCGTCAACGACAAGTTCATCGCTGCGCTCGACCACGTGACTCGAGTGCCTTCATCGACTCGGCACCGTCGACTCCCCTTCGCCAGCCTAATAAGGGACTCGGGGGCTGAGCGTTGCCCGCGCCGCGTCGACTCGGGCCCGCCGCTTCGACTCCCTCCGTCGCACTTCACGGCGTCGACTCCGTCCACTACGACATCCACAACTCGCCAAGGTCGCATCCATGATTCGACAACTTCTACAACGACTCCGGTCCGCCGCGTCGACTCCGGTCCGCCGCGTCGACTGCCTCTACGGCACTACTCCGCCGCGTCGACTCCGGTCCGCCGCGTCGACTGCCTCTACGGCACAACTCCGCCGCGTCGACTCCGGTCCGCCGCGTCGACTGCCTCTACGGCACTACTCCGCCGCGTCGACTCCGGTCCGCCGCGTCGACCGCCTCTACGGCACTACTCCGCCGCGTCGACTCCGGTCCGCCGCGTCGACTGCCTCTACGGCACTACTCCGCCGCGTCGACTCCGGTCCGCCGCGTCGACTGCCTCTACGGCACTACTCCGCCGCGTCGACTCCGGTCCGCCGCGTCGACTGCCTCTACGGCACAACTCCGCCGCGTCGACTGCCTCTACGGCACAACTCCGCCGCGTCGACTCCGGTCCGCCGCGCATAAACAAATTCGCCTTGGCCACACTTGATGCTCTCCCGGGTGTTGCGCCGCACAGGTCACAAACAAATTCGCCTTGGCCACACCCGAAGCACTCGGGGGCTGCGCCCCACAGGTCTAAGTCAAACCTAGGCCGTCACCCGACGCACTCGGGGGCTGCGCCATACAGGTGTAACTCAAAATCCTAGGCCGCCACTCGATTCACTCGGGGGCTGCGCCACACAGGTTGAAATAATAGCCTAGGCCGCCACTCGAACCACTCGGGGGTCGCGCCAAACAGGCACAACTCAAAAATCCTAGGCCTCTACTCGAGCTACTCGGGAGTTGCGCCACACAGGTCAAGTCCAAAATCCTAGGTCGCCACCCGACGTACTCGGGGGCTGCGCCTCACAGGTCACACTTGAAAAGCCTAGGCCGCCACTCGAACCACTCGGGGGCTGCGCCAAACAGGCACAACTCAAAATCCTAGGCCTCTACTCGAGCTACTCGGGGGCTGCACCTCACAGGTCACACTTGAAAATCCCTAGGCCGCCATTCGAACCACTCGGGGGCTGCGCCATACAGGCTTCACTGAAAGGAGGCGGTCGACTTGAGTGTTCTCTTGGTCAACCCGCACCCGCTTATGCTCCCGGAACTCGAGCAGAGTTTTCTCAAGCTAGCTCTAGCTCAGCAACCCGCTCGGCAGCCTGGTCCAGAGAAGCACGCAGCTGGTCCCTCTCCTTCTCCAGGCGAACATAAGCCGCGGCTGCCTCTAGCTGCTGGCGGTAGTACGGCTAAAACAAAAATAGGATCTTAATAAAGTTGCGGGCGACTCTACTAGTCACCCACACCTTCGGGGGCTACTCCCATCGGGAGCGCTGATCGCGCACCCGATGACAATTCAAGACTACAAGTACAAATCAAGCCAACGGGCGCGGAGGCGTGCAAGGAAACGTCAGCAGCGACGTCATCAAGCCAACGGCTCCAAGCAAGAGAAAACAGCGCGTTAACTCGAGCGCAAGATTCGAGTGGTAAGCTTCTAAGCTGAAACAACTTTCGACAGTGCGCTGGTCAAAGAACCCGAAACATATATTCGGGTGACAAAAGAGTCGAGTAAGCTCCAGCAGCCGAATCAAATTTACATGTAAGCCAACAGGCCGAATAGAAGCAAGCTTCACATGAAGAACAAGACAAAGGAAATTCGACTGAACGTATTACTCCCATCGGGAGTGTCCTCTTCGACTGAAGAAAACGAGTACAAGCTCAAGATCAAGCAATCCAATGGCGCGTCCAGGAGGAGGAAGTCCTTTGCCCGACGCTGCGCGTCGACCAAGCACTCGGGGGCTACTGACGTGGGGCTACCTTTCGACTAGCCCACAATGAGGCTACCTGGGCCGCGCCAAGCATGGAGAAGCCCACAGAAGGCCCACTCGGGGTACCACGTATCCTGATCCAACTCGGTTAGGTTTCATAACCTTCCATATCTGTAACCGACCACCCGAGACCTGGCGATCTATAAAGCCAGGAGGGTGGCTCGTCCAAAGGAGGTTCACAACGCCGCCACAAACCCTAGCGAGATCGCAATCTCGCCATTGTAATCGCTACTCGCATCAATAATCAGACAAGCAGGAAGTAGGGTGTTATCCTCCGGGAGCCTGAACCTGGGTAAATCCTTGCTTGTCAGCCGTCGTGACTACCAACGCTCATCTCCTTCCCCATCAATCAACCTGGGGTGCAAAACCCTGGGACTTGTCGAGTTAACCCCTCGTCACATGAAATGGGGTTAATGGTTGAAATTACCTCTGAAGCATGTCAATCAAGTCCTGATAGTATGATTGTGGTTTGCGTAATGAGTCAAATACTTCAACTAATCCCTTGTCAATGATAATGTCCAGTAGAATCCAATGGAAGCTGCACACGTTTATATAGTGAGGCATGAATATAACTCATCAATTAAACTTAACATCTAGTCATTAGCAATATAGAAATGTGTTGAAGACAGTCACACTCACTTGAAGTTGTAAGGAAGAAGTATATCTGCCGCATGTGTTTGGCTCAATAGCGACCTCAACAATGCCTCCTCGCAGTCCCCGGGCTTCCGCTCTAAGTTTTTGCAGTTAACGATAGATGGGTCAATGAACCCAACTTCCCAGAGTCTTTTCCTTTTGCACTCGATAAGCATCCACCTGCATATATAATAGCATACGAAAGAATATAGTGCAGATAATTACAGGCTCAATTAGTGAGGATAATTACATGCTCAGCTAGACATTTAGAAAAAACACTTACAGAACATAGCAACTCATGATAGTTGCGTCGAGAGCACGCCGGTTGTATAACTGCCATAATTCATCAAATTCGATACATATCTCGTGGTTGACGAAGAATTGGTCTTCTCGGTATGTCACGTAAAACACGAGTTGCTTGTCCTTTGCAACCTTCATGTACCAGTCATGCAATCTCCGCATTTGAAAAGCTAGACGCACCATCTCATCACTAGGGAGAAGATCTTTCCCGTAGACAAACGTCCGTGCTATCTCAGTCGACTTGGGGAAAAGTGCGTCAATTGCATCATCGTCCATGTAGTCAGTAACAGGAACATTTGTCCCAACGTTGGGACTCTTGTCTGTCTGAACCTTCAGCGGGGCGACCGACTGTACTTTCTGTTCTCCGAGCTGGGGAACCTTTTTCCCCTTCTTCTTCTTCTGTGCAGCGACCCTTTTCTTTTTATTCTCCTCTTGCGTGTCAAAACTCTTCGAGATAGAGCGTTCATAGTTATCAGGCAAAGTTCTACGGTCAGGATCACAGACGATGTCTAAAAAGTGTTTAACACCCTTAGGGTTTTGTACCTGTTTTGGCTCGGGCACTTTCTTCGCAAAGTGTGCGGCATTGTGAGCTTTGACCAAGGGAGCATTCTCCTCAACGGTCCGGTGGTAAGTTAACACCGGAAGATCCTTCAACGACGGCCCGTACTTGTAGGTGTCCTTTGGAGCACCACTCGACGCACCGGCAAGCATCTTCTGCCTCATTGAGAAGGTCCTATTGCCGGTGGGCGGACTCTTTGCAAGCTCCGGGGTGGACTCCCGCTGGAGTGGACTCTTTGCAAGTTCCGGGGTGGACTCCCGCTGGAGTGGACTCTTTGCACGCTCCGGGGTGGACTCCCGCTGGAGTGGACTCTTTGCACGCTCCGGGGTGGACTCCCGCTGGGTTGGACTCGCGCACCGGGGAGATGGAGTCGCGCTGGGTTCCCTCTCGGTGTCCATATTTTCAATGCGGGGTGGACTTGGAGGTTGATTGCTACTCGGAGGGGTTGGTGGCCTACGCGTCGATTCTCCAGGAAACACGATGTGTTCCTTTCTCCATAGAATGATTCCGCGCAACACTTCTCCCAGTGTCGTCTCCCCTTCAGCTCCAGGAAAGTCAAGCTCTAGGTCCTCGAATCCGTTCATAATTTCGTCCACCCCGACTCGCGCGTAGCCAGCTGGAATCTGACCGCCATGAAGGGTTGCTCCGGGTATATTCTCTAAAGCAAAGCCGACCGCCACCTTTATGGATAGGTTCCTCATCTTGATGTGCAGCTCACAGTTTGTTCGCCCCTGAATCTGATCCACGGGGTATGTTGCGTCATCAGGCTGGACATTTTGTGTGGAAGCCACGCTGCTTTTCCGCTGAGATGCCATATCAAGTTGGTCCTCCTGCGGCTCAGATACCTTTTTCTGCCTCATTTCATGTCGCAGGTCTATTATCATGTCTTCCAACCGCTGATATTTCTCTGCCTCCTGTTTCTTCTTCCTGTCGCGACTCCTGTAGGTGTCCCTATGCTCGGGGAACCCAACCTTCCAAGGGACGACGCCCACGCCTCGTACTCGCCCAGTGTGTTCAGGATTCCCGAGGGCGAGTGACAGCTCGTCCTTCTCTCTATTGGGCGCGAACCTTCCCTCCCGAGCGGCAACTACTGCATCATCAAGTTCTTTGGCTTTATTCCGAATTTTTTCTCTTTCGGGCTTTATGCCTGGTTTAACCTTTTCCTTCAACACAAGATTCCCTGTCTGTGGGTCGGGCTCCAGCCCGACGCTGTACGCCCAATGTCTCGCCCTTGCGGGATAGCTTGATGTACTTGGAGTGACCCCGGCAGCAATTAACTTGGCGTCCCTCTCTTGCCACTTAGGAATGGCGGTCTTATAGCCACCTGGCCCCAAACGTTGGAAATATTGCTTTTTGTCGGCATTCAACTTATTTTTCGCCGACTTTTCCAGAGCTTCTTCTGATTCCTTGTAGTCCTTGAATTCTTGCCACTGATCTCTTATCCTCCTGTACTGTACGTCTTCAAAATTAGGGGTTTTCTTTGTCTTGATGAATTGCTGGTATAACCTTTTCTTGTAGTTCATGAATTGTTCGGCCATTTTCTTTAGAGTCCACTGGAAGACTTTCTTTTTCTCGGCATCTCCGAGGCCTGTCGGTAGGGCGAAATTGTGGAAAACGGACTTCAGAAGTTCCCTCTTGCAAATATCTGACACAAAACTCTCTCCTCCACCCTTCGGCTTGTGCCATTCTCGGATGGTGATCGGAATGTTGTCCCGAACAATAACTCCGCACTGACTCAAAAATTTACGTGCGTGCTCTTTCGGAGCAATCGGTTCGCCAATTTCAGAGATTTCTTCGATATCAAATCTTTCTTCTTTTAACTTTTTGGCCGGGCCTCGTTTTCTTTTAACAGACTTGCTCGATCCCGATCCGGAGGGCTAAAAGAAGAAATATTATGTTAAAACATGTATATGTACACATATCAAATCATTAATTTATCACCATAAGCTATGTATACCTCGTCGGTATTCTGCGCTACATTCTCATCGGCATTATTGTTCGAGGCGGATGGATGAGCTTCTAAGTTATAAATCTCCTCGTCCTCCATTTCACCACCGGACATGTTAAGATATTGCGATCCATCATCTTCACCATCTCTGATGATGTCGAACAATTGATCTTCCCCTGCTCTGCCGTCCATAGCTTAACTAATACAAAAAAAAAGATAGAACAATTTAGTGCCAAATCGGGCGGCGGCATTATTGTAAAGAAATAACATGTGCGCACGGTAGAGGCTCACCGCGGGGGAGGGCACGAGGGGATGCTCGGGAACGACGGTGAGGCGCGGGATCAACGAGACTCGGGAAGGTCACAGAAAGGACGACGGTGAGGCGAGGGATAGACGGCGAGATTCCTACATGATGTCAAGTTATAACGGTGAGGCGAGGGATCGACGAAATCAAGTACTTTGCATTGAGGAAATTGTGGTTGCATTCCCCGCGCGTTGCCGCGGGAAATTGTGGTTGCATTTTCACAATACTATTTCACAAATTCTAACACTTTCATTCACAAATTTCAACACTTGCATCCACGCTATTTATTACATTGTAGCATTATAATCTTTGCATCAAATAAAATTACATAGTAGCATCCATAAAATTACCCTAAATTACACAAGTATTTTGCACAAGTACTTTGCATCTACACTATTAATCCAATTTTACAAACTTCCTAACATTGCAAAACAGACAGCAAGGCCTCATATAGAATTGCTTCAGGGATGATGTCAGCGAACAACGTGAAATGAACATTGCATATATGTTCAGACAACATGGTTCACTCACACCTCCCTGAAGATGCAACGTGCAACCATCTAATCATCGGCCAAAATTTAGAAACTTCCTAAAACAGTAGCAAAAATTGCAAGTACTTTGCATCAAATAAAATTGGATAAGTACTTTGCATCAAAAATACACACACTAACTATAATCTTCTCTCCAAAACAGTAGCAAAAAAGCAGTAGCCCTCCTCCCCTCCTGCTTTTTGCTAACACTATAGCATTTACATAAATATTGTAACAATAACATTCATATAAATAACTATAGCATTCATATAAATAACAATAGCATTTCCTAAGAATTCATCTAAAAACAGTACCATTTTTTCTAGCAATTCTAAAATAATGTTACACCCTATATAAAATGTCCTAAACTCTATTTAACAAATAATCTAACACTCTATTTAAAAAGTCTTACACTTCATTTTCTATTTGTGTGAATTTACAAATAATCTAACACTCTATTTAACAAATAATCTAACACTCTATTTAACAAATAATCTAAAAACAGTAGCGTTTTTTTTTATAGAAATGGGCTGACGTCATGCTGACGTCAGCATGACAATGGGGCTCCCCGTCCCCTGCCTTGCGCCCCTCGATTGCGGACGAGAGGGAGGAGCCGGACATCAATGGAGGCGCCGCCGTGCTCTGTGCTGTGACCTAATGCGGCGGCGGCGGCGACACTCCTAGCGGCGGCGGCGGCGGCGATACTCCTAGCGGCGGCGGCGGCATGACAATGGGGCTCCCCGTCCCCTGCCTTGCGCCCCTCGATTGCGTACGAGAGGGAGGAGCCGGACATCAATGGAGACGCCGCCGTGCTCTGTGTTGTGACCTAATGTGGCGGCGGCGGCGACACTCCTAGCGGCGGCGGCGGCGATACTCCTAGCGGCGGCGGCGGGGACACTCCTAGCGGCGGCGGCTCCTTCTTATCTAGGGTTAGCAACCTAGCGACAGTGAGAAGGAGGGAGGGAGGAGACTCACCGTGGGGGAGCGGCCGGCGTCGGGGAGCGGCCGGAGTCGAGGATGGCGTGGGCAGCACCTCGTCTCCGTCGGGCAGCACTTCGTCTCTGCGTCTGCGTCTGGAGAAGATGAACTGCCCGATCGGGCAAGTGAGGCATTTAATGCAACACCCTTTAGTACCGGTCCATGCCACAGACCGGTACTAAAGGTCCTTCAGTACCGGTTGCTGGTTGCAACCGGTACTAAAGGTTTGTCGATTCGCCGCCCAGAAAACTGGCGCGAAACGAAAACCTTTAGTACCGGTTGCAACCAGCAACCGGTACTGAAGGTGTTTTTTGTATTTTATTTCCCTTTTCTATTTTCTGTTTTCTGTTTTTGTATATCTACTGATGTAATTGTCTAAAACTAGTAAAATTAGTTTCTAATAATTTGTAAAAAAATTATTTATATTCAAGAACATGTTTTCAACAAATTACAAAGAATATTGACATTTTAAAAATGTAACATTTAAAATAAAAGTTATTTTATATCTATTTTCTTTTAACTAATTAGTTTCTAAAACTTTGTACAAATCTCTATTCCACAAATAGGTGCATATTGGTATAAGAAACAGTTATGCCAAAGGAATTCTTGAAATTATTTTCATAAATATCATTTTCCATTTTTTTAAGTGCAAAAAATGACTTTTTTTGTGAACAAAGTACCAAAAATATGATGTAAAATGGCACCCATTTAATTTTCATGGAAACTAGTCCACATATGATGGATAATCCCCAAGTATTAGGTTTTTCTTTGATTTCTACCTAATTTCCCTAGTTAATTGAGTTTATGTCGATTTTTCGAAAGTAATTCAAATTTTATCTACAACTGTTTAATAGTTTGGTCTGATGTTTTTGGAAAAATCATTTTAAGGTACACAACTAGTGGTTATATCACAGAAACGTTGATAGTTCTAGAAAATATTACATCTTTCGATGAATTGTCACCGCGACCGTTTTGATCGTTTTTACCGAAAAATGAAATAATGTGATAAACACTTCAAAAAAGGAAATCATTTGGCATGGGACCTTATATGTGTACTTGTTGCTATGAAAAATGATCAACTTGATTTCTGACAAAATTTGCAAAAAAAGTCTTAACAAAAAAGGTCTATCATGTATGAACATCTAGAAGTTTCAAGACAAATGACCAAGTTATGGTCATTTCAACAACATAGTTTGTGATAAAGACCTCATATTTCGTAAATATCATTCCTGGATTACACATCACCAATATTCCCATCTGTTGTATTATTCCTCCTTTTCTTCGATTGCTTAACTTTGCGCCGGAACCATGGAGAATCTTCATTACTTAACGTGATGCTTGGGTCAGTGTTGACTTTGAAGGGCGGAATTTCATCAAACTTATCATAATCTTCTGACATGTCTGTCTTGTCCTCCACTCCCACGATGTTTCTTTTCCCTGAAAGAACTATGTGGCGTTTTGCCTCGTCTGATGTATTCGCTTCCATATTTTTTCTTTTCTTCGGTTTGGTAGACATGTCTTTCACGTAGAAAACTTGAGCTACATCATTTGCTAGGACGAACGGTTCGTCTTTGTAATCAAGATTGTTCAGATCCACCGTTGTCATTCCGTACATCGGGTCTACCTTTACCCCGCCTGCATTCAGCTTGACCCATTTGCACCGAAACAAAGGGACCTTAAAAGAAGGTCCATACTCAAGTTCCCATATCTCCTCTACGTAACCATAATATGTGTCCTTTTGCCCATTGCTGTTTGTTGCGTCAAAGCGGACACCACTGTTTTGGTTGGTGCTCTTTTTATCTTGAGCGATCGTGTAAAATGTATTCCCATTTATCTCGTACCCTTCGAAAGTGACTATAGTCGAAGATGGTGTCCTGGCCAACAAGTACAGCTCAACATCAACTTCGGTGTTACTCATGAGATGTGTTTGCAACCAACCGCTGAATTTCGCCGTGTGTTGATCTTTAATCCAGAACTCATCCTCCACCGGGTTCTCAGATCGTAAAATATTCATGTGTTCCTCGATATACGGAGCTGCCAATGAGGAATTTTGTAGAACTGTGTAGTGCGCTTGACTGAAAGAAGGTCCGTCCCTACATACAAATACTTTTTTCCCTAGAGTGCCTTTTCCACTCAGTCTCCCCTCATGTCGCGACTGTGGAACACCAATCGGATTAATGTCAGGAATAAAGTCAACACAGAACTCAATGACCTCCTCGGTTCCATAGCCCTTGGAGATGCTTCCTTCTGGCCTAGCACGGTTATGAACATATTTCTTTAAGACTCCCATGAACCTCTCAAATGGGAACATATTGTGTAGAAATACGGGACCGAGAATTTGAATCTCTTCGACTAGGTGAACCAAGACATGCGTCATAACATCGAAAAAGGATGGGGGGAACACCAACTCAAAACTGACAAGACACTGGACCACATCATTCTGTAGTCTTGGTAGGATCATTGGATCGATTACCTTCTGAGATATTGCATTGAGAAATGCACAAAGCTTCACAATGGGTACTCGAACATTTTCCGGTAGAAGCCCCCTCAATGCAATCGGAAGCAATTGCGTCATAATCACATGGCAGTCATGAGACTTTAGGTTTTGAAATTTTTGTTGTGCCACATTTATTATTCCCTTTATATTCGACGAGAAGCCAGACGGGACCTTGATACTGCTCAGACATTCAAAAAATATCACTTTCTCTTGTTTGGTTAGAGCATAGCTGGCCGGACCGTCATAATGTTCTGGAAGCAGGCCGTCTCGTTCTTTCAAACGTTTCTGGTCCTCCCGTGCTGCCGTTGTGTTTTTTTTCTTCCCATACACGCCCAAATGGCCTAGCAGGTTCACACAAATATTCTTCGTCACGTGCATCACGTCGATTGCAGATCGGACCTCTAGGACTTTCCAATATGGTAGCTCCCAAAATATAGATTTCTTCTTCCACATGGGTGCGTGCCCGTTTGCGTCATCTGGAACCTTTAGTCCTCCAGGACCCTTTCCAAAGATTACTTTTAGATCCTTGACCATATCAAATATTTGTTCACCAGTACGGTCCATAGGCCTCCTACGGTGATCTGCCTCACCTTTGAAATGCTTTCCTTGCTTCCGGACGTTATGCCTGACCGGAAGAAATCGACGATGCCCCAGGTACACACACTTCTTACAATTATCCAAGTATATACATTCAGTATCATCCAAACAGTGTGTGCATGCATGGTATCCCTTAGTTGTCTGTCCTGAGATGTTACTAAGAGCAGGCCAATCATTGATCGTTACGAAAAGCAACCCTCGAAGGTCAAAATCCTCCTGTTTGTGCTCATCCCACACACGTACACCTTCTTCCCACCACAACTCTAAAAGTTCGTCAACTAATGGCCTGAGGTACACATCAAGCTCGCTCCCTGGTTGCTTCGGTCCTTGGATGAGCACTGGCATCATAATGAACTTTCGCTTCATGCACAACCAAGGAGGAAGGTTGTAAATACATAGAGTAACAGGCCAGGTGCTATGACTGCTGCTTTGCTCTCCAAAAGGATTGAAGCCGTCCGTACTTAGACCAAATCTTAAGTTTCTTGCGTCATCTGCAAAGTCCGGGAACTCTCTCTCGATTTTTCTCCACTGGGATCCATCAGCGGGGTGTCTGAACATCGCGTCTTTCTTCCGGTCCTCTTTGTGCCATCGCAACATCTTGGCATGCTCTCTGTTGCTGAACAAACGTTTCAACCGTGGTATTATAGGAGCATACCACATCACCTTGGCAGGAACCCTCTTTCTGGGGCGCTCGCCCTCAACTTCACCAGGGTCATCTCGCCTGATCTTATACCGCAATGCACCGCATACCGGGCATGCATTCAGATTCTCGTACTCCTCACCGCGGTAGAGTATGCAGTCATTAATGCATGCATGTATCTTTTGCACCTCTAATCCTAGAGGACAGACGATCTTCTTTGCCTCGTACGTACTGTCGGGCAATTCGTTATCCTTTGGAAGCATCTTCTTTATCTTTTTCAACAACTTTTCAAACCCCTTGTCCGATACACCATTCTCAGCCTTCCATTGCAGCAAATCCAGCGTCGTACCCAGCTTTTTCTGGTCATCTTCGACACCTGGGTACAATTTTTTTTTGTGATCCTCCAACATGCGCTCCAACTTGACCCACTCCCTCTGATTTACGCTGTTTCTCTGTGCATCAGCAATGGCCCGAGAAAGATCATCAGCGGGCTCATCCGGCGCCTCTTCGTCAGGCGCGTCTTCTCCAGTTTCCTCCATTGTAGTACCGTCGTATTCAGGAAACTCAGGATAGTTGTCATCGTCCTCTTCTTCTTCATTGTCTTCCATTATGACCCCTGTTTCCCCGTGTTTGGTCCAACAATTATAGCCGGACATGAAACCGGACTGAAACAGGTGGATGTGAATGGTTTTTGAGTTGGAGTAACTCCTGATATTCTTACAAGCACAACATGGACAATACATAAAACCATCCCGCTTATTTGCCTCAGCAACACGGATAAAATCCAGCACGCCGGTCATGAACTCCGGAGTGCGTCGGTCAACGTACATCCATTGTCGATTCATCTGCATTATGTAAATATATACAAAACCATTACACAATAGTTATATATATATATATCTACCATGAATAGATAGATACGTGACCAATTCATTAATACAAGTTCACCATATTTAAACAAATCTAATACATAGTTCTCATAAAACATTCATTAATTGAAACTAACATAGAACTAGCTAAAGAATTTCAATCCAACGACAAATGCGATCAAAATCACAACTAAGGTAATTATTGAACCAACAGCATAATGATACCAAGCCTCTTGACTAATGACATATTTTCTAAACTTTTTAAGCTTCAAGCGCATTGCATTCATCTTGATCTTGTGATCCAAGCGCATTGCCTCCATCTTGATCTCGTTATCATCGACGACGTCGGCAATCTTCAACTCCCATTTCATCTTCTCTTCGAGACGAAGATCTTCACTTCTTTTCAATTTAGCTTTCAAATCATTGTTTTCTTCTACTAAAAACTCGAAAATAGGGTCGGGCTCATTTTCCGGTTCAACTACCTCCTAGATAAAAATATATCTACGTTAAGTTGGTCGGTATAATTTTTGTAAACACGAAATTAAATAAACATATACTTATAACAAACAATCGTACCACATCCGAATAATAGAGCGGGCGAGAGCCAGTGTGGACAGATGTCAAAACCATGACACTATATATAACAAAAAGTTACACAAATAAGAAAATTATACAAGTAATAATTCTATAAACAATTAATTACGTAATTATAGCATAAAATGAGCTAAACTAGGACTAAATGAGCTAAACTTGGACAAAATTAGCTAAACTAGCACAAAGTAAATGATGAAACTAGCACTAAATAAGCTACATTTGTAGATTTTTCTAAATTTTTCTATCTAGGTCAAACTAACAATACATTTCTAGATTTTCCTACATTTTTCTATCTAGGTCAAACTAACACTAAATGAGCTCAAACTAGCACTAAATGAACTGAAGTTTCCAATTAAATGTAAGAGAAACAAATTTCTAACCTTTTTGACCAAAAATGGTGCCACCAAATTGGACAAATCGCCGGATCACCACCGAGCTCGAGCAACAACAGAGAGAAATAAATGAGGAGGCAGAGAGTGAAGTGAGCTCGGGCTGGAGGAAGTAGATGGAATTTATAGCGAAATGTTTTAGTACCGGTTTGTAACACAAACCGGTACTAAATGTCCATCTTTAGTACCGGTTTGTAACACAGACCGGTACTAAAGGTTCTCGGCGTGGGACCCGCCGCTGCAGCGCCAGCCCCAAATCCTTTAGTTCCGGTTGGTTACACCAACCGGTACTGAAGGTTGCTTACCGACCGGTACTGCTGTCGTTCGCCTGTCCGGCCGCTGGGACCGGTACTAATGTTATATTAGTACCGGCCGCAAATTGGTGCGGGACTAAAAGTCTTGACCAAAGGTCCGTTTTCTACCAGTGTTGGAGGCCGTTGGGTGTGGAGAAAGTTGGTGTTTTCTGCTCCCTAGATACTTCTTGTATGTAAGTAAAGTTGGGATAAATACTTACCTACATGGCAGGATGCACACAAATTTTGGGGTGATTTGGAGATGGTAAAAAAAATCACTTACCTTAGCGAAAAACCGTCTAGCCAAACTTAAGCATGTTTTTCTAGCAAGGTAATTTTTTCGACCTCCTCCAAATCATCTCTAATTTCTTAAACATTATCTATTACTCAAACCTAGATGTCTTGTGAAGGTTTTACATGTTTTTGAAATTTATATAATTTATTATATATTGTCGAATCTCAGGTCCCAGAATACCGTTCTATACCCTTTTACCTAAACATGAAACTACTTTTTGGATTTTTTTATTACAATACTCTATATTAACTATATGTAAGCACACACACAAAATTTGGGGTGATTTGGAGATGGTCGAAAAAATCACATGCTTAGCGACAGACCGTCTAGTCTCACTTAAGCCAGTTTTTCTAGCAAGGTGATTTTTTCGACCTCCTCCAAATCATCTATAATTTTTTACACGTGATCTATGACACAAACCTATATGTCTTGTGAAGGTTTTACATGTTTTCGAAATTTATAGAATTTATAATATATTGTCGAACCTCAGGTCCAAAATACAGGTCTATACCTATTTTACCCCAATATGAAACTCCTTTTTTGATTTTTTTTTCACAATACTCTATATTAACTAAATGGAAGCACGCACACAAAATTTGGGGTGATTTGGAGATGGTCGAAAAAATCACATGCTTAGCGACAGACCGTCTGGTCTAACTTAAGCCAGTTTTTCTAGCTCCGTGATTTTTTCGACCTCCTCCAAATCATCTCTAATTTTGTACACATGATCTATGACACAAAGCTAGATGTCTTGTGAAGGTTTTACATGTTTTTGAAATTTATAGAATTTATAATATATTGTCGAACCTCAGGTCCAAAATACCGGTCTATACCTAGTTTACCCCAATATGAAACTAATTTTTGGATTTTTTATTACAATACTCTATATTAACTATATGGAAGCACACACACAAAATTTGGGGTGTTTTGGAGATGGTCGAAAAAATCACATGCTTAGCGACAGACCGTCTGGTCTAACTTAAGCCAGTTTTCTAGCTCCGTGATTTTTTCGACCTCCTCCAAATCATCTCTAATTTTGACACATGATCTATGACACAAAGCTAGATGTCTTGAGAAGGTTTTACATGTTTTTGAAATTTATATAATTTATAATATATTGTCGAACCTCAGGTCCATAATACCGGTCTATACCTAGTTTACCCCAATATGAAACTCCTTTTTGGAATTTTTTATTACAATACTCTATATTAACTATATGGAAGAACACACACACAATTTGGCGTGATTTGGAGATGGTCGAAAAAATCACATGCTTAACGACAGACCGTCTGGTCTCACTTAAGCCAGTTTTTCTAGCAAGGTGATTTTTTCGACCTGCTCCAAATCATCTATAATTTTTTACACGTGATCTATGACACAAACCTATATGTCTTGTGAAGGTTTTACATGTTTTTGAAATTTATAGAATTTATAATATATTGTCGAACCTCAGGTCCAAAATACCGGTCTATACCTAGTTTACCCCAATATGAAACTAATTTTTGGATTTTGTATTACAATACTCTATATTAACTATATGGAAGCACACACACAAAATTTGGGGTGTTTTGCAGACCGTCGAAAAAATCACATGCTTAGCGACAGACCGTCTGGTCTAAACTTAAACCAGTTTTTCTAGCAAGGTGATTTTTTCGACCTCCTCCAAATCATCTCTAATTGTTTACACATGATCTATGACACAAACCTAGATGTCTTTTGAAGGTTTTACGTGTTTTTGAAATTTATATAATTTATAATATATTGTCGAACCTCAGGTCCAAAATACCGGTCTATACCTAGTTTACCCCAATATGAAACTAATTTTTGGATTTTTTTTATTATAATACTCTATATTAACTATATGGAAGCACACACACAAAATTTGGGGTGTTTTGGAGATGGTCGAAAAAATCACATGCTTAGCGACAGACCGTCTGGTCTAACTTAAGCCAGTTTTTCTAGCAAGGTGATTTTTTTGACCTCCTCCAAATCACCTATAATTTTTTACACATGATCTATGACACAAAGCTAGATGTCTTGTGAAGGTTTTACATGTTTTTGAAATTTATAGAATTTATAATATATTGTGGAACCTCAGATCAAAAATACCGGTCTATACCTAGTTTACCCCAATATGAAACTAATATTTGGATTTTTTATTACAATACTCTATACTAACTATATGGAAGCACACACACAAAATTTGGGGTGTTTTGGAGATGGTCGAAAAAATCACATGCTTAGCGAAAGACCGTCTGGTCTTTAACTTAAGCCAGTTTTTCTAGCAAGGTGATTTTTTCGACCTCCTCCAAATCATCTCTAATTTTGTACACATGATCTATGACACAAAGCTAGATGTCTTGTGAAGGTACTTAGAGCATCTCTAACAGCTGCCCTAGTTTAGCATCCTTTCCTTTTCAACGCGCGCGCGCCCAACTGCCATCCTGAAATCGGATTTTCCTCGCGCCTCTCCCGCCGCCGCCGCTCCCGCGAGCAAATCCGTCGCCGCCGCCGCGCATCCGGCCCTCCCCGACCACGCCGTCTCCCCCAATCGCCCCTCCGCCCCCCACCGCACCCGCCGCCGCCCTAAATCGCCGCCCGGGCTCGTTCTCCGCCGCCAACAACCCTAGATCGCGCCGCCGCCGTCCCCGCGCTCCGCGGCGTCCCCGAGCTCCGCCCCGACCCATCCCGACCTCCCCGACCTCCGCGGCTCCGTCACCGACCTCCCCGACCTCTGCACGGGCTCGCTCCGCCCCGACCTCGCTCCGGCCCCCGACCGTACGCGCCGCCATGCCGCCGAAGAAGACGAAGGCCGTCTCCGGCTTCAAGGGCGTCCGGGCGAGGCCGAGCGGCCGCTGGAGCGCCGAGCTGCAGCACGAGGGCATGCGCTACTACCTTGGCACCTACGACAGCGCGGATATGGTGTCTCGGGCGTACGACGTCGCCGGGTGGCGTCTCGGCGTTCCGCGGGAGCAGCTCAACGGTTCGAGCATCACTTGCCTGCAGGACGCCATCTTTGTCGCGCCTCCGATGCAGTCGAAGGTGAAGACCTGCTTGGTGAAGAAGAAGGAGGAGCCGGCGAGGGTGCTCGAGACCGACGAAGAGTCGATGGCTCGGTTCGCACGGGAGCATCCCGAGTACGTGCAGTACGAGCAGGAGTTCTTCTAGAAGCGTGAACAGGAGAAGAAGAAGAAGGTCGACGATGAGGCTGGACCGTCGACGGTGACCGTGATCGAGTTGAGCTCCTCCTCCTCCTTCGACTGGGACAAGAGCTCCTCCTCCTTCGACTCCTTCGACTGGGACGATTAGAGTAGTATCGTAGTCTCTAGTAGTTGAATATGGTTCAAAAATGTTGTTCGTACTTTAAATTTGAATTGAAACTATGGTTCCTAGTTTAAATTGTGTCCAAATTATGATTCATAGTTTAAATTGTGTTCGAATGTGCTTTCATTTGATGCAGATTGTTGCGACGATAGATGAGTACTTTCATTTGATGCAGATTGTTCTGTCTCTCTTGGTTGAAGTGCGGAACAGGTTCAAGATGACACGTGAAAAGCCGACTATCACTGAACCGGGTGCTCAAAAGAAAACGCGAATGTAATAGGCATGTCAATGTAATCTTTACTGAATAAGAGTAGCTGACACTCCAACATTACATTAAGAAATTTTAGTAGTTACCACTACAAGTGAAATAAGAGTAGACTCCATATGAAGATGCTGCCCTTTTTCTACCCTTTCTTGCAGTTGGCACTCGAGTTCCTCTCCCTGTGCTTCCAGATGTTCCAGGTAGAGGTGACGCCACAGAGGAGCCAGCTTTAGATATTTTCCTAGAAGTTCTAAATCTTGTAGATAGACTTCCTGCTGGACAAGGTGGTTTATTACTACATGCATGCTGGTGAATCTTCAGCTTTACTCTCTCTAGCAGCTTGAGGTGCTTGAGCTCGACTTGTTATAGCTGCTGAAGATGAAATGATCACACAATCAGGATCATAGTCATCATCACTCAATTCCCAGACTATTTTCTCAAAGTCACCACCACTTCTAATGTCTTGATCCTCCTGGTACTCAATGTACACATTAGCAACTTCACCAACACATGTGTAATCAGCCATGTATAAACACCGACTATCATCATTAAGCGGCAATATCCCATTGAAAAGACGTTCTCCAGGAAGAAGAAAATAAAACTTCATAGACTCCTTAAGCAGCAAATGATCCTTGGCAAACCTTTTCACTTCTGGCAGGGAAAGCTTGTCTCTCTCAATCTTTGAAACTGCATTGGAGCCTCCAACATAGTCCAAATTAGGACCAACATGGACCAACTTGCCTCCGAAGCGAAATCGCACATTCAAAATCTCACTTGGATCCATGAATTAATTAACTGAAACAAACACACAAAGCGCAAGAATATAAACAAACACACTGTGATCATCCCTTCATAGCATCCGCTAAACCCTAACCACAGTCTAAATACTGTACAAGACGTTACCTTCGTTTCCGATGAGCCGGTCGCACCGCCACAATCGCTGCAGCCTCCAAGATGAACCGCCGCCAGAGATGGAAAACCATCTCCGCCTCCTCGCGCCATATGGCTCGCTCGAACACCTTGGCCATCTCCGCCTCCTCGTTGCGACGCCAGAGTTCCTCCAGCTGCTCGTGGCGTTGCAGCCCGCCGGGGCTGCCCACCATGGTGGCCTATGTTCTTCGGGGAGAGGGAGAAGTGTTGGTGTGAGGAGAGGGGCTGCTCTGCGTCGTGTTTTAAAGCGGACGGAGGAGCGGGGTTGGGTGGTCTGCATTAACGCGGCCACCGCTTCGCCTGGCCGCGCATTGACGCCAACGAAGCACGCGTCACTACCCGCTCCAGCACGCGTCGCTTCCCGTCTGCGCCATAAAATGTATGCTTGGTTCTATGTATTACCTACAACTAATAGCCTCTACTGCCAACACGTGTGTACCAACGTGTAAGCTGCATGTTGTGTGGACAACATGGCATTGACAACAATGCATACACGTGGTGACACATCTTAGCTTTGCCTGACGTATATATTTGGGTTAGGCTTCAGCTTGTTCTTCAGTACATCGCATGTTCTTCTATACGGTCTAATCAATGGCGGAGCATGGAGATCCAGTGGAGAGTAAGGGCTCGTCTCCTATGCCTTCCCGTGCAAGGCGTGAGGGTACCTCTGCGTTCGAGGCGGCAAGGCAGGAGAAGTTGTACAACAAGGTGATGTTACTACATTGCAAGCTTGCAGATGACGAGACAAGGAGGGCCATGGCAGAGCCGACGGGTTGGAGGCCAGAGCTTCCAAATATTAGTTTGGAGGAGCAAATTCGCATCCTGCAAGCTCGTCTCGATGCGAAGAAATCCTAATCAGTAGTCAGCACAACAAGTAGCTTTATGAATAATGTGTAAGGTTGGGTTGCAGAGAGGCTTGGACTGTAATTTTCCTTTCTTGTGTGTACCTTTCTGTAATTGTGCCGAATTAATATCAGATCCTTTCACTCGCAAAAACAAAATCGTGGCCGTGGCTAAATCCAGGCTGCGATCTGATACAGGCCCTGGCTTAATATTGCGTCCTGCTCCAGGCAGCAGCCCATTACGCAATGATCGGCTAACACCAGGATCCCAAGTCCAGATAAACATAGTGGCCGCAACCCTAGAAGACAGTTGCATTGCTTCCTCGCCGCCTCACGCAACGACCGACCGTTTAGGACACCGCAGTCCGTAGCTCCTCGCGACTCCGGCGCCGGATCATCGTCTCTGCACCGTCCTGGTGAACAATCATCCGAACCCGCCCATCTCATCCGAGGTAAAGGCATAGCGCTTTTTTGCTCTTTGAGTGCGGCAAGAGAAGCGGAAGTAGCTATTGGATAAATTAATTTGTTGCATGCGTTGAAACGCATTGATTGTAATATTAAATTTTCATGTTTCTCTTGACATGACATGCCACCGTGCCGACCTCCGTGCAAAGTTTGCAAGAGTGATTGTGAGCACAACTTTCCAAGAGGAGGCATCTTATTTCATGTCTATATGGGTGAAGAGTTTAATAGTTCGGTGGTAATTATAGACCTTGTATTTTATGTTTGTTGTAACTGTTATTCGGCGGGGCTTTTAACGTGTGTTTTCTTTTATTTTGGTCAATATAGATTGTCCCATGCTATGCAAGGTTAATATTCAACATATCAATAGAAGACTTCTTTAAAAAGAGTGTAATAGTAGAAGAGACTATGTGCTTGAAGGCGCATGGCTGCACATATAACATTGATGTGAAAATAGAAGAGTCAAAATCTAGCTTGGGAGGTGAAGGGTGGAAGAATTTCATGACAGAGAACAGCTTGAAAGGTGGAGAAATGGTATGCTTCTCTCTGAACAAAAATGAGCCACGGATAACTATTGTCTATGTCCGCGGTGACACAGAGGAAGGGCCACCATGCATACTTACCGCAGATGAGGAAGATCGCCTCTTGAGAAACTTGTCGGACATCAAAAGCTTCATCGGGGTCCCATATGTGACCCGCTTGACAAGGAAAAATCTTGTTAAGCACAGTATGGTATTTTCTTGACACTATCACTTATCCCATGTACGTTCCCATAACTGTTGTGTGGCCATAATCTGACATCATTGCTTCTTAGAAATTGCCTTTGGATATGATTTCCTCTATTACAATCCCGGATGATGGCTTTTTTGGACTACGCCTTGAACCTTACACCTTCAGAACCGTTGCATACAAGATCAAGACGGATGTGGATAATGTTGAGGATATAATCTTCAAAAACAACATATGCTTGAATGAAGAGGGGTGGAAGGACTTCCATGAAGGCGAAGATCTACAGTTTGAACATGTGGTTCTAATCATCGCCAAGCCCACCACTCGTTGGAACCTGAACATGATGTTTGTAATGAACATCATCTAGAGTGTTTTCTTAGAGTATGAACATCATCTAGTAGTTCGATAAGCAGTTTTGTTTTCTATTTTTGTCGAAACTAGAAAAGACTGCGTGCATGGTGGTCCGGAAATTTACTTTTTGTTGCTTTTTAAATTTAAAGAACCGAAATTGTTTTGCTAGAAAGTTATTAAAGTACTCCCTGCTCCGTTTTTTAATATATAAGATGTTTTAGCTATTGCACATATTGTCTAGATACACACAAAAAATGAGTGAATATGGAACATACATGTCTAGATACAAGGTTGGACCTGTGAATGTGGAAAGAGGCTAAAACATCTTATATTAAAAAAATGGAGGGAGTAATATTTTACAATGAACTCATGAATTTTCTCGAAACAAGAAAATTTGAACTAGCCACCGAAATTTAAACTAACCAACCGAAATTTGAACTAATTAAGCTAACAACACCGTACGTGCAGAAACAATCTACACACGAAAACCTAATTATCTAATGAGAGTTTTTTTATGGTCATGAATTTACTTTGAAATATTTAATCCAAAATGATATTAAAACGGTAAATACTATCGGGCTGTCGGCCCAACATAACATTTGGAGGGGCCGGGGCCGACAGCGCACGTCGAAATATATATCACTAGTAGAAAAAGGACTTTACGTCCAGAGCTTTAGTCCTGGCTGTGTTTGCGGCCGGTACTAATGAGCATCAGTACCGGTCCGAACGGTCAGAGGGGAGGGTGGCAGCAGTACCGGTCCGTAAGGGACCTTTAGTACCGGGCCGTAACACGGCCCGGTACTAAAGGTCTGTGGCATGGCAACCGTCGCGCGGGGCTGGGCGGGTGGAGCTTTAGTACCGGTTCGTGTTACGGACCGGTACTGAAGCCCCTAACCGTTCGACTCCCGCCACGATTTTAGACGCGAGTGGGCAGTTTCTTCTTCTTCCTTCGGCCGCGGCTCTCTCTCTTTCTCTCCCTTCTCTCCGGCGACTCTCTCCCTCTCGCTTCATATCAATCCCTCTGGCCACCATGAGTCCGGCACCACCAATCACTCGCTACGGATCGGTGCTTGCACATGGCAACACCAATCTCAATGTCGTTTATACGAACGATAGCGCAATGGTTGCGGGTTTTCTCTCGGATTTCATGAACTGGCTTGGCGAAGCTCGGGAGCAAGACAAGTTCATGGGTCTTGATCTCGAGTACACGGCCGATCAAGGAGAGGTTGCGGTCATCCAACTATGTTTCAAGAAACGTGTCATGGTCTTCCAATGGGCAAGGTATTAATCCAATGTTGGGCTTATTTTCTTTAATTTGTTGATTCATATGGATAGGAAAATTGCATAGGATAGCAATTTCTCTTTGATTGTAGTGAACAAAATTATATATATTGGCCGAAATGAAAATTGCATTGCATATATTGGATGAAAATATTGGCATATATATATTGGCCGAAATGATTATACGAAAATTCTTAATTGATCTCAAATTATATATTGGCCGAAAATCTTAGTTGCATTGCCTATATTGTTGTTATTATACATTGGCCGAAAATCTTAGTTGCATTGCCTATATTGTTGTTATTATATATTGGCCGAAATGAAAGTTGCATTGCATATTGTTGTTGTTATTCTTATTATACATGATCTCAAATTATATATTGGCCGAAATGAAAGTTGCATTGCATATTGTTGTTGTTATTCTTATTATACATGATCTCAAATTATATATTGGCCGAAATGAAAGTTGCATTGCATATTGTTGTTGTTATTCTTATTATACATGATCTCAAATTATATAATGTCAGTATTTTTAACATGTGTTCCATTTGTTGTTGCAGTAGTGACAAGCAGTGTCCAATACTCATGGATTTTCTTCGCAGCGGCATACATTTTGCTAGCGTTGATATAACGAATGACAAGATCAAGATGAGACGCACTTGGGGTATTCAGATACCATCTACCTGCCACATTGATCTCCAGGACTTGTTCAGGCTTGACCATGTCAAGACTGGAATGGCTGATATGGCAGTCGCCTTGATCGACGACGCGTACGCTGATATGAAGACAGGATTCGACAAGGATCAGCACAAACTTTGGGAGAAGACCCCACTTGACGGTTGCAACATTGAGTATGCAGCAAAAGATGCGTACGTTGCATACGAGGTGTACCGCAAAATTAGAATCGTCAACTATGGGCAGCGTCACCTCGTACCGCGACCAGTGCGCCATGAGTCTTCTACTTCTGGGTATTCAGATTCGGAGGACGATTTGTACTAGTGTTTGTAGTGCTTGAGGGTCTCCTCATGTGGAAGACAGTAGTGTTAGTGCAAACACTTTATCTCTCTAATATTTTGTAGTGCTTGAGTAGTGTTATTGTTGCTAACAATTTACCTCAAATATTTTGTAGTGCTTGAGTGTCTACTCATCTGAAAGAGAGTAGTGTTATTGTTGCAAACAATTTATCTCAAATATTTTGTAGTGCTTGAGTGTCTACTCATCTGAAAGAGAGTAGTGTTATTGTTGCAAACAATTTATCTCAAACAATTTATCTCAAACAATTTATCTTTTTTTGATTGTGTACCTTTTACATGGTTGTTTCTTATACCAATATGCACCTATTTGTGGAATATAAGATCTTTATCACAAATTATGCCAAAGGATTTCTTCTTTTGAAGTGTTTATCACATTATTTCATTTTTTTAATATTTATTATTATATTATCATTTTTTTAAATAAAGTAATATTTATTTTATCATTATTTATTTCAATATTATTATTATATAATATTTTGGTTTAATCAAGTAAATTTCTTTTTTTGAAGTGTTTATCACATTATTTCATTTTTTTAAATATTTATTATTATATTATCATTTTTTTAAATAAAGTAATATTTATTTTATCATTATTTATTTCAATATTATTATTATATAATATTTTGGGTTAATCAAGTAAATTTCTTTTTTTGAAGTGTTTATCACATTATTTCATTTTTTTTAATATTTATTATTATATTATCATTTTTTTAAATAAAGTAATATTTATTTTATCATTATTTATTTCAATATTATTATTATATAATATTTTGGTTTAATCAAGTAAATTTCTTTTTTTGAAGTGTTTATCACATTATTTCATTTTTTAAATATTTATTATTATATTATCATTTTTTAAATGAAGTAATATTTATTTTATCATTATTTATTTCAATATTATTATTATATAATATTTTGGTTTAATCAAGTAAATTTTTATAATATAATAAAAGAAAAAGTGTTTCATCATGACCGAGTGGTTAACATGATTGATAAGATAGAACTATCAGTAAGTTCTCAGTTCTATTCTAGTATCTAGTTTGAAAGGAACCTAAATGTTAAGCGTGCTAGTGTTATAGCAGTTTCAGGATGGGTGACCGATCGGGAAATTTGACAGTTCCAAAATGGATTAAGTTAGACTTGAGATTAAATAGTTAGACTTGAGATTAAGTGTGGGTTAGTTGATGATAGTTAAGTGATGAATTGTGCGGGTTAGTGGATAGTTAAGTGAGAAATTTCGAAATTCTAAAAAAATATTATTTTTTTGTGAAAATTTCAAAAAGAAATTAAATTTTTTGAAAAAATATTTAGTACCGGTCGGTAACACCGACCGGTACTAAAGGTCTCCAGCCGAAACCACGCCTGTAGCCCTCGTGGATGTCATTTAGTACCGGTCGCAACACGACCGGTACTGATGCAGGGGGGGCATCAGTCCCGATTGCGCAGTACCGGTTGCGAAACCGGTACTGATGCCCCTCCCCGACCGGTACTAAATATGAGTTTTCTACTAGTGTATATATATAACCCTACTACGTCCGGTTAAGCAGATCCTATTTCTATGCGAGCCGCCGCACCATCTCCTCAGTCCACCGCCATCGCCACCGAGCAGCATGGAGAAGAGGCATGTAGAGAACGTAGATGCTGGTCCAATCTCTAGGAGGGTTGATGGCGACGTCAGCGCCGCCGGGGCTGTGAAGGCGGCGGAGATAGACGTACCCGATGCTGCACCGAGTGAGAAAATACCGTTGGACCTGAATGACCGGATCTCTCCGTACGACTTCATCTTTGACGAAGATGAGGATGATTCGGTATGACTTTATTTTTGCAGTTAGACTAACCCTAGACCCGCCTGATATTAAAAAAAAACCTAGACCCGCCACTCAGTCTAGAGTTATACAAGGCCGGTTAGATTGCCTGAGGAACTTAATTGCCTTTTATTGCTCAAGTCTGTGTGTCTGGGAAATGTGCAACTACGATTTCCTTTCCAATGTTGACATAAATGTTATATATCTCACTTTATAGTGTTTATTTCCATTGTAATTAATCATGCGTTATTTTCCCTTTAGGATGGATCTGGTACCAACCTGAACACTGCACGCGATGAGGATGCGTCATACATAAAAAAAATATTGTTAGAACTGAACGATGGTACCCACGAGGTTTTTGTCAACGGGACATTCAAATGCCCTTTTGATGATAAGCTGCAGAACGGTAAAAAGGATAGCCTTATAGAGCATGCTGTAGCCACATCGAATTATGCTCGAACAGGTCGCACTAGGGCAAGGCATGTGGCCCTAAGGACATACTTGTTAGACGGCGAGGCAGATCCTACAATGAAGAATTACAAGAGGACGAAGAAGCATTAGATTGATGTTGCTTAATGATAAGCTATCTGAAATGTTAGAGAACTATATTATGTTGTGTTATTTCGTGTGTTGAACTATGTTATATGGTGTTATTTCATGCGTATGGCAACATCGAAATATTATGTTTTGCAATGAAAGGAAGTGTGTTAGTGCCTAGAGGTTCTACTGATTATATTTTCACTGCTACGTTATGAACTACAATATGTTGTATCCTTTGTTTCTGAGTATTCAATTGATGTATTTATACTTGAACAAATTAACTTTATGAATAAATTTACGCTGAATAACTAAGTTATATATATTCCATGTTGGAATGAGGTTATGATATGTTTTATGGTGTTATTTCATGTGTTGAACTATGTTATATTGCGTGATTAAAGCATTGTGTTTGGTATTATTTAATGTGTTCAAGTACGTTATACTCTGTTGACTAGACATTATATCATGAATGTTGAAACAATCATGTGATTAGAAAATTATTAAATTAGGCCATCAACTTATGCATCCAGGCCAAGTAGATTGGAGTTTTGACAATTTAAACATACGGAGTATAATATTTTTTAATTAATAAATCTTCGGACAAAGGGCCAGGTTAATTAAGAAGTGTAAAATTCGCTTTATAATTTCCTGTTGATTGCCAAACATAAAATAGGCAGACACTAAAACGTGTGGGGGTACGAATGCATGGTACTGGGTCAAATCATTTGGTCCACTAGCCTAATACGTGGGCAGTGGAATCCTTGGAACGTGGCGTCCAAACTGCTGCAACACAGATCGAGGGCGGCGAAACTATAAAAAAAAAGATCGAGGGCGGCGAGACTCTTTCGCGTGTGCGGCTAGGGCTTGGAAAACCCGGCTGATGCGTGTTGCCCCGTCCGGCCGCCGTCAACCAGGTGCTGCAAGAATCCACAACACTGACGCCGCCGGCAGGTGCCGCAAGAATCCCAGACACTGCCGATGGCAAGGCGGTGAAAGGCCTCCTCTAAGCAGATGGATCGTCCCCTCTCCATGTAACTAACAACATTATACACCTTTCTATCTTCTTATATTGATTTCATTCAAATTTCATATTTCGTGATTAGTTGACATATTGCCAGATTGATGACGAGTCCGGGCGGAGGAAAGGCCGTGGATGTATGGTGCATGGATCCCACAAATGATTCAAACATTGAGTCGCTTTATGTTGATAAAGTAAAATTTACAAACAGATTCTCATTGTTTACAAACATATCCATGTGTTTGCTGCGCAATATCAGTATATATATGTGTATCACTAACATATGAATCCTACATATTCTCATTGTTGCAGCCTGATGTTCAGAATGTATCATCTAAGCAGAGTGTTCCATTAACAGGGATGACTTTCAAATCTGAAGATGAGGCATATACATTTTATAACTCATATGCTAGAATTAAAGGATTCAGTTTAAATAAAATCCACAAAAAACATCGGAGTGATGGGACTTTACGTAGTAGATACATGGTTTGCTCATCTGCTCCAAGGAAATGTTGTCCAGCTCGTGTTCAATTCAGCATCAGCCGAGAGGGTATATGGAATATTCAGAAAGCTGTGCTTGATCATAATCATGATCTAGTAACTCCGGATGAATCCGCACCAGAAATTGAACCAACATTCCAAGCGGGCCAGAAGGACGTCGTGACCGTCCAGCAGCCACCAATGAAGACTGAGGGCGGAGATGTACACCAGGATGCTGACCGCGTCACCGTTGTGGCCTTACAGAAGGAGGAGCATAACCCAGCCACCACTGAGCAGCAGAGAGTGAAGGCCACTGATGGGGAGGTAGTAGCCGATGGAGATGGGTGCCAGGATGCTGACCGCCTCACTGATGCGGCCTTACAAAAGGAGGATCAACACCTCGTATCCACAAAACAACAGCCGCTGAAGGCCACTGGTGGGGATGTGGTAGCCGATGGTGAGGGCAACCGCGCTGCCGTCCTTAAGGAGCTAGAGACATACGCGCCTGCATCCAGCAAGAGTATGAATTCGCCATATATTGATCCCAACTACTTGTACGATCAGGAGGTTAGCCTGTTAAACCCTATTAATTTCATCTAGTGTATGTAATTGTATATAGATTAAGCCATGCTGATTGTATTGTCACCACCTAGCAGGCGCCACTGAAAAACGAGGGCCGAGATGGACGCCAGGATGCTGACCGCGTCACCGACGCGGCCTTACAAAAGGAACAACACCTCGTATCCTCCACAGAACAACAGCCGTTGACGGCCACTGATGGGGAGGTACTGGCCGATGGTGAGGGCAACGCCACTGCCGTCCTTGAGGAGCAGGCGCCACTGAAGAACGAGGGCGGAGATGGACGCATGGATGCTGACCTAGTCACCGATGCGACCTTACAAAAGGAGCAAGACCTCCCATCCACCAACGCTGTGGTTAAAGAGTGGGAGACAGACTCCGAACAGGAGGTGATCCAGGCGAGGAGGTCACCAATTTTTACTCTCGGAGAATTATTCTCCTCCGACCAGGAGGTGAGCCAGTAAAAACCTATTTGATCTAGTATGTAGAGTAGGTCATGCTGGATAGAGCATACTTGTTTTACACCAATTATGTTTCTGATTGTTTCTTTCACACATGTAGTACGAGTCTGATGATACAGTGGAGAATATAAATATGGTTTCTTACACATGGAAGGTTTTCGAGAAGCTGCAGAACTTTACTATCAATATAGTTGAGCTTTGGAAAGTCACATGTCCCTTTGATGGTTTTCGTGGGTACTGGAAAATCATGATAGACCATGCTATACATGAATCGAAACATGGGAAGGGGAATCGAACCAGGGCAAACCATACGGCCTTGTTAAAGCACATGCGCTATAAGGAGCCAGAGACAGATGCGTCCGACGTCAAGTCAAGGAAGGAGGTGAGTCAGAAAAACCCTAATTCTTCTAGAGTTTATATTAGGCTATTTTAGACAGGGCATGCTACTTGTTTTCCACCAATTATGTTTCTGATTGTTTCTTTCACACATGTAGTACAATACAAATAAGGATTCTTACATATCGAAGGTTGTGGAGGCACTAGATGAGGGAACACTCATCGATTTGTTTGCAGATATTACTCACACATGTCCATTTGATGATGAGGAATATCAGACATGGGAGAGCTTTAAAGATCATGTCAGATATGAAGCGCAAAATGGGTGTATGATTCAGATCAGGGCAGACCATAAGGCCTTGTTAAAGGACATCCAACTTAAAGTGGAAAGACGATGACTGACTGGTTCCTTTAAGAACTTCTGCCAAGAAGAAGGCGAGGAAGGCATTAATCTTTTTTAATTTCATAATATGTCAATGTTTGACTCTATGTGTTCACGCCTGATAAACTATATGTGAATACGTCGTGTAAAATCAAGATGTATGATCGTGCTACCAAGTGTGCTCCTTTTTAGGCAGTCTGCTAGATATTTATGTAATATTGCTACCTATTGTGCTCCTTTGAGACTTCCAGATGTATGATCAAGTGATACCAAGTGTGCTCCTTTTAGACCTCCAGCTATTTATGTAATAGTGCTACCTGTTTCTATCTAATAATGCTACCTATTTGTGTTTGATGAATGTGTGCACAAGTTTAGCATCATGAATACTTATGCTCCTGTGTAAAATAAGTTCACAACAAAATAAAAGCTCCATCAAATACCAGTTACTATGTCGGCCCAGTGAGGACCAGGGTGTGCAGAGCCCACTCCCCACAGGCCTCGCCCGCGACAGATTCGAAAAAACGACTAAGGACCAAGCCACCGCTTGGAGAGACCCTCGAGAGACAACTCCTCTTGAGGGCCTGAAGAGGAAGCCAGGGCCTGAAGAGGACCTCGCGCTTCAAGAGACTCCCCAAGGCTCTACACGCCTGGAGAGAAGTCAACAGAAACCCCTCCACAGGCCAACGCTGCCCTGAGGAGACACTTCGCGGCTAAGCAAGCGCTGCAGGGCGCACATGGCCACTGCAGCAGCCGCAGAGTGACGCGAGCACCCCAGATGCCATTCTGGTGATAAAGGAGTCAACAAAGCCGCGCCGCCTGCGCCAGGACAGCCAGGACTTTCCTCTTTGGCGATAAAGCGGCTGGACGGCGCAACGCTCCAAGAAGATCGTCATCGTGGGCTCCACCACGACCTCCGCGACGCCTGCGAGCCGTTCTGCACTGTCTGCAGCCTGTCGGCCACCGCGCGCAACTTTAGCACGGATGGACCGCGTCCATGGACGGATGAGCCGCGGTGGACTCCCTCTCCTTCGCGCCACTGGCATGTGGGAGCCCACCTGCACGAGGATGAAGCCCGGGGCGCCTATAAAAGGGGCAGGAGCTCCACCGTAGCAAGGGGATCGATCAATCGCTAGCTGAGCACTTGGAACCCTAGCCAAGGCATAGTTTAGCCACCGAGCTCGAGGAGGAAGAAGACTGTAGCTTCCCTCCCCAAGCACAAACCGGCCTCAAGAGAGCCATCGGCAAGCTCATTGTACTGTAATCTCCGCAGGGCAATACAGACAAGCAGGAGTAGCGGTGTTACCTCCTCCTGAGGGCCGTGAACCTGGGTACGGGCCGGTGTCCATCTCTGTCATGGTTGTCCCTCTCTAGGCCCGGCGAGCACCGTCGTCGTGCCTCTCGAGGGTTGTTTGACCTCCGTGTTCAATCCCCCTTCGAACTACTCTTCAGGGTGTGACTATCCCTGTTCCGTGGGAGTCACTCTCCGACATTTGGCGCGCCAGGTTGGGGATCGAGGCGCGTCAACGACTCTCGAGCCGCCTCCGCGCCATGACGGACACTCGCGCCGCTCGCGCCGCCCGCGCCAGCAGGCGCGCGCCCGAAGGAGCCACCGCTGCGCCTGGCGCCACCGCCGCGCCTGGAGCCACCGCCACTCGTGGACGGCGAGGTCGCCCCAGCCGTGAAGAGCGCGACAACACCGAGACGCACGTGGAGCACCCCGAGAGTGAGCCCGAACACAACGGGGAGGAGCACCCCGACCACGAGGCTGACGCGGAATCCTCGCGCAGGACGCAGCACCAGAGCGCCTCCTCCCAGGGACGCGCGGATCCAGCCCCGCACACGGCCCTGCTCATGGCGCAAGAACTTCTCCGCTACCGGCCTACTGCCGAGGCTCACTAACAGTGGCTGGAACGCCTCAACCACCTCGTCGGCATCGCCACCACTCGCCCAGCTCCGTCGCGGTCGGTTGTGCACCACTCCCTCGCGGGCATGGCTGCGCCTGACGCGCCTCCGCCACCTCCAGGACCTGTTCCGACCGCGACACAGAGAGCTGCCTCGCACGCCTCCTCGCCGCGCGACTGCCAAATCGTGCAGCGCACCGCGCCAGACGCGCGCGTAGAGATGGAGCGTCAGCGAGACCGCCAGAACCGCCTCATGGAGGAGATTGGCCAGGCGGGCCAGTAGAACCGTGCGGCTCTGCAGAACGGGGTCGCCACGTACGCCTCAGGCTGCATGGCGTTCACCCGCTCCCTGCGTCGCGTGGTCTGGCCCCAGAAGTTCAGGCCAGCCCTCCCCAAGGGCTACGACGGCTCCAGCAACCCCGTTGAGTTTCTGTAGCTCTACACCACCTCCATCCAAGCTGCGGGGGGGGGGGGGGGGGGGGGGGGGGGGGACGACAAGGTCATGGCCAACTGGTTCTCCCACGCGCTTCGCGACTCCGCGATGTCGTGGCTTCTGAACCTCCCTGAGGACTCGGTGGGCACGTGGGAAGAACTCTGCAAGCAGTTCGTCACCAACTTCAAGGGCACGTATGAGCGCGCACTCACCCACAACGACCTGCGCGCTGTGGTGCAGAAGAAAGATGAAACCCTCCGCAAGTACATCCAGCGCTTCAGCCAGGTGCGGAACAAGATTCCAAACATCCCTGACACCCAGGTCATCGCTGCCTTCCGCGAGGGCGTCACAAATCGCAGGATGCTCGAGAAGCTCGGCATCCATGACAAGCTCACCTCTTTGGTGAAGCTGTTCGATCTGGCGGACAAGTGCGCCAAGGCTGAAGAGGGACTCCTCTTCGTCAAGATGAGCTCGCGGGGAGACGACCCTGGTGAGGGGTCCAAGAGCCACAAGAAGAAGGAGGAGCCCAAGCGCAAGGCCACCACGGTCCTCGCGGCAGAGCCTGACGCCAAGGGCTCCCGCAGGGACTCCCCCGAGCCCGGCGAGAAGAAAGAGGACCACCGTCCATTCTGCGTCTACCACAACCGGCACGGCCACTCTACCGAGGCCTGCTTCGACCTCAAGAGGCTAAGCAAGGACCGCGAACAGGCAGCGGCGGCCGCGGTCGAGGCCGCAGCTACCGCGGCAGCGGGCGCAGGGGCGGCTACCAGAAGCCACAAGGCACTTAGGCCAACGCCGCCGAGAATAACGGCAACCTCCCTGACGAGGAAGATGGAGGCTACCAGGCCCCAAGAGGCGCCATGGCATGCATTCTCGGCGGGGCACAGGCGCCCAAGTCGAACAACCAGTTCAAGCAGTTCGCCCGGGAGCTCAACGCCGCGCTCCCCAGTGTCGAGACCTCCAGGCCCCTCAAGTGGTCGCAGTATACCATCGCCTTCGACGTGCAGGACCACCCCAAGTCCACCAAGACTGTTGGAACCCTCCCGCTGGTCTGCTCCCCCATCATCAACAACATCGCCGTCTCCAAGACGCTCATCGATGGAGGTGCAGGCATGAACGTCATTTCCATCGAGACTTTCGAGACACTTCAAGTGCCCTACGAGTGGGTCATGCCCTCTAGGCCCTTCACGGGAGTCACCAGCGGCTCCATCGAGCCTCTGGGGCAAGTCCGCCTCGCGGTCACCTTTGGCACGCAGAAGAATTACCGCACCGAGCTCATCGACTTCGACGTCGCGCACATCGGCTTGCCGTACAATGCCATCCTCGGCTACCCCGCCCTCGCGAAGTTCATGGCCGTCACTCATCATGCCTACAACATGGTCAAGATCCCCGGCAGCGCTGGCACCATCTCCATCCACGGCCACGTCCTGGACGCCACGCGCGCTGTCGAGACAGCCTACAAGGCAGCCGCCATGGCATTTCCGGCTGCGGAGGACATGGAGCCTCTCGAGAGGCCCAAAAAGAAGAAGAAGTTGTTCTCCCAGGAGCAAGCTTCCACGAAGAAGGTCTCCTTGAGCACCAGCAGCTCGGGGGCTAAGGGCCCGGGGGCTAGCGTCACCATTGGCGCCGCTCTGCCTCCCAAATAGGAAGGCGCACTCGTCGCCTTCCTCCGGGCAAACTCTGACATGTTCGCGTGGACTTCGTCAGACATGTCCGGTGTACCAAGGGAGGTGATCGAGCACCACTTAGCCGTGTGTCCAAACGCACGCCCCGTCAAGCAAAAGGCAAGAAAACAAGCCCCCGAGAAGCAAGCATTCATCGTCAAAGAGGTCGAGAAGCTCAAAGCGGCAAATGTTGTCCGCGAAGTCGCGCATCCCAAGTGGCTCTCCAATGGCGTGGTTGTCCCAAAGCCCGCCGGAGGAGGTCGCCTCTGCATCGATTACACCGACGTCAACAAGGCCTGCCCCAAGGACCCATACCCCATGCCGAGGATCGACCAGATCGTGGACTCCACAGCAGGCTGCGACCTCCTCTGTTTTCTGGACGCCTTCTCTGGCTACCACCAGATCAAGATGGCTAAAGAGGATGAGGAGAAGACGGCATTCCTCACCCCTTGCGGTGTGTATTGCTATGTCTGCATGCCTTTCGGCCTGAAGAATGCGGGCGCCACCTTACAGAGGCTCATGAGAATAGCCCTTGGCGAGCAAATGGGCAGAAATGCAGAGGCTTACGTCGATGACATCGTCGTCAAGTCTCGAGAGGGAGATACTCTCCTCAGGGACCTTGAAGAGACCTTCGCCAGCCTGTGCAGAGTGAACATCAAGCTCAACCCCGCCAAGTGCGTCTTCGGAGTGCCCTCAGGAAAATTGCTTGGTTTCTCGTGTCCCACCGTGGCATAGAGGCAAATCGTGACAAAATCAAGGCCATAGAGGAAATGCAGCCTCCTCGCCGGCTCAAGGACATGCAACGCCTGGCGGGCTGTATGGCCAGCTTGGGCCGCTTCATCTCCAAGTTCGGCGAGAGAGCTCTACCCTTCTTCAAGATCATGAAGAGATCTGGCACCTTCAAGTGGACGCCTGAAGCGGAAAAAGCCTTTGAAGACTTGAAGAGGTACTTGGCCAGCCCACCAGTCATGGTTGCCCCAAAGGCAGGAGAGCATCTGAAGATGTATCTATCAGCCACTCCACAGACCGCCAGCGCCGTCCTGGTGGTAGAAAGAGAAGAACCAGTCCTCCCCAAGAAAAGCGCAAGCACTCCCAAGCTAAAGCCGCCTGATGAAGAACTCAACAAGGGGACAGACTCCGCAAACCCAACGCCAGGCCCTGAGCCACAGGCTGAGTCCACCCCAGGCGACCCTGCCGAGGCACCTCCACGAGCAAATCTCGACAAGCCTCAAGAGCCTCCACAGGAGCCCTGAAGAGCCTCCACAGGCCAGTCTCGCCAAGGAGCCTGAAGAGCCTCCACAGGCCGATCTCGCCAAGGGGCCTGAAGAGCCCCCTCAGGCAGAAAGTGCTGCACCTAAATTGACAACCCTTGTTGAGCACCCCATCTACTTTGTAAGCATAGTACTGCGGGATGCTCGGGAACGGTACCCAATGCAGCAGAAGCTCCTCATTACGCTCCTCATCGCCTCAAGGAAGCTGCGACACTACTTCCAGGGCCACTCCATCACGGTGGTCACCTCTTCCCCCTGGAGCAGATCCTGCGCAACCCTAACGCCACAGACCGTGTCGCGGGATGTTACATAGAGCTACAGCCTTTCAATTTGCGTTTCGACACCACAAGGGTCATCAAAGGAAGAGCGCTGGCGGACTTTGTCGCCGAATGGACTGATCCAACCCCTGAAGAGCCTCTAGGAGAAGTGAAAGAGCCCTCTGGAGAAAAAGTGCCCAGCCACTGGACCATGAAATTCGACGGAGCCTTCGCCTGCCGCAACAGTGGGGCTGGCGTCGTCCTGATCTCACCCAAGGGTGACAAACTATATTACGCGGTCCAGCTGTGCTTCGTGATCGACAAAATCTCCAACAACATTGCTGAGTACGAGGGCTTGCTCGCCGGCCTACGGGCCGCCATCGCTCTAGGCGTCAAGCACCTGCTCATCAAGGGCGACTCCCAGCTGCTCGTCAACTTCTCCAACAAGAGCTACAAGCCTAAGGACGACCACATGGCCGCATACCTTGAAGAGGTCCGCAAGCTTGAGAAGCACTTCAGGGGCATGGAGCTCATGCACATCCCGAGGAAGGAAAATCAAGAGGCTGATGATATCGCCAAGCGCGCATCAAGGAGGCAAGCTCAGCTGCCAGGCGTCTTTGAAGAGAGACTCGTCAAGGCATCCATAAAGCAGCCTCAAGAGGCCATGCCCGCAGGCACAGACGAAGAGCTCCCACCACCACCTGCAACTGGGGCTCCCGACTGCGGCCCCCAGACAGGGGAGCGCCTGTTGCTCACAGTGGTACATCAACAAACAGGCTGGATCGACGAGCTCAAGGACTACCTCGCCAAGGGAATCCTCCCCGAGGAAGATGTCGAAGCGGAACGAATCGCTCGCCAGGCAAAATCCTACCACATCCTCGAGGGAGATCTCTACTGCAAGCGCCCAAATGGCATCGCGCTCAAATGCGTCCCTCCTGAAGAAGGGAAAAGCCTAATCAAGGATATCCACAGCGGGGAATGCGGCCACCATTCGTGCGCCTGCACCCTCGCAGGCAAAGTCTTCAGGAGTGGCTTCTACTGGCCGCAAGCACTTCAGGATGCATTTGACATCGTCCAAGCTTGCGAAGCTTGCCAATTCCACGCCAAGCAAATCCATCAGCCCGCGCTGGGACTTCAAACCATCCCGCTCTCCTGGCCGTTCGCGGTCTGGGGGCTGGATATCTTGGGACCTTTCCCAAAAGCGCAAGGGGGCTATCGCTACCTCTTCGTGGCCATCGACAAGTTCACCAAGTGGCCCGAGGTTGAGGCGACGCGCACAATTCCAGCAGGCGCAGCGGTGAAGTTCATCAGAGGCCTGGTCTGCCGCTTCGGAGTGCCTAATCGCATAATCACCGACAACGGCTCGCAGTTCACGAGCGGCATCTTCAGGGCCTACTGCGAGAAACTGCGCATCAAGCTATGCTTCGCCTCGGTAGCCCACCCGCAGAGCAATGGCCAAGCCGAGCGTGCAAACGCAGAAGTCCTCAAGGGCTTGAAGACCAGGACCTTCAACATCCTCAAGGGCCACGGCAAGGGCTGGATCAACGAGCTCCCTTCGGTGCTCTGGTCCATCCGCACCACGCCGCCCAAGCCTACGGGGGAAACACCGTTTGCCCTCGTCTACGGAGCCGAAGCAGTCCTCCCTGCAGAAATCAAGCATGGATCCCCACGGGTCCTTGCCTTTAACGAGGACGAGCAAGTGGACCTCCACAACGACGACCTGTTGCTCCTCGAGGGACTGCGCCGCCGTGCCGCCCTCCGGGCGGCAAAATACCAGCAGGACCTGCGACGCTACCACAGCCGCAACGTGCGCTCCCGCACCCTGGAGACAGGCGATCTCGTCCTCAGGCGAATCCTCTCCAGGGAAGGCCTCCAAAAGCTGTCACCCATGTGGGAAGGCCCCTACAGGGTCACCCACATCGCCAGGCCTGGCGCGGCATGCCTCGAGACTCAAGACGGCATCCCTGTCAAAAATCCGTGGAACATCATGCACTTACGCAGGTTCTACCCGTGATCATTGTCACGCCCGTGATCATTGTCACGTCAAGACATCTGGCTGAAGAGGCAGCTTACGGCTCCACCTCCAAGCATTTTTTGTCTCTAGAGGTTAAAAGCTCACGGCTTAAACCTCCAAGCTCCAAAGGCTTCTCTCGAGGGTCAACCCTCCGAGCTCTCCATATAACGAGCCACCTCAGGCCGTTGACAGTCTCTGCCACTAATGGGTGGTCCCCATGCCTCGACATGGTTAAATACATTAACTTGGCAACTCCAAGCATAATGAAACAATTTCGTTCCTAAGTGAACTATGCGCTACGGCGCCGCTATGTAGTATTTTGGTGGTGATTTTATTCCAGCATTATTTTCTTTCTTGAAAATGGGCACTTATATCTCTCCACATGCGCACCTCGCGAGCGGGGGCTGAGTACGGTGCCAGTGCCTCAAATGACACACCAGCAGCACTGCAAAACCCTAGGATCCGAGCTCTAGCTGGAGGGCAAGCTCCCACAAACACGCCATCTCTAGAAAGGACCTTGGTACTTACTCTCCTCGCGAGGAACGCCTGAGGGGACCTATAAGCGCGCATTAGTCCCTAGTACCATGCACAAGCGTTTGGGTTTGCCCCTCTAACATCTACAGGGAACAAGCGTCTCTACAAGCCTCAGGAGGCAGCAGGGCAAAAGCCCTTGAAGAGCACCTCCTCGCCAGGCTAAAACCTCTACAGGCCAAAAGCCTCGAGAAGCTAAGTCCCACACTCGTGACTCGAGAGCCTTTTCTCCCCAAGCACACGTTTGTCCCTCGAGCGATTTCATTTTCCCTTGTGCTTCATGGACTACTCGCACGTCTAAGGGGGGCACTTGAGCATCGCGACTCAGGGCTTTTACCTCTCCAAGCCTTAAACTCCCCCCGGCCTTGCTGAGTCATTGCTCTAGCATACCGCAGTGGCGGAGTCATAGCGCGAAGAGATGGGTCCTAATGACGCAGAGAAAACATAGACATGAAAATAAGGCAGAAAGGGCCTCTCGAGGGGCACACGAGCTAACATCAAGTACTCAAGGAGTATATTACATGCCCAAAATGCACAATGTCTAAACAAACTACTGTTTCAGATACATGCGCTCAAAGGCGCAATAAAACAAGGCTCAGGCGGAGTCCGCGCCAGCATGCTCCTCCTCCTCAGCGTCTTCCTCCTCGGCAGGGGCGTCCTCCTCGCTGTCCTCCGCAGCCACCTCTGCACGCTTGAAGCTATTGTAGAAGGTCTCGACCTGCTCGCGGAGGGAGTTGGAGACCCGCCAGACCTCCTCGCCCTTGCGCTCCTCGGTCACCGTGGAGAGGTCAAAGCCAGGCGTGAGGAGCCGGAGGTTGGTGAAGATGCGGTCAACGACCACCCCCAGGAGCTGGCGGCTCTCGACCTCGATCATCTCGCGGAGATCAGCGACGGGGCTCTCGAGGGACGTGAAGAGCTGGTCGAAGTAGATCAGGTACATGGCAACGTCGCCATGGCCTCGAACCTCAGCGTGCGGCGCCTCCGCGCCAAGCTGGGCTGCGAGCTCGTTGCCTCTGGCCACCAACGCCTGGAACATACGCTCCCGCTGCTTCGTGAGCACACGAGCCGCCTGCGCAGTATCCGCAGCCTCCGCCACCTGCTCGGCCACAGGGCCCACCTGCTCCTCCACGTTCCTGACAAGGGCGTTCAGGTCCAGGACGGCTGTCCTGCGACCATCCTCCGTCTGGCGATGGGCCTCTTTGGCGCGTTGGAGGCGGGCCTCAAGCTTGGAGTTGGCCTTCTCAAGCTCCGCGATCCGCTTGGCCTCAACAGCGTGCTTGGCCTTGAAGCGGTCTTCCTGCTTCTTGGCCTTGTCGCGGTACGCCTGGGCTGTAGCCTTCCTGAACTCCTTGTCGCGCTCCTCGAGGTCTGCCTCCGCCTCGTTCTTCTTCTCGGCGAACCGCTCCTGGAAGCGCTCCAGGGCTTGCTGCTGGGCGGCGACTTTCTCGTCGTGCTTCTGGAGCGCCTGAACCAGGTTCCCCTCACGCGCCTCAAGCTCTTCGCGCTTGGTGGCGAGCTCGCCCTCCGCCTGGAGCCGCTGCTCGTCGCGCAGCAGCACATCTTTCTCCCTGGAGGCCAGCTGCCGCTCGCGCTAGGCAAGGTCCTTGCGGTCCTCCTCCAGGGTTCCCTGCGCGGCCTGGTGCGCGGCGAGGAGCTGGGACTCCAGCTGGGCCAGCTCGCGGCGTTTTTGCGCCAGCGAGCCCTCCATGGCTTCGCGCTCGGCCCTCGCCTCGGCTAGGAGCTCAGCGGCCGCGTTGCGCTCATCCTGAAGGGGAGCAAGGAGCTCGTCTGCATCGCGGATGGCCCCCTCGCGGACCTCCTTGGCGAAGCGAACGGCCTCCTCGTGCGCAGCCTGAAGTGCCAGATCCTCCTGGCGGCGGGCCTCAACCGCGGCGTGAAAAGACGCCCACGCCCCCGCAAGCTCGTCGCGTTGCTGGGTGAGCTGGGCATCCTCGAGGGCAAGTTGCACCTCCAAGCCCTCCAGGGACTCCCTCACGAGGCGGAAGGCGACCTCACGGTGCCCCTTGCTCCAGTCCCAGCCGCCGAGGACCAAGTCGCGGCAAGCGGAAGTCCCCGCCCCAGCGTCTAGCCTGGAGAACTGGGCCTCCGGGCGTGCCTGGGGGCTAGGCCGCGCTCCGTCCCCCGCGGCGCCCAAACTGGCCTCGCCGCCCTCGCCATCCTGGCGCGTCATCTCCTGCGCCCCGCCCCCTGCAGCGGGGCGCGGCGGAGACGAAGGAGCTCCGCCTGCAGGCTCGCCAGCGCCAGGCGGGCCCTGGCCTGCCTCGGCCTCTGGTTGCGCGGGAGGCGTGGCCGCGCGGGGTGGAGTAACCGTGCGGGCCGGAGTTGCCTCGCACGCTGGTGTCGGCTCGCGTGGTGGCGTGGCCACGCGAGGTGGAGTAGGAGCGCGGGGAGGGGTAGTAGCCCGCTCCTCCTGGGTCTCCACCACTTTCGGCTCGGGAGGCGGCGCAGTTGCCTCCGCCTGAGGCGCTGCTGCCCTTGCCTGAGGCACAGCCGCCCCCGCCTGAGGCGCGGCCGCCTCCGCTTGAGGCGTCTCTCCAGTGGGGCCTGCGGAGGCCGTCTCCACAGGCCTCGCGGCCTCCTCAGCCTCGGCCTCAGCCGTGGCTCTCCTCACTTCTGCTGCCTTGCGAAGCTTGCGGCGCTTCGCAGGCACAGGGTCACTGGCAAGCACCAGGGAAAGATCTTCAGGAATGGTTGAAAAGAGAAAGAACAAGAATCAATCGGCTAAAAGCCTAAAACACTTACCCAGACTCCTTGGCGCCGGTGTCGACCCACGCCAAGCCTGGGGAGCACCAGGAGGGCTTGGCCTTGGCACCAGACCCCTCCGAGGGCGCCTCGGCCTTCCTCTTGGAGGGGACGTCAGCGGGCCTCGCGCCAGGCCTGTCGCTGGCCGCCTTGGACTGGGGCTCGCGCCGCCCCGGCACGGCCTCCTCGTCAGAGGCCTCCTCCTCTTCTTCCTCCTCCTCCACAAGGCGCGAGGGTGCCACCACGAAGGCGTCATCGTCATCGCCTGACGAGATATCGCAAATCTCGCCGGTAAAGGGCCCGGCCCTCGAAGAGGACACCTCCCCTGCCGCGGCCTCCTCCTCGCCTCGCCCAGCTCCTGAGGCAGAGGACGTCTCTGCTCCCTCTGCCTCCTGCACCACCGGCACAGGCACCTCTTTTCCCGCCGGACCTGACGGGGTAAACAAGGGCATCCCCTCCAGGATGGCCAGGCGTTCGGTCATGTTGTACTGGTGCAGAGGCCGGAGCGTGATAGGGAGCGCCTCCATGGCTGGCACCGCCGGGTTGATGAAGAGCGCGGACAGGACGTTGTCGACGGCGTCCTTGTCGTTGTCCTCACGATGGAGCCGCATCTTGTCTTGGGGGCCGGAATACATCCACATGGGCGTCGCGTGCGCCTGGAGTGGAGCAATGCGGCGCGTCACGAAGTCCGCAACGATGATCTGCCCCGTGAGGCCCTCCTCCCGAAGGTAGCTCAAGCGGCCCATCAAGATTGCGTTCTGCGCGCCGTTGAAGGGGGCCTTGCCCCAGTTCGAGTTCTTCACGGGCGGCGCGTCAGGGACCTCGAGGAAGGCGCAGACTGCTCCACCCCGACGAAAAACCACCGCTGGCGGAAGTCGTCCACCTTCTTCATCACCGAAGTGATGGCCTTGCCCTCGCTCCACGACATGGGAATGTAAACACTCCCCATGCCGTCCACGATGCGGAACGAGACGCATCCGGAGCACTCATTCTTCGCCGTGCACCGGGGCGCGTAGAAGCACCGGAAGAGGCCCACTGTGGGCTCCAAACCCAAGTACGCCTCGCAGAGGTAGGCGAAGACGGCGAGGATGAGGACGGAGTTGGGGTGGAGGCGCAACAGCTGAATCTGGTAGAAGGCCAGCACCGCCTCCAAGAATGGAGAGAACGGCGGCACCAGCCCCGCAGCAACACAGTGCTGGAAGACAGGGAAAAACCCTCGCGGGTGTTTCCCGTGCGCCGCGGCCTTGAGCGCGGTAGCGCCGTGCTCGTTGGTCCGGTCCGCCACCAGGAAGCGGACCTTGGCGAGGGCCTTGTCGTTGACGCGCACCCCTAGTAGTGCCGCGCCATGCGCGACCTCGGCAGGCTCCGCCTGCGAAGAAGACGCCGCGGCCGCCTTGCCCCTGTTCTTAGCGGGACTCATCGCCGGGGAAGAGGTGTGCGCGGCGCTGGAAGAAGCTGGAGGAGAAAGGAGTTGAGCGCGCCGGAGAGCAGGAGCGGAGAGCTCTAGGCGGATGGCTTCTGCGAGAAGAAATGGGAGCAGTAACGGCTCCCTGCCTCGGCGCGCAGGCTTTATGTCCCGTCAAGGAGCAGTTACCGGGGCGCGGTGGGACCCCCCACGACGCACGCCCCAGATCGTGCGCGGCCGTTACTCATCTGAGTGACGCGTGGCTCGGGCCGGCCGGACACTTTGGGCCCACGACGCTTCGGCTGCGCCCATGGGCTCAGCCGCGCCCATCACGGGCCCGGGGGCTACTGTCGGCCCAGTGAGGACCAGGGTGTGCAGAGCCCACTCCCCACAGGCCTCGCCCGCGACAGATTCGAAAAAACGACTAAGGACCAAGCCACCGCTTGGAGAGACCCTCGAGAGACAACTCCTCTTGAGGGCCTGAAGAGGAAGCCAGGGCCTGAAGAGGACCTCGCGCTTCAAGAGACTCCCCAAGGCTCTACACGCCTGGAGAGAAGTCAACAGAAACCCCTCCACAGGCCAACGCTGCCCTGAGGAGACACTTTGCGGCTAAGCAAGCGCTGCAGGGCGCACATGGCCACTGCAGCAGCCGCAGAGTGACGCGAGCACCCCAGATGCCATTCTGGTGATAAAGGAGTCAACAAAGTTGCGCCGCCTGCGCCAGGACAGCTAGGACTTTCCTGTTTGGCGATAAAGCGGCTGGACGGCGCAACGCTCCAAGAAGATCGTCATCGTGGGCTCCACCACGACCTGCGCGACGCCTGCGAGCCGTTCTGCACTGTCTGCAGCCTGTCGGCCACCGCGCGCAACTTTAGCACGGATGGACCGCGTCCATGGACGGATGAGCCGCGGTGGACTCCCTCTCCTTCGCGCCACTGGCATGTGGGAGCCCACCTGCACGAGGATGAAGCCCGGGGCGCCTATAAAAGGGGCAGGAGCTCCACCGTAGCAAGGGGATCGATCAATCGCTAGCTGAGCACTTGGAACCCTAGCCAAGGCATAGTTTAGCCACCGAGCTCGAGGAGGAAGAAGACTGTAGATTCCCTCCCCAAGCACAAACCGGCCTCAAGAGAGCCTTCGGCAAGCTCATTGTACTGTAATCTCCGCAGGGCAATACAGACAAGCAGGAGTAGCGGTGTTACCTCCTCCTGAGGGCCATGAACCTGGGTACGGGCCGGTGTCCATCTCTGTCGTGGTTGTCCCTCTCTAGGCCCGGCAAGCACCGTCGTCGTGCCTCTCGAGGGTTGTTTGACCTCCGTGTTCAATCCCCCTTCGAACTACTCTTCAGGGTGTGACTATCCCTGTTCCGTGGGAGTCACTCTCCGACATACTAGATGAGAGGTTTCACATCAACATTAATATTGAGGAATTCAACATACAGTGACACACTGGATTAACATCAACACATAACATAGTTTAAAACAAACACCAAACAGATGGTCAACACTTTAAGCATAGCAAATGGCTTCGGCTGCCTAGTTTTCATGGCTCTCAGCCTCGAAGTAATGTTCTTGGTAAAGCTTCTGGTCCTGCCTGGCCATCTTGGCCTTCTTCCTTCTTGCATGCTGGGCAGGATTTTTCCCTGGACGAGAAGGGTCGACATCCTCATATTTATCCTTCATGTACTCAAGTACGGCCTTGTGCAGTCCCTTAACCCTGGCGGTTTTCCCACGCATGCTAGCTTCCATAGCATGATGGGCAAGTGCAAACTTGTTCCCGTCTTTGGGCTTGTCATCAAAAGGACACTTGAAACCTTTAGTAGTGAATATCGTCAAGACTCCATTCTTGGTCAGGAGAGCATCCTCCAGGTTCTTCAAAGCTTTGTCGGTGAAAGAACGCAAATTATAGTTATGCACCGAGTCCCCAGGGTTGTACTGCATTTGAGAAAAAAACAAAAGAGTCAGAACTGGTATGAGATAGTTAAATAAACTATTGAACACAGCCTAGAACATTAACAAAACTGAAATCTACCTTAAATTGTGCACTAAACTCACTAAGTAAATTAGTTTTTTTGCTCACCTCTGACTGGTCGCAACTGTCGATGTCATCCGGGTCGATTAGAGGGCCGGATTCATCACTGGAGTTTTCATAATCCGTCTCCATGGCCCTCTTCTTGGGATATCTTGATACAGGGACGCAGACGACGGCAGCACTGGGCACAGCTTTCAGAATTGACCCCCCTTTCATTATCTCCTCCAAGCAATACCTGTTGGTTACTAAATCAAATGAAATTCATATGCAAGCAAAATTATGCATGTAGTAGACACAAAAAGTATCTATATAATGCAAGAAAAATGATCCATTTATTGAACATAATAAGTATCTATATAATGCAAGCAAGCAAAATGATCCATTTCTTTTTAGGTAAATTAGCAAAATTGACTTGACCTTGCACCAGTCAAGGAAGTGGGCTGAACCGACCCCTTGACCTCATCCAAGCCGCACCACACACCTCACATTCCATCAAAAACACCAACAGCAGTGTGAAACGTGGATTCATTGGAAGCAGTAGGAGTATGTCAATTTATTCTTATCAGTTTAATAGCAAATATATCCAATAAAACATTTCAAAACTGTTCCAGCACTAGAAGGATATTACGATACATGTATACAATCCTAGGAGGCTTCACATGTATTTGTATACCCTAATTACACAAATGAACATAGGATGTATAAGCAACTAATAAAATTGCATGGCACACCATATGTTGCTCGACTGAACCAGAAACCTTAAACCATTGGCATATCAAGAGAAGGTAAAATGCAAGTTAATTAAAAAGCAGTCAAGAAAAATAACAAACAAGGCCTCATATGGAATTGCTTCAGAGATGGTGTGAGCGAACAACGTGGAATGAACACTACGTATATGTTCAGACAACATGGTTCACTCACACCTCCCTGAAGATGTAACGTGGAACCATCTAATCATCGGCCAAAAGTAGTCATCTTAGAAACAAATTTTAGAAATGAAATTCGGTCCAAAGAAAATCTTGCCTCATACTTAGACTGGAAACACACAAATGGTCCGAGACGGAGTAAGTGAGAGCCAGTGGGATGCAGAAAATGTGTATTCCTGTACATCATGGGTCGCATCACACTGGCCTCACTTACTCCATCTCGGGATCTCATGTTTTCACAACATTTTAATCATCGGCATAACAAAAGATGGTAAAATGCAAGTTAAAGAACACTCAACAAAAACAAACAAGGCCTCATAATTAGAAGTGACATGCTTCAGGGATGGAGCTAGCGAGCCAGGTAGGATCCAGTAGTCCATTTGAAGTAAACAAGTAGTGCCTAGTATTTAAATTTGCACTTCCACAACACCACACAGAAGAATAAATCATCTAGAATTCCCTCTGAAAGAAGCACAATAATTCCACAACATGAATATACTAGCATTTGATAGTAAGAAGAAAAGCACTAGTACTCATCGATCAGTTCATCATCAGCGTGAACTTAAGCAGCAAACCAGGATTAGTGATCCGGATAGAAATCAAATGGAATCATTTCAAACACACGGGGCACGAAGCCACGAACACTGCGGCACGGTGTGTCAGTGCTTAAGTTGCCACAGCGGAGATGCACCGCTAGGAGTAGCAACACTGTATCGACGCACATTAAAGAAAACTGTAGATCCACGCAGAGCAACGAAACACCATAGATCTATTTTGTAGCAACATTGAATCGAACAAATCGCGCAAACATTTAACAATCTATTTAATAGCACGAACTAATCTACACAGATCTTGCACACGCTAGGGTTTTATTAGGAGCTCACCTCAATTTCCTTATCGGAGTAGTAGTGCGGGTCGTTTGGACCGGCACCGCTCATCCTGCTGGATGCAGCATCACTGCCTCCAGTTCCGCTTCCGAGCATCACCGACGGCTGCTCCTGCTCCTTACGTCGTCGAGCTCGTCTCTATGCACGGCCGCAACGGCGCCGTAGTCCGCACCCTCTCCTCCATCTCCGGTGCCGGCGTTCACCATCGTATTCTCGTTGCGCATGGAAGAACGTGGGTGGGGGAATGCGTCACCTGATGAGTTTGGGCGGTGGTTCCAGAATGCCGTGGAAGCGGAGGAGACGAGGGGGAGCAGGCAGATTTAATAGACAATATTTCCTCCCAAATAAAAGGAAATTCCAACCGTCCCGTGTTGTACTTTTTAGAGTCCGTTCCCACCGGTGATTCCTATTTCACGACCGCTTCGTGGGCCGGCCCGTATATTTCTACCTTCAGTTTTACAGTTTCTTGATTTTCTCATTTTTTTTCCATTTTGTTTTCTTTACATTTTTTCGTGGGTAGAAGTAGCAGTCCGAGAGTGTTGCATGTGGGTCCAAATGACCCAAAGGTGATAGAATAACCATCTACAGAAAAAAATATTAAACTGTATACCTATGATATCACGACATGATGCCCTAATGAACTAGATGTCCCGTAACAAGCACCTGAACAAGAAGTGTTCCTTGGGGGTCCAGATGTCCCAAACGTGGTTGATGAACATGTAGACGGCTCAGAGTGTTGCATACACCCCCTAGACAACTAGGTGTGCTCGTAGACCCTTGGATGCATGTGGTACCATGCACATCTGAGATATATGTATGGACCCACATGCACCACTCCTATCTAGCGACGGTTAGTTCCCTCTAGCCATCCAGGTCTACTGACCTAACTGGTTAGGAGGATTGCGTGTGGCCCACGTGTTTCAAAGGTGGTGGTGGGTAGAAGTACCTGAGAGTGTTGCATGTGGGTCCACATGACCCAAAGGTGATAGAATAACCATCTATAGAGAGAACATTAAATTGTACACCTATTCTATCACAACATGATGCCTAATGAACTAGATGTCCCACAACAAGCACCTGAATAAGAAGTGTTCCATGTGGGTCCACATGTCCCAAACGTGGTTGATGAACATTAAACTCGAGACTTTTGTTGCACATTTTTTCAAAATTAAAGTTTATCATTTTTCATAGTAACTAGTACACATATAGGGTCCCCATGCCAAAGGATTTCTTTTTTTGAAGTGTTTATCACATTATTTCATTTTTTCATAACAAAAGTCAAAACGGTCGCGATGACAATTCATCAGAAGATGTAATGTTTTATAGAATTATCAATGTTTCTGTGATATAACCATTAGTTGTGTACCTTAAAATGATTTTTCCAAAAATTTCAGACCAAGCTATCAAACAGTTATAGTTCAAATTTGAATTACTTTCGAAAAATATGCATAAACTCATTTAACTAGGGGAAATTAGGTAGAAATCAAGGAAAAACCTAATACTTGGGCATTATCCATCATAACATTTAACTAGATGTATTGTACAATAGTATACAACTCAAACCAACATAACATATAACACACGACAAATTATGAAGATATATACAACACACAACTCAAATTGTGGCGCATGGTCGTGGGTGCGCCACAGAATATCTACGTTCTGTGGCGCATGGGCTAAGTGCGCCACAGAAAGTGCCCCGGATTTCAAAATTCGGACGGCTTGGCGGGGCCCACCTTCTTTCTGTGGCGCATGTTCCACGGTGCGTCACAAAAAATAAATATTCAGTGGCGCATGTTTATTTTGTGCGCCACAGATGTTTGTGGTGCACTAATGTGATGCGCCACTAAATATTTTCTGTGGCGCATGGTCTACGGGTGCGCCACAAAGGGGCATCCCACCTATAAGCCTTTTACCACTAGTGAATAACCAACTATAGAAAGAACATGAAACTGTATACCTATTATATCACAACACGATGCCCTAATAAACTAGATGTCCCACAACAAGTAACTGAACAAGAAGTGTTCCATGTGGGTCCACATGTCCCAAACGTGGTTGATGAACATGTAGACGGCTCAGAGTGTTGCATACATCACCCTAGACAACTAGGTATGCTCCTGGACCCTTTGATGCATGTGGAACCACCCACACCTGAGATATATGTATGGACCCACATGCACAACTCCTATCTAGCCACGTCTAGTTCCCGCTAGCCATCCAGGTCTACTGACCTAACTGGCTAGGAGGGTTGCTTGTGGCCCACATGTCTCAAAGGTGGTGGTGGGTAGAAGGAGTTGTCCGAGAGTGTTGCATGTGGGTCCACATGACCCAAAGGTGATAGAATAACCAACTATAGAAAAAACATGAAACTATACCTATTATATCACAACATGATGCCCTAATGAACTAGATGTCCCACAACAAGTACCTGAACAAGAAGTGTTCCATGTGGGTCCACATGTCCCAAACGTGGTTGATGAACATGTAGACGGCAAAGAGTGTTGCATACATCACCCTAGACAACTAGGTATGCTCCTAGACCCTTTGATGCATGTGGAACCACCCACACCTGAGATATATGTATGGACCCACATGCGCAACTCCTATCTAGCCACGTCTAGTTCCCACTAGTCATCCAGGTATACTGACCTAACTGGCTAGGAGGGTTGCTTGTGGCCCACATGTCTCAAAGGTGGTGGTGGGTAGAAGGAGTTGTCCGAGAGTGTTGCATGTGGGTCCACATGACCCAAAGGTGATAGAATAACCAACTATATAAAGAACATTAAACTGTATACCTATTATATCACAACATGATGCCCTAATGAACTAGATGTCCCACAACAAGTACCTGAACAAGAAGTGTTCCATGTGGGTCCATATGTCCCAAACGTGGTTGATGAACATGTAGACGTCTCAGAGTGTTGCATACATCACCCTAGACAACTAGGTATGCTCCTAGACCTTTGATGCATGTGGAACCACCCACACTTGAGATATATGTATGGACCCACATGCACAAGTCCTATCTATCCACGTCTAGTTCCCGCTAACCATCCAGGTCTACTGACCTAACTGGCTAGGAGGGTTGCTTGTGGCCCACATGTCTCAAAGGTGGTGGTGGGTAGAAGGAGCTATCCGAGAGTGTTGCATGTGGGTCCACATGACCCAAAGGTGATAGAATAACCAACTATAGAAAAAACATGAAACTATACCTATTATATCGCAACATGATGCCCTAATGAACTAGATGTCCCACAACAAGTACCTGAACAAGAAGTGTTCCATGTGGGTCCACATGTCCCAAATGTGGTTGATGAACATATAGACGGCTCAGAGCGTTGCATACACCCCCTAGACAAATAGGTTTGCTCGTTGACCCTAACCGGCACGTGGAACCACCCACACCTGAGATATATGTATGGACCCACATGCACAACTCCTATGTAGCCACATCTAGTTCCCGCTAGCCATCCAGGTCTACTGACCTAACTGGCAAGGAGGGTTGCTTATGACCCACATGTCTTGAAGGTGGTGGTGGGTAGAAGTAGCTGTCCGAGAGTGTTGCATGTGGGTCTACATGACCCAAAGGTGATAGAATAACCATTTATAGAAAGAACATTAAACTGTATACCTGTTATATCACAATATGACGCCCAAATGAACTAGATGTCCCACAACAAGCAGCTGAACAAGAAGTGTTCCATGTGGGTCCACTTGTCCCAAACGTGGTTGATGAACATATAGACGACTCAGAGTGTTGCATTCACCCCCTAGACAAATAGTTATGCTCCTAGATCCTTTGATGCATGTGGAAGCAACCACACCTGAGATATTTGTATGGACCCACATGCACCACTCCTATCTAGCCACTATTTGTACTTCCAGTGCTAATACCTGTTTTTTTACATGTCCAAGTACCGTATAATTCGATGCTCAAGTTGCATCAGGTGTACCATGAACCCTAGGTTTAGGGTCTTCCACTCATATTGGTCATGATACCTCATATCAGCGAAGCAAAATAATAAAAATCACATAAACAAATAGACAAATACAAATATGAGGTCGGTTGCCTAGCCCAAAACGCTCAGGCGGCCCAAACCTCGCGCTCGTGTGGTGCCACTGGGCCCTGATAAACCCGAACCGATCCTTATCCTTGAGGTCGTGGGGTGCCTACTTATTAGGTCGTGCGCCGTCTCCTTGACCTAGCTTTAATCTCTCCCTATCCAATCGTGAACACGGCGGCGTTGACCCCATTGCCATCTGTCCTAGATTGATCCGATCTTCTTTCGTGAACGACGACGATGGCGGACTACAACGAGGTACGGCAATGTTCGATATACTACTACTATTGTTGTGGAATCTAAAATCGATATATAATGATAGATATCGATTATTCCGATCTGAATACTGATATGTGTCGTTATCGATCGCAGTGTCTATTTTGTTTTGACACCAAGGGGTTGTGCTATGCCGATGATGTGAAGAACAAAGTGTATTCTGTTAGCCTGAAAGAGGGATTCACTGACAAAGTGGTAATAATTAATCTGCCATCCCTTCTTAATCAATTAACATTCAAAGCAATATGTTGTTTTCTGTTAGCCTACGATATGATTTCAAAGTTCATATGCTTTTAGGGCATTAAATATTTCGTGTTTCTTGTCACATGTGCTGATATTCATTACAACCCCTTGATAATGCATGTGTGTGAGTAATATTGTACGTATTACTTTAAGAATGATCTCTCTATATCATAAATTTTGAACCTTTTTTTTCCCAGGTGTTGCCGTGCTACACCAGAGCACTTTTCCTTCGGAAGAACAAAGCAACCGTACACGAGCATAGTTCTTTCTTTGCGTTTTTCGTGACCGAGGATACCGAGCATTGCATTCAGATCGTCAACGAAATTACTGAAACCTGCATTCGAGGAAAAACATGGAAAAATATTGTAGGATGTACCAGCTCAAAGTTGGCTAGGAGATATTTTTCAATTTTGACCCCCCCGGTCTCACGATAAACATCAACTGCGGAAACCCCCCATTGAGCCACAATGAGGTACCGCGATGTTCGATATAATACTACTACTGCCGTGGAATGTAAAATCGATATATAATGATAGATATCGATTATTCCGATATGAGTACTGATATGTGTCGTTATATTATCTCGATCGCAGTGTCCATGGTGTTTTGAGGGGTTGTGCTATGTTGATGCAAAGACCAAAGTGTTTTCTGTTACCCTGAAAGAGGGATTCGCTGACAAAATGGTAATAATCTACCATCGCCACTTATTCAATTAACATTCAAAGTAAAATGTTGTTCTGAAGAACGTCAAGCTAAAATGTGATTGAAGCAAACATCAATATGTAGGAAGAATAGCCAGTAAGAAATAAAATAAGTGGAACTGAAACGAATAGATTTTGAATGTATTTCAATTTCTCTTGAAATGTATGACCTATCGCATGAATAGTTAGTCCAAGCATGAATTGAATCCCCTTCACTAATCGATGGAACCGAAAGCCTTAAGCCATATTACTCGAAATAGTGAGAAAGGAAAGGGGAATCCGAAGTAAGAGAGCAATGGGCCAGGTCTGGAACTCCACCGAAGCCTACACCCACCCACCGAACCCGATTTGATTTCAAAGTATATATAGGGCATTAAATATTGCGTGTTTCTTGTCACATGTGCTGATATTCATTTAACCCCATGATAATGCATGTGTGTGAGTAATCTTGTACGTATTACTTAAAGATTGATCTCTATATCATAAATTTTGATTTTTTTTTTTGCCAGGTGTTGCCGTGCTACACCAGAACACGTTTCCTTCAGAAGAACAGTGCGGCCATTTACCAGAAGAGTTCTTTCTTTGCGTTTCACGTCACCGATGAGGATTTCGAGTATTGCATTCAGATCGACAACGAAGTTACTGAAACCTGCATTCGAGGAAAGAATTGGAAAGAATATTGTAGGATGTACAGGCTCAAAGTTGGCCAGGAGATATATTTCAATTTTGACCGCACTTATCTCGCGATAAACTTAAACTGCGGAAACCCCACATTTACCCATCGATGTAATGTACTACTGTGCTTTTATATATGCAAGTATTATATTTATTATAATCCATTATTGAACCAAATTTCATTGCTACTTTTTTACAGCAAATTACGATTTAACCGATGGTGTTCGTTTCATTCTTGACTCTGTCACTGTCACTGATGGATCGTGGCGGCACATTAGCAAGGAGTCGATCAATACACATTTACAAGCACTTCCAAATATTTTGAAGGAACATGAAGCTGGAGAGTTGATTCAAGGCCAGGCTGCAGCAGTGCTGCATACCCTTACCAGGACAAACACTGTTGGTAATAGCAAGCAACTGGTAATATTCAAAACACTTTATTATTATTCCTGAGGTTTTTCTGCCATCAAATAATATTAAATCTATATATCATTTTCCCGTTGCAAGAAACTCCCGAAAGACGTTGTCCCAACTATCATGAAAGAACATGGTGACATCACCATTATTTTTAATGTGAAGAAGGCTAGGGTTATGGGTGATTACACCATCTCAGCCTTAGATGGAAGTCTCTGCATTAATGGCGTGTGGAACGAGTTGTTGAAGAAGCTGGACGATACACTTAAAACTGGTTACACTGTGGTGCTCACTCTATTTCACGAATGTGAGGGGACTTTCATGTTTGTTAGCCTCATTGGTATAGTTATGAATGAGTAATTCCATATTGTTCCTACATAGGCGGAAGTTTGTAATGAACTTAGTGTGAGTTTATTTTCATATCAAATATTTTGTATGGATCGTTAGTATGTCACTCCAAGAGTGGTTTTTATCGGAGATATTTGTTTGTTGTCGGAGCTAAATTTGTTTGACTCATGCATGTATTCCCATAAATGTCTCCATTAATTTTTAAATGTTTCCATAAACCATAGGTGGTGCATCATAAACCTTAGGTCTTGGGTCTACCACTCTAATTGGTCATGATCAAAGTAGCTTTTTAAATGCATGCGAGTTCATGCATTTGCATGCCATGCGAGATTTGTTAAAAAACGTGAACTTTGTTTGAGGTTCTCAGTATAAGGGCTCTGTTAGAGATGCTCTTAGCAGGTTTACATCATGTAATTGCCCAGTCACAGGCTTCGGCATCAGATCAGGGCAACATCAGTACACTAGTCTAGATACATTGCTTATAGTCTTTAACTACACACTTGCTATACTAAAACCCCATATTCTCAATTTCAAGGACTAATCTGAATTCTCTAGACTCGATTTTTACAAGAAGGAGAGTTCTACGAACAATTCCTTTGTCGTCGCAGAATCCCATAAACCCATCCCAGAATTCATAATCTTTGCCATTCACTTCTGAATATAGGCCTTCTCGTGGTACATCCAACGAACTATGCCAATAGAGAACTTTTCCCTTCGAAGGAATCTTATATCCAAGAAGAGACCTCTTTGGGATAGTCTAAAAAATGATAAACAGAGAAATATGATCATTAAAATAGGCAAAATCAACAACCTACTGGACAAATGAAATACTTCGAAGTAAAGGAACATATGTACAGTATTAAGACAATGGAGTGTACCAGGGATCCTTGAAAGAAATCCTCATTGGTCATCCTGTGTACAAAGAACTTAAGGTCCAGAACATGGTTGAACTCATCGTCAGAGACCACGTGAACTCTTTTATACATCTCCCACAGTAATTCAGCCATGTTGTCCATCCTTACGAGGGAAATGTCTTAGAAAATGGTCTTGTGAAGAGTTCCTCTAATGCTTGGTGGAACTTCAAACAGAGGGTAATCTAGAAAGGGGTATAAATATGAATTTGGTGTGAAGGGTAAAAAATGTAGAATGTCTTATTCATGTACAAAATGAAAGAATATTTTTTGTACCATGTATGTGCACATGAGGTTTCAGTTCCTGATTCGCATCTGAGACTGTGATGAAAACCTGAGCCAAGTTCCTATCAGGTTCATCATCCTCAAATTGCAAATCATCATCAAATAGTTCAATGGTCAGGATATCGCCCATCATGACATCGCGCTGACGCATAAGAGAGTGCCAATAGGGGCCACAGAAATAAGATCTCAATTCAGTCTTCCGAATATACAGATCATACAAACGATTTCCTGAAGCCTCAGCGACCAACCAGTTCTCGGAAAGAGCATTTATGCGATCTTTCATATAACAAGGGATAATCTGCATTTCACAGAGAATTTAAACACAAAATAGGCTACTACTATTTGCAGAACAGTCTATGACAAGTACTTTAAAAATAATTTACCGCGTAGCAATCAAAATCTTTTATCATCTTTATATGACATGAAACTGCTTGACGATCATATCGACGACAGAACTCGGCACTCTGTCCACAATCAACACATTCATTGTTGTCCATCTATGTAAAACATGAAAAATGCAAAAACAAAGCAAATATGTTAGGTCAAAAACATTATGAGAGGAGGTCAATTTAAAGTATTTTTTTCGTATTAAGAGGTGGGGAAAATACGAGCATAGTCTCAAATATTCACTTTTTCCAAAATGGCCATTTCCGTGTGATGGTGGGGGATTGCAACCATACGACATTCTCAGTGATCTAACATAGGTCTTAGCTAGGCGTGGTTTCGGACTACGAAACTACGGGATTTAACCAAGATTTAGGTACATCAAAATGTGAAGGCAAAGGAAAGTAATCGCTTCTGCTTACCAGTCAGGGGTTAAGGAAGGGATGTCGATCTGTGGACGACGTTACGGCTTTGCGGAGAACGGGGAGGTTGTCGGTGAGGAAGACGCCGCCGCCGCCGCAGGGGAATAGGTGCCCTGGGTTTTTTTTTGGAATGGCTGAACTGGGGAAGAGGGTGAGGTAGACGAGGACTAAGGTGATTCCATCTGTGTGTTCGTAGATTCTAAATGGACGGGCCAGATTTCTCGGTGAATGCGAGGAGACGGTTGCCACGTATTAAAGTACCGAAGGCAGTAGAAGTCTCGGTCACTTCACTATTCACCTTCTTCCCCACTCGCCACCAGTCGGCGGAGAAATCCCCACTCCGCATACCACCCCAGCCATGTCTACGCGTCGTGGAGCTGCAAGCTGGAAGAAACAGTTCGGTGCGACGAGGGCTGAAGAGGCCCGCGAGGCAAAACGCCGTAAGAAGATAGCGGCTCAAGTAGATGGAGACGAACAAGACTGTCATATGACGGAGGCGAAAACCCTGCTAAATCTGAGCGAGAACCGGTACGTTTTAAAATCCATGAAGCATTATTTTTTTAAGATAAAATGAAGCATAGTTTGTACATATCTCAGAGCGAGCGGCTCTTCCATCGGCAATCCATCGAACTCAAGGAATGTCGTAGCGGGAGAGAAAGAATCATTTGATAACCTCGTCCATGCTCTCCGACAGAGTGAGGTATGAACTTTCCACTTTTTGATTCTATTCCTCAATTTCAGATTAGTCTCACTACAAATTAATAACTGCCTGCAGGAAGCCAGGACTAGGATCGAACTGAAGGAGGCTCAGACAAATGACTGGTGTGCCACCCTTCTGAACAATATAAAGCTGCTGAAAAAAGAGTGTGCACGGCTCGGTGAAAATTTGGAGCTGCAGAGGACGGCGACTCAAAAAATTGCGACTGAAGGCGCAAATCTTCGTGCAGACCGCAACAAACTTCGGAATGAGGTAGCAACCTTGTACAGGGTAAACAATATGAGTTCTGAATCGAACAATATGGCGATAGGCCTGATCAAGGAGCTTCTGGTAGAGAAGAAGAACCTCGAGATGAAGAATGAAGACCTTATTTGTGAGAAAATCAAGGCCATAGATGAACGCCACAAAGAACTCAAATATGCCATCGCCACCCAAGAGGCTAAACTCGCGGCTCAGGGAGAACTAAAGAAGTTGAAAGATGACAATGCAAGATTAAGCATTGTAATCGAGAACCTGAAGAAAGAAGTCTAGCATCTCCGCGACGAGGGTAATGCATGAGTAGAGGCCAATGTCAAAAGCCAGTAGAATCTACGTGTTTATGAGTTTTGTTATATATTCGGAGAAAGTTTGGTCTCGTTTTAGACTACTTGTTTATGAGTTAAAAATATATTTATAAGTTTAGAGCGTAACATTTGATTTTTAAAACCTCACTCCTTTTTTTGATTTTTTTTCACAATACTCTATATTAACTAAATAGAAGCACACACACAAAATTTGGGTTGATTTGGAGATGGTCGAAAAAATCACATGCTTAGGGACAGACCGTCTGGTCTCAGTTTAGCCAGTTTTTCTCGCAAGGTGATTTTTTCCACCTCCTCCAAATCATCTCTAATTTTTTACACATGATCTATGACACAAACCTAGATGTCTTTTGAAGGTTTTACATGTTTTTAAAATTTATATAATTTATAATATATTGTCGAATCTCAGGTCCAAAATACCGGTCTATACCTTTCTACCCCCAATATGAAACTCCTTATTTGGATTTTTTATTGCAATACTCTATATTAACTAAATGGAAGCACGCACACAAAATTTGGGGTGATTTGGAGATGGTCAAAAAAATCACATGCTTAGCGACAGACCGTCTGGTCTCACTTTAGCCAGTTTTTCTAGCAAGGTGATTTTTCGACCTCCTCCAAATCATCTCTAATTTTTTACACATGATCTATTACACAAACCAAGATGTCTTGTGAAAGTTTTACATGTTTTTGAAATTTATATTATTTATAATATATTGTCGAACCTCAGGTCCCAGAATACCGTTCTATACCTTTCGACCCCCAATATGAAACTCCTTATTTGGATTTTTTATTGCAATACTCTATATGAACTAAATGGAAGCACGCACACAAAATTTGGGGTGATTTGGAGATGGTTGAAAAAATCACATGCTTAGCGACAGACCGTCTGGTCTCACTTTAGCCAGTTTTTCTAGGAAGGTGATTTTTTCGACCTCCTCCAAATCATCTCTAATTTTTTTTGATATCATCTTATTTTATAGTATGAGGTAGTATGGTATGCAGATAAACCACTCTGGTAGTCTATATGCCGGTATGAACTAATGATTGATGTATTCCAGAATCCTTTTCACTAATTTATTTTTCTAATTCCAATGCACAGAAAATTCCGAAGAGGATCGTGGATGCATTAAACTCGCAGGTGGACATGAGCCGATCTGGTAGTGTCTGGTTGCGTGGAGAACATACTGTGACCGTGCATGGAAACTACAGCACTCGCGCTGATGAAAGGTGGAAGTTAAGTGAAGAGCACTGGGCATTGATTCTCAAGAACAATGCTTTAAACATAGACCAGGTTGTCGTGCTATTGTTCCACTTGCACGTTGAATACGGACTTCATGGTGTGATGATAACTATCGATGCAATGTAGATGTCAAGAAGTCCCTTGCCCTTTCGCTACCTAGTTGTCTCCACTTTGCTAGCTACCTCTAGTTGTTGCCGTTGCGGCATTGCAAACTTGTTCGCTGTGTGTTCAGCTGGAACTTATTCGTCTACCTTCAGCCAGTGCTGCTGTTGTTGTGGTTGTAATTTGTGAGGATACCTTAAATTATGTACTCTGCATTTTGTTTCTCCTGGGTGACTGAGATGTTTTCATTGCAATGGTTGAGAAACTGGTTGAAATGCATCATTTTATTAAAAGGAAACCATACAAACTCATACGTTATCTGATCAATCTAGTGCACTCACAAATCACAGAACAGTTGCCACTTAACACATTCCAAAGTACTGCACTACCAATTTCCCTAACACTAAACCTAGCAGAAACAAAAACCCAACACCCAACATAGTCTTGTACTTGTACTTCATTGCATCCATGTCAGACTGCTTTTTCTTCACCTCATCTTCCAGAGAGCATATCAGCAGATCTGTAGCTGCATCTTCTTCATTGCTTGCACCATTTCCTGAACCATTCAACCTCCACACTTCACCGCGCAAATCTCCAATCATCTCTTTGAAGAACTTGGGGAGTGGATCATCATGCCATTCCACAAATCCACAACCACCATGCAAACATAATTTTGCAAAGCAAATCAATTATAAGGTGCAAATCGAAGAACAGAAGCTGCAAATCGTGATTCGTGAAAACAAGGATCAGAGGGAAATGTGAGTGTGCTCACCATTGCATCCACGCAGGCATAGTACCTCCGGCATGGGTTCATACGGCTCCAGGAAATCCACCTCAGAGCCTTCCTCGGCGGATTGCAGCGGCAGAAGCGTGGCGGCTCGTACGCCATGGCTCCCTTACGATAATGAATAGGAGACCGCGCTTCAGAGTCACCCCTCCCGCTGGCTCGACGGAATCCGGGAGCGGAAGAAGCATCTGAGAACCAAGACATTGCCGCCGACGTGCCCTACGCCGCGTCGCCTCAGCCGTCGCCGCTCCCCTAGGGTTAGGATTGGAATCGGGAAATCGTGGAATTCGTTGGGGACTGGTTCGTGCTGATTCTGAAGTCTCAGGGTTTTTTAAGTCAAATTCCAGCACACAGGCGCCCACGCCATTTCCACCCTGCCGGAGACGTGTCGCATCCACAACTCGTTTCTATGCGTATTTTGTATGAGTTTGTTCAGTTTGACAAGTAGTTGTATGAATTTGCTCCCACCTTGCAAGTATTTGTACCCCCAGTGCTAAAACCTCTTTTTTTACATGTCCAAGTACCGTATAACTCTCTTTCCACTAAACCATTTTTTCTTACATGTCCTATAAACTCTTTGTTTATGCTTTGGGGCCTCAAAGTAGCAGTACGGCCTGTTTCCAAAGTAGTATATATTTCAGGACATATCATATAGATAGATGATAGCATATATACATCGAGGAGGAGTACAAAATCAAACACTAACACTTACTAAAAGTCTTCCAACATACATACATGGAAATGAGGCAAGCAGCTCAACAGTACCAACAAAAGTAACATCATCCTTATAGATGACGTGGAAACATGCCCATTATTGTTGCAATCACTCCTCAGGTTCGTCCCCCTCAGGGATAACGTTCTTTTCTAAATCCATCTCCTTCACCTCCTTGTTGTCCCCCACAGCCACCTGCTTCTCCATAGCCATCTCATCGAATTCCTGGTACTTTCTCTTCTTGGGCACCTAAACAATGTTTAGCACAAATGAATTTATTGGAACTTGACAAAAAGAAAACTGTTTTAATAACCTCCTCAGCACTAGAATGAAGTTAACTATAGCAAATTCCTCAGCACACCAATGAACTTAACTAGCATATTAGTCCCTGGAAACCATCTGGTGCACATCAATGAACTGAACTAAGCATTTTTATACTTGCAAACAGTTGGTGAACATGAATTTACGTGCAAATTAAGTACAAAAGAAGGTAGCACACCAATGCTCAGCCAGATGCGGATCATAAAATACTTGACATACAAGCATGATTAAATACAATGGGTGGAGCACAAAATATACCAGTAAGACATCCGATGATTGTTTGTTTCGTAAATTTGATTAGCATAGCATAGCCTAGCTATGCCAGGTTTTCCTTACCTCCTCCTCCACAGGGATAACCTTCTTCTCCAAATCCATCTCCTTCACCTCCTTGTTGTCCCCCACAGCCACCTCCTTCTCCATAGCCAGGTCCTTGACCACCTTCAGCTCCACAACCACCTTCTTGTCCTCCTCCACAGCCATATCTTTCACCACCTTCTGCTCCACAGCCACCTCCTTGTCATCCTCCACCGCCATCTCCTTCTCCCCCACAGTCACCGCTTTCTCCTCCACCGCCTGTTCTCGGACAGGATTAAATATTACACATTTAGCTTATTAGCCTAGCTGAGCCTGACAATGTTTAAAGCACGCCATGTGTAGTGCTGAACATCATTGTAATTTAATATAGCATATTATCCCTAAACCCTAAATCAATTGGTACCGTACAATGAAGTTAACAAGCAAATTATTCCCTGCAAGCATTTGGTACACACCAATGAACTTAACTAGGATATGGGTCCCTGGAAACCATCTGGTGCACATCAATGAAATAAACTAAAGCATTTTTGTACTCGCAAACAGTTGGCGAACATGAATTTATGTGCAAATTAAGTACAAAAGAAGGTTGCACACCAATACTCAGCCAGGTGCGGATCATAAAATACTTGGCATACAAGCCTGATTAAATACAATGGCTGGAGCACTAAATATACCAGTAAAACATCCGATGATTGTTTTTTTCCTAAATTTGATTAGCATAGCCTAGCTATGCCAGGTTTAATTTACCTCCTCCTCCACAGTGATAACCTTCTGCTCCAAATCCATCTCCTTCACCTCCTTCTCCCCCACAGCCAACTCCTTCTCCGTAGCCATCTCCTTGACTACCTTCAGCTCCACAACCACCTCCTTGTCATCCTCCACAGCCATATCTTTCACCACCTTCTGCTCCACAGCTACCTCCTTGTCATCCTCCACCGCCATCTCCTTCTCCCCCACAGGTACCGCTTTCTCCTCCACCTCCTGCTGCTGTCGGACAGGGTTAAATTTGAAATGTTAATATCAACTAAATTGAAAAACTAGTTGCTAATTAAGTTACTATATAAGGGTATCAGCTTACTAAAAATAACCACAGATGTGTTGTTATTATGTTACTATAAATGAGGTTTTCATTATCCCTAAACCCTAAACCAATTGGTGCCCTACAATGAAATGAACTAGCAAATTGTTCCCTGCAAGAATTTGGTACACACCAATGAACTTAACTAGCATATTAGTTCCTGGAAAACCATCTGGTGCACATCAATGAACTTAACTAAAGCATATTTGTAATTACAAACATATGGTGAACATGAATTTATGTACAAATTAAGTACAATAGAAGGTACCACACCAGTACTTGGCATACGAAGGCAATTATGTTCAATCACAGAAACAAACCCTAGTTTTCAACAGGTAGATTTTTCCTACATAAATTGTTTGTATGCCGAATTTATACCTAAATATAAACTCTGCGTTGTTCTATTTAACAAGATTGAGACATAAAAAAAACCCTATCTTTAGCGGAACAATACTCCTACCTCTTCTTCTTCCTCATGGCCGACCTGGTCCAGGAAGCAAGTTTGTTCCGAATCAGAGGAATAGTAGCCAGGATCGTAGGGAGTGAGGTAATCGGAAGGATTGAACTTCCATGGCGTTGGAGCTGTGGCCGCGCCGGATACCGGCGATGGAGATTCCAAATCAGAGGAATAGTAGCCAGGATCGTAGGGAGATATGTAATCGGAAGGATTGAAGGTCACCGATGATGGAGCTGCGGCCGCGCCGGGCACGGGCGATGGAGATGCGTCCGCACCGGCCACAGAGGCGTCAAAGGCCTCCTCTGGTGCGCATCCTCTATTCATAGCCGGTGGATATTGCGGCGGATTTGGGAAAGCTAGACGAAGGCCGGGGTTTTTTGCTGCTTCTGATTGGGGAGTAATGGAGGTGCGTGGGGTAGACGATGATGACCGATAAGTTTTTATAGGGGGTGTCGCTTCGTGCCCTGCGCGTATGTATATGGTATTCTACGTACACGTCTTTTGTGGGATATGCGGACAAATAAATGGGATACAACCAAACGTGGACAGCCAAACATGGACATGGGCCTCCTACGGCCCGCCAGAGTCTCCGATCGCGATCTGTCATTTTTTTCCTCCAAGGGGGTTTGTACCGAAGCAGAAACGGTGGGACTGAAGGAAAAGGAGGGGGTGGGGGGTTCGGCCGAACCACCTAGTCCGAATTGGACTAGGGGCCCAAGCCCCTTCCCTCCTAGTTGGTGCGGCTCCCCTCTTGGGCCCTCTTAGGGCCCATTTAGGTGGGCTGCCCCTTTTTCCTTTATTTAATTAATTATTAAATTAATATAAAATATAATTAATTCATAATTAATATATTTAAATACTATTTAATCTCCCGTGACCCCGAAACATTTTCCGGACCACCCGAACATCTTTCGGACATTCCCGGAACCATTCCAGACCTTCCTGGAACTCCTTCCGGACCACCGGAACTCTTTTCGGATCATTTCTCTCTCATCAATCACCTCCTATATTATTCCAAAACTTTCTCCTAGTGTCGTTAAGACCTTAAGCTTGTTACGCTAAGGTTCGAGAACACTCTAGACATGGTCGAGACCCTTCGCTCGCCAATGACCGCCAGGGATACCTGGATGCATATGACGGTCCCTGTGCATTCTACGAATATCGTCGTTGAACCATAAACATGATATTCATTCCCTTTGTTTCTGCGATACTACCTTTGTCCGAGATATGATCGTAGACATCCGATGCCCTGTTGTATCTCGTTACCGACATAGGTTATTAACTCGTCTATGATATTACATCTCCATGACCTACTCATAAGCTGCGCAGCTATATAGATGCAATCTCACCGAGTGGGCCCAGAGTATCTTTCCATTACAAGAATGAACAAATCCCGCTCTTGATCCTTACGTCTCAACATACTCTTTCGGGATACCCAAGATGGACACCGTTATTGTCATGCTATATAAGACACAACGTTTAATGCTCTCAAAGCACCCCTACGGAGTAGCAATAAGTATGGTCTCACGGTCTAAGGAATAATATATCATATTACTTATATATTGCAAATGACAAACATCGTAATACGATCTTATTGCAATACATTGCGTATGTCCATCACCTTATTCTACTAATAAGATGACCCCATTGTCAACCGACGTCATTGTCCTTGATCGGGAATCTCGATCAACTGTTGCCCAACGGACTAGTTTATACAGAGGCTCACTAGGGACCCTAGTTGTCTATGTATCACACGTGTATTAATAATTCCGATTAATACAGTTATAGCATAATACAAAAACCTATTATAAACTTAGGAGATAATGCAATAAATACTACTTATTTATTTGCCTCTAGGGCATATCTCCTTCAGTCTCCCACTTGCACTAGAGTACAAATAAACCAGCCGCATTTTACTTCATCATAACCCCTTATCAAATAAGCGCTATATGATAATGCTTGCCCGTGGAAGAGTGTTACTCTGACAATCTATACAATACACAATTGTATGTTCTTTTGCGATTCATTGATATCAACCTGTTTGATATCATCATGTTATCTAATAACATATATACAAATACCGTAACCAAGTGAGACTTCTGGTTCCCAGCGCTTACTCTGATTCTGTTAACTAGACAATTGCTTTGCAAACACACTCAGTCATAGAGAACTCTTTGTAACATTTACAATCTCGCGATATCTATGTACTTTCATACCTATGTAGAAGACTCCAATGTCAATCTAATAACTAATACTTTTCTACTTCCAGTAAACTCGAAATTTACTTTCATAACTGTTCTTCTTCTAAGAACATGGGTCATAATTCATCGAGCATATAATATGGTTTCTGTATGATGTCTAATATCACATAATAGACCAACATTTCATACAACCACTATTATCGTGTATCATTACTCTTAATGATTAATTGGATTTCCAAGGACTATTCCTTTGGTTTTAATCTATTCTGACTCTTCAGAATTAATCCAAAACAACTCGATTATCTATTTAAAATTCCCGTTCTATTCTAAATAGACACTAACTTTTAAATAGTTTCACAACTTCATCTTTCTAATTAATTTTACTCGTACAATTCACGATGTGTCATTTACACATAATGAATTTGACTCCCACTCAAAATATGTCCTCTACATATTTGAGAACATGAGCTCCCATTCAAAATATGTCATCTACACATATGAGGGTCTAAGCTCCCACTCAAAAATATGTCCTTTACATATTCTACTTGAGTAAACTAATTTTACTCCCACTTAAATTCACAATTTATTTCGACATTTTGGTCAAACCAAAATCATTGATCTTTCATCAATTCGAATTTAATACGACCTGTAGTATTCTATTAATACATATCCCAAGACTTCAAGCATGTCTACATTTATGTAGTCAACAAATTTGATTTTGTCCAAGACATTTTTCTTGACAAAATATGCTTCCATGTCTTTCTTATAGTCACATTTCTCATATAACACTTTATATGATGATTAAGTAATCTTATTCCTCTAATAAGAATTATAGTAACATTTACTGTTTCAATCCTTCTAAATGTAACTTGGATTTTCAGACTCAAAAGACTTTGTTCGTATTCTGATATTTTCTCAACTTTCTTTGTATTCATAAGGTGTACCTTGATCTGTCAACAAGGTCTAAAATACTTAATATTAAACTGTGACCTGACAGCAAATATTATTATAATAACACCTTTTAATGAAAATACTATGATCTCTTTGAAGAGGATTCCAAGCAGAAAACAATTTTCAAGTCTCCTTCACTCTTATCATTAAATTTTCATTTGTAGACATATACCTTTTGGAACACATTCCAATATTCTACTTTTATGAATATAGGTCTGATACGTTATTTCAAGCTTCTATTTCATAAACCATAATTCAAAAATCACATTTTCCTCGGAATTACACAGACAACAACACAAGTTTTGTTTCTGTTGGGTTTGGAATAAACTCTCATCCAATGTGAGTATTCTACAAAGAACTATTCGTGTATATTCTGAATTATCGTATAATCATCTATATAACGACACTATTGTCGATCACACGAATTACCGTTGAAAAACATCTATTTTCTAAAGTGGACATCGACTAAAATGTTTTGAACATATTAGGAGATTTCTAAACAATATTCTGGAAGACCATACTTTATCTAAATAGAGCATGATTATAATATTTCACATATATCACTATATATGATATTATAATTTTGTGAAACGATTTTTTTTCACAAGTCCTTTATGTGCTGAAACCATAACTCAAAAATATTGTCCTTTGATCTAATCTTGTGAATACAATATTCACTAATCTTTCTTCTGAAAAACCCCATTTGATCTTTTATCAAATTATTTTCAGACTCATGATTTATTATGCAAATACACTTATTCACTAATAATCATAGAAGAATTCGAATTGATGAACTTTACCACTTATTAATTTTAATAATCATCTAGCATGACTTTCAATTAATTTCCTTGCATATTGACACTTCAATATCCAATTCGGCACATGTAACCTTTTAATAGATCAAAGTATCTATTACTTCTTACATTGCTCATATGATCAAATTTAGTGGTGTTTGTTCTTACAACAAAATCATACAATTCTTGGACACATAATTTTATCATTTCCGCTTCTATAAATGTATATCACGTTATCATACAAGTAATGTAATTGAGACATGATTGCATAAAACATTACTCATAATATAAAACAACTGACTTGTTCCATAACATAAAACAACTGATTTGTTCTATTACATATATGAATAACTGTGTCTTGTAACATTCAAGACACTAAACAAACACACACTCTCACTATTACAAAAGGTCTTATAAAAACTATTAATGATAACTACTATGATAACTTGAGGACGTGAGCACCGCTGACCATCAACTTCCTTGCTTGCCATCAACCGCGCATTGTCACATCATCACTCTCCGCATATAAGTAATAATCAGGACCTGTTTCATAAACAGAACAAGTATCAAATACTCTTATTACATATCAAGAGACGAATACACTCATAACTTAGTATATCAAATATACCTGTAGCGTCGAAGATTTCTCCTTCGATGGAATCAACCTCCATAGATTTGAACTCGGACACGAACTTGTAGAAGTTCATCTTATCTGCCTTTAAAGCATATTCGCGAACATGCTCTTCATAGCTTGGAGGCAGGGATATCAACACAGTCTCAATCGCACATGAGTCCGCCATCCAGTAATCATAGACATTTGTAAGCTTGAAGTAGATGTCATACAACCTCTTCAAATGAGTCTCCAGACAGGTATGCTCCTCCATGTGAATGGTCTGGAACTTTCTAAGCTGTCTGAATTGCTCAAGCCTCAATTCATCTTTGAAGTGTGTTTTTATCGCATCAATCATGACATATGGCTCCATGTGTCGAAACTGCTCTTTCAACTCTGGTGCTAGGCATACTGTCATGGTGATCTCCACTTCTATGAATATGTCTCGACGCCTACGGAATTCATCATCCTCCTCCTCGCTGGCAGAATCATCCGGTTTATCTCCTAATGCTTCTTCAATGACATAAAGGATGCTGTTGTGTAGGAGAATGTTTCTAAGACTGTTGTACCATTTGATGAAGTTGGACCCATCGGCTTCTAAGGTAGAATCCGGACTCTTAAAGAAGTAACCGAAGTATAGTTCCGTCTACAGATATGATCGCAAAAGAGGTAAGGTAAAATTTATAACATATGTGAGTTTTAGTTTATAATCATATTATCAAACACACTCCACTAAAATTATTATCCCTACAATAATAATAGCGATTTCACGACCCCCATCCACTATACCACCCCCGATCGTCACGGCCGGCGGCACAGCTTCAAAGGTGGACATAAAATGTCGATCACAACAACTATGTGACTCATGCTCGATCTTTCGATCTTCCCGTGTTCCGAGGCCGTATCTGCATATGCTAGGCTCGCCAATCAAACATCGAAGACCTTGCGCGTGCAACATGGCTTACACCCACTGTATGCGAACGACGAGATGTATGACACCCAATCGTCACGGCCTGCCTCATAACGTAGAACTTTCTTGGTGGTGCGCAACGAGGGAGAACACACTTTTGGTATTTGTTAGGGATCATCCTATTTAAGATGCTACCGTTGTATATCTAACATATAAGCAATCAACAGGATGCACACACAACAACACAATATCAAAATAAAGTAATGAAGTGCGATGTGACATGGTCGATGCGCCTGGACCTCCATGGCGCCATGTGCCTGGCCCCGGGCGCCCCGACATGGCTCCGAGTCTACGGTGCCCTCCATTGCCTTCGACAGTACGTTTAAATCAAAACTTACCGTAACCATGTCACATAAAATAACGCCTCTGCAAAACAAAGTTAGACGCCTCTACCTTTATTTAGTTTTGCAAGTTTTACGTGGCTTATAGGCTTATTCGTGAGAGAACCGTTTCCCTACCTACGAACTTTGTACCACAACGTCGATCATATAATTGCATGTTTAAGCATCCCTTTCGGGCCCTCCATTGAAAATGCTTTGCCGACTAAAGAGAGAGAAACAGACACCCGCCAGCCACAGATACGGTGCAAGCCGTATGTCAGTAGTGGAACCAGTCTCGCGTAAGCGTACGCGTAAAGTCGGTCCGGGCCGCTTCATCAACTCAATACCGAAGGCATTGCAAGTGCACGCTAGAGGGTAGCAAATATAAGAAAGACGTCCTCATTCAACATGAGTTCTAACCGTACCAGCAGTACTACGCATAGATCGGCTCTGATACCACTGAAGGGGTTCCGGTGCAGAAAACAATAATTTTTCTAGCGTAAGAACGCCCTAACTAGCCAGGATCTATCTATCTAGTACATGCGATAACGGTGGCTGAACGGGTCACATACCTCCATGTAGACCGATAGCGGGGATTACGCTCCCGCACAAGCGTTGCCGATGAAGTCGTACGTAGCCGACCTCAAGGTCGCGGAGAACTTGGCGCGACGAAGTAGACGATGACGCGGTGATGTCGACGATGACCTGCGTCGACGGACGTCGGGCGGAAGGTGGCGTGGCGCCGGCGGCTGGGGGGTTGCGCCGGCGGCAGGGCTGCTGGGTGGGCGAGACGACGTCGCCCAGGCTCCTCAAATGTGGCGCCTCCGAGCAATTACAAGCATACGGAGCTTAACAACAACCCCCGATCACTCAGATCCAGCTGAGATCGCAGGGGTAGAACTTTTCTGGAATCCCGCAGGGCAACGGCGCCCAGTGGTATAGCTTTGGTGGAGAGAGCAGGCAAAACGGGCGGAGAAACAGCTCGGCCGGCCTGCTACAATATTAATTGTATTTTTCTGTAATTAATCCAATTAATATGCCTTGCTATATAAAGGGGGGAGGGGGTGTGCAAACACCTTGCCTCCCCCAAGTGGGACTAAAGGAAGAGGAGGGGGTGGGGGTTCGGCCGAACCACCTAGTCCGAATTGGACTAGGGGCCCAAGCCCCCTCCCTCCTAATTGGTGCGGCTCCCCTCTTGGGCCCTCTTAGGGCCCATTTAGGTGGGCTGCCCCCTTTTTCCTTTATTTAATTAATTATTAAATTAATATAAAATATAATTAATTCATAATTAATATATTTAAATACTATTTAATCTCCCGTGACCCCGAAACATTTTCCGGACCACCCGAACATCTTTCGGACATTCCCGGAACCATTCCAGACCTTCCCGGAACTCCTTCCGGACCACCGGAACTCTTTCCGGATCATTTCTCTCTCATCAATCACCTCCTATATTATTCCAAAACTTTCTCCTAGTGTGGTTAAGACCTTAAGCTTGTTACGCTACGGTTCGAGAACACTCCAGACATGGTCGAGACCCTTCGCTCGCCAATGACCGCCAGAGATACCTGGATGCATATGACGGTCCCTGTGCATTCTACGAATATCGTCGTTGAACCATAAACATGATATTCATTCCCTTTGTTTCTGCGATACTACCTTTGTCCGAGATAGGATCGTAGACATCCGATGCCCTGTTGTATCTCGTTACCGACATAGGTTATTAACTCGTCTATGATATTACATCTCCATGACCTAGTCATAAGCTGCGCAGCTATATAGATGCAATCTCACCGAGTGGGCCCAGAGTATCTTTCCATTACAAGAATGAACAAATCCCGCTCTTGATCCTTACGTCTCAACATACTCTTTCGGGATACCCAAGATGGACACCGTTATTGTCATGCTATATAAGACACAACGTTTGATGCTCTCAAAGCAACCCTACGGAGTAGCAATAAGTACGGTCTCACTGTCTAAGGAATAAGCTATCATATTACTTATCTATTGCAAATGACAAACATCGTAATACGATCTTATTGCAATACATTGCGTATGTCCATCACCTTATTCTACTAATAAGATGACCCCATTGTCAACCGACGTCATTGTCCTTGATCGGGAATCTCGATCAACTGTTGCCCAACGGACTAGTTTATACAGAGGCTCACTAGGGACCCTGGTTGTATATGTATCACACGTGTATTAATAATTCCGATTAATATAGTTATAGCATAATACAAAAACCTATTATAAACTTATGAGATAATGCAATAAATACTACTTATTTATTTGCCTCTAGGGCATATCTCCTTCATCAATTATAGAGGGATTTCAGTGACGAAAAACTAAGCATAGTCATCATAAGAAAAGCTAGAGAAACAAACTCTATTTGTGAGATACATCATTGACAGCGTAGTCATCATTGATTCAAGCAATATTGGGATATCTGCATAAGAGACTAAATTGTATTATTCAGTGCTTAACTGCTTACTAAGCCAAACGAAAAACATCACAAGCATCTCCCTGAAATTAACAGGGAAAGAATAAACCTGACCCTTCAAAAGAGAGAGGGTCAACTCTGAAGGGAATATGCCCTAGAGGCACTTAATAAAGATAGGATATTCCCAATTGTTCATTATATGTTTTATACCATGCTATAACTGTATTAAGCGGAAACATTAATACACGTGTGGTAGATAAACAACCAGGTCCCTAGTAGCCTCTACTAAGACTAGTTCATTGTGCGATTGATGATCGAGGTTTCCCGATCATGTGACATGGCGTCAGTTGGCAATGGAGTCATGTTATTGGGAGAATGACGTGATGGACATACCCATAATTTGTAGGACGTAGTCATTAACGCCTTCGACCGTGAGATCAACTCTTATTGTTATTCCTGGAAGATACTTTGATCGCACCAAACGTCATATCTTATATAGTGTGACAATAACGGTGATACTTTTGGGTATCGGAAGGGGGTAGTTGAGACGAGGGGTCAAGAGCGGGATTTGCTAGTCCGTATAGCCGGATAGATACTCTAGGGCCTACTCGGTGAGATTATGTCAAAAGAGTTTGCAAACATGTGACTGGGTCACCAGCTGACATAAGATCATAGACGAGTAGAAGATAGTGTTGTCAGTAACGAGATCATGCTAGGTATGGAGATATCTATGAATGAGTCTCGGACACGCTAAGTATCGCTATGGCAAAAAGGTTTAAGACTCGACGTCCAGGTTTGATAGATGAAAGTCATTCGTTATATCACCGGGGTTAATTCATGGGGTCCAGGCCTACGAGTTAATCATTGATCGGAGAGGGGTCTCGATCATGTCTGTTATTATATCGAACCGCTAGGGTAACACACGTAAGGGGTTTCGACAAGACAACCGGAAAGGAAAGAGATCACCGGGAACGTCCCGGGAATGGTCCGATGGAGATCGGGCAGCGACGAAATAGTTTTCGGAGCTAGAATAAATTATATATATTATGTTTGATATTAATTAGTGTAATTAATGTTTAAATATGATTTTATATATTTATTTTCGAATTTATTTAGGCTGATTTCTCTAAATGGGCCTTCTGGTGGAAAGAAGGCCCATGGGGGGAAAATCCCCAAGGGAATTCGGTGGGGGGGGGGCATGGAGGCCGGCCTAGGTGGGCCAAATGGGGTCCACCAGGGCCGGCGCACCAAGCCTAGCCGCACCAGGCATGTGGGATAGTCCCACATTGCCTGGCTGGCAAGGTTGGCTCCCCCGGGAGCCTATATAAGAAGGGGCACCCCTGGCCTTTTAATTCACCAATTTAATTCTCTTATTTCTCCTCGATTTCGTGATTCCCTTTGTCGGAGTTGCGCCGAGGAGGATGAGGGGATCTCTCTCCACCATAGCCCGCTGCCGTGCTGCTGGTGTTCCGGTCCAAGTCTTCCGCTGCTCGTCCTGGACTGGAGCTTCGGAGGCCGTCGTCTCCACCGTATGTGTGTGACGCTCTGCGAGGTGCCACGCTAGTGGTGCTGGGAGGTCGGCTTCCTCCACCCGACCTCGAGGTCATCTTCGTCGGCTTCGTCGCGCCAAGTTCTTCGCGACCCAGAGGTCGGCTACGTCGTCAACGGTTGTGCGGGAGCGTAATCCCCGCTTTCGGTCTACGAGGGTATGTATACCGACCCCCCCCCCCCCCCCCCCCGCGTACTACTGTATCTACATAGTATAGATTCTGGCTAGTTTAAGGTTATCGCTGTTAGGAAAATTTATTGTTTTCTGCCTGCGATCCCCTTCAGTGGTATCAGAGCCGATCTATGCGTAGATATAGCTATACGCTGTTTAGAACCCGTGTTCTTCACGGGGGCACCATTCCTGTTATTTGCTACCCTCTAGCGTGCACTTGTGATTCCAGCGGCATCGAGTTGATGAAGCGGCCCGGACCGACTTTACGCGTACGCTTACGCGAGACTGGTTCCACTACTGACATACGACTTGTACCGTATCTGTGGCCGGCGGGTGTCAGTTTCTCTCTCTTTAGTTGGCTTTGCATTTTCAATGGAGGGCCCGAAAGGGATGCTTAAACATGCAATTATTGGATCGTTGTTGTGGTCATAAGTTCGTAGGTAAGAAGCGGTTCTTTTTACGACAACCCCAAGTCACGTAAAATATGCAAAAGATAAAGTAGAACGCGTCTAACTTTATTTTGCAGGGGCAATGTGATATGGTCAAGGTAGTTTTATTAAATTGTTTATAAACTGTGGACGCCAAGGAGACCATCGGTGCAAGGACCATATCACGTCGCATTACATATTGATGTTTTGTGTGCATCTTATATTGTGTGATTATATATATTAGTATATGTTAGTTACACGGCGGTAGTAATATAAGATGATCCCTCCAAAATACCACTAGTGTTCTTCCTTCGACGTGCACCACCAAGAAAGTTCTACGTTATGAGGCAGGCCGTGACGATCGGGTGTCAGACATATCGTCGTTCGCATACAGTGGGTGTAAGCCATGTTGCACGCGCGTTCGTTGAAGGTTATTGTGGCGACCCTAGCATATACAGATATGGCCTCGGAACACGGAGGCCGAAAGGTCGAGCATGAGTCACAGAGTTGTTGTGATCGACATTTCGATGTCCACCTTTGAAGTTGTGTTGCCGGCTCTGACGATGAGGGGTTGCGCTATGGATGGGGGTCGTGTAATCGCTGAAACGATTCGGAGGGATGTTCGTTTGAGTGGGAGTTCTTGGAGTTATTTTCTAAAATACTAGAACTCAAAATATAATGAACAAAGTCTGTTTTGCAAACCTTTGTAGATATTAACCTATGTAATAGCCTTCTTTAAAATTAGGCGCAATCCTGCGATTGAGAAACTTAAAAGGTTGGGTCCAAACTTCATAGTTTTATACTTTAGCTTGAGGATACTCCTTGTTTAAACCGTTAGCTCTTTGTGATACAATACCCGCTAGGAGATAAACCCGGAGATTCCGCTAACAAAAGGATAATTTGGATTATCAGGTTTTTGTGCGGATAATATCATCATAGTCCAGTGTATGATGTGATCTCTGCCATAGAGAACTAAAGGTGGGTACGAGTTGTTAGATAGCGAACATATGAGATGATCGCTAAACTCGAGATACACCTAAAGTTTGGTTGATGAAGTTTATCAGTACGTTGACTATTCTTCTTCTCAACCAAGATGGAAGAGAATACACACATTGAAGGAGCACGTGGCAGTCATACTTGATGACACTAGTCATACTTGATGACATTGGTCATACTTGATGACATATGGTCATACTTGATGACATTGAGATGCCTCGCTCAGCTCGATCACTGGATGACAGACGACGTTGCCAGGTGCAAATGTTTTGTCATAGACTATGTCATGCAAGGGGAATCGTTCACCTCATGGTTCTTGATTACGTTGGAAGTATCAAGAAGATGAAACAGATCGCCGGGAAGTCATAGATGATGATAGTGTGTATATGATATACACGTTATGAATGTTTTACCTAAGCAAGTACTCGTAGTAGTGACTAAGTTTTTGATACTAGTCATGTTTTATGAAAACCAGATTTACTACTTGAGTAGCTTGGAAGGATGAGGCGACATTGTGTGTTGATAATGGCAGACAAAATGTTGTGATGGCCATAGACACTCTCCCTCTAGATCTACCATTTGAATAAATTCTTTTATGATCGCCTGTTAGTATGATCGTTATAAGTGTGTCTCCTCTAGCGAGACAATTGTTCATATATGCTAGTGACAAATTCGTTGTCCTATATTTATGAAGTAATGATCAGAAGCCGATTTGAATTTAGATGGTAGAAGCTCCCACATTCATAATATTAATGCCAAAGGATACAAACTTAATAAAGACACCACATTCGTGTGGCACTACCGTTTAATTCATGTCAATGTTATAGTCAATGAATTAGCTCCATACGGATGGATCTACAAGTCCTTAGATTTGATCTTTTGACACTTGCAAGATAACTAAGACACCGTTTTCGGAAAACGGGCATATAACTTATTGATAATCATGCATATAGATGTATGTGGATCAATGAAGTAATTGACGTGTAGTGGAGACCTTTATTTCGTAAACTTCACTGAACGTTTTGAGTATAACTTGTTGAGAATCATGCATATGGGTGTATGTGAATCAATGAAGTACTTTAACGTATAGTGGAAGTCTTTATTTCATAGACTTCATGAATATTCCGAGTAGATATATGGATATCCACTTAGGGAATGTTAGTCTGGAAATTTTGATTCGATCAAACAAGTTCAGAATGAAGTAGGAAATAAATTTAACAAGAAAATCAAATTCCTGCGATACAGATCGAGGAAATAAATATTTGAGTTATAGTGTTGGCACATCATTGGAAGACTTGTGAGAAGAGTTCCACAAATTACGTCGCATGGAACACCATAGTGTTATGGGATGTTAGGACGTCGTAATCGCACCCTATCGGATAGTGTGTGCTAAATAAAACTCTTATCGAATTATTGTGATCATTAGAGTCATATGGTAGAAACAAAACATTCACGTTAGATAATAGGGAAACCATTTAAATCCATGGAGACAATACCATATGAGTGATGGCATGGCTTTTAGCCTAGATTGTCGTTTCAGCAAGTCATGTTTTATGAAAACCAGATTTACTACTTGAGTAGCTTGGAAGGATGAGGCGACATTGTGTGTTGATAATGGCAGACAAAATGTTGTGATGGCCATAGACACTCTCCCTCTAGATCTACCATTTGAATAAATTCTTTTATGATCGCCTGTTAGTATGATCGTTATAAGTGTGTCTCCTCTAGCGAGACAATTGTTCATATATGCTAGTGACAAATTCGTTGTCCTATATTTATGAAGTAATGATCATAAGCCGATTTGAATTTAGATGGTAGAAGCTCCCACATTCATAATATTAATGCCAAAGGATACAAACTTAATAAAGACACCACATTCGTGTGGCACTACCGTTTAATTCATGTCAATGTTATAGTCAATGAATTAGCTCCATACGGATGGATCTACAAGTTCTTAGATTTGATCTTTTGACACTTGCAAGATAACTAAGACACCGTTTTCGGAAAACGGGCATATAACTTATTGATAATCATGCATATAGATGTATGTGGATCAATGAAGTAATTGACGTGTAGTGGAGACCTTTATTTCGTAAACTTCACTGAACGTTTTGAGTATAACTTGTTGAGAATCATGCATATGGGTGTATGTGAATCAATGAAGTACTTTAACGTATAGTGGAAGTCTTTATTTCATAGACTTCATGAATATTCCGAGTAGATATATGGATATCCACTTAGGGAATGTTAGTCTGGAAATTTTGATTCGATCAAACAAGTTCAGAATGAAGTAGGAAATAAATTTAACAAGAAAATCAAATTCCTGCGATACAGATCGAGGAAATAAATATTTGAGTTATAGTGTTGGCACATCATTGGAAGACTTGTGAGAAGAGTTCCACAAATTACGTCGCATGGAACACCATAGTGTTATGGGATGTTAGGACGTCGTAATCGCACCCTATCGGATAGTGTGTGCTAAATAAAACTCTTATCGAATTATTGTGATCATTAGAGTCATATGGTAGAAACAAAACATTCACGTTAGATAATAGGGAAACCATTTAAATCCATGGAGACAATACCATATGAGTGATGGCATGGCTTTTAGCCTAGATTGTCGTTTCAGCAATTTAGTGTTTCGATGTGATCAAACCTAAAATGGATTAATCTTTGTAGTGTACTATACCTAAAGAGTTAGTTGGGTACATGTCTCACGACATAGGCAAAATCGTTGTCGGAATATACCTTGCAAAAGAAATAGTTTCTTGTCCAAGGGTATAAGTGGGAAGAAAAGTAGAGCAAGACGAAGTTGATGAACTTTCTCTCCAGACATCAGAGTGGTGCAACAAAAAGTGTTTCCGCTGTCATGCTCCTCAACTTGAAAGAAGTTGATGATGAAGATCATGATGCTCTGAGCTCATACTAAGAACGTAGGCGTACGAGGTTGTGTTCCACACTGTGTGGTACGACAATCTTGTTATGAAGGTCATGTTAATAGAATATGACAGTCCTACGAACTACGAAGAGGAGATGGTAGACCTAAGTCCGAGATAAAATGGCTATGAGTCATATATGATCCGAGATAAAATCCATGTACGATTACCAAGTAATGACTTGGGAGATCTTCTTGATGGCATCTAGGCTGTTAATAGAATATGGAATTTTATGAGAGAGTAGATACTGATAAGGATCGATTTGTCGTGAAACAGTTCCGACAGATTCAAAAGTTGACCACAACGAGATTTTGTCTCAAGTGACGAAGCCTAAATCTATTCGGGATCGTTTAGCAATTACTATTTGAGAAATTGATAGAGGGATAAAGAAACCATGTTTCTTAATGGTATCATTAAGAAAGAGTTGTAATTAATACAATAATGGTTTGGTGATCCTGAGGATGCTAAACATATATGCTAACTTCAGTTGTCCATTCATGGGCTGAAGCAAGCATATCGGAGTTGGAATCTTCACTTTGATAATGTGATCAAAGGATTTTGGAGTTGTCCAAAATAGTTGAAGAAACTTGCATTTGCAAAGAAGTGAGTGGGAGCAAAGTAGCTTTTCTTGAGTGGGAGTATTGTAATAAAAAAATCCAAAAAGGAGTTTCATGTTTAGGTAAAAGGGTATAGAACGGTATTCTGGGACCTGAGATTCGACAATATATAATAAATTATATAAATTTCAAAAACATGTAAAACCTTCACAAGACATCTAGGTTTGAGTAATAGATAATGTTTAAGAAATTAGAGATGATTTGGAGGAGGTCGAAAAAATTACCTTGCTAGAAAAACATGCTTAAGTTTGGCTAGACGGTTTTTCGCTAAGGTAAGTGATTTTTTTTACCATCTCCAAATCACCCCAAAATTTGTGTGCATCCTGCCATGTAGGTAAGTATTTATCCCAACTTTACTTACATACAAGAAGTATCTAGGGAGCAGAAAACACCAACTTTCTCCACACCCAACGGCCTCCAACACTGGTAGAAAACGGACCTTTGGTCCAGACTTTTAGTCCCGCACTAATTTGCGGCCGGTACTAATATAACATTAGTACCGGTCCCAGCGGCCGGACAGGCGAACGGCAGCAGTACCGGTCGGTAAGCAACCTTCAGTACCGGTTGGTGTAACCAACCGGAACTAAAGGATTTGGGGCTGGCGCTGCAGCGGCGGGTCCCACGCCGAGAACCTTTAGTACCGGTCTGTGTTACAAACCGGTACTAAAGATGGACATTTAGTACCGGTTTGTGTTACAAACCGGTACTAAAACATTTCGCTATAAATTCCATCTACTTCCTCCAGCCCGAGCTCACTTCACTCTCTGCCTCCTCATTTATTTCTCTCTGTTGTTGCTCGAGCTCGGTGGTGATCCGGCGATTTGTCCAATTTGGTGGCACCATTTTTGGTCAAAAAGGTTAGAAATTTGTTTCTCTTACATTTAATTGGAAACTTCAGTTCATTTAGTGCTAGTTTGAGCTCATTTAGTGTTAGTTTGACCTAGATAGAAAAATGTAGGAAAATCTAGAAATGTATTGTTAGTTTGACCTAGATAGAAAAATTTAGAAAAATCTACAAATGTAGCTTATTTAGTGCTAGTTTCATCATTTACTTTGTGCTAGTTTAGCTAATTTTGTCCAAGTTTAGCTCATTTAGTCCTAGTTTAGCTCATTTTATGCTATAATTACGTAATTAATTGTTTATAGAATTATTACTTGTATAATTTTTTTATTTGTGTAACTTTTTGTTATATATAGTGTCATGGTTTTGACATCTGTCCACACTGGCTCTCGCCCGCTCTATTATTCGGATGTGGTACGATTGTTTGTTATAAGTATATGTTTGTTTAATTTCGTGTTTACAGAAATTATACCGACCAACTTAACGTAGATATATTTTTATCTAGGAGGTAGTTGAACCGGAAAATGAGCCCGACCCTATTTTCGAGTTTTTAGTAGAAGAAAACAATGATTTGAAAGCTAAATTGAAAAGAAGTGAAGATCTTCGTCTCGAAGAGAAGATGAAATGGGAGTTGAAGATTGCCGACGTCGTCGATGATAACGAGATCAAGATGGAGGCAATGCGCTTGGATCACAAGATCAAGATGAATGCAATGCGCTTGAAGCTTAAAAAGTTTAGAAAATATGTCATTAGTCAAGAGGCTTGGTATCATTATGCTGTTGGTTCAATAATTACCTTAGTTGTGATTTTGATCGCATTTGTCGTTGGATTGAAATTCTTTAGCTAGTTCTATGTTAGTTTCAATTAATGAATGTTTTATGAGAACTATGTATTAGATTTGTTTAAATATGGTGAACTTGTATTAATGAATTGGTCACGTATCTATCTATTCATGGTAGATATATATATATATATAACTATTGTGTAATGGTTTTGTATATATTTACATAATGCAGATGAATCGACAATGGATGTACGTTGACCGACGCACTCCGGAGTTCATGACCGGCGTGCTGGATTTTATCCGTGTTGCTGAGGCAAATAAGCGGGATGGTTTTATGTATTGTCCATGTTGTGCTTGTAAGAATATCAGGAGTTACTCCAACTCAAAAACCATTCACATCCACCTGTTTCAGTCCGGTTTCATGTCCGGCTATAATTGTTGGACCAAACACGGGGAAACAGGGGTCATAATGGAAGACAATGAAGAAGAAGAGGACGATGACAACTATCCTGAGTTTCCTGAATACGACGGTACTACAATGGAGGAAACTGGAGAAGACGCGCCTGACGAAGAGGCGCCGGATGAGCCCGCTGATGATCTTTCTCGGGCCATTGCTGATGCACAGAGAAACAGCGTAAATCAGAGGGAGTGGGTCAAGTTTGAGCGCATGTTGGAGGATCACAAAAAAAAATTGTACCCAGGTGTCGAAGATGACCAGAAAAAGCTGGGTACGACGCTGGATTTGCTGCAATGGAAGGCTGAGAATGGTGTATCGGACAAGGGGTTTGAAAAGTTGTTGAAAAAGATAAAGAAGATGCTTCCAAAGGATAACGAATTGCCCGACAGTACGTACGAGGCAAAGAAGATCGTCTGTCCTCTAGGATTAGAGGTGCAAAAGATACATGCATGCATTAATGACTGCATACTCTACCGCGGTGAGGAGTACGAGAATCTGAATGCATGCCCGGTATGCGGTGCATTGCGGTATAAGATCAGGCGAGATGACCCTGGTGAAGTTGAGGGCGAGCGCCCCAGAAAGAGGGTTCCTGCCAAGGTGATGTGGTATGCTCCTATAATACCACGGTTGAAACGTTTGTTCAGCAACAGAGAGCATGCCAAGATGTTGCGATGGCACAAAGAGGACCGGAAGAAAGACGCGATGTTCAGACACCCCGCTGATGGATCCCAGTGGAGAAAAATCGAGAGAGAGTTCCCGGACTTTGCAGATGACGCAAGAAACTTAAGATTTGGTCTAAGTACGGACGGCTTCAATCCTTTTGGAGAGCAAAGCAGCAGTCATAGCACCTGGCCTGTTACTCTATGTATTTACAACCTTCCTCCTTGGTTGTGCATGAAGCGAAAGTTCATTATGATGCCAGTGCTCATCCAAGGACCGAAGCAACCAGGGAGCGAGCTTGATGTGTACCTCAGGCCATTAGTTGACGAACTTTTAGAGTTGTGGCGGGAAGAAGGTGTACGTGTGTGGGATGAGCACAAACAGGAGGATTTTGACCTTCGAGGGTTGCTTTTCGTAACGATCAATGATTGGCCTGCTCTTAGTAACATCTCAGGACAGACAACTAAGGGATACCATGCATGCACACACTGTTTGGATGATACTGAATGTATATACTTGGATAATTGTAAGAAGTGTGTGTACCTGGGGCATCGTCGATTTCTTCCGGTCAGGCATAACGTCCGGAAGCAAGGAAAGTATTTCAAAGGTGAGGCAGATCACCGTAGGAGGCCTATGGACCGTACTGGTGAACAAATATTTGATATGGTCAAGGATCTAAAAGTAATCTTTGGAAAGGGTCCTGGAGGACTAAAGGTTCCAGATGACGCAAACGGGCACGCACCCATGTGGAAGAAGAAATCTATATTTTGGGAGCTACCATATTGGAAAGTCCTAGAGGTCCGATCTGCAATCGACGTGATGCACGTGACGAAGAATATTTGTGTGAACCTGCTAGGCCATTTGGGCGTGTATGGGAAGAAAAAAAACACAACGGCAGCACGGGAGGACCAGAAACGTTTGAAAGAACGAGACGGCCTGCTTCCAGAACATTATGACGGTCCGGCCAGCTATGCTCTAACCAAACAAGAGAAAGTGATATTTTTTGAATGTCTGAGCAGTATCAAGGTCCCGTCTGGCTTCTCGTCGAATATAAAGGGAATAATAAATGTGGCACAACAAAAATTTCAAAACCTAAAGTCTCATGACTGCCATGTGATTATGACGCAATTGCTTCCGATTGCATTGAGGGGGCTTCTACCGGAAAATGTTCGAGTACCCATTGTGAAGCTTTGTGCATTTCTCAATGCAATATCTCAGAAGGTAATCGATCCAATGATCCTACCAAGACTACAGAATGATGTGGTCCAGTGTCTTGTCAGTTTTGAGTTGGTGTTCCCCCCATCCTTTTTCGATGTTATGACGCATGTCTTGGTTCACCTAGTCGAAGAGATTCAAATTCTCGGTCCCGTATTTCTACACAATATGTTCCCATTTGAGAGGTTCATGGGAGTCTTAAAGAAATATGTTCATAACCGTGCTAGGCCAGAAGGAAGCATCTCCAAGGGCTATGGAACCGAGGAGGTCATTGAGTTCTGTGTTGACTTTATTCCTGACATTAATCCGATTGGTGTTCCACAGTCGCGACATGAGGGGAGACTGAGTGGAAAAGGCACTCTAGGGAAAAAAGTATTTGTATGTAGGGACGGACCTTCTTTCAGTCAAGCGCACTACACAGTTCTACAAAATTCCTCATTGGCAGCTCCGTATATCGAGGAACACATGAATATTTTACGATCTGAGAACCCGGTGGAGGATGAGTTCTGGATTAAAGATCAACACACGGCGAAATTCAGCGGTTGGTTGCAAACACATCTCATGAGTAACACCGAAGTTGATGTTGAGCTGTACTTGTTGGCCAGGACACCATCTTCGACTATAGTCACTTTCGAAGGGTACGAGATAAATGGGAATACATTTTACACGATCGCTCAAGATAAAAAGAGCACCAACCAAAACAGTGGTGTCCGCTTTGACGCAACAAACAGCAATGGGCAAAAGGACACATATTATGGTTACGTAGAGGAGATATGGGAACTTGAGTATGGACCTTCTTTTAAGGTCCCTTTGTTTCGGTGCAAATGGGTCAAGCTGAATGCAGGCGGGGTAAAGGTAGACCCGATGTACGGAATGACAACGGTGGATCTGAACAATCTTGATTACAAAGACGAACCGTTCGTCCTAGCAAATGATGTAGCTTAAGTTTTCTACGTGAAAGACATGTCTACCAAACCGAAGAAAAGAAAAAATATGGAAGCGAATACATCAGACGAGGCAAAACGCCACATAGTTCTTTCAGGGAAAAGAAACATCGTGGGAGTGGAGGACAAGACAGACATGTCAGAAGATTATGATAAGTTTGATGAAATTCCGCCCTTCAAAGTCAACACTGACCCAAGCATCACGTTAAGTAATGAAGATTCTCCATGGTTCCGGCGCAAAGTTAAGCAATCGAAGAAAAGGAGGAATAATACAACAGATGGGAATATTGGTGATGTGTAATCCAGGAATGATATTTATGAAATATGAGGTCTTTATCACAAACTATGTTGTTGAAATGACCATAACTTGGTCATTTGTCTTGAAACTTCTAGATGTTCATACATGATAGACCTTTTTTGTTAAGACTTTTTTTGCAAATTTTGTCAGAAATCAAGTTGATCATTTTTCATAGCAACAAGTACACATATAAGGTCCCATGCCAAATGATTTCCTTTTTTGAAGTGTTTATCACATTATTTCATTTTTCGGTAAAAACGATCAAAACGGTCGCGGTGACAATTCATCGAAAGATGTAATATTTTCTAGAACTATCAACGTTTCTGTGATATAACCACTAGTTGTGTACCTTAAAATGATTTTTCCAAAAACTTCAGACCAAACTATTAAACAGTTGTAGATAAAATTTGAATTACTTTCGAAAAATCGACATAAACTCAATTAACTAGGGAAATTAGGTAGAAATCAAAGAAAAACCTAATACTTGGGGATTATCCATCATATGTGGACTAGTTTCCATGAAAATTAAATGGGTGCCATTTTACATCATATTTTTGGTACTTTGTTCACAAAAAAAGTCATTTTTTGCACTTAAAAAAATGGAAAATGATATTTATGAAAATAATTTCAAGAATTCCTTTGGCATGACTGTTTCTTATACCAATATGCACCTATTTGTGGAATAGAGATTTGTACAAAGTTTTAGAAACTAATTAGTTAAAAGAAAATAGATATAAAATAACTTTTATTTTAAATGTTACATTTTTAAAATGTCAATATTCTTTGTAATTTGTTGAAAACATGTTCTTGAATATAAATAATTTTTTTACAAATTATTAGAAACTAATTTTACTAGTTTTAGACAATTACATCAGTAGATATACAAAAACAGAAAACAGAAAATAGAAAAGGGAAATAAAATACAAAAAACACCTTCAGTACCGGTTGCTGGTTGCAACCGGTACTAAAGGTTTTCGTTTCGCGCCAGTTTTCTGGGCGGCGAATCGACAAACCTTTAGTACCGGTTGCAACCAGCAACCGGTACTGAAGGACCTTTAGTACCGGTCTGTGGCATGGACCGGTACTAAAGGGTGTTGCATTAAATGCCTCACTTGCCCGATCGGGCAGTTCATCTTCTCCAGACGCAGACGCAGAGACGAAGTGCTGCCCGACGGAGACGAGGTGCTGCCCACGCCATCCTCGACTCCGGCCGCTCCCCGACGCCGGCCGCTCCCCGACGCCCGGCCGCTCCCCCACGGTGAGTCTCCTCCCTCCCTCCTTCTCACTGTCGCTAGGTTGCTAACCCTAGATAAGAAGGAGCCGCCGCCGCTAGGAGTGTCCCCGCCGCCGCCGCTAGGAGTATCGCCGCCGCCGCCGCTAGGAGTGTCGCCGCCGCCGCCACATTAGGTCACAACACAGAGCACGGCGGCGTCTTCATTGATGTCCGGCTCCTCCCTCTCGTACGCAATCGAGGGGCGCAAGGCAGGGGACGGGGAGCCCCATTGTCATGCCGCCGCCGCCGCTAGGAGTATCGCCGCCGCCGCCGCCGCTAGGAGTGTCGCCGCCGCCGCCGCATTAGGTCACAGCACAGAGCACGGCGGCGCCTCCATTGATGTCCGGCTCCTCCCTCTCGTCCGCAATCGAGGGGCGCAAGGCAGGGGACGGGGAGCCCCATTGTCATGCTGACGTCAGCATGACGTCAGCCCATTTCTATAAAAAAAAACGCTATTGTTTTTAGATTATTTGTTAAATAGAGTGTTAGATTATTTGTTAAATAGAGTGTTAGATTATTTGTAAATTCACACAAATAGAAAATGAAGTGTAAGACTTTTTAAATAGAGTGTTAGATTATTTGTTAAATAGAGTTTAGGACATTTTATATAGGGTGTAACATTATTTTAGAATTGCTAGAAAAAATGGTACTGTTTTTAGATGAATTCTTAGGAAATGCTATTGTTATTTATATGAATGCTATTGTTATTTATATGAATGTTATTGTTACAATATTTATGTAAATGCTATAGTGTTAGCAAAAAGCAGGAGGGGAGGAGGGCTACTGCTTTTTTGCTACTGTTTTGGAGAGAAGATTATAGTTAGTGTGTGTATTTTTGATGCAAAGTACTTATCCAATTTTATTTGATGCAAAGTACTTGCAATTTTTGCTACTGTTTTAGGAAGTTTCTAAATTTTGGCCGATGATTAGATGGTTGCACGTTGCATCTTCAGGGAGGTGTGAGTGAACCATGTTGTCTGAACATATATGCAATGTTCATTTCACGTTGTTCGCTGACATCATCCCTGAAGCAATTCTATATGAGGCCTTGCTGTCTGTTTTGCAATGTTAGGAAGTTTGTAAAATTGGATTAATAGTGTAGATGCAAAGTACTTGTGCAAAATACTTGTGTAATTTAGGGTAATTTTATGGATGCTACTATGTAATTTTATTTGATGCAAAGATTATAATGCTACAATGTAATAAATAGCGTGGATGCAAGTGTTGAAATTTGTGAATGAAAGTGTTAGAATTTGTGAAATAGTATTGTGAAAATGCAACCACAATTTCCCGCGGCAACGCGCGGGGAATGCAACCACAATTTCCTCAATGCAAAGTACTTGATTTCGTCGATCCCTCGCCTCACCGTTATAACTTGACATCATGTAGGAATCTCGCCGTCTATCCCTCGCCTCACCGTCGTCCTTTCTGTGACCTTCCCGAGTCTCGTTGATCCCGCGCCTCACCGTCGTTCCCGAGCATCCCCTCGTGCCCTCCCCCGCGGTGAGCCTCTACCGTGCGCACATGTTATTTCTTTACAATAATGCCGCCGCCCGATTTGGCACTAAATTGTTCTATCTTTTTTTTTTGTATTAGTTAAGCTATGGACGGCAGAGCAGGGGAAGATCAATTGTTCGACATCATCAGAGATGGTGAAGATGATGGATCGCAATATCTTAACATGTCCGGTGGTGAAATGGAGGACGAGGAGATTTATAACTTAGAAGCTCATCCATCCGCCTCGAACAATAATGCCGATGAGAATGTAGCGCAGAATACCGACGAGGTATACATAGCTTATGGTGATAAATTAATGATTTGATATGTGTACATATACATGTTTTAACATAATATTTCTTCTTTTAGCCCTCCGGATCGGGATCGAGCAAGTCTGTTAAAAGAAAACGAGGCCCGGCCAAAAAGTTAAAAGAAGAAAGATTTGATATCGAAGAAATCTCTGAAATTGGCGAACCGATTGCTCCGAAAGAGCACGCACGTAAATTTGTGAGTCAGTGCGGAGTTATTGTTCGGGACAACATTCCGATCACCATCCGAGAATGGCACAAGCCGAAGGGTGGAGGAGAGAGTTTTGTGTCAGATATTTGCAAGAGGGAACTTCTGAAGTCCGTTTTCCACAATTTCGCCCTACCGACAGGCCTCGGAGATGCCGAGAAAAAGAAAGTCTTCCAGTGGACTCTAAAGAAAATGGCCGAACAATTCATGAACTACAAGAAAAGGTTATACCAGCAATTCATCAAGACAAAGAAAACCCCTAATTTTGAAGACGTACAGTACAGGAGGATAAGAGATCAGTGGCAAGAATTCAAGGACTACAAGGAATCAGAAGAAGCTCTGGAAAAGTCGGCGAAAAATAAGTTGAATGCCGACAAAAAGCAATATTTCCAACGTTTGGGGCCAGGTGGCTATAAGACCGCCATTCCTAAGTGGCAAGAGAGGGACGCCAAGTTAATTGCTGCCGGGGTCACTCCAAGTACATCAAGCTATCCCGCAAGGGCGAGACATTGGGCGTACAGCGTCGGGCTGGAGCCCGACCCACAGACAGGGAATCTTGTGTTGAAGGAAAAGGTTAAACCAGGCATAAAGCCCGAAAGAGAAAAAATTCGGAATAAAGCCAAAGAACTTGATGATGCAGTAGTTGCCGCTCGGGAGGGAAGGTTCGCGCCCAATAGAGAGAAGGACGAGCTGTCACTCGCCCTCGGGAATCCTGAACACACTGGGCGAGTACGAGGCGTGGGCGTCGTCCCTTGGAAGGTTGGGTTCCCCGAGCATAGGGACACCTACAGGAGTCGCGACAGGAAGAAGAAACAGGAGGCAGAGAAATATCAGCGGTTGGAAGACATGATAATAGACCTGCGACATGAAATGAGGCAGAAAAAGGTATCTGAGCCGCAGGAGGACCAACTTGATATGGCATCTCAGCGGAAAAGCAGCGTGGCTTCCACACAAAATGTCCAGCCTGATGACGCAACATACCCCGTGGATCAGATTCAGGGGCGAACAAACTGTGAGCTGCACATCAAGATGAGGAACCTATCCATAAAGGTGGCGGTCGGCTTTGCTTTAGAGAATATACCCGGAGCAACCCTTCATGGCGGTCAGATTCCAGCTGGCTACGCGCGAGTCGGGGTGGACGAAATTATGAACGGATTCGAGGACCTAGAGCTTGACTTTCCTGGAGCTGAAGGGGAGACGACACTGGGAGAAGTGTTGCGCGGAATCATTCTATGGAGAAAGGAACACATCGTGTTTCCTGGAGAATCGACGCGTAGGCCACCAACCCCTCCGAGTAGCAATCAACCTCCAAGTCCACCCCGCATTGAAAATATGGACACCGAGAGGGAACCCAGCGCGACTCCATCTCCCCGGTGCGCGAGTCCAACCCAGCGGGAGTCCACCCCGGAGCGTGCAAAGAGTCCACTCCAGCGGGAGTCCACCCCGGAGCGTGCAAAGAGTCCACTCCAGCGGGAGTCCACCCCGGAACTTGCAAAGAGTCCACTCCAGCGGGAGTCCACCCCGGAGCTTGCAAAGAGTCCGCCCACCGGCAATAGGACCTTCTCAATGAGGCAGAAGATGCTTGCCGGTGCGTCGAGTGGTGCTCCAAAGGACACCTACAAGTACGGGCCGTCGTTGAAGGATCTTCCGGTGTTAACTTACCACCGGACCGTTGAGGAGAATGCTCCCTTGGTCAAAGCTCACAATGCCGCACACTTTGCGAAGAAAGTGCCCGAGCCAAAACAGGTACAAAACCCTAAGGGTGTTAAACACTTTTTAGACATCGTCTGTGATCCTGACCGTAGAACTTTGCCTGATAACTATGAACGCTCTATCTCGAAGAGTTTTGACACGCAAGAGGAGAATAAAAAGAAAAGGGTCGCTGCACAGAAGAAGAAGAAGGGGAAAAAGGTTCCCCAGCTCGGAGAACAGAAAGTACAGTCGGTCGCCCCGCTGAAGGTTCAGACAGACAAGAGTCCCAACGTTGGGACAAATGTTCCTGTTACTGACTACATGGACGATGATGCAATTGACGCACTTTTCCCCAAGTCGACTGAGATAGCACGGACGTTTGTCTACGGGAAAGATCTTCTCCCTAGTGATGAGATGGTGCGTCTAGCTTTTCAAATGCGGAGATTGCATGACTGGTACATGAAGGTTGCAAAGGACAAGCAACTCGTGTTTTACGTGACATACCGAGAAGACCAATTCTTCGTCAACCACGAGATATGTATCGAATTTGATGAATTATGGCAGTTATACAACCGGCGTGCTCTCGACGCAACTATCATGAGTTGCTATGTTCTGTAAGTGTTTTTTCTAAATGTCTAGCTGAGCATGTAATTATCCTCACTAATTGAGCCTGTAATTATCTGCACTATATTCTTTCGTATGCTATTATATATGCAGGTGGATGCTTATCGAGTGCAAAAGGAAAAGACTCTGGGAAGTTGGGTTCATTGACCCATCTATCGTTAACTGCAAAAACTTAGAGCGGAAGCCCGGGGACTGCGAGGAGGCATTGTTGAGGTCGCTATTGAGCCAAACACATGCGGCAGATATACTTCTTCCTTACAACTTCAAGTGAGTGTGACTGTCTTCAACACATTTCTATATTGCTAATGACTAGATGTTAAGTTTAATTGATGAGTTATATTCATGCCTCACTATATAAACGTGTGCAGCTTCCATTGGATTCTACTGGACATTATCATTGACAAGGGATTAGTTGAAGTATTTGACTCATTACGCAAACCACAATCATACTACCAGGACTTGATTGACATGCTTCAGAGGTAATTTCAACCATTAACCCCATTTCATGATATCAAGTAATCATAACACATTTATTCATTTGCTTTTGTGAGTAGGGTTTGGAAAATATTCATCAAGAGAGAGAGGGGTGAATGGAAACCAGAGCTGACTATTAAACATATTGATGTAAGTGTGCTACTATTAAACATAGTCTCTTTAATTCATCATCATTTTGAATTATTATTTAATTAAGTTATATTCTCGTAAAGACCATGAAGCAGCCTCCGGGAAATGAATTATGTGGATTCTACGTCTGCGAGTTCATGAGGACCTTGAGCGTTGAGCAGGCGTCGCGTGAAAAAAGAATGGATGTGAGTGTGACTGGCTTGTACTATATTTCAATCTTATTATGATTTGATATATATATATACACACACAACTAATATATTCATATTGATCTCGTTTAAAGCTTAACGACAAGCGGAACGCCATCCTACCACATCAGCGCGTAGAAGCAATTCAAGAGGAGATAGCGGGATTTATCCTTGAGGAGGTCATGAATCCAAAGGGAGAATACCATAATCCTAAATATAGCTATGCCATATGAAAGAGGAGGATGTATGACATTATTGCGATCTCTATACACCGGATTGTATATATGTATATATGTATGTAATAACGTAGTATGAATATGTCCTATATCTAAATTATATTATATATCAACGTTTACCGTATGTAGTAGCGTAGAATACATATACGGAAGTATATTACGTATGCATCAACGTGTACCGTGTATATATATAATACCGTATGAATGTATAACAGTAGATGAAAAAGAAAACATAAAATAAAATTGCAGTGAAGAAAAGAAAACAGATAACAGAAAAAAAAAAGGAAACGAAAAATAAATTGCAAAACCCTTAAAACCTAAACCCTTTAGTACCGGCCGGTGTTACCGACCGGTACTAAAAGTTCTCCGCACGAGCTCGAGCCCCACGCCCACGTGGGGGCCCTTTTAGTACCGGACGATAAGAAACCGGTACTGATGCTGGGGGGGCATCAGTCCCGATTGCGCAGTACCGGTTGCGAAACCGGTACTGATGCTCCTCCCCGACCGGTACTAAAGAGCCGTTTTCCACTAGTGCTTATATGCGGAACGCATATTTGAGTGGGAGCTAAGTAGCTTTCCTTGATCTTATATGCGGAAGGCATATTTGAGTGGGAGCTAGGTGTCATTCGTGATTTTGTATGTAACGACATATTGAATGACACAGATCCTCTAGTAGAGTGTAAAGGATTATTTAAGTGATTAAATTTTCTATGAAACAAGTTAGGAGTATTAGGCATCCAATCTATAATTGTATAGATCGTAAGGGGCTTAATAACATTAGGTCGGAATATTTCCTAAGTTAAGATTCTGAAGTGTTTCAGAATAGAACAAGCGAAGAAGATTGTTCTTGCTTGTATGACTAGGTAAAATATTAAGTTTATCTCGGCATTTTCAGTGATAGCTGATGAAAGAAAATGATGTTCGACATCCTCTATGCCTCAGACATAGATTCTATCAGACTGAAAGCTCGACTTGGTGTGACCCACGTTCTTGGTTGAAGAACGGGTTCTAGAGTGATCCTTGTGTGGATCAATGAACAAATGTTAAGTATATTCTTCAGTGTCTGTGAGAACTGAAGATATGTTTTCTGGTAAAGGGTAAGAGTAGAAAGACAACTTGCCATAAATCGGTTACGATGATGCAAGTTGTGACACTGACCCATACGACTAGAAATCTCATATAGGAGATGTCCTTTGTTTTGAAGAAAGACATGGTTAGTTTGCGAAGTCGAAGATGAATGCACTGTCGCATAATCTACGTAGGTATAGAAATATATGGCAACTTCAGAAGTAGCAAGTATGATTGGACTGAACAGTTTTCCGAGCATATGTGGTTCGCCTTAATAGATCTCTTAGACTTTTAAGGCCCATGCTACGCGAAGGTTCGAATCTCACTCCATCCACTAAGATATATTTCACCGTCATCGTAAGATACGGGATAATGTCAAACTAGGTGACATAGAAGTGTTGCAAAGCACATAGGTCTCAATGTGTGAGATCTATTGACTGTATTCCTCTTCCACAAGACAAGCATGCACCAAGATGCTATGGGTGTTGAGCTTTTACCAAGTTGTAAACTAGATTAAGTGTTACTCTAGTGCAAGTGGGAGACTGAAGGGAATATGCCCTAGAGGCACTTAATAAAGATAGGATATTCCCAATTGTTCATTATATGTTTTATACCATGCTATAACTGTATTAAGCGGAAACATTAATACACGTGTGGTAGATAAACAACCAGGTTCCTAGTAGCCTCTACTAAGACTAGTTCATTGTGCGATTGATGATCGAGGTTTCACATGGCGTCAGTTGGCAATGGAGTCATGTCATTGGGAGAATGACGTGATGGACATACCCATAATTTGTAGGACGTAGTCATTAACGCCTTCGACCGTGAGATCAACTCTTATTGTTATTCCTGGAAGATACTTTGATCGCACCAAACGTCATATCTTATATAGTGTGACAATAACGGTGATACTTTTGGGTATCGGAAGGGGGTAGTTGAGACGAGGGGTCAAGAGCGGGATTTGCCAGTCCGTATAGCCGGATAGATACTCTAGGGCCTACTCGGTGAGATTATGTCAAAAGAGTTTGCAAACATGTGACTGGGTCACCAGCTGACATAAGATCATAGACGAGTAGAAGATAGTGTTGTCAGTAACGAGATCATGCTAGGTATGGAGATATCTATGAATGAGTCTCGGACACGCTAAGTATCGCTATGGCAAAAAGGTTTAAGACTCGACGTCCAGGTTTGATAGATGAAAGTCATTCGTTATATCACAGGGGTTAATTCATGGGGTCCAGGCCTACGAGTTAATCATTGATCGGAGAGGGGTCTCGATCATGTCTGTTATTATATCGAACCGCTAGGGTAACACACTTAAGGGGTTTCGACAAGACAACCGGAAAGGAAAGAGATCACCGGGAACGTCCCGGGAATGGTCCGATGGAGATCGGGCAGCGACGAAATAGTTTTCGGAGATAGAATAAATTATATATATTATGTTTGATATTAATTAGTGTAATTAATGTTTAAATATGATTTTATATATTTATTTTCGAATTTATTTAGGCTGATTTCTCTAAATGGGCCTTCTGGTGGAAAGAAGGCCCATGGGGGGAAAAATCCCCAAGGGAATTCGGTGGGGGGGGGGCATGGAGGCCGGCCTAGGTGGGCCAAATGGGGTCCACCAGGGCCGGCGCACCAAGCCTAGCCGCACCAGGCATGTGGGATAGTCCCACATTGCCTGGTTGGCAAGGTTGGCTCCCCCCGGGAGCCTATATAAGAAGGGGCACCCCTGGCCTTTTAATTCACCAATTTAATTCTCTTATTTCTCCTCGATTTCGTGATTCCCTTTGTCGGAGTTGCGCCGAGGAGGATGAGGGGATCTCTCTCCACCATAGCCCGCTGCCGTGCTGCTGGTGTTCCGGTCCAAGTCTTCCGCTGCTCGTCCTGGACTGGAGCTTCGGAGGCCGTCGTCTCCACCGTATGTGTGTGACGCTCTGCGAGGTGCCACGCTAGTGGTGCTGGGAGGTCGGCTTCCTCCACCCGACCTCGAGGTCATCTTCGTCGGCTTCGTCGCGCCAAGTTCTTCGCGACCCAGAGGTCGGCTACGTCGTCTTCGTCGTCAACGCTTGTGCGGGAGCGTAATCCCCGCTTTCGGTCTACGAGGGTATGTATTCCGATCCCCCTGCGTACTACTATATCTGCATAGTATAGATTCTGGCTAGTTTTTGGTTATCGCGGTTAGGAAAAATTATTGTTTTCTGCCTGCGATCCCCTTCAAACTCACCTTATTATTCTTCACCAAACTGTTCTTGAAGATTCCCTTTTTCTCAGTTCTGCACACATTGTGTTTAAAAAACCATAAATCGAGAAATCAAAATAAGATAATCAGAGAACCGAGGAAACCAGGGAGTAAAACTGAGGAAGAAAGATGATAGTACCGCAAATGAGCAGCCTAGATTGGGGACGGGGTACATCGGCTAAGGAGCGGCGGCTGGTGATGGCCGGTGATCGCTGAACCTGCTGACTTTTCCCCTGTCCTCCATGTATGCTCTCCAGTCTTGGGGAAAAAATAAGATGGGGTCATCCAGGGGGAGGGGGATCGAGATCGGGAGCGGAGCTGACCTTGGGGCCTGGCTTGGTGGCGTGGGGGAGGTCGGCGCCGAGGGATTGGAGGTAGTCGCGGAAGAAGGCGAGGCTGGGGTCGGCGAGGAGTGACGGGTCCTTCCATGCGTCCACGAAGGACCGCAACTCGGCAACTCGCGACGGATCCTCCGTGAGGGCTTCCCACGAGCTGCAGCGCCGCCGGAGGTGACACACCCTCCTTCGTCTCGCGCGAGCTCGCCTCCCGCGGCCTCGTCTCCGCCGCATGGATCCGGCCTCGCCGCCCCGGCGGCTAGCGCGAGGAAGGAGGAGGCCCCGAGCGTCTGCGCGTGAGTCTGTGAGAAAGAGATAAGGCGTGTTTTGCAAGTATGTCCCTGGATTTTACGGAAATTGCGCGTAAGACCCTCCGACCCACGGGACGAAAAAGGATTTGTTGACGTATGGACTGCGGGTTGATTTCCATGTGGATTTGTTGACGTATGGACTGCGGGTTGATTTACATGTTTCTGAGAGGCTTTTTTTACAAAAATGGACCGGCAGACGTCTGGGAAGGCTCCGTCGCCTCTGAACATATATCTTTAGTTAATGGCCCTGGCCCATTACTCTTGTGCCTCCCTTATGTTTCCTTTAGTTGCTCGAAGCCATTCTCAGCAGTCAGCTCCATCCTGTCTCCCCCACCGCGGCGCGACTGCTTCTTCTCTCTGCTTCCGGTGACTCAGATCCAGCCAATCTCATTGCTGTCTTATCTTCGTCGCCGTCGATAGCGGCTCAAGGTTCGTGATTCTATCTGCCTTTCCCCGCATCCCCTCAGCATCTGCCCTAACCGGGGGATCCCATTGTTGTTGCCCAAATCGTACGAGGTAGCTGTTAGTGTTTCCCGATTTCTGCTATGTTCGTGCCCTGATCTAGCCTTTTCGAGTTCTATACCGCAGTTATGATGGCCGTCAGCATCTGCCTCCGAACCGGGTGATCTCGTTTGTTGTTGCCCAAACCGCACGAGGTCGCTGTTAGGGTTCCCTGATTTCTGATCTGCTTGTGCCATGATCTAGCCTTTTCGAGTTCTATACCACAGATAGAATGTCGATTTTGTTAATATTTTTCTCTAGGATTTGTGACCGGGGTTTTGTGAGCGTAGCTACGTTGGTCTTTACTTTGTGCATATCTGCGAGGTAAATTGGTAGCCAACGGGGTATGCACTAGTTCAAATAAGTGAGGTATTTTTTGGTAGCTACTGATTTCAATAGCTGCTCTACACATTTTTTCCGGGTATGCAGTGCTTCTGAGGCTTTTTTCTAGGGTTGTCTGTAGTTGTTCAGACGTGTAATTTGGAGGACGAACTTTCATAGCATTTTCTTCTTTTTGGACTGGCATGGTTGGGTATGTAGTTGGTTCTGGGCAATTAGGGAGTCTGTAGTTTGTTTCAGACATGGCAATGAGGACTATCTACATGGCATTTCAGTTGTACTCTGTAGTTGTAGTTGTTTCTGTACAATTAGGGGTCTCTAGTTTATTTTTCAAACATTTTGAATTGAGGACGAACTACATGCATTTTCTTGTGGGGTATGTAGTTTGTTCTGGGCAATTGGGGTATGTTTGCTGTTTCTTCTCGTACAATTTTTTTTATTCAATGTTATAGATTGACTAGCATTGGTACCCTATCAGGTCTTTTTGCTGGTCTTCACCCGTGGTGGTCTTTTGTTTTTAATATGGCAATGAGGACCATCTACATGGCATTTCAGTTGGACTCTGTAGCTGTAGTTGTTTCTGTACAATTAGGGGTCTCTAGTTTATTTCTCAGACATTTTGAATTGAGGACAAACTACATGGCATTTTCTTTTTGGGTATGTAGTTTGTTCTAGGCAATTGGGGTATGTTTGCTGCTTCTTCTCGTACAAATTTGTTTAATAGATGTTATAGATGGACTAGCATTGGTACTCCATCAGGTCTTTTTGCTGGTCTTCACCCGTCGTGGTCTTTTGTTTTTAATATGGTTATGAACTACTGATCAGTCACTACAGTACAATGAGCTACTATTGTGTCACTACTATACAATACTTTGTTGTCATGTATGATCCATCTCTTCTTAGTCTTTTTTGCTAGCATTCATACTAGAATAAAGTCTTTTGTTTAGTAGTACAGTAGAAGAGAATATGATAAAAAAAATATGGCTTTTAATTTTCCGCAGGAAAGGATATCAGAAATGTCATCTAAAATTTGTCAGAGAGCAAGGAAGTCAGTCATCATTGTGGCTGATGACGAAGACGAAGATGCGTACTGTAGCGGTTGTGTCATACGCAAGGACATGAGTCACATGACCGTCACAGTATTAGTTCCGCATGCTTTTGTCCAAGGGAGAGAGGAGCGCCTGAAGGTCGTGTTTTTTGACAAGAAAGAATTAGTTGCGACAGTTGTTAACGTGCAGGATGCATTTTGTTCGCTCACAACATCATTCCACTCAGCGTGTGCGGAGATCACACTATTACAAGATGGTATTGTTCACCCGGAGCGCACATTTATGTTTGTGCCGACATCTAGCATCTCTAACAAGAAAAAATCTACATATGCCACAGTGGAATGCCTTCAGTCCTTTAAAAAAGACCCGACAATTCTGACACCAAATTCTGCCAACTACTTCCTTGTATCATGTGCTTATTTTGAGAAGACTCGTGATAATATTAATAGATTAAGTGCTGCACCTGTCTTCAGTATGTTGGGGAAGACTGTTGGAATCGTATTGCAAGACTGCCGTCAGGAGATACCCGACCCTGTAACTCGGTTGGTTGAGCTGAACTCTGGAGCTGGGATGAAAGTTGCGCTGAAAGCAACAAATCTCCATGATCTAATGATGTTACTTGACCCGCCATCCCCGCCAAGGACGTGAAGAAAGAGAGGTACATGAACCAGCGCTCCGTCAGGTTTCTCTCTCTCTCTCCAAGTTAACAATGATATTGTTCGTGTCTAGTTTTTGAATAGCTTAGTTAATTGAAGTTTTCATCAGAGCTTTCGTGTTTTGAGGTGTGAAGAACTGTGAATGGTAAACATAATGCTTAACTGCAATATGTACACGTCTATAAATATATGAACTCCGTGCTGTTTTCGAACAGTCCAGTAAGACATGATAGTAGAAGTGGAATGAAATAGACAGTAGATCATATATTATTCGTTTGATTTCACCTAAGCTTTTAGGGAAAATGTCTCACTGTCTAGCTCTTATTAGCAATAAACTGGTTACATATATGAAGAACTTTTTTTCAGTGAGATTACTGTCCTTATTTTGGTGATGGCAATGGCAAATGGTCTGGGTAATTTTGTGATGAAATAGGGTTGGTAAGCGAGAAAAACTCGTCATTTTGTAAGAACTGGTTCTACCCGTCAAGTGAAGAGCAATGATTTGATCTTTCTTTGCACTAGTTGTTTCCTGGCAGTAGGGATTAGTGAGTGCCTCATACATAGCCCCACCCATGTACACAGTTGCAAGTGAAGGTTGATTGCATTTTGATTGTGTTATCTTGTGCCCTTGTAGCAGATTCTTAAAAAAGCGAAGCGTGTAAATCTTTGTGAATGAAGCTCCACAGAAATTGTACCTTCATTGGACCCAGCCATGAAGTTCACAGCTAATGTTCATTTCTCTGAATTATTATTGTCAGACTGTCTCTCTAGTAGTAACAGTCTGTGCTTTCATTTTGCTATTGTCGAACGTATCTAATAATATTTCCTCAATAGGATGTATGGAGGGCAAGAAATCTCCGAGGAGGCGGTGGGCTTTGTCGGGAGCATGCTTGAGATTGTTAGGCGACCATTTAGCTTACCCACTATGGCTGGTCAGTGCCTGTAGAGAGAAGCTCCTGATGAATGCATCACTACCTTTTTTTACTTATGTCTTTAATTTGCAAGACCTTAGTAAGTGCAAACCTATCTTGCTGTGTGTTTTTACCTTCACACATACAAACTTACTAGTTTCTCATAGCTCGTCAAGTCTAAGAGCTTGGCTTCTGATTATGTGTTATTGATACCATTCTGCTGGTGTAGTAGATAGTCGCTGCCAATCTGATCTGAGTTTGTAAATTCTGGAAATGCTACTAAGACTTTGAAATGCCCAAACCATCATGTGAGCGCTTTACGTTGCTCTGAATTATTTTTTGGTGACAATCTCGGGAATTGAATGAGTGAAGCATATTTTCATCCAAGTTTGTTTCTCATGTGTATATAGCTTCTTTGTGGTTTGAAAGCTTGGCGTCTGATTCTGTGTTAACCATACCATGCTGCTGCTGTAGTAGATTCGTTTTTTTTTTTTGGGGTCAAGATCTCGGAAATCGAAGTATGTCTCTGCAGGATAAGTGTGCCACCGAAGGTGATCTGGCGGTGGGCAGGGCCGCGGGGGTGATCATCGCCTACTCTGCTCTCGTTCTCCAGAGACGAGTTAATTGATTAGATATGCACTATGTTGACAAACCTGAGAAACTAACATAGCACAAGCAAACCAGCCTTGCTGTTTTTACTTGGTTTGACAAAAAAATGTTGGGCCTGGGCCACTAGGGGCGCTGAAACTGGGCTGACTGGGGGCACTGGTACCGGGCTGACTGGGGCATCTCACCCTGCAAGTGGACGCGCTCACGGCGGCCCACCATCACCCCACCTGTACCCAAAAGTCTAATTGTCGCTACTACTTGTCTACCTAAACCTGTAGCTGCTAACCTGTGTTCACTTCGCCCAATATAAACCCACCAAGGCACCAGCTTCAGCTTCGTTAGACAAGTAGATAACTCTCCTAACTCTCCGCGTAGGAGAGCAGAAGCAGAGCTCGCATCGCTCACCTTGGGGTCGCCCTCCTTCTTGAGCAGGAGCTGCGCGAGCATCTCGGTGCACTCGGCATACCGGCGGCTCTGGAACAGCACGGAGGCGTCCCGCGCCATGGCCACCGTCGCAGAGAGCATCCTGTCCTCCTCCGCTGCCGGCGCCTCCTTCGAGGCCGCGAGCTCCATCCGCCGGATCTCGCCCGGGCGGGGGCCAATAGCTCCTGTACGACATTTTTCCTGTGAATTGGAAGGAGTGCACCGTTTTAGCGAAGAATAGCTCACATGCTATGTCTGTTCGACCTTTTATTGCTCTGATGCGACATGCCCGTCAAGTCATGTTCCCCATGCTGTTAACATGGTTTGACCGTTGTTTTCTCGAGTGGGACCCACACGCGTGAGGAAAACCGTCACTGCCACGTGCAGCTCGCTCACTCTGTCGCTCCTCGCTAACTCTGTCTCGCCGTCTCGGTCTCTCCGGGATCCCCCGCTCACTCTGTCCAGTCGCGGCGGCAATGGAGCGGGCGAAGCTAGCTGCGTCAAAGAAGCGGGGGATTCGAGCTGCGGCAATCGAGCGGGCGAAGCTAGCTGCGGCGAGTGCGCGGGCGGCGAGGGCGCGGGCGACCGGAGCTCCGGCAATGGAGTCGAGGAAGGACGGCGGATGGGGTGGTAAGGGTCCACGGTCGCCGAGGCGACTGGCGGCCCGGTATGTGTGCCGCACCTACAAGATTTCAGCTTACCAGGTACTGAAATCGGCATGGAAGCGCCGCGCTGTTTCACCGCCGATGAAGAGGACGAGGTTTGCGTCGTTGCGCAAACTTGTTGCAGGCGAGGAGAGCAGCTCGGGCGAGGAGAGCAGCGGCTGGGGCAAGGAGAGCAGCGGCTGGGGCGAGGATAGCAGCTCGGGCGGGAGCAGCAGTTCAGCCGCGGTGACCCTTGGGGCGTTCAGCCTAGCTGCCGGGATGGCGGCGGAAGCTTTGGTCTGCTCCGATACCCTCTGCGAGATGAAATGGAGGTAGAAGCTTAGGTCTGCTGAGCCATGGCGGAGGGGAGATTTTGCTGCAGAGCCATGACGGAGCCATGACGGAGGCAAGGTGAATTTTGTTAGGTGTTTGCCCAGCGCTTGGCAGCGGTGTGGTGGTAGTTCTTTTGCGAAATCAGTATGTAAGCAATACGTCGAACACCTTGGAGGCGTGCTCTGGTCGTGCTCTGGACGAGAAATGGGCACGTTCCGGTAGGTTGAACCTAGTTTTTTTAGGTGAAACTTTGTCTCCAAAATGTAAATTATTCAGTTCCTTGTGCTAAACCTTATAAAGGTGGTAGATTTTTCGCAAATAGAGGCATAGCCTACTGGTAAAGGGTTGATGATACCTTTGCCCACCTAAGTTCGAGTCCCCTTGCTCACAATTTAGGTGTTGCACATTATATGTCATGTCCAATATCTCTGTGGGTCTGGCGTCTCATTATTATCGATATTATCGATAATAATGAGTTGTCACATCCATTGAAATATTGTACTTGGCCATTTTTTTTTTTGAATTTGCGAATGTTTATAATAGTTTGATTCAACTTTGAACATTTGAATTCAACCTTGAACCAAAATTCAACTTTCAATATTTGTGCTAGACTTGGATGTTGCAATGATTATATACAATTATGTAGTTGGTTGGTATTATTTTGAATTTGTGAATGTTTTTAATAGTTTGATTCAACTTTGAACATTTGAATTCAACCTTGAACCAAAATTCAACTTTCAATATTTGTGCTAGATTTGGATGTTGCAATGATTATATACAATTATGTAGTTGGTTGATCTAACTTGGTCATTCCAATTTATAATCCTGCAATTATTCACATTGGTTCTCCAAAATGAGCTACAAATGAGCCCCAAAAATAGCCCAGACAACCCCATTTGTAAACTTGTCATTTTTTCGACTTTCTCCAAATGATCTCAAACTCTAGGAGATGTTAGTACATGATAAACTAAGCCCATGTGCCAAAGGGTTTCATTTTTTGAGTATTTTTTCACTTTTTCTCATTTCTTACAAAAAGTGGTCAAACCGGAAAGCATGGCTACTCATGTAAGGTGGTCCAATTTTCAGAAACTATTGATGGTTCTATGTTGTAACCACTACTTGTGTACCTTAAAAATCATTTTTGCAACAATTTCAGAGCAAACTATCACATAGTTGTAGTTCAAATTTGAATTACTTTCAGAAAATTGACATAAAGTCAATTAAAGAGTGGAATTTAGATAGAAAGCATGGAAAATTGACATATTTAGGGATTATCCATCAAATATGTACTACTCTTTGTGAAAATTAAATGGGTATCATTTTGAACCATATTTTATGTACTTGCTTCACAAAAAAAATGATTTTTAGCACTATAACAATGGAAAAAAATATTTATAAAAAGAATTTTGAAAATCCCTTTGGCAAAGTTGTTTCTCATACCATGACACACATATGTGCTGAATATGGGAACTTTATCACAAACTTTGACATGATGTTTATCTTACATTGGACATTTGGCTTGAAACTTATGTATGTTTGTAGATGATTGACATTTTTGTGAAGTATTCTTTTGAAAAGTTTGTCAAAACTCAAGTTTATCATTTTTCCTATGAACTAGTACATATAAAAGGACTCCATGGCAAAGGGTTTCATTTTTTGAGTATTTTTTCACTTTTTCTCATTTCTTTCAAAAAGTGGTCAAACTTGAGAGCATGGCTACTCATGTAAGGTGGTCCAATTTTCAGAAACTATTGATGGTTCTATGTTGTAACCACTACTTGTGTACCTTAAAATCATTTTTGCAACAATTTCAGAGCAAACTATCACATAGTTGTAGTTCAAATTTGAATTACTTTCAGAAAATTGACATAAAGTCAATTAAAGAGTGGAATTTAGATATAAAGCATGGAAAATTGTCATATTTAGGGATTTTCCATCAAATATGTACTACTCTTTGTGAAAATTAAATGGGTGTCATTTTGAACCATATTTTATGTACTTGCTTCACGAAAAAAGTGATTTTTAGCACTATAAAAATGGAAAAAAAAATTATAAAAAGAATTTTGAAAATCCCTTTGGCAAAGTTGTTTCTCATACCATGACACACATATGTGCTGAATATGGGAACTTTATCACAAACTTTGACATGATGTTTGTCCTACATTGGACATTTGGCTTGAAACTTATGTATGTTTGCAGATGATTGACATTTTTGTGAAGTATTCTTTTGAAAAGTTTGTCAAAACTCAAGTTTATCATTTTCCTATGAACTAGTACATATAAAAGGACTCTATGCCAAATGGTTTCATTTTTTGAGTATTTTTTCACTTTTTCTCATTTCTTTCAAAAAGTGGTCAAACTTGAGAGCATGGCTACTCATGTAAGGTGGTCCAATTTTCAGAAACTATTGATGGTTCTATATTGTAACCACTACTTGTGTACCTTAAAATCATTTTTGCAACAATTTCAGAGCAAACTATCACATAGTTGTAGTTCAAATTTGAATTACTTTCAAAAAATTGACATAAAATCAATTAAAGAGTGGAATTTAGATAGAAAGCATGGAAAATTGTCATATTTAGGGATTATCCATCAAATATGTACTACTCTTTGTGAAAATTAAATGGGTGTCATTTTGAACCATATTTTATGTACTTGCTTCACAAAAAAAGTGATTTTTAGCACTATAAAAATGGATTTTTTTTTATAAAAAGAATTTTGAAAATCCCTTTGGCAAAGTTGTTTCTCATACCATGACACACATATGTGCTGAATATGGGAACTTTATCACAAACTTTGACATGATGTTTATCACAAAGTGATTTTTAGCATTTATTTTATGTTTATTTACATTTTTTGAACCATCAATGTGCACTGGATTTGCATTTATTTTTAGCATTTTGGACCATATCTTATGTGCACTGGAACTGCATTTATTTGATGTTTATTGAATATTTCATGAATATTTCGAATTCGGCCAAATTCAAACCAAATCAGCATTTAAACAACAACAAAGAAAATGTCAATCGCCTAGGCCCAACGCGACGGCCCAGAAAATGTCAATTGTTTCCGGATGGTTTTTTTTGGCTGCATTTTTGCGACGGCCCAGAAAACACGCCGGCCCATGTCGTACCCTAGCTATTTCTCTACTTATCCACACGCGCAGTCGTGACCTAGCTATTTCCCCATTCCGCATCCTCGCCTCGCCGCCGCTCGCATTAGCCGCCGCCGGTGATCAAATCGAGAGCTCACGCCCGTAGATCCAGCCCCACTGCGCGCCATGTTTAGGAGGGGAGGTCAAGGCGCCGGCCGGGGTGTCCATTCCGGCCGTGGCAACGGCTCCGACGAGGAGCTGAGGAAGAAGAGGCCGGCTCCGGAGGGAGACCCCGCTAGGACCAGGAAGGTCGTCGTCGCTTCGGACGGCGCTTGTAAACGAGGCTCGCGAAGGTGGACGAACCTCGGAATGCGGCCTCCGTCTGCGTACGAGCGCCGCGAGCTGGATGAGTACGACCGCCGCATGGCGGCGGCTGGAAGCTCTTCCGGTGCGGGGAGCTCATCCATTGCTCGGGGTTTGCCACCGCTGCCGCCGCCAAAGAGGGAGGAGGAGGAGGAGCAGCAGCGTGCCCAACAGCAGCAGGAGCTCGTACTGCGCAGCGGCCGCCCCCTCCTGGCCGGGGACTTCGTCTCCGACGAGGACCTGCCCTGGGTCACCTTGGAGGTGTTCCAGCGCAGCACGGAGGAGGAGAAGCACCGTCAGATGGAGATGGAGCTCGACGAACGCCGCCTCGAGGTCGGGATTTACAATTCCCTCCACGAGGTCGTCGACATCAGCTCCAACGACTCCGACGACTCCGACGAGGACCTGTTCTGAGCGGCTCCGCCGCCTCGTCGCTGTGGGCCGCCGCGCTCTGCCCGCTTATGTAATAGTCTAGTTGCCGTGTGGCTTTTGGATATAGCAGAATATTAATCTACTGTGTGTTTCATCTTTATTTGTTATGTTTTGGATCTGTCATCTCCATGTTTTGCCTCGTCGGCGTTGGCCGCACTGCCAAAATGTCGCCGGAGAAGAAGCAGAGAAAGCGCGCGCACGGGAAGAGGTTAAACGGTTTCATTGTGGGTCCCACACACCTCCCTTGGTCCCACCTGCCTCCCTCTAATCCTAACTGACTTAACCGTCTGCGATTCACAGCAATGAGTTAGCCAAAAGACATGAATTCGAAGATATGTAGTACCGGAGCTATTCTTCAGAAAAACGTCGCTCTCCTTCCAATTCGCAGGAAAAACGTCGCATGAGAGCTATTGGCCCCCGGGGCGGCGGTTGAATCTGGAGCGCGATGAGAGGACGCCTGAATCTGGGGGGAGGTAGCAGAGGACGATTAGAGCGGCGACAGCGGGGGTGTGCCAGGCTTCTGGCCACGCTGCCCGTCGTCATCGCCATGGAGGCGGCAATCGATACGGCCTGGCGGCGGTAGCGGCTGCGCCGTCAGTGCCCGTGAGGATTTTATTTCTGTCGGTGGGTGTACAATTAGCGAATTCATTAGGATGGGTTTCGTGGCGCCGTGGGCTGCCCGTCCCCACTTACAGGCATAGGGGCCTCGCATGACAGGTATGACAACTTCAGCAACTTGTGGCCTCTGTCACTCTGATGCTGATGATTGGAGGCACTCGCTTCTAAACTGCACCCCTTCTAGATGTGTGTGGGCGCTTCGGGATTATAAATTAGTGGAACATATCCCTATTAGGCCTCGTTCGGTTCCACCGGTTCGCACCCCCGCGTGAGTTAAAACCAGGCGGGATTTGAGTGGTCCGTGGCTGTCACTCCTTTCCCCCCGTGGTTTCAGTTTTTAATCCCTGCCCTTAACTTCTGTTCGGTTACGCTGCGTGGATTGAAGTGGATTTTCGTGTAGCAATACGGACGGACTTTTTTGAACCGTTATTTTCTAGCGTACTTGACCACACAATGAAAATACATCTCATACCGGCTCCGAAATGCAGAGAGTACTTCATACAAGACTATTAAATTTGGTACTCAACAAATCATTCAACAAGGTAATCATATTTATACTTCATACAAATCCATGTTCATAATTCGCACAAGATCATTAGAGACAACATAAGAACTCATCCAGATTCATACTTCGGACAAAGCCAAGTTGACAGATGATAAAAAAGAAAGAATTTTCAAACTCAGGTTCACGCATCATAAGTTGACCTTTACTGGCATCTACCTGATACTACCAACTTGATATTACCTAATACTACCAACCTCATATTGGCAAATTATCCAGAATAAATTATAATCATATTACCATGACACTAGTAGTTCAGCTAGTCAACTAAACCAGCCAGTGAACTAGCAACTTAGTTGGCTCAATCAGAGCTATGATGGCTCAATCAGAGCCTGGAGCAGTGAACTGCACTCAACTACAGGCTCAGATTCATGTGCACTCAACTAGAGTAGGGGACGGAGGGTTAGCATCGGAGAGGCAGTGGAGAAAAAACAGAGACAAAGCTATCTTTGGATCAGTGGTGGGCAGCAGTACCTTGCTGACTTGATTGAGCTGAACGGGAAACAGATCAAGAACGCCCGCATGAACCCTAGAACTAGAGCAAGAGGACGAGCAGAGGGGGAGGAGTTGGGGAATCAAGAGGAGCTTTTACCGGCGAGAGGAATCGTCGTGGGGGAGGACGAGGCTGGAGATGTGCGGAGGCGCCGTCACCTCCGCCACCGTCGGCGACCAGGCGTCGGGATCGATCCGAGCCGCGCTCGCGCTCGCGCTGCCGCTGCGTCGTGGGTTTCTTTCCACGAGTCACGAGAGGATGATTCGATCCACGGGGGAAAGGACGGGGTCGGAGGGGTTTGGGCCGGGTCGAATTCCGCGTCGGGCGTAACCGAAGGCGCGGTTTTGGATGGGCCGGGATTCAATCCAGGCCGGACCGATCCACGCGGGTTGGCAGGTATTCAGACCAGTTCCTCGCCTGGCTGGGCGTAACCGAACGGAGCCTGAGGAGGTTTATCAGAGCCCCACGTCCACTTATGCGTTCATAACGAGATATATCCATAAACTGGACTTTGTGCAATTGAAGGTACCAAACAATACAGCTGCGAGAGTGCAGACGGGACCCCATTCTCCTGTTTTGTTACCACCAATCTAAGAGCAAGTCCAGCAGTTCCGCTAAAATGTCTCCCCTATATGTCTATGTAGGGGACTGCCCTTAAAATAATCTCCCCTAAAACATGTTCAACTCCAGCAGTTCCCCTAAAACATCTCCCCTATTTTTTTTTTATATTTTAAGAATATTGTATAACTAACATGTAAAATCCAACGGCTACCTCTGTAACTGCTAACTTGTAGTGTCAAAAACTTGTCCATCACCAAAATCTGAAAGATAAACAAAAAACTCACGAATATCGGCATATTGAGTGTCAAAAAGCTCACTAATATCGGGATAGGGGAGTCTTCCACCTCCCCTACTAGTAGGGGAGGCGAGCGAACAGAACCGGGGGCGCCTATAAATCGGGGGAGCGTTGAGGGAACTGCTGGGCGGTTGTTTTTGAGCTTTTTCCCCTAAAAAACGTATAGGGGAGGGTTTGCGGGAACTGCTGGACTTGCTCTAAGGTTTTACGAATATAAATGTGGATGCTGCTGTTGCAAGAAATGAGTACAGGGTAAGGATGGCAATTTTACCCACGTGTACGGGTATTCGCGGGTACCGTACCCGTATGGGTAGGGTATGGGCACAATTTTATACCCACGGGCAGTAACCGTACCCTACCCATTAATTCACGGGTAGGGCACGGGTATAATCTCATACCCATGGGTATACCCATACCCTACCCATTTATATATCTTACCCATGGAGATATAATATTCATTCTCGTAAGCTTATGAACCTATGGTAAAATTTTGAACAATTATTAATTTGAGTTGAGATAATTATCATGTACTCAAATATATATACGAATTGAGATAAATATTAATTTTCTTTTATCAATGTGTTATTGATGAATGTGAAATTACATGTAGCATGTGCACTATTTGATCTACCGTTGGGTACCCAACGGGTCTGGGTATCCGCCGGGTATGGGTACGGATAAAGTTTCATACCCGTGGGTACGGGTATGGGTAGAATTTTGTACCCATTGACTATACGGGTATGGGTATGGTATTGCTCTACCCGCCCCATACCCTGCCCATTGCCATCCTTAGTGCAGGGGCGCTGTTGCTGCTATATGCCGTGATGAGGCAGGAATTTTCTCAGGTGCTTCGGCACTTGCGGTTCAAGAAACTGAGGACCCTGCGACTTTGGAAGCCATTGCCAGCTGTGAAGCTTTAGCATTGGCTGCTGATATAAGAGCATCTCCACCGGGGCCTCTAAATCGGTGTCCGGCACCCCCCAATTGGGCCTCCTTTGGGGGTGCCAGAGATATGTCCGGTCAACATTTAAAAGCCGCCCACAGCGGCACTCCCCAAAGGCCCACCCCAAACGCGCGCAAATTGTCGAACACCTCGGGGGCGTTCAAATAGATTGTAGAAAATTTGAAAATTTTCATTCATATTTGTTATATTTTACAAAAGTTAGAATGAATTTGAACTTGGGCGCCTAGGCGCCGTACCCTAAACCCTAGCCCGAGAAGTTGGCCTCCAGCCAGGCCTCGTCGCTGTCGTCGCCGCTGCCATCGTCGTCGTCGTCGTCGTCGTCATCGACCACGATGTAGCCGGAGACGCCGCCGGAGGAGGACCCGTGGCTGGTGGACGCGCCGTCTTGGCGACGCGGTGCACGGCTGCAGGAGGCGCCGCCGGAGGAGGAGAGGCTGCCGCCGTTGCCACCGAGGTGGCGATGGCAGCCATGTAGCCGGGGCTGTCGCGCTCGATGGTGGTCACCGAGTCCGCGATGGCGGCCAGGAACCCCGACGCGTCGCCGTCGTGCTCGTTCCGCAGCGGGGACGGCACGTCGTACCCGTACGAGATCATCTCCACGGGAGGTAGAGGTGTCCTAGCTCTAGGGCGGCGCAGGTAGAGCCGTCCGCGTGGTGGCGAACGCCGTAGTTCGCGGTGTTTGCGGATGACGATGTCGGTGCCTCCTCCTCAACGACAAGGAGGCGAGCGCGGCTCGTCCTTCACCGGGCGGCAGCTGCGGCGCTGCTGCACCTCCTGGTGCCGTGGCCGCACGGGCAGCAGGCGCAACGGGGTGGCGTTCCCCGTCCTTGTGTGCTGGCGCGCGGCGGCGATGGCGGAGCCCACAGTGTGGCCTGTGCCGCCCCACCACTGGTGGTGGCCTTCCGCGTTGTGGCGGCCCGGCCGTCTCGGGCCGTCGAAGAACGCGAGCGCCACCTTCTGCTCGCGCTCGAACCGCCGCAGCCACGCCCCCCAGTTGTTGTCGTTGTACTCTGGGAGGGTGCGCTCGTGCGGGGTCAGCCAGGAGCGGCGCCGCGCGATGTCGCGCCGGATCTGGTCCGGCGTCTCCGGCAGCGCCGGCACAGGGAGGCCGCCGTGGGCGGACGTGCGCCACCTTGTGGGCAGACGCGCGTCCGGTGGCACCAGCAGGCCGTAGCGGTACAGGTCCCACGCCTCTTCGATGGAGACCGTGCGCCCGCTGCGCCTGCTGCTGCCGCCCAACTCCCAGTTGTTCGCCATGGACGCAGTGGGAGACTGGGCGACGGAGGATGTGGGAGAGGGAGAGAACAGAGGGCGGCGTGGGAGAGAGGGCGCCGTGGGAGAGAAGATTTAAGGGCAGAGGAGGGGGCGGTGCGCGAGCATCCGCGGCGGCGTAAATGCGTTGCGTGGAAACGCCGCGACGCCGGCGCGTGGACTACCGCGCACGCTGTCGCCGGCGCTAATGCGACGCGTGCCGGCAGGCCTGCCGCTGCCGTCTCGTCGCATCGCCTCCCGTCTAGTCCCATCGCCTGGGAGACTGCCCGGCGATTGACTGCCATTAACGCGGCGGAACGGCCTCCTGCGCCCCTTTATTAACACGGGCGCGGCGCGTCGTGTGTATGACGGGCGGGCCAGCGCTGTCAGGACCATGCCCGAGGCGATGTCCGGTGATACGTCCAAAACGTATCTACTTTCCCGAAGACTTTTGCTATTGTTTTACCTCTAATTTGTGTGTTTTGGATGCAACTAACGCGGACTAACGCTGTTTTCAGCAGAATTACCCTGGTGTCTCCTTTTTGTGCAGAAATATCAACTTCGGAGAAAAAGCCCAAAAATCAACCAGAAGTTATTTTCCATCCGAGAGGGACCAGGAACCACGAAGACCAAGCGGAGAGGAGGCACGAGGCCTCCACACCACCTCCTGGCGCGGGTGGGCCCTGGCCGCGCCAGCAGGCGATGTGGCCCACTCGGCCGCCTCCTCGCGACCCCCTCGCGGCTACTTAACCCTCCTGACCTAAAAACGCACGGGGGATAGCCACTTTTCTAGAGAACACCACCGTACGCCGCCGCCATCGCGAACCCTAGTTCGGGGACCAGAAGTCTCTGTTCCGGCACCCTGCCGGGACGGGGAATCGAAGGGGATCACCGCCATCGTCATCTCCACCGCCTCTCCATCAACCATCCATGTTTCCCCCATCCATGAGTGAGTAATTCACCGCTGTAGGCTTGAGGGGATGGTAGGGATTGGATGAGATCACTCATGTAATAGCTGTAAGATTGTTAGGGCATAGTGCCTAGTATCCGTTATCGGTGTTTTACGTCATTGTTGCAACTTGTTATGCTTAATGCTTGACACTAGGTCCCGAGTGCCATGATTTCAGATCTGAACATGTTATTGAATCATGATGATAATTATTGTTTTGGATCATATCTATGAGTTGTATACACATATTATTGTCCGAAACCGATGGCCCCAAAGTGACAGCAATTGGGATAACCGGAGGGAATGGCTGTGATATGAGGATCACATGTATTCACGGAGTGTTAATGCTTTGCTCCGGTACTTTATTAAAAGGAGTACCTTAATTGCTAGTAGTTTCCCTAGAGGCCCCGCTGCAAACGGGCTGGCAGGACAAAAGATGATGTGCAAGTTTCTCATTGCGAGCACGCACAACTAAATTGGAATACATGCTTATGATTAGTTAATACTTGGATGCTTTATATTATTTATCTGCAAATGCCTATGCTATGTTATTACATGAATTGTCTTATCCATGCAACGCCCGTTCATCCGTCCCTATGCCTACAGTATTTTAACCCTGCTGTCTACCGTAACCACAATCGATGTCTCAATTCTCCTTCTACTGTTATTTCACTACTGTCTCTGCTATAAAACTGTTGCTATTGATAATCTTCCTCGAGCAAGTCTATTCACAGGTGCAGCTGATCTGACAAATCATCTGTTAAAGCTTATAAATATTCTTTGGCTCCCCTTGTGTCGAATCAATAAATTTGGGTTTTACTTCCCTCGAAGACTGTTGCGATCCCCTATACTTGTGGGTCATCAAGACTATTTTCTGGCGCCGTTGCCGGGGAGCATAGCTTTATTTGTAAGCCCACCTGAGTGTGATATTGTTCGCTGGGATTTATTCATCATGGGAAGAAATACTGATAAGAAGTTTCCCATCGTGCCATTGATGTCTACGCACGCTTCTATTCTCGTAGACAGTGTTGGGCCTCCAAGAGCAGAGGTTTGTAGAACAACAGCAAGTTTCCCTTAAGTGGATCACCCAAGGTATATCGAACTCAGGGAGGTAGAGGTCAAAGATAACCCAATCAAGCAACCCTGCAATTAAGATACGAAAAGTCTCTTGTGTCCCCAACACACCCAATAAACTTGTCAGATGTATAGGTGTACTAGTTATGCGAAGAGATAGTGAAATACAAATAATATGGATGATTATAAGTAGTAATTGCAATCTGTAATAAAAATGGCAGCAAGGAAACATGTAGCAAAACTTGTTGGAAACGGTGTTTTAATGCTTAGAAACAAGGCCTAGGGATCCTACTTTCACCAGTGGACATTCTCAACAATGACATCAAAGTTAAATAAATAAACACTACTCTCAAACACTCTCATGTTGGATAACAAACACAATCCATTGTGTAGGGCTATAAGAGCACCCTCAAAGTCAGAGTAAACTAACACCAACAATGTCATAAAGGAGTCACACACGGTGCACACGCTGTCACCGTTACACACGTGAATAACCCCGGAGTTCATATTAAAGTAACCTCTAGAGTGCATAATAGATAGAGAGTAGCATCACATATTCAACTAGATTACAAAGCTCATGATCACATAAGAGATCACATCATGGGAGAGAGAGATAAACCACATGGCTACCGTAGATCCCGCAGCCCCGGGGGAGAACTACTCACTCCTCATCGTAGGAGTCGGCAACGGCGATGGGGATGGTGGTGGAGTCGATGGAGATGGCTCCGGGGGCAATTCCCCGTCCCGGCAGGGTGCCGGAACAGAAACTTTTGTCCCCCGAATCTCGTATTCGATGGCGGCGGCGCTCTGGAACTCGTGGAGGAAAACGTCTTATTTTTCTAGGGTTTTCTCCTCGGGGGAAATATATGAGCGAAAGGGCGGCTCGAGGGGGTATCCGAGTCGCCCTCATCATCTGCTCGCGCCACCCCCTCCTGGCCGCGCGAGGAGGCGATGAGGAGGCCGTGGGCCTCCTCTGGGCCTGCCCTTCTGGCTCCGTGAGTCTTCTGGCGAAAAAAAAATCTGGAATTTTTCTGGAAATTTCGGAGCACTTTGGTTTTTCGGCCTTCTCTACAATAAACAGACATAAATAACAGAAACTGGCACTGTGGCATCTTGTTAATAGGTTAGTTCAATAAGTGTCATAATATGATATAAAGTGTATATAAAACAATGATAATTGGTATAGTATAAGCATGGAACATTAGAAATTATAAATACGTCGGAGACGTATCAACATCTCCAAGCTTAGTTCTACTCGTCCCGAGTAGGCAAGAACGATAAAAGAAGAATAATTTCTGAAGTGACATGCTTTAACACAATCTTGATCACGTAATAATGTAAGGCATGTAAACTGAGATCAAATGAATAAGGGCTGTAGTTTATATTGATATTAAATGAGTAATAAATAAACAAGTAGGTGAAGCAAGCAAAGCTTTCAATCATATAGTACTAGATAGCAATCAACTGTGCAAAGTAGATATTAAAGATGATTTAAGCTTCAAGCACAACAATATAATCATCTAATGCTTCCAACAAACATGACAACTTTATGAAAGGATCAAGTCAAGCAATATCAATATGCACGTAGAAGATCAATACTCTATTTGTTCAAAAGAAACAAGCAAGCGTTCAACGTTGGTTCCTGGCACCAGGATGTTATGGCTAAGAGAATGTTAATGGAGGTTTGGAAGGCCAACGGAAGAAAGTCTCACAAAGCTGTAGATGATCATTAGACAAGAGAAAGTCTTATAATCGAAGCTATGCAAGGAGTAGTGATTGCCACACAACGGATGCACATAGAGCTATAAGTATATGAAAGCTCTCCAATGGAACTAGTGGGGGTGCATCCAACTTGCTTGCTCACGAAGACCTAGAGCACTTTTGAGGAAGCTCATCATTGGAATATACAAGCCAAGTTCTATAGTGTAAAGTTCCCCACATAGTTATGCAACTAAGACATGAAAACTCTCTCATAGGGAGTAAAGGTGCTAAACATGAGCACAAATGATGATCACAAATGATATGGTGCTATAACATGAGCACAAGTGTGTGAAAAAGAACAGTAATTCTGCCCCCTTTTTTATTTTTCTTTCTTTTTTGTATTTTTCTTTTTTTCTTTTTTTTTCTTTTTCTGTTTCTCTTTTCGATGGCCTCCATGGCTCTTTTCACTTTTAGGGGCAAGCATCCTAATATGATACATGATACGAGTAACTAATATGAATGTGCCACAAGAATGCATATGACAACGGTGCCTCTGCCAGTGTAGCAGGTTATGCAATGATCTAGCGTAACATGGGTAAAACCACACATCAGCTTTATAGAATCACGCAAAGCAATATATGAGTAATGAATGGCAACAAGTCATGTAATGTAAGATGGATGTTGCATGGCAATATATCTCGGAACAGCTATGGAAATGCTGTAGTAGGTAGGTTTGGTGGATGTTTTGAGGAAGATATTTGGCTTATGTGTAGGAGAACAAGATGAAGATCTCCCACGAGTTTGGATGTACCCGCGAAATATGCACCAACTCTCAATGTGAGAAAGGGCAATACAAAGTACCGAAGAGGCTAGCAATATGGTGGTGGAAGTGCCATGAAAACCGCAGTTTTAAAACTCACAAGTAAAAAGATTCCAAATAAAAATATGATCATACAAGGCATAATGAAAATTACTCCTAGGGGTGCTGTGGCAAATGAACAAGTCACTGTTAGGGACCCGACCGTAGCGCATAACATAAAGTCATTACGGTTGCCTTAGGCAAATAGAAGTCATATACCATTATGCAATCAACTGGAAATTTAAGTGTGGCACAACTTCAAGTTTTTCTAGACCAACCATTATTCATTCCACTTTACTAGACCATCATGTTTACCATTAAGCAAATTAATATCTCAAAACAACATCAATGATTCAAGTGACACAATTTAATGATCTACACGATTATGTATCATTTAATTATACCATCTACCACATTTAGCATTTTCTGTTCTCAACCAACATCAATCAACTTATTTAAAAGATAAACTCTCCAAGTAATTATGCAATGAGATATGAGAGTATAATATAACAAAGCTAACAGCTCTAGCAAGAGATGCATGAAAAACAAGAGCTAGAAAGCAAACAATAACATGAAAAGAATACTCAACGAATATAAGTGAAGAATACGAGTATTCATATGAAAAAGCGGAGCGTGTCTCTCTCCCACACAAAAGAATGCTAGGATCCGTATTATTCAGAGAATGAAAATAACAAAAACAAAAACAAACAGACGCTTCAAGAAAATCACATAAGATGTGGCGGAATTAAAATAGTTTCACTAGAAAGGATCTGATAGTTTGTTGATGAAGAAGGGGATGCCTTGGGCATCCCCAAGCTTTGACGCTTGAGTCTTCTTGAATTATATTGGGGGTGAACCACCGGGGCATCCCCAAGCTTTGGCGTTACTATCCTCTTGATCACATTATATCATCCTTCTCTCTTGATACTTGAAAACTTCCTCCACACCAAACTTAGAGTAACTTCATTAGAGGGTTAGTGCACAAACAATTATGATATTATGTAGGAACACAATTGCTACTGGACATTAGCTACATCCACTGATACTTAATAGGATAAAAAGATCCAATCAAAATAGCAAAAGAAGCATTGCAAAAGAAAATGGCAGAATCTGTCAAAAACAGAACAGTCCGTAAAGACGAATTTTTTCGAGGCACTTAACTTGCTCAGATTAGAAAACTCAAAACTAATGAAAGTTGCGTATACATATGAGGATTGCGCACAAAAAAGGGCAGATTTTTCTGACGTTCCAGTGAATTGATATGAATTTAACGGTGAACAGCAGAAATCTGTTTATGCGCAGGAATTGAATTTTAGCATCAACTTTCAACTAGAGGCTTAACTTGACACAACAATGCAATAAAATAAATATACAAAGGAATTGCTACAGAGGTAGGACAAGTCCTTGACACAAGAAAAATAAAAATAACAGGAAATAAAAGTGGGTTGTCTCCCATAAGCGCTTTTCTTTTACGCCTTTCAGCTAGGCAAGGAGATTCATATGATGCTCTCATAAAAATGAGAGTTGAAAAACATAGGAGAGCATCAAGAGGTAAACATCAAACACATTTAAGTCTAACCCACTTCCTATGCAAAGGAGTCTTGTGATAGAATAAATTATTGAAACATAAGGCAACTATCATAGCAACATGAAACAAATGCAACTTCAAAACTTTCAACATAAAGAGAGGTGTTCTAGTAACTTCAAAACTTTTACAACCGTATTTTCCTCTCTCATAATAACTTTCAGTAGCATCATTGATAAAATCCACAATATAACTATCACATGAAACATTCTTATCATGATCCATATGCATAAAAGTATCATTATCTCCCTCATAAGAGAAGTTCTTCTCATTAATAACAAGGGGAGTAGGATCATCATAAAGAACTTGAACATGATAGATAAGTTATACATTAAAAGGATTGGTTTGAGTGATTCCTCTATAATTATGACAAGTTTCAAAAGGATAATTGTAATTATAACCCATGTCATAGTATTCTTTATAATTATCAAAGACCGGAGGCATAGTATCATCATAAGCAATAGAATAATTATCCTCTAAAGTGTGTCCATTTGCAAACATGTCATCATTTTTACTAGAAGGAGATGTATCAAATATATAATCGTTAGTAGCAAAAGGGTTTTCAAACACCTCATCCCCGAGCTCAGAGCTCTCTATATCATCATGGGAAGGAACATGGATAGTATTAATAGTGCAGCAATTATTAACATCATCATTTTCAGAATTATTATCCCAAAGATCATCAATATCAAAAGAAGAGTGCTTATCCCAATCATGATCACTAATATAAATAACAGGCATAGGTACATAATCAAGTTCAGAATCATCAAATTCAGAATTATAAGTATAAATTGTAACAGGAGCAACAAGTTTGGGAGAAGATACCGTTTCCTCTCTCCTTTTACTCCTCTTCTTCTTCTTCCTCTTTCCATTTTTCTTCTTCTTTTCCTCTTTTGGAGGGAGAGGCTTGAAAGGAAGCTTCTCCACATAACTTGGTTTACTATTAGAGACAATGGAAGAAACTTGGGAGAATTCCTCTCTTTCATTAATAAGATGAAAACACAGATTAGTCCTATCATACTTTGGTAAAGTCTCATCCTTTATAATATTTTGTATGTAGGTGTTAGCATGGCAATTATTAACACAATAGAGATAACATCCATGCAGCAAATCATTCATATCAATATCACTCATATTTAACAAAGAAGTTTTTCTTGATATCTCTTCACACCCCAAAAATAATGTAAGTTCATCATGTTGATTAGGGGTGATCATGTTATCACTAAAATCTCCTGCAATATCTTTGTGAGAACCTGAGCATTGAAATTCGAAATGACCCTCTTCATAGCAAAGTTCGCAAATAAAAGGATAGGTGGCACAAATCGTTTTACCAAGATCACTTAAAACTTTATACCAACCTCTATTATTTTCATTCCTATGATGGATACAATATTCATCTTCAATTTGATTAATTCCACAAGGTCTATGTATTCCACAAAAATTAACATGCTTATAAGAAATAGTATTTTCAGAAGTTTGAGCATGTTTATTGCAATCATTAACAACAATTTCATTTTCCATATAAGTGTCTTTGAAAGGTTCATGATACACGTCCCAATTTTCTTTAGGAACATTAATATGAGAAGAAAAGGTACTAAAATAATCAACAATAATATGAGAATCAAGACCATATTTAGCACTAAGCTCTTGAAAACCAGCAGTTTCAACACAAGACTTAATGCAATCATATTCATAGTTTATACCTGATTCTTTACCTTTGTCATTCTCCCAATCTTCAACATTGTTTCGAATTGTTTCAAGGAGATCCCATCTAGCTTCAACCTTCTTACTTGTGAAAGAGCCCTCCGAACAAGCATCTAGATAATCCTTGCAATGTCCTGAAAGTCTTGTATAAAAATTATTAACAATTATATTATCAGGAAGCTCATGGTTAGGACATTTGAGTATTAATGTTTTCAGCCTTCCCCAGGCTTGAGCAATGCTTTCTCCTTCAAGAGGCCAGAAATTATATATAGAATTACGATCTTTGTGAATCTCACTTGGAGGATAAAATTTAAAATAAAAGAGAGATACAACCTCCTCCCATTCAAGAGAGTGCTGATTCTTCAACAATTTATACCAACTCGCAGCTCTTCCACCAAGTGATATAAGAAATAATTTCTTCTTAACTTTGTCCATTGAAATACCTGCACACTTGAACAACTCGCATAATTCATGTAAAAATTGCAAATGATCACCAGGATGGACAGTTCCATCCCCTACATAGCGGTTATTCATAACACGTTTAATAATTTTCATAGGTATTTTAAATGGCACTATTTCTTCAGGTGGTTTAAGAATATCACAAGCATCATAAGAATTATCGCATATTGGAGGCACAACATTATCGAGGTTAAATAATTCCTCCAAAGCTGAGGAGCAAAAAAGATTTTTGTTTAAACTAGCTCCCCCAAGCTTAGGTTTTTCCACAGCCTTAGCAATAATAGTGTCCAAAGAATTTATACTAATAACATTACTACCACTATTATGTAAACAAACTTCCATAGGTTTTTTAATTTTCTCTTCAAAAGTATCATGTCCTAATGCAATATAAATTTCATAGAGATCTCTAATTTTTTTGTTCTTTTCCATTAGCCTAACTAGTGAAAATAAAAACAAGAAACAAAAAGTAATAACTACAGAATCTAAAGGAGATACCTTCAAGCGCTCACCTCCCCGGCAACGGCGCCAGAAAATAGCTTGATGTCTACGCACGCTTCTATTCTCGTAGACAGTGTTGGGCCTCCAAGAGCAGAGGTTTGTAGAACAACAGCAAGTTTCCCTTAAGTGGATCACCCAAGGTATATCGAACTCAGGGAGGTAGAGGTCAAAGATAACCCAATCAAGCAACCCTGCAATTAAGATACGAAAAGTCTCTTCTGTCCCCAACACACCCAATACACTAGTCAGATGTATAGGTGCACTAGTTATGCGAAGAGATAGTGAAATACAAGTAATATGGATGATTATAAGTAGTAATTGCAATCTGTAATAAAAATGGCAGCAAGCAAACATGTAGCAGAACTTGTTGGAAACGATGTTTTAATGCTTAGAAACAAGGCCTAGGGATCCTACTTTCACCAGTGGACATTCTCAACAATGACATCAAAGTTAAATAAATAAACACTACTCTCAAACACTCTCATGTTGGATAACAAACACCATCCATTGTGTAGGGCTACAAGAGCACCCTCAAAGTCAGAGTAAACTAACACCGAAAATGTCATAAAGGAGTCACACACGGTGCACACACTGTCACCGTTACACACGTGAATAACCCCGGAGTTCATATTAAAGTAACCTCTAGAGTGCATAATAGATAGAGAGTAGCATCACATATTCAACTAGATTACAAAGCTCATGATCACATAAGAGATCACATCATGGGAGAGAGAGATAAACCACATGGCTACCGTAGATCCCGCAGCCCCGGGGGAGAACTACTCAGTCCTCATCGTAGGAGTCAGCAACGGCGATGGAGATGGTGGTGGAGTCGATGGAGATGGCTCCGGGGGCAATTCCCCGTCCCGGCAGGGTGCCGGAACAGAGACTTCTGTCCCCCGAATCTCGTATTCGATGGCGGCGGCGCTCTGGAACTCATGGAGGAAAACGGCTTATTTTTCTAGGGTTTTCTCCTCGGGGGAAATATATGGGCGAAAGGGCGGCTCGAGGGGGTATCCGAGTCGCCCTCATCATCTGCTCGCGCCACCCCCTCCTGGCCGCGCGAGGAGGCGATGAGGAGGCTGTGGGCCTCCTCTGGGCCTGCCCTTCTGGCTCCGTGAGTCTTCTGGCGAAAAAGAATTTCTGGAATTTTTGTGGAAATTTCCGAGCACTTTGATTTTTCGGCCTTTTCTGGAATAAACAGACATAAATAACAGAAACTGGCACTGTGGCATCTTGTTAATAGGTAAGTCCAATAAGTGTCATAATATGATATAAAGTGTATATAAAACAATGATAATTGGTATAATATAAGCATGGAACATTAGAAATTATAGATACGTCGGAGACGTATCAGCCATCCACTACAAGGAAAGGTACAACTCTGAACTCTGCTGCTGCGCATGATTCTCCATCTGTGTTGAGTAAGCTTGTTACACCACCACAACCTGCACGTTCTGTTACTACTGCTGAATCTGAAATTACTTATGATGATGCTTCTACTGTTCTTGATGAAACTGGTTCATTAGGTCCCTTTTTAGATGCTACTATTGCTAAATCTAAACAAATTGAAAATGCTGAAATTCCTAATGAAAATGCTGAAACACCTGTTAATTCACCTGAATTTACATGTGATACTGATGATGAGTGTGATGATATGTATGTGAATCTTGATGATGCTCTTGTTGAAGAAATTAATGCTATGAAAGATGCTAGTGCATTTAAAAAACTTGTTGAAAAACGTGCTGTTAAATATAAATTATCTCCTTATGCTAAATTTGCTACATCTCCTATAAACATAAAAGATAAAGATTATGATTTCTCTCTTGATTTGGCTCACATAGCTATTGTTGAAAGAGAACATTTCTGTGGAACTGAAAATGAAAGTGTTGTAGAACACATGAATGTATTGTCTGATTTGAGTGGTTTGGTGAGGACATTAAAAGACGCACTTACTTTGTTGCTAAAATATTTCCTTTCTCATTAAAAGGAGAAGCTAAAACTTGGTATAATAATTTGTCTCCTGGTTCAATCATTAGTCCTAAGGGTTTGCTTGATGCTTTCTTTCAAAAATATTTTCCTGCTAGTGCTCTACATGATGCTTTGTTAAAAATCTATAATTTTAATCAAGATGAGGGTGAGAAATTGCCCAAAGCTTGGACACGCTTTTGTTGCATCTTGAGAGGCCAGCCGAACCATGATTTGGAGAAAAATGATCTACTTGATATATTTTATAGTGGACTAACTGCTGAATCTAGGACATACCTGGATAGTTTTGCTAGTTGTGTTTTCAGGAAAAGGATTCCCGAAGAAGCTGAAGAATTATTGGCTACAATATGCAAGAATAATGATGATTGGGATATTCCTGAACCTATTCCAACACCTCCACCAACACCGAAGAAGAGCGGTATGATTGAATTAAATGAAAAAATGATGAGGGAAGCTAAAAGATCTCTTCAAGAAAGTGGTATTAAATCTGAAGATGTGAAGTATTTACCTCCTATTGAAGAATTATGTAAGCCTATTCCTCCTCCAACCGTTATTGAGGTACACTCTCTCCAAAGGTTTGATGATGAAGATATCCCTGATACGTCTCCAACGTATTGATGACCCACAAGTATAGGGGGTGTATCGCAGTACTTTCGATAAATAAGAGTGTCGAACCCAACGAGGAGCAGAAGGTGTTGACAAGTGGTTTTGATGAGGATTTCACTGTAAACACTAGCAGACAAGTTTTTAGCAGACTTTGATATAACAGAGAAATAAAGTGCGAGTAAATAGAGCGCGGCAATTATAATTGCAGCGAGTGGCCCAATCCTTTTGAGAGCAAAGGACAAGCCGGTTTGTTTACTTATGATGACCAAACATTCTTGAGGACACACGGGATTTCTGTCTAGTGCTTTCGCTTCATATTGATGAATAATCTTTAGTGTTTAGATAAGTGTCGTGTGGGTGAACCTATGCTAATGCACCGCCCTTCCTAGGACTAATACATACTTATGATTATACCCCTTGCAAGCATCCGCAAATACAAGAAAGTAATTAAGATAAATCTAACCACAGCCTTAAACTCCGAGATCCTGCGATCCCTCGCGCATCGGAATACCAACGGGGGTTTAGGTTTCTGTCACTCCGGCAACCCCACAAATGATAACCGAGTACACGATGCATTCCCCTAGGCCCATAAAGGTGAAGTGTCATGTAGTCGACGTTCACATGACACCACTAGAAGAATGGCACCACAACTTAAATATCAAAACATCAAATATTAATCAACATAGTTCACTACTAACATCTAGACTTCTCCCATGTCCTCAAAAACACAACGAACTACTCACAACACACCATAATGAACATGACCAGAGGTGATATAATGATGAATAACAATCTGAACATAAACCCTAGTTCAACGGTTTCACTCAATAGCATCAATAACAAGAGTAATCAACACCGGGAGAGTTTCCCCTATCAAATACACAAAGTTTAGCCCTAGATGTTACAGCGGGAACGGAGTGGATGTATGGAGATGACGGCGTCGGTGGTGGTGTTGGCGATGGTGATGGATTGCAGCTCGATGACAGTGACGATGGCGACGATTTCCCCCCTCCGGGAGGGAATTTCCCCGGCGGCAACGCAGCCTGCCGCAGAGATTTTCTCTCTCTGTCTTCTCCGCCTCGTGGTGGCGGCGGAGATGGATTCTGTCTAACCTGATAATTCTAGGTCTTCGGGGGGAAGAAGTACGCGAAGGGGTACGCCAGGTGGTGGGCCAGGGCGGCCTCACCACCTGCTCGCGCGGCTGGCTTCCTGGCCGTGCCGGGAGGTGGTGTGGGCCCCCTGGGCCCCACCCCAGGCTCCCCTTTTGGCTCCCTCGATGAAATAATTCAGAAATAATTCCCAGTTGGCCACTTTGTTCTTCTGGTTTTCGCAAATATTGTATCTTGACGGTTCTTTTTCCAGCAGAATTCAGCCTCCGGGGTTTCATCCTCCAATGATCATCAATCATGCAAAATTAGATGAAATAACATAAGTATCATCTCCAAATACGATATATATCAATGAATAGCAGTAAATTATGATATAAAATAGTGATGCAAAATGGACGTATCAACTCCCCCCAAGCTTAGACCTCGCTTGTCCCCAAGCGAAAGCTGAACTCGGTAAACATGACCACAGGTTTATGGAGTGAAGTGTCGATATAAAATATACAGACAAGAAGCATCACATGTATAGATGCACAAGTCATCTTAGATATTAATTCCGTTCATGTATAAATCAACTTGTAACAAGTAGAGGTAAACCACAGTAAAGTACATAGAGAAAACCATAGTTGGTGTTGGCAAACTTAGTCCTTGGTCAGAGAACAATGAGCAATTGAGCTTAGTTTATAAAACAGCCCTCTTTATAGGTTGATAGCTCCAAAAATCAAATTCATTATATACCAACAATGTGCTAAGCAAGAAAGAATGAAAGACATGATTAACAATACTAATGAATGGACGGTTGAATCACAATCAACTCAAGTGCTTGCTTAAGATAGAAGGAGATAGGTTTACTGACTCAACATAAAGTAAATGATAGGCCCTTTGCAGAGGGAAGCAGAGATACAAGCATGTGCTAGAGCTTTTAGTTTTATAGGTTTTTGAAATCATATAGAGAGCATCAAAGTAAGTTTTTGAGCAGTGTTTGTTGTTGTCAACGATTTGTAACAGAGTTCTTGTCATCTCCCATACTAAGCAAGTTAAGGGTGGTTCCGATTTTTTTTTAAAACAAGCCTCTATCATATTCATCTTCTTTTTCTCTTTACTTTCACAGCCATGACACTCCTCCCCACCTTTCTAACATAACCATGGCTAGCCGAATTCACGGGTGCCCACCAATCAATCTCAAACCATGGAGGAGTGCCTATATTTTTGAAAAACTCAACCTTTGATATTATGGTGGTCTGACCACCCCTTTGCAATATTAATGACGAGCAGATGTAGCATGCAAGTCATGGGTTACTTAATTAGTCCGGAAGATGACAAACCCAACTATTATTTCCTCATGAGCTAGTGAACATTGACACAAATAAGGGGTAGTAATTTTAAATAAAGATAGCACAAGAAGTATTTACTTAGAGTGGCGCAAAATACCACATAGTAGGTAGATATGGTGTACACAGATGGCATGGGTTTTGGTTCAAGGTTTGGATGTATGAGAAACATTCCCTCTCGATACAGGTCTTTGGCTAGCAAGGTTTGGTAGCAAGCATAAGAGTTGAAGGATGCAAACAAACATACATGTAGTAAAAGACAATCATGCAATTCTTACTTGAAAGCACACACAATTTTAAGTTGTGAATACTAAGCTTGTCATAGACAAGTGAGAAAGATCAATGAATGCTATATTCTACATGTAATTCTTTTTCCTCTTAAGTCTCAAAGTATTGTAGCTACGGACCAATGCTAAGTTTGCCAAAGCCAAAAGATTTACTATATGTTCCCAAAGTGATCACCAATACTAAATGACAAGATCAATCATACATGATAAAAGTTGCAACCTAAAATAAAGTGTGCTTTAAATAAATGATAACACTTCTCATTAATATTCCATAACGGCAACTCACACCAAGGGATACATAGATAACCAACTTAAAGAGAGATACTTCCATACTGCAAACCATAATATAAGATAACTTCCCTACTCATGATATGACACTACTAAAAAGTAAACGATGAAAGATAATGATGATACCGCGGCACTCCCCCCAAGCTTGGAACAAGCGAAGGGAGATGCCAATACCGATGCTGAATTACTCCCTCGGTGGCGATGGTGATGAGTCCTCTTGATCCAGCTTCCAAGGTAATGGTTCTCCATCAACAAATGATGACTGGGTCACGATGATCCTGAAACTCGCAGCAGCACTAATGTGTTTAAACCTGGTTTCATACTCACAGTTCTGATTCTTAACATCATAGAGTTGCGCCTGAAGAGCGTGGGTGGTCTTGTGGAGTGAGAGGATGTCCTCCCAGAGCTTCGAAGTCTCCTCTTTGTGCTTGGCCGTAAGTTCAGAGACGATCCGGTGAACAATGTCCACCTCACGCTCTGCCATCTTCTTGTACTTGAAAACTTCTTGTTCCAGGCTCTTCATCCTATCCTCCATGCTTCCTTCTCCTTGCGGGCCTTGGACATCTTCAACTTGTAGCTTCCCTTCCTTGAGAGACAACTCTTTGGGATGCATCTTCAACTCGTTCATGTACGGGTTGACGACGTTCGCAAAGAAACTGTCCTTGGAGGGATCGGATGAAGACATGATGGCTCTAGATCCACAGCTAAAAATCTGGCAGAAACAGCTCGAAACAAAAACGCGTCGAAAACACAATATACGGACCTCGGGGGTCTTGGGTGATTATATAGCAAAAATTTACGAAATAAAAGGAAGCCAACAGTACGAAACCGAGTAGGAGAGGAGCTCCGAGGGCTCCACATCGCCTGCTGGCGCGGCCAGCAAGGGCGCCGTGCCACGAGGTGGTGTGGTTGCCTCGGACTTCGTGTCATGTTCGTTTTCATCTCATATTTTTCCATATTTTCCAAAAATAAATCACAGTTAACCAAAAATTAAATTTACGAACTTTTTCTTACCGAAACTGTACCTTTTCCAAATCAGGTTCTGCGAACTCAGAAATATTTTCTTTAATGTAATTCTCCGGAGAAATTGCTTGAATAACATCAACATCTTCATTATAAGAATCTCCAAAAATATAATGTTTGAGTCTTTGTCCATTTACCACTTGTGTAGAGTCATTCTTGAGCGAAGCAATTTTTATCGCACTCGAACAAAACACCTCAACAATAACATATGGTCCTTCCCACTTGGAGAGTAATTTTCCTGCAAAGAATCTAAGACGAGAACTATACAATAGAACTTTCTCACCAACATGAAATTCTCTCTTGAGGATTCTCTTATCATGCCATCTTTTAACTTTCTCTTTAAAGAGTTTAGCATTTTTCATAAGCTTCACTTCTCCATTCATCTAAAGAACTCAAATTAAGCAATCTTATCTCACCAGCAAGTTTAAAATCTCTATTTAGTTCTCTCACTGCCCAATAAGCTTTGTGTTCTAATTCTAAAGGCAAGTGACATGCTTTTCCATAAACCATTTTATAAGGAGACATACCCATGGGATTTTTATAAGCAGTTCTATAAGCCCACAATGCATCATTCAATTTAGTAGCCCAATTCTTCCTCGTTCTATTAACAGTCTTTTGCAAGATAGATTTAATTTCTCTATTTGATAATTCTACTTGCCCATTAGTTTGAGGATGATCAGCTGAAGCAATTCTATGATTAACACCATATTTAGCAAGAACTTTTCTAAAACCACCATGAATAAAATGAGAACCTCCATCAGTCATAAGATATCTAGGAACACCAAACCTAGGAAAAATAATTTCTTGAAGCATTTTTAATGATGTCTCACCATCAGCACTTTTAGTAGGAATAGCTTCTACCCATTTAGTAACATAATCAACAGCAACAAGTATATGTGTGTTACCTTCTGAAGAAGGGAAAGGACCCATAAAGTCAAACCCCCAACAATCAAACGGTTCAATAACTAGAGAATAATTCATAGGCATTTCATTACGTCTAGAGATATTACCAACTCTTTGACATTCATCACAAGATAAAATAAACTTTCTTGCATCTTTAAAGAGAGTAGGCCAATAAAAACCTGATTGTAAAACCTTTTGTGCGGTTCTATCTCCAGCGTGATGTCCTCCATCAGCGCTACTATGGCACTTCCTCAATATCTCTTTTTGTTCATACTCCGGAACACATCTTCGCATAATACCATCAACTCCTTCTTTATATAAGTGTGGGTCATTCCAGAAATAATGCCTCAAATCATAAAAGAATTTTCTTCTTTGTTGAGCTGAAAAGGTTGGAGGCAAATACTTCGAAACAATAAAGTTAGCATAATCTGCATACCAAGGACTATCTCGTGAACTCACCCTTATTGCAGCCAATTGTTCATTTGGAAAACTATCATTAACAGGTATAGGATCATAAGCAATGTTTTCCAATCTAGACAAATTATCAGCAACAGGGTTATCAACACCTTTCCTATCTACAATGTGTAAGTCGAATTCTTGCAAAAGTAATACCCATCTAATAAGCCTAGGCTTTGCATCTTTCTTTTCCATAAGGTATCTAATTGCAGCATGATCAGTATGAATAATAACTTTAGAATCAACAATGTATTGTCTAAATTTATCACAAGCAAATACAACAGCTAGAAATTCTTTTTCAGTTGTAGCATAATTCTTTTGAGCAGCATCAAGAGTCTTACTAGCATAATGAATAACATTTAATTTCTTATCTACTCTTTGTCCAAGAACAACACCAACAGCAAAATCACTAGCATCACACATAATTTCAAATGGTAAATTCCAATCAGGTGGTTGAACAATAGGAGCAGTTATTAAAGCTTTCTTAAGAGTTTCAAAAGCTTCCTTACAATCATCATAAAAAACAAATGGTATATCTTTTTGCAAGAGATTAGTAAGAGGCTTTGATACCTTGGCAAAGTCTTTGATAAACCTTCTATAGAAACTAGCATGACCAAGAATACTACGAATACCTTTAACATCTCGGGGGCAATGCATTTTCTCAATTGCCTCCACTTTAGCTCTATCAACTTCAATACCCCTTTCAGAAATTTTATGTCCAAGAACAATCCCTTCATTAACCATAAAGTGGCATTTCTCCCAATTAAGAACAAGATTAGTTTCTTCACATCTCTGCAAAACTTTATCAAGATTGTGCAAGCAATTATCAAATGAAGTACCATAGACGGAGAAATCGTCCATGAATACCTCCACAATTTCCTCACAAAAACCATGAAAGATAGGAGACATACATCTTTGAAAAGTAGCAGGAGCATTACATAAACCAAAAGGCATACGCCTATAAGCATAAGTACCATAGGGACAAGTAATGTGGTTTTCTCTTGATCTTGAGCTTTAGCAGCAATTTGAGAGAAACCAGAATAACCATCAAGAAAGCAAAAATGAGTTTTATTGGCTAATCTCTCCAACATTTGATCAATAAAGGGTAATGGATAATGATCTTTCTTAGTAACTTTATTAACCTTTCTAAAATCAATGCACATTCTATAACCAACAACTACTCTTTGAGGAATAAGTTCATCATGATCATTAGGTACGACAGTAATTCCTCCCTTCTTGGGGACACAATGCACAGGACTAACCCATCTACTATCAGCAATATGATAAATAATACCAGCATCAAGAAGTTTTAATACCTCATTTCTTACCACTTCCTTCATCTTAGGTATTAAACGGCGTTGATGTTCAACAACTGGCTTTGCATCGGGTTCCATATTAATAGCATGCTGACATATAGTAGGAGAAATCCCTTTTAAATCATCCAAAGTATAACTCATAGCTCCACGGTGTTTCTTCAATACTTCCAATAATCTTTCCTCTTCTTTTCCTGAAAGGTTAGCACTAATAATAACAGGATATATTTTCTTATCATCAAGATGAGCATATTTAAGATTATCAGGCAAAGGTTTTAAATCAAAGACAGGATCCTCTTTAGGTGGAAGTGTTTTAGCCAAGTCTTCCACTTTTAAATTATGTTTAAGAATAGGTTGACGGAGGAATTGTCGGCCCAGTGGATTCTAGGGTGTGCATAGCCCACCCTCCACGGGCCGTGCACGCGACAGCGTCTACAAAACGACTAAGGACCAAGCCAACCGCTTGGAGTGTGCCCCCCGAGGGAGAAACCCCTGCGGGGGACCTGCGGCGCTGGAAGTGGCCTGAAGGGGGCTCCCCCCGAGGGCGTCCCGCCTGAGGGCTCCCTCCCCCTGCGGGGAGCCGGTCTGGCCCTATCCCCTTGAGAGCCTCAGGCCCCAGAGGGGATACTTCGCGACGAAGGGAGCGCTGTAAAGCGCACATGGGCGCTGCAGCGCGCACATGGGCTCCGCTGCGACCGCAGGGTGACGCGCGCGACAGCGCGCACGACAGCAACAGCGTCACCATTGCCGTTCCCGTGATAAAAGGGGTCAACAAAGCTCTGCGTCCCCTGCGCCGCCAACAAAGCTTTCCTCTTTGGTGATAAAGCAGTTGGCCGGCGCAACGCTCCAACGACGACGTCACTGTGGGCACTCCCCACGGTCTCTGCCGCGCCTGCGAGCCGCTCTGCCAGGTCTGCAACTTGTCGGCCACCGGGCGTCGCTTTAACACGGAAGAGCTGCGTCCAAGGACGGAGGAGACAGCTGTCCTGCCACGACGGCAGGCTTTACGACCATGGACCGGATCCGTAGACGAGCGAGTAGTGGTGCACCCCGCTCCGCCGCCGATGGCCATGTGGGAACCCTTCCACTGCGCGGGTCGCAGGGATGAGGCCCGGGGCAACTACTTAAGGAGAGGGGGCACTTCCGTAGAGAGGGATCCGAGAATTCGATCCCGGAATTCGATCTCGAGCTCAGTAGCATCCTCCACCTCCGGACTCTCCGTAGGGCCGGAGGCTAGTTGTACTGTAATCAGCGCAGTGCAATTCAGACAAGCAGGAGTAGCGGTTTTACCTCCCCCTGAGGGCCGTGAACCTGGGTAAGGGCCGGTGTCTCTCTCTGTCGTGCCGTTCCACCCTAAGCACCGCGAGCAACGTCGCGGCGCGCACCAAAGGTTGTTTGACCTCCGTGTTCAGTCCCCCTTTCGAATCTCTCTTCGGGGGCAAGACTACCTCTGTTACGTGGGAGTCATTCTCCGACATTTGGCGCGCCAGGTAGGGGGACTGAGGCGCGTCTTCAACCTTCGAACTCCGCGCCATGATGGATACCCGCGCAACGCGCGCCAACAGGCGCACCTCCGAGAGAGCTCACACCGAGCCCGGCACTGCCCCCACCCGCGGCCGCCGTGGTCGTCCCCGTGCGGCCGAGCGCGCTGGCACCGGCCCGCGCGTGGAGGAGCCGGAGAGCGAAGAGCACCGCGCAGGAGACCAGCGCGACGACGCGGACCTCTCCGAGCGCCGCGGTGACGCCGAGTCCTCGCACCCGTCCCGGCGCCAGAGCGTGTCCACGCGGGAACACCAAGAGCCCGCCCCGCACACCGCGCTACTCATGGCCCAGGAGCTCCTCCGCTACCGGCCCAGTGCCGAGGCGCACGACCAGTGGCTGGACCGCCTCCACCACCTCGTCGACATCGCAACCGCGCGCCCTGCTCCGTCGCGCTCCATCGTGCCTTCCGGCCCTGCAGGGACGGCCGCACCAGGTGCGCCACCGCCGCCGCCGGGACCGCCTCCGGCCGCGGCGCAGCGAGCTCCCTCCCACGCTTCCTCGCCACACGACTGCCAAATCGTACAGCGCGCCGCGCCTGACGCGCGTGTGGGCATGGAGCGACGTCGCGACCTCCAGAACCGCCTCGTCGAGGAGCTCGGTCAGGCGGGGCAGCAAAACCGCAGGGCCCTCCAAGGAGGAACGGCCACCTACGCCTCTGGCTGCATGGCCTTCACGCGCGCCCTGCGTCGTGTGGTCTGGCCGCAGAAGTTCAGGCCAGCGCTCCCCAAGGGTTTCGACGGGTCCACCAACCCTCTCGAGTTCCTGCAGCTCTACACCACTTCCATCCAGGCAGCAGGGGGCGACGACAAGGTCATGGCCAACTGGTTCTCCCACGCCCTCAGGGACTCCGCGCTGTCCTGGCTACTGAATCTGCCGGAGGACTCCATCGACTCCTGGGAGGAGCTCTGCAGGCAGTTCGTCGCCAACTTCAAGGGCACGTACGAGCGCGCACTCACCCACAACGACTTGCGCGCTGTGGTGCAGAAGAAGGATGAAACTCTCCGCAAATACGTCCAGCGCTTCAGCCAGGTGCGGAACAAGATTCCAAACATTCCCGACACCCAGGTGATCGCTGCCTTCCGCGAGGGCGTCACAAACCGCAGGATGCTCGAGAAGCTCGGCATCCACGACAAGCTCACCTCTGTGGTGAAGCTGTTCGATCTAGCGGACAAATGCGCCAAGGCTGAAGAGGGACTCCTCTTCGTCAAGATGAGCGCACGGGGGGACGACCCTGGCGAGGGGTCCAAGAGCCACAAGAAGAAGGAAGAGCCCAAGCGCAAGGCCACCGCGGTCCTCGCGGCAGAGCCTGACGCGAAGCGCTCCCGCAGGGGCTCCCCCGAGCGCGGCGGCAATGAGGTGGACCACCGCCCGTTCTGCGTCTACCACAACAGGCGCGGGCACGCCACAGACGACTGCTTCGACCTCAAGAGGCTGAGCAGGGAACGCGAGCGTGGAGAAGGCAGCGGAGGCCGCGGCAGAGGTCGCGGCTACCGCAGAGACGGCAAGGGCAGGCGTGATGGCGGCTACCAGAAGCCGTCGGGCACTCAAGCCAACGCCGCCGAGAAGAACAACAACCTCCCCGACGAGGAAGATGGAGGATATCAGGCCCCGAGAGGCGCCATGGCCTGCATCCTCGGCGGAGCTCAAGCGCCCAAATCGAACAATCAGTTCAAGCAGTTCGCCCGCGAACTCAACGCTGCGCTCCCGAGCACTGAGACCTCCAGACCCCTCAAGTGGTCCCAGTACACCATTGCCTTCGACGCCAAGGACCACCCCAAGTCGACCAGGACTGTTGGAACCCTCCCCCTGGTCTGCTCCCCCACCATCAACAACATCACCGTCTCCAAGACGCTCATCGACGGGGGAGCAGGCCTGAATGTCATCTCTGTCGAGACCTTCGAGACGCTTCAAGTGCCCTACGAGTGGCTCATGCCCTCCAGGCCGTTCACGGGCGTCACCAGTGGTTCTATCGAGCCTCTGGGGCAAGTCCGCCTCGCGGTCACCTTTGGCACGCAGAAGAACTATCGCACGGAGCTGATCGACTTCGATGTCGCCCACATCGGTTTGCCGTACAACGCCATCCTCGGCTACCCCGCCCTCGCGAAGTTCATGGCCGTCACGCATCACGCCTACAACATGGTCAAGATTCCCGGCAGCGCCGGCACCATTGCCATCCATGGACATGTCCTGGACGCCACACGCGCTGTCGAGAGCGCCTACAAGGCAGCCGCCATGGCTTTCCCGGCTGACGAGGACGTGGAGCCTCTCGAGAGGCCCAAGAAGAAGAAGCAGGTGTTCTCTCAGGAGCAAGCCGCCACGAAAAAGGTGCCGCTGGACACCACCAGCTCGGGGGCTGAAGGCTCGGGGGCTAGCGTCACCATAGGCGCTGCCCTGCCTCCCAAATAGGAAAGCGCGCTCGTCGCCTTCCTTCGGGCGAACTCTGACATGTTCGCGTGGACTCCGTCAGATATGTCCGGTGTACCAAGGGAGGTGATCGAGCACCACTTAGCCGTGTGTCCAGACGCACGCCCCGTCAAGCAAAAAGCACGCAAGCAAGCCCCCGAGAAGCAAGCCTTCATCATCAAGGAAGTAGAGAAACTCAAGGCGGCAAATGTCGTCCGCGAAGTCGCGCACCCCACTTGGCTCTCCAACGGCGTGGTCGTCCCTAAACCCGCTGGAGGAGGCCGACTCTGCATCGACTACACCGATGTCAACAAGGCCTGCCCCAAGGACCCATACCCCATGCCAAGGATAGACCAGATCGTGGACTCCACCGCTGGCTGTGACCTCCTCTGTTTCCTGGATGCCTTCTCTGGGTATCACCAGATCAAGATGGCTAAAGAGGACGAAGAGAAGACGGCATTCCTCACCCCTTGTGGTGTGTACTGCTACACATGCATGCCCTTTGGCCTGAAGAACGCCGGAGCCACCTTCCAGAGGCTCATGAGGATAGCCTTGGGGGCTCAGATGGGCAGAAATGCTGAGGCCTATGTCGACGACATCGTGGTCAAGTCTCGAGAGGGGGACACCCTCTTGGGGGATCTCGAGGAAACCTTCGCCAGCCTGAGAAAGGTGAACATCAAGCTTAACCCCGCCAAGTGCGTCTTCGGGGTCCCTTCAGGCAAGCTCCTCGGATTCCTTGTGTCCCACCGTGGCATAGAGGCGAATCTGGACAAGATCAAGGCCATAGAGCAAATGCAACCTCCCCGCCGACTCAAGGAAATGCAGCGACTCGCAGGCTGCATGGCCAGCCTTGGCCGTTTTATATCCAAATTCGGCGAGAGAGCCCTGCCATTTTTCAAGATCATGAAGAGATCGGGTACATTCAAGTGGACCCCTGAGGCGGATAAAGCCTTCGAGGACTTAAAGAAGTATCTGGCTAGCCCTCCGGTCTTGGTGGCCCCCAGGGCAGGCGAGCACCTGAAGCTGTACCTCTCAGCCACCCCTCAGGCCGCAAGCGCCGTCTTGGTGGTCGAAAGGGAAGAGCCTGTCCTCCCCAAGAGGAGCACTGCAACTCCAAGCCCAGAGCCTCCCGACAAAGGCCCCGTCAAGGGGGCAGCCTCCACAAGACCTGCGACGCTACCATAGCCGCCACGTGCGCTCACGCACCCTTGAGGCGGGCGACCTCGTCCTCAGGCGAATCCTCTCCAGGGAAGGTCTCCACAAGCTCTCCCCGATGTGGGAAGGCCCATACAGGGTCTCCCACGTCGCCAGGCCCGGTGCGGTACGCCTCGAGACCGAGGACGGCATCCCCGTCAAGAACCCATGGAACATCGCGCACCTGCGCAAGTTCTACCCGTGATCGCCGTCACGCCAGGCATTTTTTGTCTCTAGAGGGAAGCTCACGGCTTCACCTCCAAGCTTCTCAAAGCTTCCCCCGAGGCCCAGCCCTCCGAGCTCTCCTGCAAATGAGCCCTCGTAGGCCGCAGTGAACCTCTGCCACTAATGGGTGGTCCCCATGCCGCGACATGGAAGGAACGTTAGCTTGGCAAACCCAAGTGTAATGAACCGATTCTCGTTCCAAGTGAACTTTGCGCTCTGGCGCCGTTTTCGTTCCAAGTGAACTTTGCGCTCTGGCGCCGTTCCCGTTCCTAAGTGAACTATGCGCTACGGCGACGCTATGTAATATTTTGGTGGTGAGTTTCATTCCAGCTTTATTTCCTTTGTTGAAAATGGGCACTTATACCTCACCACATGCGTACCTCGCGAGCGGGGGCTGAGTACGGTGCCAGTGCCTCAAATGACACACCAGCAGCACTGCAAAACCCAAGGATCCGAGCTCTGGCTAGAGGGCAGGCCCTCCCAAGCACGCCATCTCTTCAAAGGACCTTGGTACTCTCTCTCCTCGCAAGGAACGCCTGAGGGAACCTATAAGCGCGCATTAGTCCCTGATGCTATGATCTAGTGTTTCGGCTTGCCCCTCTAACATCCACAGAGAGCGAAAATCCCCGCCAGGCCTGCGGAGGAGAACCCTCGGCCCCTGAAGGGGAGAACTCCGCCAGAGAAGGCCCACATCGGGCGAACGCCTCGCGAAGCTAAGTTTCTCGCCCACCTCAAGGGAATCCTCGCACTCCTCTCATAGGCACTCTGCGTCCCTCAAGTGTTTCTTTCTTTACTCTCCGTGGACTGCTTGCGCGTCAAAGGGGGGCCCTCAGCATCGCGACTTGAGGGCTCTTACCCACCCAAGCCTTAAACTCCCCCCGGCCTTGCCGAGTCATTGCTCGCGCATACCGCAGCGGCAGGAGTCATAGCGCGAGAGGTGGGGTCCAACGACGCAGGGCGAAAAAGACACGGAGGTGAAGCAAAGACCCCGCGAAGGAGGCACACTTAATTGATAGCAAAATGTTTGCAAAGTGAAGAAATAAATTACAAGGAGGAAAATGAAATTCCCTAACAGGCAAACGCCCCTAAAGCGCTGCAAGCGCGACGCGTTGCAGGAGAAGATTAGCTGGAGGCCTCAGCGTCGTCCTGGTCGCTCTCTTCTTCCTCCTCGGGCTCGCCCCCCTCGCCGCCTTCCTCTGCAGCGGCCCGCTTGAAGCGGCTGCAGAAGTCGTCCACCTGGTCGCGGACGGAGCTAGAGGCTTTCCACGCAGCCTCCCCCTCCAGCGGCTCGGTCACCGTGGCGAAGTCGAACCCAGGCTGGAGGTGGACAAGGTTGGAGAAAATGCGGTCCACCGCCACCGCCAGAAGCTGGCGGCACTCCTCCTCAACCACGTCACGGATCTCCGCCGTAGGGCCTTCGAGCGCTGTGAAGAGCTGCTCGAAGTACAGGAGATATGTGGCGGCGTCGGCGTGGCCCTGAGCCGGAACGCTTGGCGCCTCCGCCCCCAGCTTCGCGGCAAGCTCACGGCCCCGTCCCGTCAAGGACAGGAACATGCGCTCCCGCTGCTGCGACAGCACCTGCGCCGCCTGGATGCTCTCCGCCGCCTCCACCGCTTTCTCCCCGGCAGGCCCCACCTGCCGGTTCATCTCCTCCATATCCCCCATGAGGGCGGCGAGGTCCCTGGAGATGTCCTCTCGGGCCTTCTCGGCGGCGAGGCGGCGGTCGGTCTCGCGCTTCGCCTTGGCGGCGAGTTTCGCGTTCTCCTTCTCGAGCCGCTGGATCCGGGCGCCGCTCTCCCCCAGCCTCGCCTTGAAGCGGTCCTCCTGCTTGGAGAATTTCTCCTTGTAGTCCTGGGAGACGGCGGCGCGGATCTTGTTCTCCTTCTCCCGGAGCTCCTTGTTGAGCTCGTCCTTCCGCTCGGCAAGCCGCACATTGGCTCGCTCCACATTCCCCTTGTGGGCGGCGATGTCGCGCTCGAGCTTGCTGAGCGCCGCGGCGACGCTGTCCTCGCGGGCTTCGAGGGCCGTGCGCTGTCCGGACAGCTCCTGCTCTCGCAGCACCAGCTGCTCGTCGCGCCGGCGAGCGTCCTCCTCGCGCTCGCTCAAGGCGCGCCCGCGGGCCTCCAGGCCCGTGCGGAGTTCTTCGAGAGCGGTCCGCACAACCCCGGCATCCGCCAGGATTTTCTTCTCGAGCTCAACGAGCTCGGTGTGCTTCGCCGCCAGCGAGTGCTCCGCGGCCTCCCGCTCCGCCTTGGCTGCGGCGAGGTCTTCGGCGGCGGCTCGGCGCTCAGCTCTCAGGGGCCGCAGGAGCTCTTCAGCTTCGCGCAAGGCCCCCTCTCGGACCTCCTCAGCAAAGCGCGCCGCTTCCTCGCGCTCCGCCTGCAGCGCCTGGTCGCTCTTGCGCCGGGCCTCTACCGTCGCGTGGAAGGCGGCCCACGCGTCGGCGAGCTCGTCCCTCTGGCGGGCGAGCGCCTGGTCCTCGGTGGCCAGGTAGGCCTCGAGCCCCTCCAGGGACTCCCGCACGAAGCGGAAGGCGACGTCGCGGCGCCCTCGACCCCAGTCGAACCGGCCCAGAGCAAGGCCCTGGGGCGGACCGCGCGGCCCAGAAGGGCCCGCACCCGCGTCCGGCTCCGCGGCAGACGCCCTCGCGTGGGCCTGGGGGCTCGGAGGCAGGACCTCCTCCGTGCTCGGTCCCCGGCCCCCTGTGCTTCCCCCCTCGGGCGGCACCTCCCGATCCGCCTCCGAGTCATGGGCGTGAGGCCCGGCCCTTGCGTTTTCCTCCTCCCCCGCGGTGCCCGGTGGCGGCAGTGGAGTGCCCTCCCGGCGAGACTCGGGAGGGCTCGGCGCGGACTCGGCACCCGCAGGAGCCTCTGGCTGCGCCGGCGGGGTAGCTGCGCGGGGGGGAGTGGGCGCCCTCTCCACCTGCTCCTCCACCCGCTCTGCCTCGGGTGGCGGCGCAGATGCGTCCGCCTGAGGAACCTCCCCCCGAGAGCCTGTAGGCCCCGAGGCCTCCGACGCCGCGGCCTCGCCGGCCTCGGTCCCCGGTGCGGTGTCAGGGGCGGCCCTCTTCACGTCAGCGGCTTTCCGAAGCCTGCGGCGCTTCGCAGGAGCGGGGCTGCTGAGGTAAAGGGAAGATTGGTCGAGAAACAAAAGCAAGCAAGCTGGACCAGGAAAGGAAAGGGCAAAAGAATCTTACCTTGTCTTCTTGGCACGGGTGTCCACCCACGTCATGCCTGGCGAGCGCCACGAGGGCGCAGCCCGCGTCCCCGCCTCGAGGGCCTCCTCGGCTTTCCTCTTGTGGGGAGCGCTCGGGGGCTCCCCGGCGGGCCTGTCGTGGGCCGCCTTAGTCCTCGGCTCGTAGCGCCCCGCCGCGGCCTCCTCGCTGTCGCCGGAGGAATGCTCGTCAGCCTCCTCCGCCGGGGGCGCAACGCCGGAAGAACTCGCCGCGCCCGCCGAGCTCCCTACTCCGGCAGAGGGCCCCGGCCTCGTCTCCGCGTCACCCTGCTCTGAGTCAGACGCGCTTGACGACTCGGTAGTGCCCGCGGGCATGGGCTCCTCCTCCTCTTCATCCCCCGCCAGGCCTAGCGGGGTGAACGCGGGCGCCTGCGCCAGGGTGGCCCGGCGCCTGTCGGGGACTTCGAACAGAGGCCGTATCGCCACGTGAACTCTCTCGGGCACCTCCGGGTTGACGAAGAGGCCTCCCAGGATGGTCTCGACGACTGCGGGGCGGTGGTCGCTCAGGTGCAGCCGCAGCGGATCCGTAGGCCCTGAGTACGCCCACATCGGCTTCTTGTGCGCCTGCAGGGGGGCGATGCGGCGCCTCACAAACTCCGCCGCCACCAGCTGGCCGGTCAGGCCGTGCTCGCGAAGCGCCTTCAGGTGGCCCACGAGGTCGGCTATTGCGTGCCCCTCCAGGGAGCGCATGCTCCAGTGAGTGTTCTTCACCGGCGCCGCCTCGGGGACCTCAAGGAGGGAGCTCACCGAGGGAACGCGGATGAGGAACCACTTCTGCCTGAAGTCCTCCACCTTCTTCGACACCGCCGTCACAGGCTTGTCGCCATTCCAGGCCATGGGGATATAGACATCTCCCATGCCGTCTGCGATGCGGAAGGATACACAACCCGTCCGCTCTTTCCTCGCAGTATTCCGCAGAGCGTAGAAGCTTCGGAAGAGAGCGATGGAGGGCTTCACTCCCAAGTACGCCTCACACAAGAAGGCGAAGATGGAGAGGATGAGGATGGCGTTGGGGTGGAGGTGCAGAAGGTGGATCTGGTAGAACTCAAGAACGGCTTCGAAGAAGGGAGAGTAGGGCGGCACCAGCCCGGCGAAAAGAGTGTGGAGGAAGATGGGATAGTATCCGGCGGGAAAACGTCCGGTCCGCGCAGGCAGAATGGCGCTGGCGCCATGCTCGTTGTGCTTCCCGGAAACCAGGTGCTGGATCTTATCCAGCGCCGTCGCGTCGATGCGCGCCCCGACCAGAGCGGGGCCGAACTCCGCCTCTCCGTGCGCGCCATGGCGGGCCGAGGCCGCCGCCTTCTTGCCCTTGGATCCTCCCATTGTCGGAGAGGGACGGGGGCTCGGAGGGCAGAGGGAGTTGGCCGGAGAAAGAAAGGTTTCGCCGGAGGTGGGAGTCTAAGGAGGCGGAGTGCCGATGGACTAGATGGACAAGACAGGACGGGGTAATGACTGCGGCGCGGACCAGCGCGCGACTTTTAACCCCGCCCGAGCAGTTACCGAGACACGATGATGATGAGCGTGGCGGGCGTGGTGGGCCCCCCCCACTACGCACGTTTCCGCCGGAGTAACCGAGACGCCGCGAGTCAACCTCCAGGTGACGCGTGTCCCACGACGCTTCGCCTGCTGTTTTGGGCCCGCGACGCTTCGCCTGCTGTTTTGGGCCCGCGACGCTTCGCCTGCTGTTTTGGGCCCGCGACGCTTCGCCTGCTGTTTTGGGCCCGCGACGCTTCGCCTAGTCCCAATGGGCCTCGGCGTGCCCATCGTGGGCCCGGGGGCTACTGTCGGCCCAGTGGATTCTAGGGTGTGCATAGCCCACCCTCCACGGGCCGTGCACGCGACAGCGTCTACAAAACGACTAAGGACCAAGCCAACCGCTTGGAGTGTGCCCCCCGAGGGAGAAACCCCTGCGGGGGACCTGCGGCGCTGGAAGTGGCCTGAAGGGGGCTCCCCCCGAGGGCGTCCCGCCTGAGGGCTCCCTCCCCCTGCGGGGAGCAGGTCTGGCCCTATCCCCTTGAGAGCCTCAAGCCCCAGAGGGGATACTTCGCGACGAAGGGAGCGCTGTAAAGCGCACATGGGCGCTGCAGCGCGCACATGGGCTCCGCTGCGACCGCAGGGTGACGCGCGCGACAGCGCGCACGACAGCAACAGCGTCACCATTGCCGTTCCCGTGATAAAAGGGGTCAACAAAGCTCTGCGTCCCCTGCGCCGCCAACAAAGCTTTCCTCTTTGGTGATAAAGCAGTTGGCCGGCGCAACGCTCCAACGACGACGTCACTGTGGGCACTCCCCACGGTCTCTGCCGCGCCTGCGAGCCGCTCTGCCAGGTCTGCAACTTGTCGGCCACCGGGCGTCGCTTTAACACGGAAGAGCTGCGTCCAAGGACGGAGGAGACAGCTGTCCTGCCACGACGGCAGGCTTTACGACCATGGACCGGATCCGTAGACGAGCGAGTAGTGGTGCACCCCGCTCCGCCGCCGATGGCCATGTGGGAACCCTTCCACTGCGCGGGTCGCAGGGATGAGGCCCGGGGCAACTACTTAAGGAGAGGGGGCACTTCCGTAGAGAGGGATCCGAGAATTCGATCCCGGAATTCGATCTCGAGCTCAGTAGCATCCTCCACCTCCGGACTCTCCGTAGGGCCGGAGGCTAGTTGTACTGTAATCAGCGCAGTGCAATTCAGACAAGCAGGAGTAGCGGTTTTACCTCCCCCTGAGGGCCGTGAACCTGGGTAAGGGCCGGTGTCTCTCTCTGTCGTGCCGTTCCACCCTAAGCACCGCGAGCAACGTCGCGGCGCGCACCAAAGGTTGTTTGACCTCCGTGTTCAGTCCCCCTTTCGAATCTCTCTTCGGGGGCAAGACTACCTCTGTTACGTGGGAGTCATTCTCCGACAGGAATATGTCCTCAAGTTCATTTCTTTCTTCCATAAAAGTTTCATCCTCATGATCTTCCATAAATTGCTGAATATAATTAGTAGGAGCAAGAGAGACAGAAGCAAGTTGTTCTACTCTAAAATCCTCATTAGGCAATTCGGGTTCATAAGGGGTTTTAGCAAATTTCGAAAAATTGAATTCATATGAATCACCAGCAAATTTAGTAAGGATTTTCTCTTTCTTACAATCTATAACAGCTCCACAAGTATTCAGAAAAGGTCTACCAAAAATAATAGGACAAGCCTTACTAGCAGCAGAACCAAGTACAAGAAAATCAACGGGATATTTAGTCTTACCACATAGAACTTCAACATCTCTAACAATACCAATGGGAGAGATAGTTTCTCTATTAGCAAGTTGAATAACCACATCAATATCTTCAAGTTGACTAGGACCAATTTCATGCATAATCTCTTTGTAAAGCTCATAAGGAATAGCACTTGAACTTGCACCAATATCACATAAACCATAATAACAATGATCACCAATTTTAACAGATAACACAGGAACACTAGCCTTTCTTGGCTTTGCAGGATGAGAGACAACATTAGAAGCATCATCACAGAATATAATATACTCTTCTCCCACATTTTCAGAAACAAGTTCTTTAGCTATAGCCACAGAAGGTTCAACTTTAATTTGTTCATCAGGTTCTTTAGCTTTCTTATCACTTTTATTAACCACACTAGCCATAAGAGAATGTTGTTTCACTTTAACAGGAAAAGGAATTTTATCAACATAAGGCTCAGGAATGATATGATCAACAATACTAACTTCAATGCTTTTAGCTAAAGGAGCAACAGGTTTATCTTTGTAAGGTTCATGATATTTTTCAAACCCCCTCTTGGGCAAACCGAAATAATCAGCAAAGGATTTATAATAATTTGCAACAACTTGAGAATGAAGACCATAAGCATTATTCATATTTCGAAATACATCAGTGTCCATAAAAGTCTTAATGCATTCAAAGTCATATTTTATACCTGACTCCCTACCTTTGTCGTTCTCCCATGCTTCAGTATTTTCTTCAATACGATCAAGAAGATCCCAATTAAACTCCTTCTTATTACGAGTGAATGATCCAGCACATGAAGTATCCAATAATGTTTTATCTTCAAACGAGAGTCTTGCATAGAAGTTATCAACAATAATATTACCAGGAAGCTCATGAATGGGACATTTGAGCATTAATGCCTTCAATCTCCCCCACGCTTGGGCAATACTGTCTCCATCATGAGGCCAGAAGTTATATATAGAATTCCGATCTTGATGAATTTCACTTGGAGGATAAAATTTAGAATAAAAGAGAGGTACAATTTCCTCCCATCCAAGAGAATCCCTGTTCTTCAGCAGTTTATACCAATGCGCAGCTCTCCCACAAAGTGATATGGAGAATAATTTCTTCCTGACTTCGTCCATCGTAATACCTGCACACTTGAACAACTCGCATAATTCATGTAAATACAGCAAATGATCACCGGGGTGGACAGTTCCATCCCCAAAATAGCGGTTATTCATAACACGTTTAACAATTTTCATAGGTATTTTAAACGGCACAATATCATCAGGAGGCGCCTCATGTTCTACCTCAGCAGCGGTAGAAGACTTCCCAAACAGGAAAGCAATATTTCTCTTCTCCATTATAAAGCAAATAAGGAGACAGAAATAAAAAAAAACACTTACAGTTGAAGTTTTCCTTACCAATTCCTCTTACCAATAGCGCTTCACTCCCCGGCAACGGCGCCAGAAAATAGTCTTGATGACCCACAAGTATAGGGGGTGTATCGCAGTACTTTTGATAAATAAGAGTGTCGAACCCAACGAGGAGCAGAAGGTGTTGACAAGTGGTTTTGATGAGGATTTCACTGTAAACACTAGCAGACAAGTTTTTAGCAAACTTTGATATAACAGAGAAATAAAGTGCGAGTAAATAGAGCGCGGCAATTATAATTGCAGCGAGTGGCCCAATCCTTTTGAGAGCAAAGGACAAGCTGGTTTGTTTACTTATGATGACCAAACGTTCTTGAGGACACACGGGATTTCTGTCTAGTGCTTTCGCTTCATATTGATGAATAATCTTTAGTGTTTAGATAAGTGTCGTGTGGGTGAACCTATGCTAATGCACCACCCTTCCTAGGACTAATACATACTTATGATTATACCCCTTGCAAGCATCCGCAAATACAAGAAAGTAATTAAGATAAATCTAACCACAACCTTAAACTCCGAGATCCTGCGATCCCTCGTGCATCGGAATACCAACGGGGGTTTAGGTTTCTGTCACTCCGGCAGCCCCACAAATGATAACCGAGTACACGATGCATTCCCCTAGGCCCATAAAGGTGAAGTGTCATGTAGTCGACGTTCACATGACACCACTAGAAGAATGGCACCACAACTTAAATATCAAAACATCAAATATTAATCAACATAGTTCACTACTAACATCTAGACTTCTCCCATATCCTCAAGAACACAACGAACTACTCACAACACACCATAATGAACATGATCAGAGGTGATATAATGATGAATAACAATCTGAACATAAACCCTAGTTCAACGGTTTCACTCAATAGCATCAATAACAAGAGTAATCAACACCGGGAGAGTTTCCCCTATCAAATACACAGAGTTTAGCCCTAGATGTTACAGCGGGAACGGAGTGGATGTATGGAGATGACGGCGTCGGCGGTGGAGATGGTGGTGTTGGCGATGGTGATGGAGTGCAGCTCGATGACGGTGATAATGGCGACGATTTCCCCCCTCCGGGAGGGAATTTCCCCGGCGGCAACGGTGTCTGCCGGAGAGCTTTTCTCTCTCTGTCTTCTCCGCCTCGTGGTGAAGGCGGAGATGGATTCTGTCTAACCTGATAATTCTAGGTCTTCGGGGGGAAGAAGTACGCGAAGGGGTACGCCAGGTGGTGGGCCAGGGCGGCCTCACCACCTGCTCGCGCGGCTGGCTTCCTGGCCGCGCCGGGAGGTGGTGTGGGCCCCCTGGGCCCCACCCCAGGCTCCCCTTTTGGCTCCCTCGATGAAATAATTCAGAAATAATTCCCAGTTGGCCACTTTGTTCTTCTGGTCTTCGCAAATATTGTATCTTGACGGTGCTTTTTCCAGTATAATTCAGCCTCCGGGGTTTCATCCTCCAATGATCATCAATCATGCAAAAATAGATGAAATAACATAAGTATCATCTCCAAATACGATATATATCAATGAATAACAGTAAATTATGATATAAAATAGTGATGCAAAATGGACGTATCACGTATCCATAATTTCTTGTGTTCCATGCTATATTATATCATGTTATTACAAGTTTTATATGCATTTTATATAGTTTTATGCATTTTCTGGGACTAACCTATTAACAAGATGCCACAGTGCCAGTTCCCTGTTTTCTGCTGTTTTTGGTTTCAAAAAAGCTCTTAAGGAATATCCACCAAATTGGAAACGAATCAACCAGGAATTATTTTTGGAAAATATGCGTCCAGGAAAACCGAAGACGAGACGAAGTGGGGCCACGAGGCCGCCACATCGCCTCGTGGCGCGGGACCCAATGCTGCCGCGCCGGGAGGTGGTGTGGCGCCCTCGGGCGTCCACCGACCTAGGTCTTTCGCCCATATAAACCCCCCGGACCTAAAAACGACAGGGGGTTAGACACTTTTTCCTCCACGGGTACCGAGCCGCCGCCGTCGTCAACACCAATTCGGGAGAGATCAGAACTGCTCCCCGGCACCCTGCCGGGAGGGGGAATCGTCCCCGGAGGCTTCTACGTCGCCATGACCGCCTCCGGACTGATGCGTGAGTAGTCTACCTTGGACTACGGGTCCATAGCAGTAGCTAGATGGTTGTCTTCTCCTCTTGTGCTATCATGTTTAGATCTTGTGAGCTGCCTATCATGATCAAAATCATCTTTATGTAATTCTCCATGTTGTGTTTGCTGGGATCCGATGAATATTGAGTACTAAAGTTATTGCTTCATAATATATCATGTGTGTGCTATTTAATGATCTTGCATGCTCTCCGTTACTTGTGTATGCTCTGGCCAAGTAGATGCTCGTAACTCCAAGAGGGGGTATTTATGCTCGATAGTAGGTTCATGTCTCTATTTAATCTGGGGCAGTGACAGAAAGCTCTAAGGTTGTAGATGTACTGTTGCTACTAGGGATAAAACAGTAGTACTTTGTCTAAGGATGATGTTACTTACTTACTTTACACATAGTACTTAAGGCGATAATCTGTTGCATGCAACTTAATACTGAAAGGGGTGCGGACGCTAACCGGAAGGTGGATTATTAGTCATAGATGCGGTTGGAACGGTCTATGTATATTGTTGTAATGCCCGAATGAATCTCACACTAGACACCATATCATTAGTATATGCATTGGGTTGCTCATCATTATTCTGTCAATTGCCTAGCTGTAATTTGTTTACCACGCATGGATGAATGTTATTATTATTTATGGAGAGACACCACTAGTGAACTGTGGACGCCGGTCCTTCTCATTAATCTGATAAAACCACAACTGCAAACCTGTTACTTTCTGCAAACATACATCTTTCTACCACACATACGTTTAATCCTTTGTTACAGCAAGCCGGTGAGATTGACAACCTCACTGTTAAGTTGGGGCAAAGTATCTTGATTGTTTGTGTGCAGGCTCCACGTTCGCTGCTGACGCTGGCATTGCACCGTGTCAACATCACCGCCAACAACCTCGAGGGAATCATTCATCTCCTACTGGTTCGATAACCTTGGTTTCATACTGAGGGAAATTTGCTGCTGCACTACTTCATACCTTCCTCTTGGGGTCTCCCAACAACACACCCACCGTGTGCATCAAGCTCTTTTCTGGCGCCGTTGCCGGGGAGTTGAGTGTTCTTCACAAGGGGTGTTTTCACACTTCCAATCTTTTTATTTTGTTATTGTCTTGCTTAGTTTACTTTTATTACTGTCTTGGTTGCTTAATATAAAAAATACAAAAAAATTTAGTTCCTTGCATTACTCTTCTTATTTCGGTTTGTCATTATTTCTTGAATTTTGTTTATTTCGGTTTATCAATTAATTTGCTAAAATGAGTTCCGCTGAAAATACTAAGTTGTGTGACTTTACAAGCACCAACAATAATGATTTTATATGCACACCTATTGCTCCACCTGCATCTAAAGCTGAATTCTTTGAAATTAAACCTGCTTTATTGAACCTTGTTATGAGAGAGCAATTCTCTGGTGTTAGTTCTGATGATGCTGCTGCCCATCTAAATAACTTTGTTGAATTATGTGAAATGCAAAAATATAAAGACATAGATGGTGATATCATAAAACTGAAATTATTCCCTTTCTCTTTGAGAGGAAGAGCTAAAGAATGGTTGCTTTAATTGCCTAGGAATAGTATTGATTCTTGGATAAAATGCAAAGATGCTTTTATAGGAAAATACTATCCTCCTGCTAAGATTATTTCTCTAAGAAGTAGCATCATGAATTTTAAACAACTTGATAATGAACATGTTGCTCAAGCTTGGGAAAGAATGAAATCTTTGATAAAGAATTGCCCAACCCATGGACTGACTGCTTGGATGATCATCCAAACCTTTTATGCAGGACTGAATTTTTCTTCAAGAAACCTATTGGATTCAGCTGCGGGAGGTACCTTTATGTCCATCACTTTGGGGGCTGCAACAATACTCTTGGATGATATGATGGTGAATTATTCTGAATGGCATACGGAGAGGACACCTCAAGGTAAGAAGGTAAATTCTGTTGAAGAAACCTCCTCCTTGAGTGAAAAGATTGATATTATTATGTCTATGCTTGCTAGTGGTAAATCCCATATTGATCCCAATAATGTTCCTTTAGCTTCTTTAGTTGCACAAGAAGAGCATGTTGATGTAAACTTTATTAAAAGCAATAATTTTAACAACAATGCCTATAGGAACAACTATGGTAATAACAACTATAAGCCCTATCCTCCTAATAATGGCAACTCTTATGGTAACTCTTATGGTAATTCTTATAACAACAATAGGACTACCACCTCTGAACTTGAAACCATGTTAAAAGATTTATCACTACACAAACTTTGTTTAATAAAACTGTTGAGAAAAAGCTTGGGAAAATTGATACTCTTGCGTCTAAAGTTGATAATCTTGTCCTTGATGTTGATCTTTTAAAATCTAAAATCATGCCTACTGAAACTAAAGAGAATAATCCCTTTGCTAAAATTAATGCCATCCAAGTTCAAATTGACGAAAATGTTAGGATGATGGCTCAATTACGTGCTAGATGGGAAAGAGAGAGAGAACAAGAGAAAGAGGCTAATATTGTTAAAGTTTTTACTATTACTACCTCTGAAAATAATGGTGTTTCACATGTTAGTAAGCCTCCTACTATCCATGGTAATATAGTTGGTGTTGGAAATGTCTCCTCTACTTCACCCAAAAATTTAAAATTGCCTAAAACTGCTGAAACTAGTGTTGACAAAAGTGCTGAAATTTTTAAGAACGTGAGAGAAAGTGGTTCGGTTTGCTTTGATGATAATAATTTTGATTTTGATAATTGTAATATCTCTGAAGTTATTAAGTTCTTGCAAAAGTTGGCCATAAGTCCTAATGCTAGCTCTCTTAATTTGGCTTTTACTGCTCATATTACAAATGCCCTCATTAAAGCTGGGGAAGATAAATTAAAACTTGAAGCTTCTATCCCTAGGAAGTTAGAAGATGCATAGCTTCGAATGTATGACTTTCTCTTGTCTAATGATCATTTATAGCTTTGTGAGACTTTCTTCCATTGGCCTTCCAAACCTCCATTAACATTCTCTTAGCCATAACATCCTGGTGCCAGGAACCAACGTTGAACGCTTGCTTGTTTCTTTTGAACAAATAATATATTGATCTTCTTCGTGCATATTGATATTGCTTGACTTGATCCTTTCATAAAGTTTTCATGTTTGTTGGAAGCATTAGATGATTATATTGTTGTGCTTGAAGCTCAAATCATCTCTAATATCTACTTTGCATAGTTGATTGCTATCTAGTACTATATCATTGAAAGCTTTGCTTGCTTCACCTACTTGTTTGTTCATTACTTGTTTGATATCAATATAAACTACAGCCCTTATTCATTTGATCTCAGTTTACATGCCTTACAATATTACATGATCAAGATTGTGTTTAAGCATGTCACTTCAAAAATTATTCTTCTTTTATCGTTCTTGCCTACTCGGGACAAGTAGAACTAAGATTGGGGATGTTGATACGTCTCCAACGTATCCATAATTTCTTGTGTTCCATGCTATATTATATCATGTTATTACATGTTTTATATGCATTTTATATAGTTTTATGCATTTTCTGGGACTAACCTATTAACAAGATGCCACAGTGCCAGTTCCCTGTTTTCTGCTGTTTTTGGTTTCAGAAAAGCTCTTAAGGAAATATCCGCCAAATTGGAAACGAATCAACCAGGAATTATTTTTGGAAAATATGCGTCCAGGAAAACCGAAGACGAGACGAAGTGGGGCCACGAGGCCGCCACATCGCCTCGTGGCGCGAGCCCCAATGCTGCCGCGCCGGGAGGTGGTGTGGCGCCCTCGGGCGCCCACCGACCTAGGTCTTTCGCCCATATAAACCCCCCTGACCTAAAAACGACAGGGGGTTAGACACTTTTTCCTCCACGGGTCCCGAGCCGCCGCCGTCGTCAACACCAATTCGGGAGAGATCGGAACTGCTCCCCGGCACCCTGCCGGGAGGGGGAATCGTCCCCCGAGGCTTCTACGTCGCCATGACCGCCTCCGGACTGATGCGTGAGTAGTCTACCTTGGACTATGGGTCCATAGCAGTAGCTAGATGGTTGTCTTCTCCTCTTGTGCTATCATGTTTAGATCTTGTGAGCTGCCTATCATGATCAAGATCATCTTTATGTAATTCTCCATGTTGTGTTTGCTGGGATCCGATGAATATTGAGTACTAAAGTTATTGTTTCATAATATATCATGTGTGTGCTATTTAATGATCTTGCATGCTCTCCGTTACTTGTGTATGCTCTGGCCAAGTAGATGCTCGTAACTCCAAGAGGGGGTATTTATGCTCGATAGTAGGTTCATGTCTCTATTTAATCTGGGGCAGTGACAGAAAGCTCTAAGGTTGTAGATGTACTGTTGCTACTAGGGATAAAACAGTAGTACTTTGTCTAAGGATGATGTTACTTACTTACTTTACACACAGTGCTTAAGGCGATAATCTGTTGCATGCAACTTAATACTGAAAGGGGTGCGGACGCTAACCGGAAGGTGGATTATTAGTCATAGATGCGGTTGGAACGGTCTATGTATATTGTTGTAATGCCCGAATGAATCTCACACTAGACACCATATCATTAGTATATGCATTGGGTTGCTCATCATTATTCTGTCAATTGCCTGGCTGTAATTTGTTTACCACGCATGGATGAATGTTATTATTATTTATGGAGAGACACCACTAGTGAACTGTGGACCCCGGTCCTTCTCATTAATCTGATAAAACCACAACTGCAAAACTGTTACTTTCTGCAAACATACATCTTTCTACCACACATACGTTTAATCCTTTGTTACAGCAAGCCGGTGAGATTGACAACCTCACTGTTAAGTTGGGGCAAAGTATCTTGATTGCTTGTGTGCAGGCTCCACGTTCGCTGCTGACGCTGGCATTGCGTCGTGTCAACGTCACCGCCAACAACCTCGAGGGAATCATTCATCTCCTACTGGTTCGATAACCTTGGTTTCATACTGAGGGAAATTTGTTGCTGCACTACTTCATACCTTCCTCTTGGGGTCTCCCAACATCTCCTAATGTTTAGATGAATTTGATACTTTTATTACTAAGCAATGCAATTTTAATACGAGAATAGAGAATCATTTAATGGAAAATTCTCATGCTATTAGTGATTTACATGATATTGTTGATAGAACTGCTAATGATGTTAAAGTGCTCATTAAACACTTTCATATGGTTCAAACTCAAATAGATCAACTCACTAAAGTGCAAAAAGAATTGCTAGTAAACAACTCTATTGCTAAAGAAAAACTTGTTTGTGAAGTAACAACTAGAGGTGGTAAATCTACTCAAACCCTTTGTATCCTGAAGGACATGATAAAAGAATTGAACAAGATTCTCAACGAGTTAATAAACCTAGTACTCCTTCTAGGAAAAAGAAAAAGAAACATAAAACTGTTGTAGAATCCTCTGAACCTGTTAATGATCCTAATAGTATATCTGTTTCTGATGCTGAAACTGAAAGTGGTAATGAACACAACAATGATGATGCTAATAACAATGATAATAATAAAAATGCCAACTCGGATCATGAAGAAATAGAAGAGGAACCTGAGAAACATGCTAAAAATAAAAAGTACACTAAAGAAGATTTTATTGCTAAGAAACATGGTAATGAAAGAGAACCTTGGGTCCAAAAACCAATGCCATTTCCTGCTAAGAAACTTAAAACAAAAGAGGAAGAACATTATAATAGATTTTGTGATTGGATGAAACCATTGTTCTTACAAATTCCTTTGACTGATGCTATTAAGTTGCCTCCTTATTCTAAATATATGAAAGATATTGTTACTAACAAAAGGAAAATTCCTAATGAGGAAATATCTACTATGCTTGCTAATTACTCTTTCAATGGTAAGGTTCCAAAGAAGCTTGGTGATCCAGGTATACCAACTATTCCTTGCTCTATCAAAAATAATTATGTTAAAACTGCTCTATGTGATTTGGGAGCTGGAGTTAGTGTTATGCATGTCTCTCTTTACAAGAGACTTTACCTTGATAAGTTGATACTTACTGATATATCTTTGCAAATAGCTGATAAATCTACTGTTGTTCCTGGCTGAATTTGTGAGGATGTTCCTGTCAAAATAACTACCAACTGCTTGATTATGACTGACTTTGTTGTTCTTGAAATGCCTGAAGATGATAATATGTCTATTATTCTTGGAAGACCTTTTCTAAATACTGCAGGGGCTGTTATTGATTGCAATAAAGGAAAAGTTACTTTTAATGTTCATGACAAGGAGCATACTGTTTATTTTCCCAAGAAAGTTGATAGAATGCCTGGAGTTAATACAATTACCAATTTGAGGTCCATTAGAGTGGGAAGTATTGATTGCCCATATAAAGAAGAATTCAAACTCTCAGGATTGGATCCATACCAATTCATTATAAGGTAACATGAGTGTCTCAAATGGTTTATAATCTTTCATGTCATATAAAATTCATTTGGTGGCAAGACTTGATCAACCTTGTTAACAAGTGCATTTTAAATGCATAAAGAGGCTAAATTTTTTCTTTCTCTCATCCTTGTTATACCTACTGTAATGTTACTTAGTTTGCAATGTTTGGTTGAATTTTTTGTTAGAAAATAATTTTTCAGTATTGAATTTAATAATGTAAAATACCAGAAAATGAAAAAAATAAAGTTTCTCAGAAAATTAAAAATTTTATATGAAAAATCATATTTTTCGAGGAGGGTCCTAGAAGTGCCAGAGAGCCACCAGGGGGACCCCCTGGTCCATATGTTTTCTGTTCAGTGATGAGGGTTCCAAATAGAGGATCAGTGGAGAAGCCGAAGGGTAACCCAAGGCTATTGATGGATGTTGATGACCCACAAGTATAGGGGATCGCAACAGTCTTCGAGGGAAGTAAAACCCAAATTTATTGATTCGACACAAGGGGAGCCAAAGAATATTTGTAAGCTTTAACAGATGATTTGTCAGATCAGCTGCACCTGTGAATAGACTTGCTCGAGGAAGATTATCAGTAGCAACAATTTTATAACAGAGACAGTAGTGAAATAACAGTAGCAGGAGAATTAAGACAGCGATTGTGATTGGTGTAGACAGCAGGATTAAAATACTGTAGGCATAGGGACGGATGTACGGGCGTTGCATGGATGAGATAATTCATGTAATAACACTAGCATAGGCATTTGCAGATAAATAATATAAAGCATCCAGGCATAAACTAATCATAAGCATGTATTCCAATTTAGTTGTGCGTGCTCGCAATGAGAAACTTGCACATCATCTATTGTCCTGCCAGCCCGTTTGCAGCGGGGCCTCAAGGGAAACTACTGGCAATTAAGGTACACCTTTTAATAAAGTACCGGAGCAAAGCATTAACACTCCGTGAATACATGTGATCCTCACATCATAGCCATTCCCTCCGGTTATCCCAATTGCTGTCACTTTGGGGCCATCGGTTCCGGACAATAACGTGTGTATACAACTCATAGATAAGATCCAAAACAATAATTATCATCATGATTCAATAACATGTTCAGATCTGAAATCATGGCACTCGGGCCCTAGTGTCAAGCATTAAGCATAACAAGTTGCAACAATGACGTAAAACACCGATAACGGATACTAGGCACTATGCCCTAACAATCTTACAGCTATTACATGATTGATCTCATCCAATCCCTACCATCCCCTCAAGCCTACAGCGGTGAATTACTCACTCATGGATGGGGGAAACATGGATGGCTGATGGAGAGGCGGTGGAGATGACGATGGCGATGATTCCCTTCGATTCCCCGTCCCGGCAGGGTGCCGGAACAGAGACTTCTGGTCCCCGAACTAGGGTTCGCGATGGCGGCGGCGCACGGAGATGTTCTCTGGAAAAGTGTCTAACCCCCCGACGTTTTTAGGTCAGAGGCATTAAGTAGCCGCGAGGGGGTCGCAAGGAGGCGGCCGAGGTGGTCCCACCACCTGCTGGCGCGGGTCCCTCCTGGCCGCGCCACGGGGTGGTGTGGAGACCCCGTGGCTCTTCTCCGTTTGGTCTTCGTGGTTCTGGGTTCCCCTCGGATGGAAAATAACTTATGTTTGGATTTTGGGGGTTTTTCTCCGAAGTTGATATTTCTGCACAAAAATAAGACAACAGGGTAATTCTGCTGAAAACAACGTTAGTCCGCGTTAGTTGCATCCAAAACACACAAATTAGAGGTAAAACAATAGCAAAAGTGTTCGGGAAAGTAGATACGTTTTGGACGTATCAACTCCCCCCAAGCTTAGCTTATTGCTTGTCCTCAAGCAATTCAGTTAACAACTGAGTGCGATAAAAGAACTTTCACGAACTCATTTGCTCATAAGATGTAAATATTCTCATTATGAGGACAAATGCTTAGACTATTCATAACAAGGCATATATAAACGATGTCACCCAATAGTTATGTAAACCATGAAAAGATGCCAATTACACCGATGATAAATAACATGAAACATATCAATTCACAGGATTGCAAAGATCATAAGAAAGTATGATAAAGTGGTATCTCGCTTGCCCGAATGTAACAGCAAAACATAAATGCCCAGGCACTTCTAAGTTCCAAGAGAATACTAGAGATAAAGATATCAAAGATAAAATCATCTAGATTACACCGCGGTTAACATATTAAGGGACAAGCACATTACACTAAGAATGACAATTATGCTCTCGAGAAGGTGCTCAAAGAAGGATGGAGACTCAACAGTAAAGTAAAAGATAGGCCCTGCATTGAGGGAAGTAGGGATTCAACATGTGCTAGAGCTTCTTATCATTTTGAAAACAGAGGTAAAATTATTTTTGAGTGGTGGTTGTTCCGTCAACGAATGGTAATGGGTACTCTACCCCCCTTGTCAACCAGACTTTCTTAAGAACGGCTCCCATGAAGGACGTTATTTCTACCCGAGGGCAGATCATCCCACATTTCTCTTTTGTTTACACATGTAGTTAAAAACTGTTGTCATTGCTTGACTGATTAGATCAGGGCAAAAATGTGAAGAGAATGCAACAATTAAAGTTGTAATTAATTTGGGACTGGGCACCCCATTTGCTAGCTCTTTTTGCAAATTAATAGATAAGCGGATGTATATGCCACTAGTCTGGTTGGCGAAAGTCTGTCCAAAGGCAAACGACAAGGTTGATATCCGTAAACCCCACATACTTCCTCATGAGCTCAAAACAGTGGCACAAATTGAGAAGTGTTTGAAGGTTTTAAAGGTAGCACATGCGAATTTACTTGAATGGTTTGAAATTGCCATGTATAGGTATTTATGGTGGACTCTTTGGGATAACTTGGTTTTCAGGGATTTGGAAGCACAAGCATTATCTCAGCTTACTACAAGTGGAGGCTAGCAAAAGATGGGAAGCGACAATTCAAGAGAGCAATAACCGTCATAATCATGCTTGTGACGAAATAGAATTAACGGAGGCATAATAAAGATACAAGAACTCTGAGTCAAAATATGTCATCAAGGCTTAATTGACTTTTTATTTTCAGTCATAACATGTGTAAACATGTGCCAAGTCAATTCAAATGAATTGTTCAGAGGAGGATACCACAGTGTCATATTCTATTATGAGCAAAGCAATGCAAGCGAATATCCAAGAGACATGACATTCATCATAAATAAATTGGAAACGATCATAAGAGAACACGAACTACTAAGCATCCACCGATCGAGATATACCTTATGCGAACCATCTAAGCATGCTCACATGAATGAGTATATGTACAAAAATGAGAAACAAATAGAGTCCATTACCAGCCTCTTACCCAACTCGAAATTGTCATAGATCATCATAATTGCCTTATCACTTGTGTGCTTGAAAGATATGAGATAATAACCAAGCTCCATGGAGTAATTGAAGATAACGACCTCTGAAACAAACTATACAAAAGCAAAGAGAAACAGCAAATATTTGTGGGTTTTCGGATTTAGAAACTAAAAACAGAACAGCCAGCAAAGACGAATTTTTTCGAGGACTTTAACATGCCCAGATCAGAAAACTCAAAACTAATGCACATCCCAGGAATATGCACACCAAAATTCAGGTCATTCCGACATCCCTGTAATAAGTTATGAATTTAACGGTGGACAGCAGAAATCTGTCCCTGCGCGAAACAGCACAAAACAAAGCAAAATATTTTTATGTTTTTGCATATTGAACTGAAATAAATACTAAGCATACTAGTACTAGATACTAAAACAAACCAGCAAGAGAAATAACAAAAATCTTTTTGGTGTTTTTGGGTTTATGGAGAGCAAACAAAGCATAAACGAATGAACAAAAAAAGAAAACTAAAGCGAAACATGGATATACAAAGTACCGAATGATATGATATATAGATGAGTGTGCGTCGGTGTACCTCCCCCCAAGCTTAGGCTTTTGGCCTAATTGGAGCTCAACCCCAAGGTGCCCATCCGTCGGTGCCACGAGGGTAGGTCGAAGAGCTTTCCCCGTAATACGAGCTCGAGGATGCGCCGGCGTGGTATCCGCTGTAATCCTCTGGCGGCGGCTCCTGCCTGCGATGTGACTGGTGAAAACCAAGTGCGCTCAACTGCTCCTCCAACTCCACCAGCGTGTACGACCACTGTCTCCTGTCAACACTGAACAAAGATGGTTGTGGCAAGGAGACTTCCTTTTCACGATCGTCAGCACAAACAACTCTAAACACAATATTCTCCAAAGTGGAGCTAGTAGTGACAAATTTATGGCCTTTCATTGCAGCAAGGCCAAGGTAACATGGTTCAAGTGGTACATCATTAGGACTAATGGGCAGCCCCAAATATTCAGCAATACGAAGAGCAATAATGCCTCCAAAGATGGGGCCTCTAGCCGCTAAACGGCGAGCAATCAAAGAGCCAAGATTATACGGGAATTCACCCTTAAGGACGCCCGTAAGAAATGCAAGTTGCAAGTTAGAAACATTGCTAGTGTTTTCCCTACCAAGCACACTAGTAGTAAGATAGTAGACAAAATATTTGATGGCAGGGAATTGAATGTTCTTTATCTTGCCGCGATGTGCGGAGCGGGTGTCATTGTCGGTCACCTCTTGGTAGGTTTGGGCCAACTCCGGGGGATTCGCGACAATCCTCACCGTTGTCCCCATGTTTGTTGTACCAACTATCCCACAAAACTCCTGCAAGGTTAGGCTACAAGGCATATCATATATCTTGAAAGAAATAGCCTTTGCAAAGGACTTGGTGTTGAAGGTGAAGGATTCCGAGAAAGTCTTGGTAAGCCAATAGTATTGTGGCCTCTCATCCCTCATGTAGGTAGTCAAACCCACTCTCTCAACGAGAGTTTGGAAGTCCTCAAGTAGACCTGCAGCACGAAGGAAAGCATAACAAGGGTAAGATGCGGCGTGTGGTTCTCCCGCATCCCCCTCATCTCCGATCGTCGGTGCGAGGATCTCCTCGTTGTAGGACTGCCTAACACGAGTGGCAGCCCTTGGATGCCTTGTCCTTCTCTGATAATCTCCCTCAAACACCTCATCAAAGTCACGGTTATGCATTTTCCTTTTCTGAAATTTTCAACAAACATCATAAAAATCGATTTTTAGCCAACTAAATGAAGGGAAACCGCTATAGTGACTTGCTAGAGGCTTAAGCATGCATCAAAACTAGTTTCTTCAACTTAGAACAAGCATTCAAACTCACTAAACAAGATATCTACAGCAGCAAAATACTTCATATATACACCATTAAACAAAATTCCATTTGGATATTCGGAGGAGTCACATACCGGAGAGGAGATGCACCAAATTTCAGCACCAGAAATTGGCTGAATGTGGAGATCGAAATCCCAGGAGATGAGCAGCAAGAACACGAGTTTGAGCTATCCAAAAGTGATTTTTCGGGGAAGAGGAAGGCAGGGGAAGGAGAGAGAGCAAGTGGGGGGCCCTGTGGGCCCCACACCATGTGCTGGCGCGGCCACATGGCTGCCGCGCCACCAGGTGGTGTGGTGGACCAGGGGGTCCCCCTGGTGGCTCTCTGGCACTTCCAGGACCCTCCTCGAAAAATAGGATTTTCCATATAAATTTTTTAATTTTCTGAGAAACTTTATTTTTTTCATTTTCTGGTATTTTGCATTGTTAAATTCAATACTGAAAAATTATTTTCGAACAACAAATTCAACTAAACATTGCAAACTAAATAACATTACAGTAGGTATAACAAGGATGAGAGAAAGAAAATTGTTTAGCCTCTTTATGCATTTAAAATGCACTTGTTAACAAGGTTGATCAAGTCTTGCCACCAAATGAATTTTACATGACATGAAAGATTTTAAACCATATGAGACACTCATGTTACCTTATAATGAATTGGTATGGATCCAATCATGAGAATTTTGAATTCTTCTTTATATGGGCAATCAATACTTCCCACTCTAATGGACCTCAAATTGGTAATTGTATTAACTCCAGGCATTCTATCAACTTTCTTGGGAAAATAAACAGTATGCTCCTTGTCATGAACATTAAAAGTAACTTTTCCTTTATTGCAATCAATAACAGCCCCTGCAGTATTTAGAAAAGGTCTTCCAAGAATAATAGACATATTATCATCTTCAGGCATGTCAAGAACAACAAAGTCAGTCATAATTAAGCAATTGGTAGTTATTTGGACAGGAACATCCTCACAAATTCCAACAGGAACATCAGTAGATTTATCAGCCATTTGCAAAGATATATCAGTAGGTATCAACTTATCAAGATAAAGTCTCTTGTAAAGAGAGAAAGGCATAACACTAACTCCAGCTCCCAAATCACATAGAGCAGTTTTAACATAATTATTTTTGATAGAGGAAGGAATAGTTGGTATACCTGGATCACCAAGCTTCTTTGGAACCTTACCATTAAAAGAGTAATTAGCAAGCATAGTAGATATTTCTTCATTAGGAATTTTCCTTTTGTTAGTCACAATATCTTTCATATATTTAGAATAAGGAGGCAACTTAATAGCATCAGTCAAAGGAATTTGTAAGAACAATGGTTTCATCCAATCACAAAATCTATTATAATGTTCTTCCTCTTTAGATTTAAGTTTCTTAGCATGAAAAGGCATTGGTTTTTGGACCCAAGGTTCTCTTTCATTACCATGTTTCTTAGCAATAAAGTCTTATTTAGTGTACTTTTTATTTTTAGCATGTTTTTCAGGTTCTTCTTCTATTTCTTCCTGATCCGAATTGACATTTTTATTGTTATCATTGTTATTAGCATTATCATTGTTGTGTTCATTACCACTTTCAGTTTCAGTATCAGAAACAGATATACTATTAGGATCATTAACAGGTTCAGAAGATTCTACAACTGTTTTATGTTTCTTTTTCTTTTTCCTAGAAGGAGTACTAGGTTTATTAACTCGTTGAGAATCTTGTTCAATTCTTTTATCATGTCCTTCAGGATACAAAGGATCCTGAGTAGATTTATCACCTCTAGTTGTTCCCGACCAACGCGGACCTCGTGACATGATGTGTAGGGTATATTGAATTCTAGCGGAGCTGCGCCCTACTGGGTTTTCCTTGCTGCTGCCACGTGTGGCCGGCCGGCCGGGTAAGGCCGTATGTGTGTAACCATGTATTTCATTCGTATTATAACATATAAATAATATATTTTTCACCAGAAAAGTATATTTCTTAATAAATTCGAAAAAAAACTAATGGATTTCCTCACAATATTTCTCTACTATATAATACGGCCTAAGGTGAGGCGTCGTACGTCTTTTTCGTTTCCTACTTTACCCCTGCACTCAGAACATATTAAGGCCCAGTTCTTTTGACGGCTTCTCCGAGAAGCTGCCCCTCCCCCAGCTTCCCCGGGAAGCCGCTCCAAAAATGTGAGAGGGCTTCCAAACTCAATATTGGATTCTTATTTTGGAAGCCTAGCTAAAATTTTGAGGCGGCTTCTCCAGAAAGCTGGGCGAGGGGCAGCTTCTCGGAGAAGCCGCCAAAAGAACTGGGCCCTGCCACCGCTAAGTCAGACGTACCGGTTCGGTGTTCCTGTAAAAAAGAAAAAAATCCCAATCGATTCACGGTTTGCGCGCTTCCGCGGCAGGGACTCCATCGGAGGGGGCCGCGCCGCCACCACGGCCGCCGCCGTGTCGCACATCGGCAGAAGATTGAAGCGGAGCTGGACGACGAATACGCCGCTGCCTCAGAAGCATCCTGCTCCGCCACGTTCTCGTCCGCCGCCGGAGCATCCTCCTCCATCACGTCCTCCTTCTCTGCAGCCTCGCAATCGACGGCCACCGGCGCGGCTGCTTGCTCCTCCGCTGCTGCCATTATGTTGACGGATTCGAAACGTTAGGGAAATCCGGCGAGCGGACAGGTGAAATCCGGGGAGTCGCGGTGCTGGCGGAATCTGGGGCTGCAGCGGGACGGAGAATCCAAGCCAGCAGCGCGCGGAGACTCCCAGCAGCGGCCGGTGAGCTGCAGAACGAGATATGGCAAGATTCATCTTGCAGGAAAACAGAACGAGCTCACAGCCTTCCCCAATCCCGACACCCAGGCCATCTGCAAATTCCAGACTTAGTGTCTGCTTTGTTTCTTCAAATATTCCGGACATGACTTACCATTCAGAATATAATTTAATCGGCTTATTGTAGTGCTAGACAAAGGAATGTCCAATTTCCTAAAGATTATTGTTTTCAACCTGTTGAACAATGGATCCTGCTAATTTTGCCACGGCCGCCCATGGTGTCCGCCGGCCAACACACATCAAGTCCATCCAACATAACAAACAGAAAGAAGTTGCGACTAGCAGGTAATAGCACATGGTATTCCTCATCTCTGTCTTTTTTTTTGCTTCATCTAGATTGGGGATTGGTAGCAATCATATTCTAGAACAATATAAGAATCACTCTCACCTTAATCTCCCGTCCTTCTCCTTTCTTGCTTCATCTATGTTGGGGAGTATCATGCATGTCAGATGTTCCAATAAATATCTGGGGTAGCTCACTCGAATAGGGATAGTGAAATATTCAATCTAATTAATTCGGTGATAGGTGAAATATACATTCCAATTTTGTATATGCACATACTTTTTCTAAAAGTATATATGCATATCTAGCCTAAGAAATATAGGCATCTGAGCCATGACATGTTGTCCGACTGTGAGTATAAAATATTCCTACTTATATCCTAGAACATGAAAAATAGGAAATCACATGAGAATAGAATATGCCTGAGCACTTTTCCATCTGAAATTCATCTTTTTCTCTTTAACAATGCTCTTTGGTAACTTTGAGTATTTTCAATAATGTTAGACCATATTGTTGAAGGTCACTATTTTTCACTATGTGGATGAACATTTTTACGGCTATATAAGAAATAGAGCAGGCATGGTAAATATTTGTTGTTCAAAAATCGGTGCACAATATCTTGCTTTACATTATTTGTTTCAGTCAAGCCTCCAAATGGACCAGCTTATTCTGAATAAAAGCATCAAAACATGTTAGTCTTAGTTTACTTTTCGTATTATCTCTATTCAATCCATCTATTCAAATTTTGAGATGTATGCCTAAAATTCATATAAAAATGCTTGTGTTCAAAAGGATAAGTTAATGACGCAACAAATGGTCATAATATGCATTGCTTTGAGTGTTTTTGGTGTCTCCACAAAACATTTTTCAGTCCCGTTGCAACGCACGGGTATTTTCCTAGTATTTTTAATAAGGGATAATTGGTTCTGTGCCATACCTAGCTGAGTTCTATCGGTCTGTGCCATACCTGCGCTGTTTCTCTGGTCTGTGCCCTGGTTTGCTCGCATATCGCTCAAACGCTCGTTTCCCTCTGGTCAACCTACTTTGACCCGCACTTGGCCTGACTGGTGGGATCGGCCTGGCGCGGCTCGGCTAGTGTGCGGCTCGGTTGGGATTTCCTTTGGTCGGCGCGTGGGGCCGAGGCACTAGTCTGACTTGGTGGGGCCGGGGCACTAGTCTGACTTGGTGGGGCCGGGGCACAAGTCTGACATGGTGGGGTATTGACTTGGTGGGGCCGGACCCACCGGATGTGGAACCCACAGAGAATCACCACCGCTAGTTGGGTGTGTGCTCGACCTCTTTATATTATACTCCATCCGTTCTAAATTGACTCAGATTTAGTGCAAGTTGTACTAAATCCGAGTCAATTAAATCAGAAGAGGGAGTATATCACAATATTCCAAAGCTGTCGTTAGCAGTGAACGTGTTGGTGTATAGATCTGCCTCTAATTTCTGGAGTAGATAGTTTCGGTACGGATGATTAGTAATAGGGAAGCGGTTGGTCCAAATGAGACGACTGGTTTATCATAGGCGGTTGGTTACATAGAGGTTACATTGCATTAATTATGCTTACATCGCATTAATTAACTACGACTGACAATCAGCAGATCAACAAATCCTAGAGCAACTATACAGAGATAAAATCCTGCAGCTATCAAATTAGCCTGCTTTTTCAGATCATTCATCTGCCTTAAGTGCTTGTTCAACTTTTTCAGTTCGCCTCTCACTTCCGCTTCCGCAATCCCCATCGGCGGAGAAACGATGCCCATCGGCGGAGCAGAGGGTGCAATCTCCACATCAGATGGCAGAGGAAGGTCGCTGTGCGCGCGCCTCTCCTGTCTAAGCGGCGCAACGTATTCATCCACCCACTTGAAATAGTTGCATGGATCTAAACCCTGAAAAAGTCAACCTGAACCCTAAATCCCAGATCTGAGCAAGTAATTGAAAACACTGAAGAAATCAAAGCAAAAGGATGCGAGAGAAAGATCTTTACATCTTGTGGTAGGCTCTCGCATGTCAAATACTCGCGCCCCATGTTCTTTCCTTGCTTAGTAGTCGTACGGAGCAGTGGTTTTTTGCATGAGCATTTAGGACATGGCGGCAACGTCACCTCAGGCTGCTTTAGCCAATTGTGGCGAACGGATGAAGTGGAGGAGCTCGACATTGCTGCTGCCCTTCGTCGCCGGAGAGGAATAAGAGGAAAGGAATAGGTGCTCTGTCTATGCGACGAAGGAGATGGTCCAAAGAGGAGGATGGATGCTCTGTCTATGCGAGCAAGGATGGGTGCTCTGTCTATGCGAGCAAGGATGGGTGCTCTGTCTATGCGAGGAAGGAGATGGTCCAAAAAGGAGAATGAATGCTCTGTCTATGCGAGCAAGAATGGATGCTCTGTCAATGCGAGGAAGAAGAAGAGGAACAAGAGGAAGGAGGAGGATGGGTGCTCTGTCTATGAAGAGGAGGCAAATGGTGGGTCCGCGGTGAGCGTGTAACGGTCACATGCGGCGGTGCGGCTGTTGTGAGTCCACCAACCATTTTTGCTTAGAAATGTGGCCGTTTACCCTACCTTTAGAGCTCATTTGAAACACATCGAATGGGTTGTGCAGAATGAGCTTCTCACACAGTTACCGCCAATCAGATCGCAGAATGAGCCTCTCGCGGATTCCTTCTAGAGGACGATCAAACGGCTGCAGTTCAGCGGTAGGGTTAGATCGACGGTCATTGTTCAAATGGGGTTTGGAGGCACTCAACGGGGTTTTGAAAAGTTTGAAGTGGCTAAGAAGGCATTTTTATCGAAACCGAAACCCTCTCTCACTATTCTACGAACTCTATAACTCTTTGTACGTGATAGCTCATTTGTGCGTACCATTTTTCATGAAATGAACCAAACACAGGTTTATATTTTTTTATCATAACTATGTCACATAATAAGACAATGTGCGCTGGTTTCACATTTTTTCGATTTTTTTTTGAATCATTTATGATCATTTGAATGTCTGGTCAAACCTGGTCAAACGCACTTTGAGCGTCTCCAAAAGAAGTTTAAAATATGAAAATTAAAAACGAAGTGCAGATGCTTCTTAGTAACAATGAAATGAAGCTTTTGTAATTTTTTGATTTTATCGAAACAGAAACCCTCTCTCACTCTTCTACGAACTCTATAACTCTTTGTACGTGATAGCTCATTTGTGCGTACCATTTTTCATGAAATGAACCAAACCCAGGTTTATATTTTTTTATCATAAATATGTCACATAATAAGACAATGTGCGCTGGTTTCACATTTTTTTGATTTTTTCGAATCATTTATGATCATTTGAATGTCTGGTCAAACCTGGTCAAACGCACTTTGAGCGTCTCCAAAAGAAGTTTAAAATATGAAAATGAAAAAACGAAGCGCAGATGCTTCTTAGTAACAATGAAATGAAGCTTTTGTGATTTTTTTTTATTTTATCGAAACCGAAACCCTCTCTCACTCTTCTACGAACTCTATAACTCTTGTACGTGATAACTCATTTGTGCGTACCATTTTTCATGAAATGAACCAAACCCAGGTTTATATTTTTTTTATCATAACTATGTCACATAATAAGACAATGTGCGCTGGTTTCACATTTTTTCGATTTTTTTTGAATCATTTATGATCATTTGAATGTCTGATCAAACCTGGTCAAACGCACTTTGAGCGTCTCCAAAAGAAGTTTAAAATATGAAAATGAAAAACGAAGTGCAGATGCTTCTTAATAACAATGAAATGAAGCTTTTGTGATTTTTCTTTATTTTATTTTATCGAAACCGAAACCCTCTCTCACTATTCTACGAACTCTATAACTCTTTGTACGTGATAGATCATTTGTGCGTATCATTTTTCATGAAATGAACCAAACCCAGATTTATATTTTTTTATCATAACTATGTCACATAATAAGACAATGTGCGCTGGTTTCACATTTTTTCGATTTTTTTGAATCATTTATGATCATTTGAATGGCTGGTCAAACCTGGTCAAACGCACTTTGAGCGTCTCCAAAAGAAGTTTAAAATATGAAAATGAAAAACGAAGCGCAGATGCTTCTTAGTAACAATGAAATGAAGCTTTTGTGATTTTTGTGATTTTTTTTATTTTATCGAAACCGAAACCATCTCTCACTCTTCTACGAACTCTATAACTCTTTGTACGTGATAGCTCATTTGTGCATACCATTTTTCATGAAATGAACCAAACCCAGGTTTATATTTTTTTATCATAACTATGTCACATAATAAGACAATGTGCGCTGGTTTCACATTTTTTCGATTTTTTTTGAATCATTTATGATCATTTGAATGTCTGGTCAAACCTGGTCAAACGCATTTTGAGCATCTCCAAAACAAGTTTAAAATATGAAAATGAAAAACGAAGTGCAGATGCTTCTTAGTAACAATGAAATGAAGCTTTTGCGATTTTTGTGATTTTTTTTTATTTTATCGAAACCGAAACCCTCTCTCACTCTTCTACGAACTCTATAACTCTTTGTACGTGATAGCTCATTTGTGCGTACCATTTTTCATGAAATGAACCAAACTCAGGTTTATATTTTTTTTATCATAACTATGTCACATAATAAGACAATGTGCGCTGGTTTCACATTTTTTCGATTTTTTTGGGATCATTTATGATCATTTGAATGTCTGGTCAAACCTGGTCAAACGCACTTTGAGCGTCTCCAAAAGAAGTTTAAAATATGAAAATGAGAAACGAAGTGCAGATGCTTCTTAGTAACAATGAAATGAAGCTTTTGTGATTTTTTTTGATTTTATCGAAACCGAACGCGCACAATTCATGCCCAGAGCGCGCACAGTTCATGCCCAGAGCACGCCCATAAGGTGTTCGACCAAATTACATCCGACCGAAATACAACTGTTAGTAATATTAATTAGTCTCTTCTTTGACGTCGTCAAAGCCGGACATCATCTCGTCAGCCCACTTCTCGATCTCTTCACTGGGGTCGCTGATCTCTTCGTCCGACTGCTCGATTTCTTTGTCCGACTGCTCGATCTCTTTGCTGATCTTCTCAAATGTCAGCTGGATGTACTCCACCTTGATGATCACCTTGATAACGTAGAGATGACCAAATCGAATCCACAGTTGCTCCCAGAATAGATCCCAGTTCCTCTCGAACTCGAGGTAATCGTGGCCGTTGACCACTTGATATGATCCAAAGATCTCGACATCTTTCCCCAAAAGACGAGAAACTCCGTGATCTTGATCGAAACCGAAACCCTCTCTCACTCTTCTACGAACTCTATAACTCTTGTACGTGATAACTCATTTGTGCGTACCATTTTTCATGAAATGAACCAAACCCAGGTTTATATTTTTTTTATCATAACTATGTCACATAATAAGACAATGTGCGCTGGTTTCACATTTTTTCGATTTTTTTTGAATCATTTATGATCATTTGAATGTCTGATCAAACCTGGTCAAACGCACTTTGAGCGTCTCCAAAAGAAGTTTAAAATATGAAAATGAAAAACGAAGTGTAGATGCTTCTTAATAACAATGAAATGAAGCTTTTGTGGTTTTTCTTTATTTTATCGAAACCGAAACTCTCTCTCACTATTCTACGAACTCTATAACTCTTTGTACGTGATAGATCATTTGTGCATATCATTTTTCATGAAATGAACCAAACCCAGATTTATATTTTTTTATCATAACTATGTCACATAATAAGACAATGTGCGCTGGTTTCACATTTTTTCGATTTTTTTGAATCATTTATGATCATTTGAATGTCTGGTCAAACCTGGTCAAACGCACTTTGAGCGTCTCCAAAAGAAGTTTAAAATATGAAAATGAAAAACGAAGCGCATATGCTTCTTAGTAACAATGAAATGAAGCTTTTGTGATTTTTGTGATTTTTTTTTATTTTATCGAAACCGAAACCATCTCTTACTCTTCTACGAACTCTATAACTCTTTGTACGTGATAGCTCATTTGTGCGTACCATTTTTCATGAAATGAACCAAACCCAGGTTTATATTTTTTTTATCATAACTATGTCACATAATAAGACAATGTGCGCTGGTTTCACATTTTTTCGATTTTTTTTTAATCATTTATGATCATTTGAATGTCTGGTCAAACCTGGTCAAACGCATTTTGAGCATCTCCAAAAGAAGTTTAAAATATGAAAATGAAAAACGAAGTGCAGATGCTTCTTAGTAACAATGAAATAAAGCTTTTGCGATTTTTGTGATTTTTTTTTATTTTATCGAAACCGAAACCTCTCTCACTCTTCTACGCACTCTATAACTCTTTGTACGTGATAACTCATTTGTGCGTACCATTTTTCATGAAATGAACCAAACTCAGGTTTATATTTTTTTATCATAACTATGTCACATAATAAGACAATGTGCGCTGGTTTCACATTTTTTCGATTTTTTTTGGATCATTTATGATCATTTGAATGTCTGGTCAAACCTGGTCAAACGCACTTTGAGCGTCTCCAAAAGAAGTTTAAAATATGAAAATGAAAAACGAAGTGCAGATGCTTCTTAATAACAATGAAATGAAGCTTTTGTGATTTTTTTTGATTTTATCGAAACCGAACGCGCACAATTCATGCCCAGAGCGCGCACAGTTCATGCCCAGAGCACGCCCATAAGGTGTTCGACCAAATTACATCCGACCGAAATACAACTGTTAGTAATATTAATCAGTCTCTTCTTTGACGTCGTCAAAGCCGGACATCATCTCGTCAGCCCACTTCTCGATCTCTTCGCTGGGGTCGCTGATCTCTTCGTCCGACTGCTCGATTTCTTTGTCCGACTGCTCGATCTCTTTGCTGATCTTCTCAAATGTCAGCTGGATGTACTCCACCTTGATGATCACCTTGATAACGTAGAGATGACCAAATCGAATCCACAGTTGCTCCCAGAATAGATCCCAGTTCCTCTCGAACTCGAGGTAATCGTGGTCGTTGACCACTTGATATGATCCAAAGATCTCGACATCTTTCCCCAAAAGACGAGAAACTCCGTGATCTTGATGTAATATGAGCTCAAGCGGTGGAAAAATCTCGGGGTAGCCATCTAGTAACTCAATCTTGAGATGCTATCAAAACAACATGAGCATCATATCAGAATAGTTCAAATGACAGAACTGAGGGATCATTCAAATGACAGAACATGAGCATCGTATCAGAATACTAGAGAAACTTCATCTATAGAATCATTCTCAATCCTGCGCGCGTAGTACTGAGGGATCTCTTCCAACTCAATCGTGGCATCATGCAATAAAACGAGAGATATCGCATTCATTTCTGAATAGGTGACATCTCTCGGTTCGTGAAATATGCTCGACACGAGGGCTGGCTTGCAGCGTCCGTTGATCACTCCAATACGGATGTGTTGTTGGGAGACTCCAAGAGGAAGGTATGAAGTAATGCAGCAGCAAGTTTCCCTCAGTATGAAACCAAGGTTATCGAACCAGTAGGAGATGAAGGATTCCCTTGAGGTGTCAAGGCGCCAGAAAAATGCTGGTGCTAAGTTGACGTGGAGCCTGCACACAAACAATCAAGATACTTTGCCCCAACTTAACAGTGAGGTTGTCAATCTCACCGGCTTGCTGTAACAAAGGATTAAACGTATGTGTGGAAGAAAGAGTGATGTTTGCAGAAACTAACAGGTTTGCAGTTGTGGTTTTATCAGATTAATGAGAAGGACCGGGGTCCACAGTTCACTAGTGGTGTCTCTCCATAAATAATAATAACATTCATCCATGCGTGGTAAACAAATTACAGCTAGGCAATTGACAGAATAATGATGAGCAACCCAATGCATATACTAATGATATGGTGTCTAGTGTGAGATTCATTCGGGCATTACAACAATATACATAGACCGTTCCAACCGCATCTATGACTAATAATCCACCTTCCGGTTAGCGTCCGCACCCCTTTCAGTATTAAGTTGCATGCAATAGATTATCGCCTTAAGCACTGTGTGTAAAGTAAGTAAGTAACATCATCCTTAGACAGAGTACTACTGTTTTATCCCTAGTAGCAACAGTACATCTACAACCTTAGAGCTTTCTGTCACTGCCCCAGATTAAATAGAGACATGAACCTACTATCGAGCATAAATACCCCCTCTTGGAGTTACGAGCATCTACTTGGCCAGAGCATAGACAAGTAACGGAGAGCATGCAAGATCATTAAATAGCACACACATGATATATTATGAAGCAATAACTTTAGTACTCAATATTCATCGGATCCCAGCAAACACAACATGGAGAATTACATAAAGATGATCTTGATCATGATAGGCAGCTCACAAGATCTAAACATGATAGCACAAGAGGAGAAGACAACCATCTAGCTACTGCTATGGACCCGTAGTCCAAGGTAGACTACTCACGCATCAGTCCGGAGGCGGTCATGGCGACGTAGAGGCCTCCGGGGACGATTCCCCCTCCCGGCGGGGTGGCGGGGAGCAGTTCTGATCTCTCCCGAAGTGGTGACGGCGACGGCGGCGGCTCTGGACCCGTGGAGGAAAAAGTGATTAACCGTCAAGCGTTTTTAGGTCAGGAGCATATTTATGGGCGAAAGACCTAGGTCGGTGGGCGCCCGAGGGCGCCACACCACCTCCTGGCGCGGCGGGCAAGGGAGCCGCGCCAGCAGGCGATGTGGGCCCCTCGGGGCCCGTCTTCGTCTCGTCTTTGGTTCTTCTGGTCGCAAATATTCCAGAAATAAATACTGGTTGGCTCGTTTCCAATTTTGCGGATATTTCCATAAGAGCTTTTCTGAAACCAAAAACAGCAGAAAACAGGGAACTGGCACTTTGGCATCTTGTTAATAGGTTAGTCCCAGAAAATGCATAAAACTATATAAATTGCATATAAAACATGTAATAACAGGGTATAATATAGCATGGAACACAAGAAATTATGGATACATTGGAGACGTATCAACATCCCCAAGCTTAGTTCTACTCGTCCTGAGTAGGCAAGAACGATAAAAGAAGAATAATTTCTGAAGTGACATGCTTAAACACAATCTTGATCATGTAATTCATTGTAAGGCATGTAAACTGAAATCAAATGAATAAGGGCTGTAGTTTATATTGATATCAAATGAGTAATGAACAAACAAGTAGGTGAAGCAAGCAAAGCTTTCAATGATATAGTACTAGATAGCAATCAACTGTGCAAAGTAGATATTAGAGATGATTTAAGCTTCAAGCACAACAATATAATCATCTAATGCTTCCAACAAACATGACAACTTTATGAAAGGATCAAGTCAAGCAATATCAATATGCACGTAGAAGATCAATATATTATTTGTTCAAAAGAAACAAGCAAGCGGTCAACGTTGGTTCCTGGCTCCAGGATTGTCGGCCCAGTGGATTCTAGGGTGTGCAGAGCCCACTCTCCACTGGTCGCACACGCGACAGCATCTACGAAACGGCTAAGGGCCAAGCAGACCACTTGGGGAGCCCCCCGAGGCAAAAACCCCTGGAGGGGACTTGAGGCGCCACCGGAGGCCTGAAGGAGGTTCCCCCCGAGGGCGTCCCACTTGAGGGCTCTCTCCCTCTGAAGGGAGCCAGCACGGCTCCTCCCCCTCGAGAGCCTCAGGCCCCTTAGGGGATACTTTGCGGCAAAGGAAGCGCTGCAGAGCGCACGTGGGCTCTGCAGCAGCCGCAGGGTGACGCGCGCGTCTGCGCGCGCGACAGCGACAGCGTCACAGTTGCCGTTCCCGTGATAAAAGGGGTCAACAAAGCTCTGTGTCCCCTGCGCCGCCAACGAAGCTTTCCTCTTTGGTGATAAAGCAGTTGGCCGGCACAACGCTCCAACGACGACGTCACCGCGGGCACTCCCCACGGTCTCTGCCGCACCTGCGAGCCGCTCTGCAAAGTCTGCAGCTTGTCGGCCACAGCGCGCCGCTTTAGCACGGAGGAGCTGCGTCCAAGGACGGAGGAGACAGCTGCCCTGCCACGAAGGCAGGCTTTACGACCATGGACCGAGTCCATGGACCAGCGAGCAGTGGTGCACCCCGCTCCGCCGCTCGTCGCCATGTGGGAACCCTTCCAGTGCGCAAGTCGCAGGGATGAGGCCCGGGGCGACTATATAAGGAGAGGGGGCACTTCCGTAGAAAAGGATCCGGAATTCGATCCCGAATTCGATAGCGTCTTCCACCTCCGGACCCTCTCAAAGCCCGGAGGCTAGTTGTACTGTAGTCACCGCAGTGCAATTCAGACAAGCAGGAGTAGCGGTTTTACCTCACCTTGAGGGCCGTGAACCTGGGTAAGGGCCGGTGTCACTCTCTGTCGTGCAGCTCCACTCCAAGCACCGCGAGCAACGTCGCGGCGTGCATCGGGGGTTGTTTGACCTCCGTGTTCAGTCCCCCTCCGAACCTCTCTACGGGGCGAGACTACCCCTGTTACGTGGGAGTCACTCCTCGACATTTGGCGCGCCAGGTAGGGGACTGAGGCGCGTCTTCGACCTCCGAACTCCGCGCCATGATGGACACCCACGCGACGCGCGCCCACCGGCGTACCTCTGAGAGAGCTCACACCGAGCCTGGCACTACTCCCACCCGTGGCCGCCGTGGTCGCCCCCGCGCGACCGAGCGCGCTGGCACCGGCCCGCGCGTGGAGGAGCCAGAGAGCGAGGAGCGCCGCGGCGGAGACCGGCGCGACGACGAGGACCACTCCGAGCGCCGTTAGGACGCTGAGTCCTCGCACCCGTCCCGGCGCCAGAGCGTGTCCACGCGGGAACTCCACGAGCCCGCCCCGCATACCGCGCTGCTCATGGCCCAGGAGCTCCTCCGCTACCAGCCAAGTGCCGAGGCACACAACCAGTGGCTGGACCGCCTCCACCACCTCATTGACATCGCAACCACGCGCCCTGCTCCGTCGCGCTCCATCGTGCCTTCCGGCCCTGCAGGAACAGCCGCACCAGGTGCGCCCCCGCCGCCGCCAGGACCACCTGCGGCCGCGGCGCAGCGAGCTCCCTCACATGCTTCCTCGCCGCACGACTGTCAAATCGTGCAGCGCACTGCGCCTGACGCGCGAGTGGGCATGGAGCGACGCCGGGACCTCCAGAACCGCCTCGTCGAGGAGCTCGGCCAAGCGGGACAGCAAAACCGCAGGGCCCTCCAGGGAGGAACGGCCACCTATGCCTCAGGCTGCATGGCCTTCACGCGCGCCCTGCGTCGTGTGGTCAGGCCGCAGAAGTTCAGGCCAGCGCTCCCCAAGGGCTTCGACGGGTCCACCAACCCTCTCGAGTTCCTGCAGCTCTACACCACCTCCATCCAGGCTGCAGGGGGCGACGACAAGGTCATGGCCAACGACGACCTGCTGCTTGTCGAGGGACTGCGCTGTCAGGCTGCCCTCAGGGCGGCAGGGTACCAGCAAGACCTGTGACGCTACCACAGCCGCCATGTGCGCTCACGCACCCTTGAGGCAGGCGACCTCGTCCTCAGGCGAATCCTCTCCAGGGAAGGTCTCCACAAGCTCTCGCCGATGTGGGAAGGCCCCTACAGGGTCTCCCACGTCGCCAGGCCTGGCGCAGTACGCCTCGAGACCGAAGACGGCATCCCCGTCAAGAACCCATGGAACATCGCGCATCTGCGCAAGTTCTACCCGTGATCACAGTCACGCCAGGCATTTTTTGTCTCTAGAGGGAAGCTCACGGCTTCACCTCCAAGCTTCTCAAAGCTTCTCCCGAGGCCCAGCCCTCCGAGCTCTCCTGCAAAAGAGCCCCCGCGGGCCGCAGTGAACCTCTGCCACTAATGGGTGGTCCCCATGCCTCGACATGGAAGGAACGTTAGCTTGGCAAACCCAAGTGTAATGAACCGATCTTCGTTCCAAGAGAACTCTGCGCTCAGGCGCCATTTTCGTTCCTAAGTGAACTATGCGCTACGGCGCCGCTATGTAATATTTTGGTGGTGAGTTTATTTCAGCATTATTTTCCTTATTGAAAATGGGCACTTATATCTCTCCACATGCGCACCTCGCGAGCGGGGGCTGAGTACGGTGCCAGTGCCTCAAATGACACACCAACAGCACTGCAAAACCCAAGGATCCGAGCTCTGGCTAGAGGGCAGGCCCTCCCAAGCACGCCATCTCTACAAAGGACCTTGGTACTCTCTCTCCTCGCAAGGAACGCCTGAGGGGACCTATAAGCGCGCATTAGTCCCTAGCACTGTGCTCTAGCGTTGCAGCTTGCCCCTCTAACATCCGCAGAGAGCAAAAGTCCCCGCCAGGCCTGCGGAGGAAAACCCTCGGCCCCTGAAGGGGAGAACTTCGCCAGAGAAGGCCTACGTCGGGCAAATGCCTCGCGAAGCTAAGTTTCTCGCTCACCTCAAGGGAATCCTCATACTTCTCTCAGGAGCGCTCTGCGTTCCTCAAGTGGTTCTTTCCTTACTCTCCGTGGACTGCTTGCGCGTCAAAGGGGGGCCCTCAGCATCGCGACTCGAGGGCTCTTACCTCCCCAAGCCTTAAACTCCCCCCGGCCTTGCCGAGTCATTGCTCGAGCATACCGCAGCGGCAGGAGTCATAGTGTGAGGGGAAGGGTCCAACGACGCAGAGCGAAAAAGACACTGAGATGAAGCAAAGACCCCTCGAGGGAAGCACGCACTGAATTGATAGCAAATTGTTCACAAAATGAAGAAATAAATTACAAAGTGAGAAATGAAAGTCTCTAACAGGCAAACGCCCCTAAAGCGCTACAAGCGCGACACATGGCAGGAGAAGACTCCAGGAGGAGATCAGTCGGAGGCCTCGGCGCCGTCCCGGTCACTCTCTTCTTCCTCCTCGGGCTCGCTCCCCTCGCCGCCATCCTCTGCAGCGGCCCGCTTGAAGCGGCTGCAGAAGTCGTCCACTTGGTCGCGGACGGAGCTAGAGGCCTTCCACCCAGCGTCCCCCTCCAGTGGCTCGGTCACCGTGGCGAGGTCGAACCCAGGTCGGAGGTGCACGAGGTTGGAGAAGATGCGATCCACCGCCAACGCCAGAAGCTGGCGGCACTCCTCCTCGACCACGTCGCGGATTTCCGCGGCAGGGCCTTCGAGCGCTGTGAAGAGCTGCTCAAAGTACAGAAGATAGGTCGCGGCGTCAGCGTGGCCCTGGGCCGGAACGCTCGGTGCCTCCGCTCCTAGCTTCGCGGCGAGCTCACGGCCCCGTCCCGTCAAGGACAGGAACATGCGCTCTCGCTGCTGCGACAGCACCTGCGCCGCCTTGATGCTCTCCGCTGCCTCCACTGCTTTCTCCATGGCAGGCCCCACCTGCTGGTTCATCTCCTCCATGTCCCCCATGAGGGAGGCGAGGTCCTGGGACATGTCCTCACGGGCCTTCTCGGCGGCGCGGCGGCGATCAGCTTCGCGCTTCACCTTGGCGGCGAGATTGGCGTTTGCCTTCTTGAGCTGTCGGATCCGGGCGCCGCTCTCGCCCAGCCTCGTCTTGAAGCGGTCCTCCTGCTTGGAGAACTTGTCTTTGTAGTCCTGGGAGACTGCGGCGCGGATCTCCTTCTCCTTCTCGCGGAGCTCCTTATTGAGCTCGTCCTTCCGCTCTGCAAGCCGCGTGTTGGCTCGCTCCACGTTCCCCTTGTGGGCGGCCACCTCGTGCTCGAGCTTGCTGAGCGCCGTGGCAACGCTGTCTTCGCGGGCCTCGAGGGCCGTGCGCTGCCCTGACAGCTCCTGCTCCCTCAGTGCCAGCTGCTCGTCGCGCCGGCGCGCATCCTCCTCGCGCTCGCTCAGAGCGCGCCCGCGGGCCTCCAGGCTCGTGCGGAGCTCGTCAAGGGCGGACCGCACAACCCCGGCGTCCGCGAGGATCTTCTTCTCGAGCTCAGCGAGCTCGGTGTGCTTCGCCGCCAGCGAGTGCTCCATGGCCTCCCGCTCCGCCCTGGCCGCGGCAAGGTCCTCCGCCGCGGCTCGGCGCTCAGCTCTCAGGGGCCGAAGGAGCTCCTCCGCTTCGCGTATGGCCCCCTCGCGGACCTCCTCGGCGAAGCGCGCCGCCTCCTCGCGCTCCCCCTGCAGAGCCTGGTCGCTCTTGCGCCGGGCCTCTACGGCCGCGTAGAAGGTAGCCCAGGCGTCAGCAAGCTCATCCCGCTGTCGGGCGAGCGCCTGGTCCTCCGTGGCCAGGTAGGCCTCGAGCCCCTCCAGAGACTCCCGTACGAAGCGGAAGGCGACATCGCGGCGCCCCCGGCCCCAGTCGAAGCCGCCCAGAGCGAGGCCCTGGGACGGTCCGCGAGGCGCCGAGGGTCCCGCACCAGCGTCCGGCACGGTGGCAGAGGCCCCCGCGTGGGCCTGGGGGCTCGGGGGCAGGTCCTCTGTCTCGGCGCTCGGTCCCAGGCCTCCGGTGCTTCCCCCCTCGGGTGGCACTTCCCGGCTCGCGTCCGGGGCAGGAGCGTGGGGCCCGGTCCTCGCTGCTCCCTCCTCCTCCGCAGTGTCCGGCGACGGCGGTGGAGTATCCTCCCTACGGGACTTAGGGGGGCTCGGCGCCGATTTGGCACCCGCTGGAGCCCCTGGCTGCGCTGGGAGGGTGGCTGCGCGGGGTGGAGTGGGTACTCTCTCCACCTGTTCCTCCACCCGCTCCTCCTCGGGCGGTGGCGAAGACGCCTCCGCCTGAGGCACCTCCTCCTGAGAGCCTGCGGTGCCCCCCACCACAGGCCTCGAGGCCTCCGCTGCCGCGGTCTCGCCGGCCTCGACCTCCGGTCCAGCCTCGGGGGTGGCCCTCTTCACATCCACAGCCTTGCGAAGCCTGCGGCGGGGGCCCGACGCCGGAAGAGCTTCCCGCGCCCGCGGAGCTTCCCACGCCGGCGGATGGCTCCACCCTCGTCTCCGCGTCGCCCTGCTCCGAGTCGGATGTGCTTGGCGACTCGGTGGTGTCCGCTGGCATGGGCTCTTCCTCCTCCTCTTCCCCCGCCAAGCCTAGCGGGGTGAACGCGGGCACACGCGCCAGGGTGGCCCGGCGCTTGTCCGGGACTTCAAACAGGGGCCGTATCGCCACCTGAACCCTCGCGGGCACCTCCGGATTGACGAAGAGGCCTCCCAGGATGGTCTCGACGACCACGGGGCGGTGGTCGCTCATGTGTAGCCGCAGCGGGTCTGTAGGCCCTGTGTACGCCCACATCGGCTTCTTGTGCGCCTGAAGGGGGGCGATGCGGCGCCTCACGAACTCCGCCGCCACCAGCTGGCCGGTCAGGCCGTGCTCGCGAAGCGCCCTCAGGTGGCCCACGAGGTCGGCCAGCGCGCGCCCCTCCAGGGAACGCTTGCCCCAGTGGGTGTTTTTCACGGGCGGCGCCTCGGGGATCTCGAGGAGGGAGCTCTCCGAGGGAACGCGGATGAGGAACCACTTCTGCCTGAAGTCATCCACCTTCTTCGACACCGCCGTCACGGGCCTATCGCCGCTCTAGGCCATGGGGATGTAGACGTCCCCCATGCCGTCCGCGATGCGGAAGGACACGCAGCCCGACCGCTCCTTCTTCGCAGTGTTCCGGAGCGCGTAGAAGCTTCGGAAGAGAGCGATCGAGGGCTTCACTCCCAAGTAAGCCTCGCACAAGAAGGCGAATATGGAAAGGACGAGGATGGCGTTGGGGTAGAGGTGCAGAAGGTGGATCTGATAGAACTCGAGGACGGCCTCGAGGAAGGGAGAGTATGGCGGCACCAGCCCAGCGAAAAGAGTCTGGAGGAAGATGGGGAAGTAGCCTGCGGGGAAGCGATCGGTCCGCGCAGGCAGAATGGCGTTGGCGCCGTGCTCATTGTGCTTCCCGGCGACCAGGTGCTGGATCTTATCCAGCGCCGCCGCGGTGATGCGCGCCCCGACCAGAGCGGGGCCGAACTCCACCTCCTCTTGTGCGTCTTGGCGGGCCAAGGCCGCCGTCGTCTTGCCCTTGGATCCTCCCATGGTCGGAGAAGGGCAGGAGCACGGGGGGAGCGAAAGGATGGAAGGAGTTCGCCGGAGATGGGAGTCTAGGAGGCGGAGAACTGATGGACTGGATGGACAAGACTGGACGGGGTAATGACTGCGGCTCGGACCAACGCGCAGCTTTAAAACCCCGTCCGAACAGTTACCAAGGCACGATCTTGGTAAACGTGGCGAACGTGGTGGGCCCCCCCACTACGCAAGTTTCCGCCGGAGAAGCCGAGTCGCCGCAAGTCCACCTCCAGGTGACGCGTGTCCCGCGGCCGGCCTGCAGTTTTGGGCCCACGACGCTTCGCCTAGTCCCAACGGGCCTCGACGTGCCATCATGGACCCGGGGGCTACTGTCGGCCCAGTGGATTCTAGGGTGTGCAGAGCCCACTCTCCACTGGCCGCACACGCGACAGCATCTACGAAACGGCTAAGGGCCAAGCAGACCACTTGTGGAGCCCCCGAGGCAAAAACCCCTGGAGGGGACTTGAGGCGCCACCGGAGGCCTGAAGGAGGTTCCCCCCGAGGGCGTCCCACTTGAGGGCTCTCTCCCTCTGAAGGGAGCCAGCACGGCTCCTCCCCCTCGAGAGCCTCAGGCCCCTTAGGGGATACTTCGCGGCGAAGGAAGCGCTGCAGAGCGCACGTGGGCTCTGCAGCAGCCGCAGGGTGACGCGCGCGTCTGCGCGCGCGACAGCGACAGCGTCGCAGTTGCCGTTCCCGTGATAAAAGGGGTCAACAAAGCTCTGTGTCCCCTGCGCCGCCAACGAAGCTTTCCTCTTTGGTGATAAAGCAGTTGGCCGGCACAACGCTCCAACGACGACGTCACCGCGGGCACTCCCCACGGTCTCTGCCGCACCTGCGAGCCGCTCTGCAAAGTCTGCAGCTTGTCGGCCACAGCGCGCCGCTTTAGCACGGAGGAGCTACGTCCAAGGACGGAGGAGATAGCTGCCCTGCCACGAAGGCAGGCTTTACGACCATGGACCGAGTCCATGGACCAGCAAGCAGTGGTGCACCCCGCTCCGCCGCTCGTCGCCATGTGGGAACCCTTCCAGTGCGCAAGTCGCAGGGATGAGGCCCGGGGCGACTATATAAGGAGAGGGGGCACTTCCGTAGAAAAGGATCCGGAATTCGATCCCGAATTCGATAGCGTCTTCCACCTCCGGACCCTCTCAAAGCCCGGAGGCTAGTTGTACTGTAGTCACCGCAGTGCAATTCAGACAAGCAGGAGTAGCGGTTTTACCTCACCTTGAGGGCCGTGAACCTGGGTAAGGGCCGGTGTCACTCTCTGTCGTGCAGCTCCACTCCAAGCACCGCGAGCAACGTCGCGGCGTGCATCGGGGGTTGTTTGACCTCCGTGTTCAGTCCCCCTCCGAACCTCTCTACGGGGCGAGACTACCCCTGTTACGTGGGAGTCACTCCTCGACAAGGATGTTATGCTTAAGAGAATGTTAACGGAGGTTTGGAAGGCCAACGGAAGAAAGTCTCACAAAGCTATAAATGATCATTAGACAAGAGAAAGTCATACAATCGAAGCTATGCAAGGAGTAGTGATTGCCATACAACGGATGCACAATGAGCTATAAATATATGAAAGCTCTCCAATGAAACTAGTGGGGGTGCATCCAACCTGTTATTTTTTTTCTGTTTCTCTTTTCGATGGCCTCCATGGCTCTTTTCACTTTTAGGGGCAAGCATCCTAATATGATACATGATGAATGACAACACACTAATGATGATAAAACAACATACTGATGATGTAAGTAACTAATATGAATGTGCCATAAGAATACATATGACAACGCTGCCTCTGCCAGTTTAGCAGGTTATGCAGTGATCTAGGGTAACATGGGTAAAACCACACATCAGCTTTATAGAAACACGCAAAGCAATATATGAGTAATGAATGACAACAAGTCATGTAATGTAAGATGGATGTTGCATGTCAATATATCTCGGAACAGCTATGGAAATGCTGTAGTAGGTAGGTATGGTGGATGTTTTGAGGAAGATGTTTGGCTTATGTGTAGGAGAACAAGATGAAGATCTCCCACGAGTTTGGATGTACCCGTGAAAAATGCACCAACTCTCAATGTGAGAAAGGGCAAAGCAAAGTACCGAAGAGGCTAGCAATATGGTGGTGGAAGTGCCATGAAAACCGCATTTTTAGAACTCACAAGTAAAAAGATTCCAGATAAAAATATGATCATACAAGGCATAATGAAAATTACTCCTCGAGGGATCGTGGCGAATGACAAAGTCACCGTTGGCTTCCCCGACCGTAGCGCATAACGTAAAGTCATTAAGGTTGCTTTAGGCAAATAGAAGTCATATAGTCATTATGCAATCAACTGGAAAATGTAAGTGTGGCACAGTTTTCAAGTTTCTCTAGACCAACCATTTAATCATTCCACTTTACTAGACCATCATGTTCACCATTAAGCAAATTAATATCTCAAAACAACATCAATGATTCAAGTGACACAATTTAATGATCTACAAGATTAATGTATCATTTAATTATACCATCTACCACATTTAGCATTTTCTGTTCTCAACCAAACACCAATCAACTTATTTAAAAGATAAACTCTCCAAGTAATTAAACAATGAGAGTATAATATAACAAAGCTAACAGCTCTAACAAGAGATGCATGAAAAACAAGAGCTAGAGAGCAAACGATAACAAAAGACGAATACTCAATGAATATAAGTGAACAATACGAGTATTCATATGAAAAAACAGAGTGTGTCTCTCTCCCACACAAAAGAATGCTAGGATCCATATTTATTCAGAGAATGAAAATAACAAAAACAAACAGACGCTTCAAGATAAGCACATAAGATGTGACGGAATTAAAATATAGTTTCACTAGAAAGGACCTGATAGTTTGTCGATGAAGAAGGGGATGCCTTGGGCATCCCCAAGCTTTGATGCTCGAGTCTTCTTGAATTATATTGGGGTGAACCACCGGGGCATCCCCAAGCTTTGGCTTTACTATCCACTTGATCACATTATATCATCCTCTTCTCTTGATCCTTGAAAACTTCCTCCACACCAAACTTAGAGTAACTTCATTAGAGGGTTAGTGCACAAAAAATTATGATATTCTGTAGGAACACAATTGCTACCAATGCTACTGGACATTAGCTACAGCCACTGATACTCAATAGGATAAAAAGATCCAATCAAAATAGCAAAAGAGGCATTGCAAAAGAAAATGGCAGAATCTGTCAAAAACAGAACAGTCCGTAAAGACGAATTTTTTCGAGGCACTTAACTTGCTCAGATAAGAAAACTCAAAACTAATGAAAGTTGCGTATACATCTGAGGATTATGCAAAAAAAAGGGCAGATTTTGTTGGCGTTCCAGTGAATTGATATAATTTTTACGGTGGACAGCAGAAATCTGTTTCAGCACAGGAATTGAATTTTAACATCAACTTTCGAATAGAGGCTTAACTTGACACAACATTGCGATAAAAATAAGATACAAAGGAATTGCTACAGAGGTAGGCATGTTCCTTGACACAAGCAAAACAAAATAAAATAACAGGAAATAAAAGTGGGTTGTCTCTCATAAGCGCTTTTGTTTAACGCCTTTGAGCTAGGCACAAAGTGAAACTCAAATATTATCAAGAGATGAAGCATCAACACCATAATTTGAACGGACAATAGAATCAAAAGGTAGCTTCATTCTTTTCCTAGGGAAGTGTTTCATACCTTTCTTGAGTGGGAATTGGTACTTGATGGTACCTTCTTTCATATCAATAATAGCACCCACAGTTCTCAGAAAGGGTCTTCCCAACACAATTGGACAAGTTGGATTACATTCAATGTCCAAGACAATAAAATTAACGGGGACCAGGTTATTATTAACCATAATAAGAATATCATTGATCCTCCCCAAAGGTTTCTTCAAAGCATTATCAGCAAGAAAAACATCCAAATAACAATGTTCCAATGGTGGCAAATCAAACATATCATAGAGCTTTTTAGGCATAACAGAAATACTTGCACCAAGGTCACACAAAGCATTGCAATCAAATTTATCTACTTTCATCTTAATGATGGGCTCCCAACCATCTTCTAACTTCCTAGGGATAAAAGCTTCAAGTTTTAATTTATCTTCCCTATCTTTAATGAGATCATTTGTAATATGAGCAGTAAAAGCCAAATTAAGAGAGCTAGCATTAGAACTTGTGGCCAACTTTTGCAAGAACTTGATAACTTCAGAGATATTACAATTATCAAAATCAAAATTATTATCATCAAAGCAAACCGAACCACTTTCTCTCACGTTCTTAAAAATTTCAGCACTTTTATCAATACTAGTTTCAGCAGTTTTAGGCAATTTTAAATTTTTGCGTGAAGTAGAGGAGACATTTCCAACACCAAATATGTTACCATGGATAGTAGGAGGCTTACTAACATGTGAAACACCATTATTTTCAGAGATAGTAATAGTAAAAACTTTAATAGTATTAGCCTCTTTCTCTAGTTCTCTCTCTCTTTCCCATCTAGCACGTAATTGAGCCATCAATCTAACATTTTCATCAATTTGAACTTGGACGGCATTGATTTTAGCAAAGGGATTAACCTCTTTAGTTTCAGTAGGCATGATTTTAGATTTTAAAATATCAACATCAAGGACAAGACTATCAACTTTAGACGCAAGAATATCAATTTTCCCAAGCTTTTCCTCAACAGTTTTATTAGACAAAGTTTGTGTAGTGATAAAATCTTTTAGCATGGTTTCAAGTTCAGAGGTGTTAGTCCTATTGTTGTTATAAGAATTACCATAAGAATTACCATAAGAGTTGCCATTATTAGGAGGATAGGTCTTATAGTTGTTATTACCATAGTTGTTCCTATAGGCATTGTTGTTAAAATTGTTGCTTTTAATAAAGTTTACATCAACATGCTCTTCTTGTGCAACTAAAGAAGCTAAAGGAACATTATTGGGATCAATATGGGATTTACCACTAGCAAGCATAGACATAATAATATCAATCTTTTCACTCAAGGAGGAGGTTTCTTCAACAGAATTTACCTTCTTACCTTGAGGTGTCCTCTCCGTATGCCATTCAGAATAATTCACCATCATATCATCCAAGAGTTTTGTTGCAGCCCCCAAAGTGATGGACATAAAAGTACCTCCCGCAGCTGAATCTAATAAGTTTCTTGAAGAAAAATTCAGTCCTGCATAAAAGGTTTGGATGATCATCCAAGCAGTCAGTCCATGGGTTGGGCAATTCTTTATCATAGATTTCATTCTTTCCCAAGTTTGAGCAACATGTTCATTATCAAGTTGTTTAAAATTCATGATGCTACTTCTTAGAGAAATAATCTTAGCAGGAGGATAGTATTTTCCTATAAAAGCATCTTTGCATTTTATCCAAGAATCAATACTATTCCTAGGCAATGAAAGCAACCATTCTTTAGCTCTTCCTCTCAAAGAGAAAGGAAATAATTTCAGTTTTATAATATCACCATCTATATCTTTATATTTTTGCATTTCACATAATTCAACAAAGTTATTTAGATGGGCAGCAGCATCATCAGAACTAACACCAGAGAATTGCTCTCTCATAACAAGGTTCAATAAAGCAGGTTTAATTTTAAAGAACTCAGCTTTAGATACAGGTGGAGCAATAGGTGTGCATATAAAATCATTATTGTTGGTACTTGTAAAGTCACACAACTTAGTATTTTCAGCGGAACTCATTTTAGCAAATTAATTAACAAACCAAAATAGCAATATTAAAGTAAATAAAGACAAACCGAAATAACAAAATTCAGAATAATAACACAAACCGAAATAAGCAAAGCAACAAAACTGAAAATAAAATACTAAAAACCGAAATAAGAAAAGTAATGCAAGTAACTAATTTTTTTGTATTTTTGATATTAAGCAAACAAAACAGTAATAAAGTAAACTAAGCAAGACAATAACAAAATAAAAAGATTGGAAGTGCGAAAACTCCCCTCGCGAAGAATGCTTGTCTCCCCGGCAACGGCGCCAGAAAAATGCTTTGATGGCGTGTAGTTGACGGAGGAGTTCAAGGTCTTCAAAGGAATTTTTATCTCCCTGGCAACGGCGCCAGAAAAATGCTTGATCACTCCAATACGGATGTGTTGTTGGGAGACCCCAAGAGGAAGGTATGAAGTAATGCAGCAGCAAGTTTCCCTCAGTATGAAACCAAGGTTATCGAACCAGTAGGAGATGAAGGATTCCCTTGAGGTGTGAAGGCGCCAGAAAAATGCTGGTGCTAAGTTGACGTGGAGCCTGCACACAAACAATCAAGATACTTTGCCCCAACTTAACAGTGAGGTTGTCAATCTTACCGGCTTGCTGTAACAAAGGATTAAACGTATGTGTGGAAGAAAGAGTGATGTTTGCAGAAAGTAACAGGTTTGCAGTTGTGGTTTTATCAGATTAATGAGAAGGACCGGGGTCCACAGTTCACTAGTGGTGTCTCTCCATAAATAATAATAACATTCATCCATGTGTGGTAAACAAATTACAGCTAGGCAATTGACAGAATAATGATGAGCAACCCAATGCATATACTAATGATATGGTGTCTAGTGTGAGATTCATTCGGGCATTACAACAATATACATAGACCGTTCCAACCGCATCTGTGACTAATAATCCACCTTCCGGTTAGCGTCTGCACCCCTTTCAGTATTAAGTTGCATGCAACAGATTATCGCCTTAAGCGCTGTGTGTAAAGTAAGTACGTAACATCATCCTTAGACAAAGTACTACTGTTTTATCCCTAGTAGCAACAGTACATCTACAACCTTAGAGCTTTCTGTCACTGCCCCAGATTAAATAGAGACATGAACCTACTATCGAGCATAAATACCCCCTCTTGGAGTTACGAGCATCTACTTGGCCAGAGCATACACAACTAACGGAGAGCATGCAAGATCATTAAATAGCACACACATGATATATTATGAAGCAATAACTTTAGTACTCAATATTCATCGGATCCCAGCAAACACAACATGGAGAATTACATAAAGATGATCTTGATCATGATAGGCAGCTCACAAGATCTAAACATGATAGCACAAGAGGAGAAGACAACCATCTAGCTACTGCTATGGACCCGTAGTCCAAGGTAGACTACTCACGCATCAGTCCGGAGGCGGTCATGGCGACGTAGAGGCCTCCGGGGACGATTCCCCCTCCCGGCAGGTTGCCGGGGAGCAGTTCTGATCTCTCCCGAAGTGGTGACGGCGACGGCGGCGGCTCTGGACCCGTGGAGGAAAAAGTGATTAACCGTCAAGCGTTTTTAGGTCAGGAGCATATTTATGGGCGAAAGACCTAGGTCGGTGGGCGCCCGAGGGCGCCCCACCACCTCCTGGCGCGGCGGGCAAGGGAGCCGCGCCAGCAGGCGATATGGGCCCCTCGGGGCTCGTCTTCGTCTCGTCTTTGGTTCTTCTGGTTGCAAATATTCCAGAAATAAATACTGGTTGGCTCGTTTCCAATTTTGCGGATATTTCCTTAAGAGCTTTTCTGAAACCAAAAACAGCAGAAAACAGGGAACTGGCACTGTGCCATCTTGTTAATAGGTTAGTCCCACAAAATGCATAAAACTATATAAAATGCATATAAAACATGTAATAACAGGGTATAATATAGCATGGAACACAAGAAATTATGGATACGTTGGAGACGTATCATCCGTCAATATGTTGAAACTCTGATCAAAGAGAGGAAGACATTCAGAAAACTTGTAAACTACTCAATGTGTAAGAAAACGAACACAAACGAGCATACCCGTGTGTTGCACAAGAGGTTTTGCAGCATTGTGCTTGTTAGTCACTTCAACATTGAACAAATGCAGATCTTCATTCCAAGCGAATTTGACAACATCGCCCTCCTCGATGTCGTAGCCTTCACATAGTGCGCTCCACTGCGTTCCATAGATCTCCGTGTACATATGGATGCTCGGGCTACCACTTAGCTGCTTAACAAGATATGTCCCTACTGCGTCATCTTCAACTCAATTATCCAGGTAGAACAAGTACTTGTCTCCGTTCGGACACCTAGCCTCCATCCAGTTCTTACGAGGGCCAAGTGCCCGACTCTGATCTAGAAGATATCTTAAAGGGCATGGCAGAATCTACATGTAATACCAAACCGGAGAAACTATGAAGACATTCATTGAAGGAAAAACAAATGACATTCCCTTGAATTTGAAAGGCAATACTTACAACGGCCGTTTTGAAACCGTGTTGCATCGGGACTTTGAAAGTGGAACCACGAGTTAGTGTGCGACAGAGAGTTGCTTCGTAACGGCACAGAGCACAGTAATCGACGCCATCGCTATCGCTATCGGAATCCTATTTTAACAAATAAAATTTAGAACCAGATAAACAGGCGGAACCTGGGGTTTTTCCCCATTCCTCAATCCAAATACAAAATCAAATCTACTCACATATAATGCACCAAACAGGAAAATGAAACATGTAGAGAAGATAGCACTGACCATCGGCGACAAAATGGGGTTCATGGACTGCATCTGGAACCGTCGGCGACCAAAAAACCCCAAACGGCGAAGGCGGCCGTACACTGGCCGGCTACGGAAATGGCGATGGAGCTCCTCTTCGCCTTCAATCACCCTGCTCTCCGCCCTCAATCCAACTCCTATTGCTCTGTTTTTCTCTGTTCTTGGGGGTTCATCGGAGGTTCTATGGGCGACAGCAGTGAGGCAGGGAAGAAAGACCACGTGGGCCCCATCGGCGGTTTCCCTTGATTAAACAAGTCCCCCGGCCCCAAGCCGACCCCTCGAAATCCCAACCGAGCCGCACACTAGCCGACCCCACGAGACTCCAACCGAGCCGCGATTCCAACCGAGCCGCGATTCCAACCGAGCCGCGCCTGGCCGACCCCACCAGTCAGGCCAAACGGAGCGTTTGGCCGATATGCGAGCAAACCAGGGCACATACCAGAGAAACAGCGCGGGTATGGCACAGACCGATAAAACTCAGCTAGGTATGGCACAGAACCAATTGACCCTTTTAATAAATGATACAAATTTTCATTTTCTAATCAATTTCTTAGAATTTTTGGCGAAACATTGTTGTTACGAAAATGTTTTGAAATTTCAAGTTTTTGCAACATAAATTTGAGTTATTTCAGAAATATTGCATATTTTTTGGATTATTACATTTATATTTCAAAAAATTATGATATTTGTGTGAAACATTGATGAATTTTTTTTTTTTGATTTTTCATACTTGTATTCATACGTAGAGGAAAACAGTACAAGGACGGATACAAGCAAAGAAAAAAACAAGGAGAATGCAGAAGCAAGCACCGCTGCAGCATGCCGTCTTCAACCACGAAGAACTCCAGCACAGTCGACCTCCGTCGCCGGAGACGAAGGAGGAAGCAACCGCCCGGAGCTCGCACCCATGGAGCAGAAGAGCTCCTTGCCCGAAGGCGTTGATGAGCCGCATCAACCACCAGCTTCGACGAGCTGGATCTGAAGACGGAGGTCGTCCATCGGCCGGGGGCACGCCCCAAGCACCTTCTGCCCTGGATCCGGGCCTGCGCCGCACCACCTCACCGGAGGTGGCCAGATCCACCACCAGCACGCCACACCACTACGCAGCAGCCGCCTCGCATCTCCTCCTCCGGCCTCCTCCACACACGTCACCAGCCTGCCACCGACGCCGGAAGAAGCAGCGGCAGGACGGGGACGCATCTGCGGCTTGGGAGCGCCGTCGAGGACGACGCCATGGAGGTGAAGCCACGGAGCTGCAAAACGACGACGCCGGCCACCCCGCCTCCGCCGCGCCGCCCCAAGACCCCATATCTACACGCCGGAGCGCAACTGGGGATTCCCCACCCTCCCGCCACCGGAGCGGCCGGCGGAGGGTGAGGAATCCCGCAGAGACGCTGGGCGGCCGCCGGGAGAAACCGAGCTCGCTCCGATTCGCCTCTTAGCACTGTAGAAGAGAGGGAGGTTCCAGAATTTTTGTGGTCTCGCAAAACAGCACAATGAAATATGCATGAAATCCCTATAATACTCATATGAATGTCATATCGGAATGATAAGTCGATTTGGATAAATTAATTTCATTGAAATTTCAATTCAATTTCACAGTCGAATTTTAAAACTTATCAAAATATGTTCGATATTGATCTTATTTTGAAGATCTCGTCGTCAGGAACTCAAATATCAAAAATTGGACACGCGCATTAAAAGATATGACCGACACAACTTTTAGAATGAAACTAAAAAGGATGGAGGAGCTGCCAACTAGTTGGGCATGGGGTCAGTGGCGGACGTAGAATTTTACCGTTGGGTATGCCGCACCAAAAATTTATTTGCACAATTCATTAAATAATGTCAATTCAAATCGTAATACGGTATAATAACATGTTTTCTCGTTTTAGAAAACTCATATGCAATGACAAAAACCAAAATCCATAGATTACCACGGCTGCAGCCTTGGCCTCGTTGTAGTGGGATCAAGTATCTGTTGCTGGACGGTGGTTCGACGACTCTACCCAGGTAGAAAAAACTGGTTTAAATTCAGACTACATCTAACACTAACAGCTAAACAAAACATTACTGGGGGACAATCGGATACGGACGATACTGGTGCAGCCGTGGAGGTAGCTGAGTATACAGACCTCAGTGCAAAAAAATATTCAGTATGCAGGTAGCTGAACATACAATCGGATACGGACCATCAGTGTACAGACCTAGCAAAGTATCTGGGCGTCGGCTTCAGCCAGGGGGGCATGTGCCGCAGGTCGGCAGCGGCCGGCGGCAACTGTAACATCCTGATTTTTACGGGTTTATTTTTTTTTCCAAAGCAAAGGATGTTACGACATGATAATAAAATAAATAGTTTATTCTTAGTCGACAATATTATTCCAGCGTGATTTGATTTGAATTTGGAAAATACAAGATATTTATTTTTATTGCGTTTGAATTCATTTTGTCATTTTCCTCCTTATTTGTTTATCTGAATTTTTGCTTTTGAACTTTGGCCTCTCAACACACACGTGCATGCGTTGGCTGTAGCCATGCATGGCACATGCACATGCACATACACACTCTTCTGCGTAGCTCAGTACTAGTACGTGAACTGATCGATCCTTCCCTAATCTCTTTCTTTTTCTTCCCTTGTCCTAGACGTACTGCACCCAATCGATCTCTCTGTTCTTGTTCTTTTCTCTGACAACTACCGAAGCAATCAGCTAGCCCATGAGACGCAGTCTCAGCTCAGCATGCCAGGAACCCGTCGCCTTCGTCTCTCCTTGAACTCTCAACGGACGCATGCGAGCAGTAACGGAAATATCAATTCCTGTCCGAAACTGCCGCTACTGCCTCTTAATCGGCAACGAATTGCAATTGCTTCGCTCTCATCTTCTCTAGCTAAAAGGCTCAGATCGACCCGATGCCCCGAGCCCCCGAACCTCCCATTTCATCTCACGCCACCGCATGAACTATGGGCTCCCAATCCATCTGATCTCGACCAGTGAACCGACGAACGCCGTCCGCGTTCCCGGCAGCTGCAGCCACCAGGGACTGACCTGCTGCGCCAAGAGTACGACGAGGAGGAGAAGGGTTGATTCTGACGGCCAGAAACTCGAGCTCTTCTTTACATCGACCCAGTCCGCAACTTCGTCTCCCTAGCTAGTTCATCAACTTCCAAACAGAACTGCGTCAAGCTCGGTGAGCACAGATGTTTTTCCTTGCACACAATCTTTAGTTCCATAGATACCTACCTGGTAGACATGATGTCCGGTCGTATGGTTCTAGTTGGTCGTGCGGCCGTAGATCTGACGACACCCGATGGCATCGACATGTTAGCCTGTCCCTTGGACCTTCGTGATCCCCACATACAAAACGTCCCTTATGACCATAGCAATCCAGCCGTAGTGTTAGTTCTCCTATATCTACGCTAGTTTACAAAATTATATTAAAAGTATGTATGCATTCGGTATTGAATTTGTTACATTGTGGAACGTAGGTAGCTTCATTCATGATATTTGTATATGCCCAGTTCACTGTGTGCTTGTAGGATTTTCTCTGCTAGGTTAGTCTAGTTCAGCACTAGCAAGTTTAATTGTTTAGGGACGCATGTTCAGCTAGAGTTAGTTGGTTGATTTGTGTACTGTTGCCATTGTTCTCTAAATAGTATTGCTGCTGCTTAGTTGGTACGGTTAGCTTTTTCTGTAACTATGTTGGGTCCGCTGTTTTAGTTATCTATTAGATTGATCTCTGGTTGTTAAGCTAGATTCAGTTTGTGCCTTCCTTCTTAGTTTATTTGTTGCTAGCTATGCATGCCTAGCCTACAGTAGTGTTTCCTTGTTTAATCCATGCTTAGTACTGTTATATGGCGACCATGCTTGTTCTTGTTGGTTGTTTATATGATGTGAGCATAGGATAGCTCTTACAATACAATGTTGTCACATGAAAGGTTGTAGACTTTTTGGTAAGATGTTTGTGCATTGCATACTAATACTATACCACCTATAGTGGCTATATCAAATAAATAATATTTCCTAAATATAATATTAATTATTTAATTGGAAACGGTAGACAAACCGACACACCTTGAACCATCGGAACCTTGCTAGCCTTCTTTGGGTTTATTCGACACTTCCTTTTTCAAGCTTATTTCATCGTATTGCTTTTATTTATTTGGTTTGCAATTGCTTTGATACGATGATTAGGGAGTGGCGAGGATTACGATCACGACCAAGGAGGTGAAGAGCAGGAGATCAACAACGAAGGCAGCCCCCCCCCCCCCCCCCCCCCCTCATGTTTTATCCTATGTTTTAAAAAGGGGCATTATTTTATTGTTTTACAAATATGCATGCTATTTTATTTACTGGCGTGTCGATTGACGCACCAGCCTGATCCGCTTGTCGCCTTATATACTTGTTACCCTGAGTAGAATCTATATAGTAATCATGTAGAGTAGAAATGCTTAGCCATGCTCAATATTTAGTAGGATATCTCAATCTTTGCCTCTTTGGAGGAATTGGTTGACCCTTGGGTCACAAACTTCTTTCTGAACACTATATGCTCGTTGAGCTTGGCTGATGAGCCGTTGTTGCTTCCTCTCTACAATACCTTCTACTCTGGGTGGAATTTACCATCTAAAACTGGCGCGGGCGACTGCTGGATCAACAATGAAGGAGCGATTGGCTGTGGAAATCCGTCGTCCGTGCCGCGTAAGGGCCTAATAAGTCTTGGATTTCAAGATTGTTACCACAGTGCAGCTACATGCTATATGGGCACTGGCTTGGTCAAGTAAGTTAGTCAGCCTTTGATGTCGATGTCGCCGTACCGCAAAAGAGGTGCCTGCCTACGGGGGAACCTTCGGCACAGATGGGGGGACCGGTTTGGGGACGTACTCTCAGTTCCGACGCCAGACCCGGTGGGCATGTCACATCTTTGGGGGATCTAGCCCAAAGACCTCGTCACAGTCCCGCTCTGCTGGTACTCCAATTGGTGAGTACTATACCAGTGGCCACTGGTGGGCAACAAGATGGGATTGTGTCATGTGGTGAAAGTGCACAACCTCTGCAGAGTGTAAAACTATCTGAATAGCCGTGTCCACGGTCATGGATGACACGTGAATCTTTCTTGACATACAGAACCATGTTTTGCTACTTTCCTCTACCCCTATTCTGAAATCTAATGGAGAACGTGAGGTGTCGAGGACACTCACGGATGAGAAATACCACACTGAATACAAAACATGTTTTCGTCTAAAATCCTTTTTATCAAAACTATTATGGTATTGCAAATAAAATTGGCTTTTATGCAAAAGAACCATACAGCCTTCCTTTGAAGCCACATGTAGCTACTATAGGTTTTGCATAAGGGGGGGCACTACAAGGACGCTTAAGAGTGAGGCGTCGTGGACTACATCGACTGCATGTGGCTAGATGGAGTCACTCCGCATTTATATTTCCGCTGCACAAGACATTTTACTATTGCTATTCAAACTATGTAATTGTACTTTTGAACGTTCTGCAATGGTATCATTTCGCTGTGTTGTCAACAATGATCTTGGGATTGACATGATTACATAGGAGGTCTGGAAGTGCAATTCCGGTCCTCACAGAAGTGGTATCAGAGCCGACGTCGACCTAGTCACGTGGCTTTAGATAGAATGGAAAGCCTTTAGTACGTATTTTAATTAAAAAATGTACAAAGAAAATATAGTTTTCTTGCTATTGCTTAGCTCTCATATTTACTTTGCATTTAGAATTATTGTTTTCTTTTCTCACTGATTACTCTCGTCATATTCAAATGTGGGTAGATGGCAGTACCTTCATCCCGCCGTATCGAGGAGTTCGGAAACCTGGGACAGCAGTTCAGGGACTTGTTGACGTGTTTGGGTTATGACCGTGACCCAGAGATTACTGGTCACACCATCCACAGAATTTGGAATGAAGAAATCGTCCGTGTTGATCTTGTAGTGTACCCTAATTTGAGACGTCGCGGACGTGGCCGAGGGACTAGAGGACACCAGTTCACTGCAAATGGAGAGGATGTTGAGGATGCTACTCCATGCTATTCACAAGGCGCTGCAAGAGATGACATGTATCTACCAAGATGATCTCCGCTACACGCCCTTCCGTTATTTTGCCTACCAATATAACGGAGGAGTGCTAACGTCAAGACAGAAGGTACCAGCAGGAGGATGATCCAACACTTGTTAGCATGGCGTCACTGAACTTTGGATTGGAGCATCGCTTGGTGGCGGTCACGGCTATGCTGGAGGACGCCCGTCATCTGTACTACCACTACCAGGAGCGGGTTGAGCACCTAGAAGAGAGGTTGGTTGAAGCTAACACCACTTTAGCTGCTGTTAATGCTGCTCGTGAGGCTGCTGTGGGTGCTGCGGAGGAAGCCATCGCCGCGACACACATGGGTGACGCTACTTACCATGGTCATAGGAGAAGCACTCGAGGAGGTGCCGCAAGACGTTGAAACCTCTGCACCACAGCAAAGAACCAGGTATCATGCACGCCTGCGTGTTACTCCGAAGAAGAAGTGCCACCGTGTGAAGAAGCGCCGGCTTACACGGGAAACGCTTGGTTGAACCCGGCGGCATGTGCTCCTGGCACAACTCTCATTTTCATTGGTCCAACTCAGACGCGGACCCCACAGCATCAGCAGGCATTTTTTGGTAGAAATGGATGATACGATGGGAAATACATGCATGCACGGCCCCAGTAATTAAAAGGTCTCTCTCCTTCCTCTCTCTTCTCTCTCCTTCTCTCTTCTCTGTGTCGCTCGAGGGGCCGCAGAGGTCCGTCCCGGAACAGAAGGACATCGGCCGCGAATGCCCCGGTTGCACCTCTGGCGTCCACGAGATCCCCACCAGTCGCCGTCCTTCACCACAGCGGTCAGCGTCGCCTTCCTCGCTCGCTACCGTGGGTCTGCGCCACTGCGCTTGCTTCGAGCTCCTGCGCCTGCCGAGCTCGAGCTCGACCTCCGCCTCCGCCGCGTGCCCGTATGTGCCAGGATGTATGCTCTCCGCGTAGCCACGGCGTGTAGTGGCGCGTGCTGGGCATGTGCGCGTGCATGTCCGCGCAGCCACGGCGTGCAGGCACACGTGCAGGTCAGCGCAGCCCCGACGAACAGACGCGCGTGCAGGTCCGCGCATCCACGGCGCGCAGGTGCGTTCTCGCAGCCACTGCGTGCAGCCTCGCGCACCTCGGTGTCATCTTGGGTATGCGGCTCGCGCACGCCGTCGGCGTTGTCTTGGTTATATGCCTCGTGCACCTCGGTTGGAGCTAGTGGACGAGCTCCACAGGCCTGACGAGACATGCCGACGCCATGCGTCATGCGCAGGCGCGGCTGTCGCTGAGCCTCGCGCCCAGGCCACCACTTCTCCTTGAGGTGCCCGCGCGCCAGATTCGGTCGCGCCGCGGCGGCGGTCGGCGGCTTCGGTAGGCGCTGCGAGTTCATCGGCGCGGCTGCGGAACGTGCTCCCGGTAGTGCACACCTATGCCGGCTTCACCAAGCTGGACATGGAGATGATCAACGGAGTAGTAGTAGCAGGCAAATAGCTCAGCTCTCCGTCGTGACGTCGACTAGTACAGACGCGGGGAGGTCGTGGGCGCGCCACCCCACATGCACGACCTGCCGCATCCAACGAGCTGGTGCAGATCATCTGCCCAATTATTTTTCTCTCTCTCCTCAAGCGGATCCCACACGCATGTATCCTATCCTATTTCTTTCACCCTATACAGAATAGTACTGGACCCCACGTACATGTCCTGACCAATCAGGTGGCGACTTAAGCCAGGATCACATGCCGCCGGGTTCCATCTACACTGCGTGCCATCGCACCACCACCGCTCGCTCTTCCAGCACCTCCACCGTCAGCACAGGAAGGCCAGGCCGACCCATCACAGGAAGAGACTGAACCAGAGGAGAGGATCCCTGCAAGCCCAGAAGTGGAAGACGCAACTGAGCATTCTTCCGAGCTGCACTTCGTTCCAGCACCTGCACACCCCTACCCAGGACCTGAGCAGTTCGGATACCTGGACGAGTAGTGCGTGCAGTAAACCATGAGAGAGAGCCCACTAGCTATTTTAATAATATGTGTGAGCAGCCGTTAGTTATTTTCCTTTATTGTTTGATTAGTTGACTATACCGATCCATACATGTGGTATAGCTACTATTTTCCTGGAACCATCGTGTGTGATTTTTGATGAATATTTTCCCCTGGTTTTTCATGATTGATTTTTGCTAGCACTTACATGTTGGGTTTTGGGATTAGTTTATTTTCCCTCTCTTCTATTCTAACTTTGAAGCGACAACAGGATGAACGGAAACCGAGGTCACGCAGGTCGTGGCGTACGTGGTGGTCGAGGTGGACGTGGTCGCGGACCAGCGTTTGAAGAGAACTTTGTGGAGGGTGAAGTTCATGACACCGACACTGATACTGAGAATGAGAATGAGAATGACGTGCCGCCACCACCGCCGCCACCCGACATGGCGCAACTGATGTTTATGCAGACGCAGTTACTGCAACAGCTTGCTGCCAACCAAAACCAGAACCAGAATCAACACATGCCTCCACCACAGTCCAAGTTACGGGAGTTTATGAGGACGAAGCCGCCTACCATTGCAGGATCACTGTGAGGACCCCTCTGACTATCCGTCAGAGATGCCCATGTTATGTAAACAGTTCTCGATCCCAATGATCAGTGCATCACGATCACATAACCAACATGGTATACAAAGAACATCATTCAACTCGAGTAATACAAGACTTACATAAATAGCGGTCACATGACCAAGCCTGCAATCATCGTCACAAATGACGGAAATGAACTAAGGTACAGCGGAAGTTTCGGCTAGCGTCGGCCCTCGTCACGTCCTGACGCATTCCCACAGAGCAGTTGAGCGGTGACACTCAGTTGGCGTAGTCGTCGGCGTACTCCTCCTTCTTGTCGTACATCTCCTCATTGGAACCTGGACGTTTGAATATCCAGGGACATAGCCATATGAGTACATTTACGTACTCGCAAGACCACCTCTAGGGCTAAGTTTTTATGGTAATGCAAGTAAAGCATTTTCGAAAACTAGGATAGCTCCTATATACAACTATAGGGCTTATTTTCAAATACCATGATTTTCAGGCATAGAGAATACGACATCTCTATATCTTTGTTGAAGAAAACATTTAGAGATAGAATTCTCTTCTCTTAGATATAGCAAGGACATATCCAAGTTCGAAAACTTTCTTTATTAAAAACCTTTAAAAGCACTAGGATGGGGATATCCCTTTTTCTTTCCTTGAGATCGGACTGATTGTCTCCCCGAGACCAACCATCCTCACCCAAATTCCGTACCTCCCAGGTACCTCTTTGATGCCTCTTTGTTTCCTCTGAAAACATTTCTCTTTTAAAAACCAAATTGCCCATACGCCTAGATCAGTGGCCTTTCCAACCGTCCATGACCGAGGACTCGGCTATTCGAATAGATTTACACTCTGCAGAGGTTGCACACTTTACCCACACCAATCGGTCCTTCCGCCGTGTCTGCCACGGCCCGTCATACGACAGCATGCGGGGGTCCGGATAACACGATCAAAGCTTTCCACTATGACCACCCTAGTATCGGGGCCTCCCGGTAGGTTTGCTCTCCTCGGCACCGTGTGCTCCACTAGACCTCTTGGTCTTTCCTCGGGATGCCACACCGCCACGGCAGGAGACCCGCCGTAATCGTCCGGCGCGAGTCCATTCACATGTGTATTGTCTCGTACAGACGACAACCCGGCTTCGAGGGCCCAGCCCCCATAGAGAGTATGAGAGCCCCAATACTAAAACAGACAAGCTTCCGGCTAAGCCCTACCCATGTCAGATAGTGTGGTTGCACGGGTTAATTGTTCGAGCGGCTGCTAGGGCTGTACTTTGTTTTTCAAAAACCTTCTGGTCCTCCGACTACTCCCAGCAGCTCGGGTTTTCGCAAACATTTCCGATTGCTCCCAGCAACTCGGGTTTTAATAAATCACTTGCTCGCCGATTGCTCCCAGCAACTCGGGTTTTCCTCCGTAAAACAGTTTTATCAAATAGGTTCCCATCCTATAGTTTTGAGATAAGAATATAAGGGTATACTACTAGAAAATATGATTTTCTTTATGGAGCCTTCAACAACAAGACTCATAAAGTAAATACTTATTTTGATAACTCCTAATACTCTAGTGTATAACATTGGCCAAACAATAGTTTGTAAAAATAGTTTTCGGGTGGCAGGTGCCACAAAAGAAGTAAAACATGCATTATTTTATTTTGAAACAAAACATGCTTGATAAACATAATAGGATTCATTATAGTGGTGAGGTGGCTTGCCTGGCTCAGCAATATGTCCTTGGTCTTGATCTTGATGTTCCTCAGGTTCACTCCTTCCATCCAGTTCCTCCCCGATCGTATCTAACGTCGCAAACAGGAAAAAGGAACAACACTCAAAATACAAGACAATGCCATAAGGACATAACAAACAGCAAGCATTGCACAAGACACTAAGCTAACAATCAAAAGCAAACAACTCCTTTAGCTAAACAACAACAAACAACAAGTCCATATAGTTAAGGCAAACAATTTATACTCCTAAGAGAATATACACAACAACCCTAATTATTAAAAGGGGTAGTTTTACTAATCATTGAAGTAAGACACTTCTTATGGTGGTGTGATTAGATCATTTAACAAGAGTTGTTAGACTAGTTTTGGGAAATACTTCAGACAAAAGTATCTTAATATTCCAGGAAATACTTCAGACAAAAGTATCTTAATATTCTAGGAAATACTTCAGACAAAACTAGGTTAACACACAAGCAAGTATTAATATTAACACTCGCACACTCACATGTAAACTTGTTAATATTTCTAAGATACATTCTAGTAAGTAATCAATCAACCAACAAGGCTAACACTAAAGTTCACCCAAGTATTTGATTAAGAGCTAAAAAGGTGCACTAGACTATTTAATAAGACACCACAACTAAGACCACTTCAACAATTAAACCAAACAATCACACACTAACCACGTGTTGACAACAATCTAAAGTAAACAAACAAACAACAATCATTTCAAAGCATTACCACTTACTGGATAAAAACATGACACACAACCATACCCACAAGCAAAGCATATAAACACATCTGATGTCATTATTAGGGTACAAAGTGAATAATGCTAAACATAAGTAAACAATGCACCACACATTATAAAAGTGTTTTAACCAAATTATTATGGTTGAGTTAAGGTTCTGGTTTTCAAAAGTTGATTAGTAATATTCATACAATTTACATTTGCTAAGAACAGATAATTAAAAGTTAATACTTCTATTAGCCAAATGTTGCTGTTTTGGGAGATAAATTATAACTACAAGAATATTGTTCAGAAAATTAAATCCTTCTACCACAGTACTCCTAGTAACTATAGGAAGCGAGGGAAATTGGATTTGCATCAAAAACTATTGTTAAACAGAAAACTAAAAATCACCCAAATGCTACTGATCTCAAAACCTAAATGATTATAGTTTCAGTTTTAGAGATCTATTGGATGAAAGACTAAATGCTATGGATAGGTACTGATGTTATCTTTCTGTAGAAATTGGATTTACTTTATTTGGACATTCCTAGCTTCATCTATTTCAGTTTTAGTGAAACAAACACATTTTACCATTACAAAAGTATAGCACAAGATATAATTTATTTTTAGACAAATCCAACTTTGCATGTTTAGGAAAACAAATAAGTATCTAACAAGAGTACTTCTAAACTATTTGCATAAACATATAAAGCACAAACAATTAAAACTAGACACATGCAAATAATAGAAAATAAGAGTATTCTTTTTCAAGTGTACTAAACCATTGTTTATGCAAACAATTCACCAAGCACAAAATATAAGCTGGAAAATTCTACCAATCTAGGATATGAAATCTACCACTCATACCTACCACAAGCAATTGGATTTACTCCAAAAAGTATTTTAAATAATGAATTAAAAATCATCAAATAGCTACTGATGTCATTCTTAAACTTAATAGAACTTTAGTTAGATGCATCCCCCGCATGCAAGGCTTATAGATATAGGTAGGTATTCTCAGTAGATTTCTATAAAACTAAAGTTTGCAAGTTTTGGATCTGTAAAACTCAAGTTATTAAGTAAATGGTGAAACAGATACTTTTTACAAGATCTACTCTAGATCACACATGCACACACATTTTTGAGAAAGACCAGTGCCAAGTGGTTCAGAAAACTCATATGAACTCTACAAAATTTATTTCAAACTTTTAGGATGCACAGGAATAACAGGAAATTAAACAGGATAATTCATTTAACAGAAAAAACACAGGAATGGGCCAGATCTGGAACTGGGCCGAGGCGACGGCGATGGGCCGGCCCGCGGCGGCGCGCGCGCTGGCGAGGCGGTAAGTCACCGCCGGATCAGGATCGGACGGTCACGGATAGATCAAGAGGCGTTCAAATGGAGCCGTGGATGGAAAATCGGACGGCTGACGGTCGTCTTCAACCTCTCGGCAGGGGAGCGCGGGCCGAAACCTAGAGGAAAACGGCGAGGACGCGCGGCTCACCTAGGGGTTCTGCGACACGGCAAGGAAGGTGGGAGGCGGACGCGGAGGTCGAGGGACGCGCGTGGATGGTCTTGGTTCGCTCGGGAGCGTCTTGAAACGGTGGCGGGGTCGACGGCGTCCGCGGCGGGCATGGCGAGGCTGAGGCGACTCCGGTGTACCTGCGCACCAACAAGCATGTCTCAGGGGTAGCCTACACATCAGGGAGTTAGTTGGAGCAGAGAGTAAGAGCAGGGAGGGACGGCATTGCTGGCAACCGTGCCCGCAAGAGCTTGGGACCGAGAGGCGGTCTCCTCCGGATTCCGAGATGCAGAGAGAGGGAGCTTGCTCGGGAGTGCACAGGGAGGTGGAGGAGAGTGAGGGGAGCAGGAATGGCAAGGTGGGAGGGGCTGGGGGAGCGTCGTGGCTTCTTATCCACGGAGTGTGGCCGGTCCACGGTTTTCGGACAAAGAGAGAGAGAAAGAGAGGGCTCGGGGAGGGGATTGGGCGAGAGGGGGCGGTGGAGGAGCGTCTCCCCGCACTTTAGCACGGTTTGGAAGGTAGCAACTGGCTCGGGGCTGTTGGAGGGGGGTGAGGGAAATGAAGAGGTCTCTCCTGCCCACAAACTGTTCGACAGAAAGTCCAAAAGAAAAGGACAAACGATTTGGGGCTAGGGTTTTGGTCCAGGTCGTGGTTGAGGGTTTTCCAGGGGTGTGGGGGTCCAATGCACACTCCAATCAACAGGTTGGACAAGAGGAGAGGGATAGGTTTTGGAGGTTGAATTATTAGAGTAGATATTGATTAGGTCACTTTGCTAAGATGAACAAGTCAATCCTTTGACCAGAAAAATGGTGAGACTAGGAGGGTTGGTTAGAAGGGACACAAATGAAGTATTCATATCAAGAGTTGAGGTCACAAGCCAAAACAGGAGCTAAAGATAGAAATGCCAAAATGCAACACCACAACCTTACTTAAGGTCACCTTAAAAGCTAGCACTCAAATTATGCAGAAATAAGTGATCAAACAATTTTGTAAATTATCAAGAGGGATAAAAGTGGGAAGTAGAGGTGGTGAGGATGAGGCTAGGTGAGTTGCATTTCCAAATTGAATTAAATAAGTCCTACTTATCATGTTCTAGAAATGCTAAAAGTTAAAAGTTATTAAGATAGTTATCTTCTTTATGAAAATATAAGATTTGAGTTTTCTTTTGGGTCACTTCAAGGACAAAGATGTAATACACACCACAATCATAGAATAGGACATTTAAGCCTAAAAGACCTCAATCAAGCCTCACACCTAATTCTCAATATACAGATAACCACATATCAAAACAAGCAAACATCAAGTACAAGCCAAACAAATCCACAAACAAGTAAATGAATAAACACTCCAAGCATTTAGGATATAACAAGTGTAAGGTGATATGGTGACCAAATGGTCAAGAAAAGGTTTTTGGTAGAAAAAGAATTAAACAACACTTTGGAAATTGTTTTCCCTAGTCTACTAAAATGAGAGTTTTGAAAAGAGGGTTGCTAGTACTTGCAACTTATTGTTTTACAAAATGTTTTAGGACTTATGGTAAGGTCCTCGAAATGCTAAAAATTAATAGGGGTGAATATAGCTTTTCATTATTATATAATTTTCTAGTAAGAATATTTTAACCAAACATCTTAATAAGGGGGAAACAAGTTATAAGCATGCAAAACCATCAAACAGGTATATACTACTCCAATTCAAACAATAAACGTTCATTTAATACAAACATAGCCACAGTCACTCACAAGAATGCACACTCATGACAAACAATTTAGGCACATGACAAATAGGTCTCACACACATACACTTAGATAAACATCCACACTTTAAGTTAAACCACTGTATTTGTGAGGTGGTGATCAATACAATAATGACAAGATTTTTAAAGAAAGAAGATTAAACCACTTTCTAGTAATAGTTTCCAAAGACATATTAAATTAGGAGTTCTTAAAATAAAAGTTGCTAGGACTAGCAACACATTATTCTCAAAATATATTAGGACCCTTTATATGGTCCTCTATAGTTTTTCCAACATAAAGCTTTTGGGAATACTTTTATTCTCTCAAATAAACTGTCTTTGGGTAATTGCTAAAATCATGGTAAATAGAGTTTCTTAAAAATAAGATAAGAGAAGATACATGCTCTATTTTACTTGTCATAAAATTGATCTCAGAGATCATATTATAACTTGTTTGATTTTTAGAAGGTTGTCAATTAGAAGGTATCAACATAAACAACAAAACACAACATGACAAACAAAGCATAAAAGAGAAAACACATCCATTAACAAGACATTTCAAAAAGTTCTTGTTCACTCGGAATTTTGGGTCTTTTATAAATAATTTTTTCTTGCTTCCAAAATTTGGGACGTTACAATCACCTGACCCGACAGAGGGAGATGATTGGCTGAAGGACATTCGCCGAAAGCTCAATTTAGTTAATGTTCATGCGCAAGATCGTGTGAAGTTCGCGGCGCACCAACTCACCGGTGTGGCCGGGGATTGGTGGGACAACTATTGTGAAGCACATGATGATGCCGGGGAAATTGACTGGGCTGAGTTCTCAGACGCTTTCCGCACTGCACATATTCCTCATGGTCTCATGGAGCTGAAGAGAGATGAATTCGAGCTCTCACTCAAGGGAAGATGTCAGTTTCGGAATATTGGGATCATTTCACTCAACTATCCCGCTACGGGAAGGCAGATATTCCCACTGAGGCAGACAAGACTTCTAGGTTTCTGAGGGGACTGAATCCTGGTCTGAAGGATAGATTGGTCTCACATGACTTCCCCACTTTTCAGAGCCTTGTCAATAAGGCTATCCTTCAGGAGAACTCAAGGAGGGCGCTTAAGGAGCTCCGCAAGCACAAAGCACCACAGAGTCATCATGGTGAGGGAAGCTCGCGCCAAAAGATTAATGTCAACCCTGCTTATTGTGGAGCCGCTGCTAAACCAGCAAAACCTAATGATAACTTTCAACCCAATGCATACCGTACTCCAAGAGCTGAAGTTGGAGGAAATCATGCCAATACTGCAGGAAAGGCATGTTACAACTGTGGTGAAGAAGGTCATATGTCTTATGCATGTCCGAGCAAGAAGAACACAGGTCCGACGCCAGTAAAGTTTAGTTTGGGCTCTGCAGTTAAGACACCAGCAGCAGGACATGGACGAGGCATACTTGCTAACCCGGTAGGTGCGCCCCATGCATCAGGACAACCGGGACATGGTCATGTTAACCACGTCACGGTCGAGCAAGCTCAAGAAGCTCCATATGTGGTTCTTGGTATGTTTCTAATCAACTCATGTTATGGTTCAGTACTTTTTGATTCTGGAGCTTCCCATTCGTTTGTTTCCAAGCAATTTGCCGAAAAACATCATTTGAAAACTGATGGTATGAGTCGCGCAATGGCAATAAAATCACCCGGGGGAATTCTTAGGACTGGTATAAGTTGCCCCAATGTGATCATAGGGATTGAAGGAGTAGAGTTCATAGCAAACCTCATCGTAATAGACTCCAAAGGGTTAGATGTCATTCTGGGCATGAACTGGTCGGAGAAACACAAAGCCATGATTGATTGTAGCCTTAGGGCTGTGTCATTAACAAGTGATAAGGGACTTGTGGTAAACTACACTCCCGAGTTAGCACGCCAAACTGCAGTGGATGTCGGGGATATAATCCCCGGGTACCCGAAGATTGTTGATGTTATTGTTAAGTCATTGGAGAAAATACCGAAGAGGTAATTAGCAGATAAAGAGAAAAGGAGGAAAAGGTGTCCTGGGCAAAATCCCTCCATCTCGGTGGACCAATCTCAATTCGGATGGGCCAAGATCCTTTATTCGGTCAGACCAGCACCCACGATCCCCAAGTCGGCCGTGCCCTCCTCTCATCCTCAACCACATCGCACCGAGACCTCACCCCGACGCCAGCGCCTCCAACGCATCGCGCCGCCCGAGCCCCGCCTCCGGCATCGTCGTCCCCACCACCGCTACCTCGCCTCCTAGTCTCGGGCCCGCTCCGCCCCGGCCGTCTCCTACATCATTAGCGCCTCCCGAGCTCATCCTCGACATCGGCCGCCCCCGGCATCATGCCTCCGGCCTAGGAGCGGTTGGCCCTCGCGCCCCTCGGCTGCACCATCCGCGACCTCCGCGCTGCCCGAGTTCGCCATGGCCGTCCCCGACATCCTCGACCTCGGCAACAGCTCCTTCGACCTCCGCCGCCCGCACCTCCTCTGCTCCCCTGCATCCACCCGAGCTCGCCTCCGGCATCGGTCTCCTGCGCCTCCGACATCCCGTCCCCAGCGTCGACCTCGACGGCGGAGAAGCCCAGCTGCGCCTCCCCGGCATCTCGCTCAACCTCGGCGTCTCCGGCATCGCGCCCAACCTCGACCGCGCCTCCTCACCACGGCGTCGACCTTGACCGAGTCCGGCCGCCTCCGACATCCCCTGCTCCGGACGCCCTCCACCTCGCCCGTAATCATGTCGCCCGACTCCAACCGAGTTTATCCTCACCTCGGAGGACCAAGTCGCCTCGGCTGGGCCATCCACACTATGGCCGGGACGAGTTCATCTCGGGTCAGTCATTGGTCTCGTGTACGAAAGACAGAGATAGGTAAGGAGAAAAGGACACGGAGATGCAAAAGACAGCAGCTACGAGACAAGGCTAGGACGCGCGCCGCACGGGCTCTGCCTGCCCTGAGTGTGACCCAGCATGGCTACAGTGTTACCGACGTGACTAGGGTACATTGCGCACTGACATATGAACAGTGTCGATTAGACCCCAGTGGTCATGTCCTCTACAGTGTTCCGTGCGCAGTATTTTGTGTCTGTTTGTCCCCTCACTTGTCCCCTGGGCACCTATATAAAGGGCACCAGGGGGAGAGGGAGAAAAGAGAGCCAACACCCCCACGGGCTCCCCATTTCCCCCCTTGCCATTTCCTCCCCAAGTCCTCTTAGAGGCATTCTTTGATCAGCTCAGGGAGCATTTTGTACCACGAATATACAGAGGAAAAATACACCGATAGGCTAGATGCTGCAGTAGGGGTTTTATCTCCTCACGAGAGCCCCGAAGCAGGGTAAATCCTTGTGTCCCCGTGTCGTTTGAGTTCATCCGTGCGCGAGTTCATTGCGCAATCCCTCCCCGAGATCCCCTAGCGTCCATCGGCCCCACAAATTAGCCATCCTATGGCATCTGTCTGTTCGCCACGACGACAGTTGGCGCCCACCGTGGGGCGGAGTGGCGCTTGCGAGAATAATTTCGGACGGGACCTTCTTCATCAACGCGGGGACTCGACATCATCATTATCCCCGCGCCGCAGGCAGTGGTTGCCGACATCTACACCAACGCTCATTATCAACGGATCCCGGGCAGTTGCACGCCAGTTGCCCGGGTTATGTCGGCTCCGACATCCCATACCGCTCCCGTGCTCCGTGAGTATCTTCATATGTACCGTGCAATTATGTCATCTTAGAAATTGTTCGGGGACTGCCCCTGCGTGCATAGTTTAATTATTTACCCAGGAGCGAAATGTCGTAACCCGGGGACTGCCTGTTATGTCATCTGTTTATTTTTTCCCCGGGAGCGAGATGTCTTGACCCGGGGACTGGCTTACCGGTCAGTTGTGCCTTGCATGCCAAGTCGGTAGAGTAACTCGCATTAGATTTATTTATATGCATGTCGTATCTCGGTTCCTGCCATGTCGTTTGTGTGTCGGCACCCCGAAACTGAACTCGGGGACTGCCGTATTTATTTATCTGCCTGGTTATCTGTGTAGTCGGTGTGCCGAATAAACTTATAACCGTGTTTCAAAGTTAAAAGTAGTGTATGCTATCGGATGTAACCTCGTGACTCGACTGACGAACGCCTGGATGGTAGTCAAGAGCAGAGATTTTTGAGTATAGTGAACACGAAAAGAAACTCGGGGACTCGGTCTAAAAAGCAATTCGGCATACATTGTCTGTTTGTTTTCCCCGGGAGAGAGATGTCTTGACCCGGGGACTGGCCGGCTAGTCGGTTCTGTTTCTTACCTGTAGATCTGCAAAGTAACCCGGGGACTCGGTGAAACCGAGTCTGTATTCATGTGCCTGGCTCGGCAGATAGTCGTATTTTCTGTCTTGCGTTAAATTCATGTTGACCTGTTAATTAGAGTTGTCCCTCCCGTTAAATATTTATTATACATATATGCCTGGACTAACGTTGAAAGGGGATGTCGGTTTTACCGAGAGGATATTCGTGTCCAAGGTCTTTTGTTATGTTGGTTATCGTGTCAGCTATCTCGGATCCATCTTACATTCATTATGACCTGAATATATATCCCGGATTATCTTTGATGTCGGGTGGCCGAATTATTAATGGCCCGGTACATCATGTCCTCACTCATGCGGTAAGATTTAATCAGGCATACTAGACAAAGTTGTTGGCCCTGTTAGATATTCATTATATATGTGTGCATGAACTAACATTAAAAGGTGACTTCGGTTTTATCGGGAAAATACTCATGTCGGAAGTTTTGGTTATGTCGGTTATCCCGGATCCATCTTATATTTATTGTTGCCTCGAGATGTATTGCGTATGGTCTTTGATATCGGCTTGCCGAGTTATAATGGCATATCATATCAAATTGTTACTCATGTCGGATAATCTTTGATATCGGCTTGCCGAGTTATAATGGCATATCATATCAAATTGTTACTCATGTCGGATAATCTTTGATATCGGCTTGCCGAGTTTCAAATGGCATATCATATCTCAGTTGTTACCTATGTCGGTTCGCCCATGTATCGCGGCATCATGCAATATTTCCAGATCACCGTTTATTTCGGTTCGCCAATATATCGCGGCATCCTGCAATATCTCCAGATCGCCGTTTATGTCGGTTCGCCAATATATCACGGCATCATACCATATCTCCAGATCCCCGTTTATTTCGGTTCGCCAATGTATCATGGTATCGGGCAATATTTCCAAATCGTCGTTTGTTTCGGTTTACCAAAGTTTGCCAAAGGCAACACCCGAGATACCGAGACATCTGTGATACGCCCATAGTGGCCGAGATACTGAAACATGTGTGATATGCCCAGAGTGGCCGAAATACCGAGACACCCGAGATACACGTATGTCAAATCAGCAAAGGTTGGAGGCGTCTGTGTCGGTATACGCCCAGAGTGGCTAAAAGCCGGCACATCAGACTCTGTGTCGGTATACGCCCAGAGTGGCTAAAGGCCGGCACATGAGGCGTCCGTGTCGATATACGCCCAGAGTGGCTAAAAACCGGCATGTGTTATATGTTTATGTCAAGCCGGCAGTGGCCGAAGACATCTATGTCGGTAAAACGCCCAGAGTGGCTAAGAAACCGGCATATGATTGTATTGTCGCAGGTACACGGTGGAGTATGTGAAGACGGTGGTGTTGTGATTTTTTCTAAGTCTGCGCGCGACCCTGCGAGTCCCCCGCAGCCTCGGGGACTAGTGTCGGGGATGTAACCTCCGGGGCCCCAAAAGCATGGCTTTCGGTATGGAGATTTCATGGTGGCTATTTGATTCTTAAGTTTATGCGCGATTCTATGAATCCCCCATAAACTCGGGGACTAGTGTCGGGGATATAATCCCCGGGTACCCGAAGATTGTTGATGTTATTGTTAAGTCATTGGAGAAAATACCGAAGAGGTAATTAGCAGATAAAGAGAAAAGGAGGAAAAGGTGTCCTGGGCCAAATCCCTCCATCTTGGTGGACCAATCTCAATTCGGATGGGCCAAGATCCTTTATTCGGTCAGACCAGCACCCGCGATCCCCAAGTCGGCCGTGCCCTCCTCTCATCCTCAACCACATCGCACCGAGACCTCACCCCGACGCCAGCGCCTCCAACCGCATCGCGCCGCCCGGCTCCCCCGACCTCGGCCGCCCGAGCCCCGCCTCCGGCATCGTCGTCCCCACCACCGCTACCTCGCCTCCTAGCCTCGGGCCCGCTCTGCCCCGGCCGTCTCCTACATCAGCAGCGCCTCCCAAGCTCATCCCCGACATCGGCCGCCCCCGGCATCATGCCTCTGGCCTAGGAGCGGTTGGCCCTCGCGCCCCTCGGCTGCACCATCCGCGACCTCCGCGCTGCCCGAGTTCGCCATGTCCGGCCCCGACATCCTCGACCTCGGCAACAGCTCCTTCGACCTCCGCCGCCCGCACCTCCTCTGCTCCCCTGCATCCGCCCGAGCTCGCCTCCGGCATCGGTCTCCTGCGCCTCCGACATCCCGTCCCCGGCGTCGACCTCGACGGCGGAGAAGCCCAGCTGCGCCTCCCCGGCATCTCCCTCAACCTCGGCGTCTCCGGCATCGCGCCCAACCTCGACCGCGCCTCCTCACCACGGCGTCGACCTTGACCGAGTCCGGCAGCCTCCGACATCCCCTGCTCCGGACGCCCTCCACCTCGCCCGTAATCATGCCGCCCGACTCCAACCGAGTTTATCCTCACCTCGGAGGACCGAAGTCGCCTCGGCTGGGCCATCCACACTATGGCCGGGACGAGTTCATCTCGGGCCAGTCATTGGTCTCGTGTACGAAAGACAGAGATAGGTAAGGAGAAAAGGACACGGAGATGCAAAAGACAGCAGCTACGAGACTAGGCTAGGACGTGCGCCGCACGGGCTCTGCCTGCCCTGAGTGTGACCCAGCATGGCTACAGTGTTACCGACGTGACTAGGGTACACTGCGCACTGACATATGAACAGTGTCGATTAGACCCCAGTGGTCATGTCCGTTACAGTGTTCCGTGCGCAGTATTTTGTGTCTGTTTGTCCCCTGGGCACCTATATAAAGGGCACCAGGGGGAGAGGGAGAAAAGAGAGCCAACACCCCCACGGGCTCCCCATTTCCCCCCTTGCCATTTCCTCCCCAAGTCCTCTTAGAGGCATTCTTTGATCCTCAGGGAGCATTTTGTACCACGAATATACAGAGGAAAAATACACCGATAGGCTAGATGCTGCAGTAGGGTTTTATCTCCTCACGAGAGCTCCGAAGCAGGGTAAATCCTTGTGTCCCCGTGTCGTTTGAGTTCATCCGTGCGCGAGTTCATCGCGCAATCCCTCCCCGAGATCCCCTAGCGTCCATCGACCCCACAAATTAGCCATCCTATGGCATCTGTCTGTTCGCCACGACGACAGTGGAGTAACCACACCGAGGAAGAAGCAACATGGGAACAAGAAGATGCTCTCCAGGAGGAGTTTCCAAATCTGTTCTCTTAGGCCGAATCTCGGGGTCGAGATTCCTTTCAAGGGGGTAGAATTGTAACATCCTGATTTTTACGGGTTTTATTTTTTTCCAAAGCAAAGGATGTTACGACATGATAATAAAATAAATAGTTTATTCTTAGTCGACAATATTATTCCAGCGTGATTTGATTTGAATTTGGAAAATACAAGATATTTATTTTTGTTGCGTTTGAATTCATTTTGCCATTTTCCTCTTTATCTGAATTTTTGCTTTTGAACTTTGGCCTCTCAACACACACGTGCATGCGTTGGCTGTAGCCATGCATGGCACATGCACATACACACTCTTCTGCGTAGCTCAGTACTAGTACGTGAACTGATCGATCCTTCCCTAATTTCTTTCTTTTTCTTCCCTTGTCCTAGACGTACTGCACCCAATCGATCTCTCTGTTCTTATTCTTTTCTCTGACAACTACCGAAGCAATCAGCTAGCCCATGAGACGCAGTCTCAGCTCAGCATGCCAGGAACCCGTCGCCTTCGTCTCTCCTTGAACTCTCAACGGACGCATGCGAGCAGTAAAGGAAATATCAATTCCTGTCCGAAACTGCCGCTACTGCCTCTTAATCGGCAACGAATTGCAATTGCTTCGCTCTCATCTTCTCTAGCTAAAAGGCTCAGATCGACCCGATGCCCCGAGCCCCCGAACCTCCCATTTCATCTCACGCCACCGCATGAACTATGGGCTCCCAATCCATCTGATCTCGACCAGTGAACCGACGAACGCCGTCCGCGTTCCCGGCAGCTGCAGCCACCAGGGACTGACCTGCTGCGCCAAGAGTACGACGAGGAGGAGAAGGGTTGATTCTGACGGCCAGAAACTCGAGCTCTTCTTTACATCGACCCAGTCCGCAACTTCGTCTCCCTAGCTAGTTCATCAACTTCCAAACAGAACTGCGTCAAGCTCGGTGAGCACAGATGTTTTTCCTTGCACACAATCTTTAGTTCCATAGATACCTACCTGGTAGACATGATGTCCGGTCGTATGGTTCTAGTTGGTCGTGCGGCCGTAGATCTGACGACACCCGATGGCATCGACATGTTAGCCTGTCCCTTGGACCTTCGTGATCCCCACATACAAAACGTCCCTTATGACCATAGCAATCCAGCCGTAGTGTTAGTTCTCCTATATCTACGCTAGTTTACAAAATTATATTAAAAGTATGTATGCATTCGGTATTGAATTTGTTACATTGTGGAACGTAGGTAGCTTCATTCATGATATTTGTATATGCCCAGTTCACTGTGTGCTTGTAGGATTTTCTCTGCTAGGTTAGTCTAGTTCAGCACTAGCATGTTTAATTGTTTAGGGACGCATGTTCAGCTAGAGTTAGTTGGTTGATTTGTGTACTGTTGCCATTGTTCTCTAAATAGTATTGCTGCTGCTTAGTTGGTACGGTTTAGCTTTTTCTGTAACTATGTTGGGTCCGCTGTTTTAGTTATCTAGTAGATTGATCTCTGGTTGTTAAGCTAGATTCAGTTTGTGCCTTCCTTCTTAGTTTATTTGTTGCTAGCTATGCATGCTTAGCCTATAGTAGTGTTTCCTTGTTTAATCCATGCTTAGTACTGTCACTAGTAGGAATATGCTTATAGCCACCAGGATAGCACTGGCGAACAACTAAAAATGTGCGCCAGCAATTATAGCGCTGGCGAACACATAGCCACCACAGGCAGCGGTAAAACTGCTACCGCTGACGGACAGTATAAATTGTTCGTCAGCGGTAGCTCTGGGCTGGGCGGGGCTGTGACCGTAGCATACCGCTGGCGAAATGGACATGTGGTCGCCAGCGGTAGCGTCCTTAGCACCGGCGAACAGAAAACAATGTGCGGGAGTGATGTTTAGGCGGCGCTAGCGAATGTTACCGCGGGCGAACCTTAACGTGTTCGCCAGCAGCGGTTTGTGTATTAGCACGGGACAAAAACACGCCCCCAGGCCCCCCATACCCGCCTGCGTCCTAGCTTTCTTCTTTCTTCTCCTGCTTCCCCGATCCCCTTTTCTCTCTCCGATCCCTCCGCTCCGCTGCTTCCGCTCCCGCTCGGCGTCTTCTTCCCCGACGCCGCCTCCGTCTTCCACCAAACCCCACGGCCACCGCCGCTCGCGCGCCCTCGCCGCTGACTTCTCCTTCGCCTTCCTCCCTTCCCCGTCCGCCGTCCGCGAGGAGAGGCTCGTCCGCGACCACCGCGACGGCTGCTTCCTCCTCGACCGCGCCGCGCCGTCCCGCTCCACGCCCTTCACCGAGGTCCGCGATATGCTGGTTCAACTCCCACGCGATAACCTAACTCCCCACGCCCCATCTCGTTTCTATCCATTCGCATTCGCCCCAGATCGAGCACGCGCCGCCGCCGCCACCTGGAGCTGCACGCCCCGTCGCCGCCGCCCGAAATCTCGCCGTCGCCGGCCTGCTTGCTGGTTTTCCGCCGCCTGGATTCGCCCCTCTCCTCCTCTCCCCGTCACGGCCAGCAGCCCAGCAAGGTACCTGCTTTGCTTGCTCTCCTCTCCTGATCTTGCTTGCTCGAATCCTCGTTCCTCCATCTACATAGTGCTCCATCTTGCCTTCTTGCTTGCTCTGCTGCCGTGTGTTGATGTTTTCATCATTGGTGCTGGCCAGGGATTGAGATTTGGGCATGGCATCATCAACTGCTACTGCTAGTGGAAGTGGAACTGCAAGCAATGATGCAGAGGCTGATAATAAAGGTGTTGTTAATCCGAAGTATCCTGTCACGACCCGATCACAAGGATGTGACGAACAACTGGATCAGTACCAATATATGGATATAAGTTGAGGATACAACAGAGTTTGGGGTGAGAAATCAGCAAAAGCAAGGAGATGGGAAACTAGAGCAGGAGGTGAGGAACTGGAGCAGGGGACGAGAAGCTTGCACATGATTCAATTCTTCGATCCTTTTCCCTATGCTGGTCTCCTCGTATATAACCTTGGTCCACTCTCCCGTAGTTGGGCCAAGCCTACAGACCACAAAACGCTCTGAAGTGAAGCCCAATGTAATAGTACCGGCATGACCCTTGGGTATGACATTCTCGCCTCCTTAAAATGCGGCTTGCCCTCAAGCCGCTGATAAGATACCAAGAAATAACAAAACCGCCGGGATCCCATGGTTTTTGCACTTGTCGGACAACAAATGCTGACCACTGTCCAATAACAACAGCAACATAACCACTATGATCATAATCACTGTCATATTCAAGGGAGACACCTTCAAAACTCATGTCACGGTGAGTACTGCCCAGAAGCATTAGGTCTTGATAATGATGTGTTCCACAAGGTACCTCTGATGAAGGCCATATATCAACGATCACAAACATCTGCATATCCGCACTTGCTCTCTGGCCAGTAGATGCAGTGGCAGCCACACTGTATGCCAAATAATTGGGAACACCCTTAGTCACCGGTGCATGTCATACCCAAGGGTGTTCAGGAATGTTACGACTACAACGCTTTCTTTAAGCCTATAGCTTTGTTCTGAGCACAGACAAGAGAATATTACAAGTATTTTGCCAAGACTGTAAATATCTTTCCAATATTTTAGGCAACTGATCTCCAGCATAAGTGAACTTTTCTTTAACTCCTCGTGTACTGAACTGATCACAATTGGGCATAGTTCGGTAGACTTCGCTAAAAGCAAGAGGTTTAGCCGGCAGGAGAAGATAATCAAGCTGAGTTGGCTGCACTGATAAAAATTCCATTCAACAATCTTCAGTTTAGCGTACCAACTGGGTAAGTGATCTGCGGATAAAAGTTCAGTTTTCCAAGATTGTGTGCTAATATTGGAGGCCAACATGGTACGACTAATCTGGGAAATACCAGGATTCCAAATCCTTAGCCCAAATATGACTCGGCAACAATAGGACAGTGGTTGTCTACCTTCAACTGAAAATTCTTTGGACATAGTCCTTGTGGTAGTAAATCCTTGATCAAGAGAGAATATCCAAGCAGGAACCGATAAGCATGATACCTCAATAATGTAGAACTTGCACCAAAAATTACTCAATGTAGCAAGCACTATGAAAAAATGTCCATCAAAGTAGCTGGTCAAATGCAAGACATAACTGACAGCATAGCAGTTCAGATCCTCACGTGGCTGACCTGTAGATGGCCTCCCTTTGGCACTTTCACAGTGAATATCCTCTGTCATAAACTGTTGTAGCCTAGCACAACACCCGACAGTATTCAAGCAGGCATAAGCCGGAAACACCTCTAATGTTGTCTCCGGAGGTGTTACCATCGTAGTGATAACCCACAATACGGATCCCCAAGATGATGCTCCACCGTGCCCAGCTGGGCCTGTACATCCGCTCCCAGGTGAGAACGTCCAGAACACCTCAAGTGTACAAGGGGGCAGCGGCAAGGTAGAATATGGAATCACAGCCCTCCTCGATGCAGTAGCAGCGCGCGGTGGCGGTTCGACAATGCCTTTGTAAGTTATACTTGTGTGCTCGGCGACGAACCTCGTTGCTTGGTACTCGGAATCACATCCAGTTCAAAATCAGATATCAGCACGCCCATGTCATCGGCGTCGAAGGTCGAGCACCTTGTTGACATGATGGTCTCTAGCTTGAGGACAGAAGATGGCCGCTGTGACGGGGTTGATGTTGCCTCTGCAGGAACTGTGGAGGATGGGGACGTGGTCCAGAGGACCGGGGACATTGCCGTGAGGCTGTCTCCCTCACGACCATACGCTCGGTCACCCGTCGAGCAGGTGGAAGGTGTCACTGCAGCGACACTGACAGTGTCCTTGTTGATCTCCGACAAGGCCGCGAGCTTGGGGAAGACGCCGACAGTGGCACCGCTGCTCAGGCACTCCGTCGAGCACGTGGTAGACGTCAGAGCACCACGACAGCTGCCATCAATGGTGGTGATGTCGTGGCCTTTCCTGCACTGAACTGGAGAAGCAAGCTCGGCGAAGACGTTGGTGAGGGTCACCTTAACGCCCATATTGTCGGCACCCATCGCCATTTCCTCCACAATTTCGTCCTCCCTTATGCGAGCAAGGCACGATGCACCAGTGATACTGGAAGGAGATCTCGACCGCACAGCTGCTTGAATATCATCCCGCAGGCCCTCAACGTAGTGCTGGACGAAGCACTCGTTCTTGAGGTTGGGGTTGAGAGCCAGCACACGGTGTAGATGCTCCCAGAACTTCGCGGTGTACTCCACCACAGTTCCGATCTGCTTCAGCTCCAGCAACGGGCGCATGTGCGGATTGAACAAACACATGGGCATTTTGTCGAACAGATGGTGGGCAGGGAGTGGGGTGGTGATTTTCCTGGGGCTCTGATACCAAATTGTCACGACCCGATCACAAGGATGTGACGAACAACTGGATCAGTACCAATATATGGATATAAGTTGAGGATACAACAGAGTTTGGGGTGAGAAATCAGCAAAAGCAAGGAGATGGGAAACTAGAGCAGGAGGTGAGGAACTGGAGCAGGGGACGAGAAGCTTGCACATGATTCAATTCTTCGATCCTTTTCCCTATGCTGGTCTCCTCGTATATAACCTTGGTCCACTCTCCCGTAGTTGGGCCAAGCCCACAGACTACAAAACGCTCTGAAGTGAAGCCCAATGTAATAGTACCGGCATGACCCTTGGGTATGACATATCCGCTATGGGCTTATGCTACAAAGGTGTCATCCGATCTATCAGGTCGTGGAGGCAACACACGGTTTCTTTGTCATTTGGTAAGCATGCTACAAGCTAACATCTTTGTTGTTTCTTTTTTTCTCTCCAGTGCTAATAAGAGCATATGATCTATTTTGCAAGTTATCCTTGGGGAGTTGGACTGTTGTCTGTTGGAGTGTAGACGTTGATGAATGCTGAACATTGATTCAGTCATTTTAAGGCCTTGCAAAGCAAACAAACAGGGCAGTATTTTGATGTACTCTCAGTTGTAGTGTACCATCTTACATATATCTATACTTGTTAATCATGTAATGATGTACTCTCAGTTCTTTGTGTAATGCTGAACATTGATTCAGTCATTAAGGCCTTCCCATTCCTGTCCACACCATATGCTACTGCTAGTACAATTTACATTCTGTTAAAATGCAAAAAAAATAATCCTGACAACTAAATCATCACATTTACAATCAGTTGTCAAAGAAAGCCTTCACTAATTGATATGCTAGTACTGGATAGGCCTCCTGTTTATTCAAGAATGGCGTGTACTAAAAGTGAATGATAAGCATGTCTTTGTTTGTTTTAGACAGTAGTAGCATAGTTTCTGAAAATAATGACAGAGAGACATCTAGCTTAGATTAGTCAAGAAACACTAGCAAAATTCACTTGCATATTATGTAGTGTAATATTTCAGGATACCATCAATGTACAGAGAGGCCTCTTGTTGTGCAGTTCCAATATGCATCGACATGGGGCTGCGGTGATGCCTACTCCTCCATGTGCAATTTTTCTTTCTTTCTTTTTATCTTCTTGAATGTGCCATCTTGCTGCCCTATTTTGATATCAATTTCTACTTTTTTATCCCAGCTGATCAACAACATGTACATGGGGCTGCGGTGATGCCGACGACGGACATAGGTGCTGCGGCAACAACGATGACATCGACACGGGGCTGCTATGGCGACGTCAACACGCGGCAGCGGCATCGATGATGGCATCTACACGCGGCTGTGGCTGCGACGATATCGACACGCACAAGCAGTTGCGGCGACAAGTACATCCACACAAATGGTGGCGATCATTTGTAAAAATCCATAGACTTACACTGATTGATGTAACCGTGTATTTGAACTACTGAATAATGTCAACAATGACAACATGTATGAATCCATTGCAGAAATAAAAAAATATTTTTTTTAATTCCTTATTACTTACTACTGGCGCACATCTATTATGCCCGCCAGTGGTATTAATTTCTTTTTATCCCCCCCCCCCATGCGATACTGCTGGCGCACATATGTATATGCCCGCCAGTGGTAATTCCCTACTAGTGGCGCCCAGAGTCTGATGTTCGCCAGTGGTAATTTCTACAGCGGTAACCTGCCTTACCGCTGGCGCCAGGGCGTAGCTCTGCTGGCGGACAGCTGTTCGCCAGTGGTAAGCTTTTTATGTTCGCCAGCAGTAGGCTTTTTCCTACTGGTGTGTTATATGGCGACCATGCTTGTTCTTGTTGGTTGTTTATATGATGTGAGCATAGGATAGTTCTTACAATACAATGTTGTCACATGAAAAGTTGTAGACTTTTTGGTAAGATGTTCGTGCATTGCATACTAATACTATACCACCTATAGTGGCTATATCAAATAAATAATATTTCCTAAATATAATATTAACTAGTTGAATGCCCGTGCGTTGCTACGGCGTCAGTTTATATGTGGTGTAGATGCCAATGACATACTGACATTAAATAAACAAATAAGCCACAATAATTCATCAAATATCAAGTTAATGATGGAATGGAGAACCGAAGCAACACTGACATGGTTTGGATATAAAAATTAGTACTTGTTATGTATAATGATGATATAATTGCTGAAAATACATAACATAAATCATGCATAATCGGATATCAAGTATTTTGAAACATTGTTCAATCGCTCATCAAATATACTTGTTCGACTACAAGAAACAAGTACCCAAACGTCACCATAACCATAATATAAAATCTTAATCTAGATATGTACGGGTGCTCAGGATGTGGCTCATAGCAGTAACTCAAATGACCCACGAAAAATTATGAAGTGGTCATTTATGCAATCTCAAGAGTAATCCACACAGCGTTGAAGGCAACTGAAAAGCTTACAACAGTTCATTGGAGCTATTTCCAGGAATGGTTTTGTTAGTTCTTTAATTGACAACTACACTTGGGTCATCTTATTCTTCATTTATGATGTGTCCAATAAAACACTTAGGCTTGTATGACGACCTGCGAGGGCCAGCTGTTTCCGGTCCAAAGCAGCCTTGATGGAAAAAAATAAGACATGTGGATGAGGTTACTTTGGGTTGCCAACATTGTCAGATTCTAGACTATGCTGAAAGAAAAAATAGAGCAATAATGAGACATATTCAGCTAAGCATAAATATGAAACCACTGCCCATTGTTCTAATGGCATCTGTGAAAATTATGACAATTTTAATCACCTTGGCATTTCACAAACTTCTCGGTGGTAGAAATCTCCACCAATCCATGAAACACAGCCTGACGTGTCATGTCCCTCTGCTTGCTTCCTACTGTTATTGAAGAAAAAAACACTAAAAAGAAGTTGGGACCAATCAAAATATACTAATTGACAAATTATGCTATCAATTCAGCTCACAAGACATTCAAGCTACCAGGCAAAGTGGAATTATAAAAACAAATTTGATATTGCCATTATCGAAACCTGGGGGGTCAGTATTGCTACTCCAAGCACATGCATATTTGGGAGATCCAGATCTGCATCTTGAAGCGGATTCTCTTGACCCCGGTTTGCAAAATACCATTATCGCAAACAACACTCTTTTCCTTCAACTCAGCCACCTATGTGGAAAGGGAGAGGTCATTATGGTCGTCTTCTAGTGCAAGCTATTGATCTTTCTGGCCCCTTCTCATTGAGATGGCAGCTTCTCCAAAAACTTGAGGAGAAAGCTCCATTCCTAAATAAAACAATTATGTCACAGTTTGTTGCTGTCCAATCTGACACATCATTTTATAGAATGGTTCTTGATGCCATAATATATATAAATATATCATCATAAAATGTTTACCAACATCTTACTATTAAATGTTCCCAAAAAAAGCATTACTTTGTAAGCTTACTGTCAGTTCTAAAATAACATCATTAAATATATTTCTCATATTTACATCTTACTTACACAAGGATGCAAGCAATACACATATATGTACCTGTCACTGAAATGAAAACAGTAAGGTACCTGTCATTGGTAGATGCCTCAATGCCATACATCAGGATGTGCCTCCACTAAATATGAATTATGTATGGAACACGAAATCATAAGAAATAGATGAAAACTATGCAACAAAATGGAAGGAAATTTAAGAAACCTGGTAGGGAGATAGGGTTTTTACTCACTTTGTCTCTCTTCATAAACAGAATATAGTCATGAATCTTCCTGTTTCGGCTTAATCAGTAGCATGGTACCCATGTGTTCATCTAAACTATTCACAAAAATACTCTAAAATCTCATGTGTTCGTTTATGTTTACTCAACACAGTGTTATCTTTGTGTATTCATTGCTTAGTCAAGATAGCACATCTAATTATTCTCCTTAAGGCTATGCTGCTACATGATGTATGTAGCAAACTATGTTAAAAAAAAAATGTATGTAGCAAGTAAAGTGATGAAAAAATGACTTTAGATCTGCACGACAATTGGCTTCTCTTATGATTCATCTTGAAGATAGGCCACGGTGCCTCACACTTCCTATTCCCTACACTCCAATCTTTTTCGGCTGCACCACGACACAGATGACAACCACACGATTTGCTATTGCAATCTCAAAACATGACTCTGATCATCAGGTCGTGCTTTATTGTCACTCTTTGGTATGTTCTACTAAACCAATTAAGCTCAAATAACAATAGAATTATCAAGAGAAACTTGTTTTCATTCAGAAAAGAAAATTAACTGCATGCATGAACAGTATATGCCTAATAGGGAACTGACATTTTCAACTCGATACACACAAACCTGCATATAGCAGAAACAACATGAAGTGTATTTTTCTTAGACCAGCCGAAGCATATTTTCCTTGCACCAGGCTTAATATAGAAGAAGTAAATCATAAGTAGGACACGTAAAAATCAACTCTGACCTGAATGCAATGTTAAAAATAAACTGAAGCATCGACCTTGAATAATGTACCAGAGAACATCCATACCATGCCTGCAACACTATCATCACTGCTTACTCCTCCCTCCTCCATCTCTGGTACAATAAACTGAAAGAAATCCAAATCCAAATCTTATTCAATACAGAGAGCTTTGCAGCCTCCGCAGTTTCTATTTGTTGTTTGTAGTCCAAAATTTCATTCCTCAGCATAACTACCTCGGGTTTGGCATGGTCATTCACCTGGATATAGCAAGATGTTAATCGCACATAACGGAAGTTTATCTTATGTCTGCAAGTGTAAGTGGTAAAGGAAGGCTCGACAAAATCTACAAAAAGTAGAATGTTATTGATGCAAATGAAACATTTACAGAGAAATAATGTAACAATCAAGAGAAGGTATGCTGTGAGTTACCTGCACTGGTTGTGTTCTACGTGTTTTCCAGTTCATGCTACCACCAAACCTTGAGGCAGCAAAGGCTTCCTTTGACTCAATTACAGGCAGATGGAAAACTATGAGAATCACAGGCAGATGGCTTCCGTTGTCTGTTAGAGAGGATTTTGAGGCGGTCGCCGGCCGGTCGGCGCCGTCTCCGCATCGACACTCGTCTGCACCTATGGAGGAATGGAAGGGAGTGCCGTGGAGAGCGCCAGGCAGTACCTCGCCGCAGCAGGAGGTCGCGCGGCCTCGGTGGCGCCCGGGGCAGGCCGGGGCAGCAAGCCTCACGGACAGTAAAGTGGGAGACGAACTTGTGGGGTAGCACGCAAAGGCCTTGAGGTCCACCTTGCGCACGTACGGCGCGCCGTCGACGACCACCTTGACGAACTTGGTCCTGGACGCGTGAGGGAGGCCGCAAGGCGCCGTCAGTCGTGCAGGACGCAGTAATCTTGCACGTGCAATGCACGTGTTTTGCAACATTTCCCTCCTCAAATATACATTTGTAAACCCCTGAAAAAAGAATATACATTTGTGTTTCCTATGCAAACTATATATGTTGTACTATGATAAAATTAGAATCACAATCACAGTCGGGAGCAATTAGAATTAGTTACCAGTTATCCATGTGCTATGATTGAATTGATTTCTCACATTTTATTGCCGCCTAGCTATCATGTTATGTTGATCACGTCATTGTGCCAAGGTGACAAATTTCCATCTGATCAGACCGACACACATATGGCGAAAATACTTTGTTAACTCTTGGGCATCATCCGGAACTTCAGAGTTCCTACGTCCACAATCGCCTCCTGAGCAATGACTTTACACCAATTAATAAACTCAACACCATGCATTTTGAGAGAATAATTAAGAATGAAATTGTTCTGCAAAGTCAAAAAAATGTTCGACAATAGGTCTAAACAAAAAATATCCTTTCTTTTCAGTGAGGAATTCTGGTTGCTTCACACTTCTTTCTCTAATCTGATGCACCGTATTAGTGTTTGTCTAAATTACTCACATTTGTTTTTGGAGCCCATGTAGCTCCGCCCCTGCATCAAGTTTCCATCTAAACTGATGAAAATGTAGACAAAACATATCACAACCAGGATTGCCTTGATTAATATGCACATACTGACATACCAATATACATGTGAGGTTAGTAAAGAAGATAATCTTAGGATAGATACATCAACCAAGATTAAAGAGTGCACAATAAGAAATATGGATGGCATGCATACTCCGATGGTCTGAACTCGTTCACTGTACTTCTTCTTGACCAGTTGATGTCGAACCCATGGTTAGGACGTTGTAGCCACATGTCAAGCAGTTTCACCACTCTAGTATCCCGGGGAAAAAATGAATCAACAATAAATTGATCAGCAACAATAAGTATGTTGGGGAACAATAACAAGTATCCCCGCAACAGGTGTCTCCTGCAGTGGGAAAGCAGATGCAGTGTTAAGAGCTAAACAACATATCAATTTGAGAATATGATCAAATCAATTCAGTTGCCCTATAGTTAAACTAAATCTATGTACACTCTGCCAGAATCATTTTATGTGAATTGGCTTAACAATGCAAGCTTAGAGAGCCAACATATAGAAGAACCAAGAGACTCACAGATATTTCGTGCCTTTGAATCTTCTGTATCCAATTTTTTTCCCTCTGCGTCTAGACTTATTTGATCTGAACAAAACATGTACTTTGTAAAGAAGGTAGCATTCTGAATCTATTCAACTTCTTCAAGATGGATTAAAGCAATTTGTGACTCAAGCATCCAGATTATGGATGGTTATACTACTAATCCAGTCTGACTCCCTTCTAATATACTTTAGACACAATAACTAAGCCAGGTACACCCGCCCGAGAAACAACTGATGTCGTACATCTAATGCATTTTTTACTCTGGTGCATGATTGTTTCCTTCTTGTGCAGATGATTAAGAATCATACCAAGATAATGTAAGTAGGATAAATCTGGCGCGTGTGTGTCTGCACCTGGCTTGTGGAAAACATATAGCAAGGAAGAAAATACAGTGGAAAAGGATTTGACACTGAACTTACTGACATATTTTCTGTTGGTACCAACCCTAAAGTTGTATTAGGGATTAAAAAAGCTCGCTAGCAGAGCATAATATGTAAGATCTGGAAGGTAGAGACAAGAGAAAATATATTTTCTACGACGCTTATTTTTTATACATGCAGCAAGGAATTTTAAATAAAATAACAGGTACAAAAGAACTCATCATATGATTAGTCGGCTATTTCTCCACTGGAATTGATCAGAGCAGAGGATGCTAGTGAAATTCACATCAGCCCAATTAGCGCATTTTGCATCAGGGAGAGGGAGTAGAAGATCACCTATGGAGATTGACCGCTGCAAGAACTGTGCTTCGTGGTGTCAAGGGCTTCCCGCTGATGGCGGGGCCATGATGGCCATCCTCCGCGGCGGCTTTCCCGAAGATCCGGCCTGCTATCGCCCTTCAACTTGCGGTCCAGATCTTCTCAACTCCGACATGACATCTTAGGTGCTCGTCCTGCTCGCGCGCGTCTCTGGCTACGATGAATGCGCCCACTTCCCTGTGCTTGTGGCGGGCGGTGCGGCAGCGGCTCGCTTCCGCACCGTCGACCGCACCGTTGGCCAGCCAACCACCTGCGCCCTGCAGGGCGAGACGGACCATGGTGGCGGTTGGGGAGGGGCAGTCGGGATCGGAGGTGGAGGCGCGCTTGCGGTCGATGTCGACGCAGGAGGGGCGTGGAGTTAGGATTCGGGGGAGTTGGGCCTTACCATGCGTGTTAGATGGGCCTTAGCGGAAGCGATCGATGCAGCGAGGCAGACCATCGCGGCGGGACGCGCGTCCTGGATGGAGGGTACCAAGTACCAACTCTTACATGTAAAGATTATTTAGTTGGGAGAACTTGCTTGTGGCAAGATGGATAGGTGGGTGGTTGTACCCCCAGCACACCAGAGTTCAAATCCTAGATTTGACGCTGGTGTTTCTCATTTAGGCGGAATATTCTTCAGTGGGAGGCGACGTTCCCGTCGACAGCGAGGCGCCTATGGTGACTTCGTCAATCTCAAGACCTAATCCGCCGGCCCAGTCTCTCGGAGGTGCTCATAGGGGTAGGGTGTGCGTGCGTGCGTTCATAGGGGTGAGTGTGTGCGCGTGTATATGAGCGCTTGCGTTGTACTGTGTTTCTCAAAAAAAAAAAGATTATTTAGTTGGAAACGGTAGACAAACTGACACACCTTGAACCATCGGAATCTTGCTAGCCTTCTTTGGGTTTATTCGACACTTCCTTTTTCAAACTTATTTCATCGTATTGCTTTTATTTATTTGGTTTACAATTGCTTTGATACGACGATTAGGGAGTGGTGAGGATTACGATCACGACCAAGGAGGTGAAGAGCAGGAGTTCAACAACGAAGGCATCCCCCCTCTCATGTTTTATCCTATGTTTTCAAAAGGGCCATTATTTTATTGTTTTACAAATATGCATGCTATTTTATTTACTGGTGTGTCGATTGACGCACCAGCCTGATCCGCTTGTCGCCCTATATACTTGTTACCCTGAGTAGAATCTATATAGTAATCATGTAGAGTAGAAATGCTTAGCCATGCTCAATATTTAGTAGAATATCTCAATCTTTGCCTCTTTGGAGGAATTGGTTGACCCTTGGGTCACAAACTTCTTTCTGAACACTATATGCTCGTTGAGCTTGGCTGATGAGCTGTTGTTGCTTCCTCTCTACTCTACCTTCTACTCTGGGTGGAATTTACCATCTAAAACTGGCGCGGGCAACTGCTGGATCAACAATGAAGGAGCGATTGGCTGTGGAAATCCGTCGTCCGTGCCGCGTAAGGGCCTAATAAGTCTTGGATTTGAAGATTGTTACCACAGTGCAGCCACATGCTATATGGGCACTGGCTTGGTCAAGTAAGTTAGTCAGCCTTTGATGTCGATGTCGCCGTACCGCAGAAGAGGTGCCTGCCTACGGGGGAAACTTCGGCACAGATGGGGGGACCGGTTTGGGGGCGTACTCTCAGTTCCGACGCCAGACCCGGTGGGCATGTCACATCTTTGGGGGATCTAGCCCAAAGACCTCGTCACAGTCCCGCTCTGCCGGTACTCCAATTGGTGAGTACTTTACCAGTGGCCACTGGTGGGCAACAAGACGGGATTGTGTCATGTGGTGAAAGTGCACAACCTCTGCAGAGTGTAAAACTATATGAATAGTCGTGTCCACGGTCATGGATGACACATGAATCTTTCTTGACATACAGAACCCTGTTTTGCTACTTCCCTCTACCCCTATTCTGGAATCTAATGGAGAACGTGAGGTGTCGAGGACACTCACGGATGAGAAATACCACACTGAATACAAAACATGTTTTCGTCTAAAATCCTTGTTATCAAAACTACTATGGTATTGCAAATAAAATTGGCTTTTATGCAAAAGAACCATACAGCCTTCCTTTGAAGCCACATGTAGCTACTATAGGTTTTGCATAAGGGGGGGGGGGGGGGGGGGCACTACAAGGACGCTTAAGAGTGAGGCGTCGTGGACTACATCGACTGCATGTGGCTAGATGGAGTCACTCCGCATTTATATTTCCGCTGCACAAGACATTTTACTATTGCTATTCAAACTATGTAATTGTACTTTTGAACGTTCTGCAATGGTATCATTTCGCTGTGTTGTCAACAATGATCTTGGGATTGACATGATTACATAGGAGGTCTGGAAGTGCAATTCCGGTCCTCACAGAAGTGGTATCAGAGCCGACGTCGACCTAGTCACGTGGCCTTAGATAGAATGGAAAGCCTTTAGTACGTATTTTAATTAAAAAAATGTACAAAGAAAATATAGTTTTCTTGCTATTGCTTAGCTCTCATATTTACTTTGCATTTAGAATTATTGTTTTCTTTTCTCACTGATTACTCTCATCTTATTCAAATGTGCGTAGATGGCAGTACCTTCATCCCGCCGTATCGAGGAGTTCGGAAACCTGGGACAGCAGTTCAGGGACTTGTTGACGTGTTTGGGTTATGACCGTGACCCAGAGATTACTGGTCACACCATCCACAGAATTTGGAATGAAGAAATCGTCCGTGTTGATCTTGTAGTGTACCCTAATTTGAGACGTCGCGGACGTGGCCGAGGGACTAGAGGACACCAGTTCACTGCAAATGGAGAGGATGTTGAGGATGCTACTCCATGCTATTCACAAGGCGCTGCAAGAGATGACATGTATCTACCAAGATGATCTCCGCTACACGCCCTTCCGTTATTTTGCCTACCAATATAACGGAGGAGTGCTAACGTCAAGACAGAAGGTACCAGCAGGAGGATGATCCAACACTTGTTAGCATGGCGTCACTGAACTTTGGGTTGGAGCATCGCTTGGTGGCGGTCACGGCTATGCTGGAGGACGCCCGTCATCTGTACTACCACTACCAGGAGCGGGTTGAGCACCTAGAAGAGAGGTTGGTTGAAGCTAACACCACTTTAGCTGCTGTTAATGCTGCTCGTGAGGCTGCTGTGGGTGCTGCGGAGGAAGCCATCGCCGCGACACACATGGGTGACGCTACTTACCATGGTCATAGGAGAAGCACTCGAGGAGGTGCCGCAAGACGGTTAAACCCCTGCACCACAGCAAAGAACCAGGTATCATGCACGCCTGCGTGTTACTCCGAAGAAGAAGTGCCACCGTGTGAAGAAGCGCCGGCTTACACTGCGTGCCATCGCACCACCACCGCTCGCTCTTCCAGCACCTCCACCGTCAGCACAGGAAGGCCAGGCCGACCCATCACAGGAAGAGACTGAACCAGAGGAGAGGATCCCTGCAAGCCCAGAAGTGGAAGACGCAACTGAGCATTCTTCCGAGCTGCACTTCGTTCCAGCACCTGCACACCCCTACCCAGGACCTGAGCAGTTCGGATATCTGGACGAGTAGTGCGTGCAGTAAACCATGAGAGAGAGCCCACTAGCTATTTTAATAATACTAGTAACAGTGCACGTGCAATGCACGTATTATAAACATTTTTTTATGTAGATTTTAACAAATATTTCTTAGTCAAATTCTTTATCTTCTTAAAGAGTGCAAATTCATGAAATGATCACTTACAATCTTACCTCACATTTTCTTAAAACAATGCACCCGTCTTTCTCAAAGCTGACATGTAAATATAGCACTGAATTTTCACTTTGGAGTCAATATGTCAACTCTGCTCGAGATTATCAACAATGACAAAAAGATGCATAATTCTCAATGGAATAAGATGTAATAGTGATCAGAAAAATAACCAACCAGGATATATAATTTGGCAGACGAACAAAATCACAAATGAAAGTGATATCTAATTTGCACCAATGCATTTTACTGTATACAAACAAATCTCCCATTATCACTTGATGAAAAGCTAGACAACAGTTCTTTAATCCAAAAACATTGCTAGAAAAATAAATCGGTCCTTATCAATAACTTGCACAACATAAATCATAATCACTAACTTGCAAGGGGGGATATGATGAAATGCATTGTGAGAAAATCCACTTACATCTACCATGCTATTTAACACTGAACAACGGCCTTGATGATGATATTCATTGGTGTATGAGATACCATGCTAATGTAATTCTCTTGAAGTCTGCAAACGATGACACAAGTAGTATAAGAGTTCCCATTTTTGCTCCAGTCGACTTCATGTGTATACTTGAGATAAAAATCCACCATCAAATAGGTGGACTCTATATTAACCAACTTTACCACAGAAGGCTCTAGCTTAAGATTTTGATTTGTTAATTCATAGTGATCAATTATCATCCTAGCATCTGAATTGATATACCATAGATGATTTAGTACAAAAATTCATGATTTACTGAGTGTCCCTGATTGATTTCCCCACCATCTCCTTCCAAACATAATGCACCTACATTGCACATAATTAGACTATAAAAAGAAACTTACCAATACATCTTACAACAATATGAAAACTATGACAACATTTAGTTTGATCCTTGACCCGAGTCGGCCAATCATCACTAACTTCCGGAAGGGCTTTCCTGATTTAGAAGGTTAGAAATGAGTGAGTAGCACGCCTTCAAAATTCTGAAGCGTGTATACGTAATACATACTGAACTTTGGCAACTACTTGTTTCAAATTAAATCTCCATAATCATCTATGGGTCAAGAAACAAATGAAAACTACATGGCTAATGGGTATCCTCTTTGACAAAATCTCACAATCTCACATACTTTTCTGGCACATGTCGTTCTTTCTTGACATTAAAATCAGTGATGTAAGGAGATTTAGTTCTGGCTGCTACTAAATCACATCACCACACATATATAGTTGATCATAATTGTATTGTATTTTTAACTCCACATAAACATCATAAAACGCTATATGCAATAGAGTTTGGAATCAAACAGATACAGTACAGTCCTCAAAAAAGAAAACAGATACGGAAGATATGGAAGACATAGCAACAGATCGCAAGAACTTCTGCACCTGATGATACCCAGAAAAACAATACGGTCGCTCGGCGCCCATGCGCACGCCTCCTCATGCATGACTGCTAGCGACGGTGTGTCGGGTCCTGACAAGGCGCGCCGGAGCATCTCCTCGTGCACGGCTGATTGGCTGGTCGCGAGCGCGCCGCCAGAGACAGGCTCGCGTGCAGGGCAGCGGAGGCGGGCATTCTCGACTGGCAGGTTCGCGTGAGGTGGCGAAGAAGGCTCCCGCGGCGCCGGGCATGCTCGGGCAGCGGTGGGCAGATACGCAACCGCGGCGATGTGCTAGGAGGCGGCGGTGGTGATTGCGGCGGCGGTGGCGATGGGTAGGGCGAGCGGCAAGGGCGGCGGTGGCGGTGGTGATTGCGGCGGCTGTGGCGGTGGTGATTGCGGCGAGGGCGAGCGGCAGGGGCGGAATTGCAGGGCTTGATTGCAGGGCGTGACGTGCGTGATTGCGTCGAGGGCTTCAGCGTTTGGGAATTTTTCTTTTCGTCGTCTGTGGCGCGGTCCGTTGCGGTGTGTTTTAGTGGAGCTTACATCCGCACGATTATTTCGTTGGACGGTCAGATTCGTTTGGATCACACCTCTGACTTGTTTTATATTAGTGGAGATGTTTTATATTAGTGGAGATGTGTGAGCAGCCGTTAGTTATTTTCCTTTATTGTTTGATTAGTTGACTATACCGATCCATACATGTGGTATAGCTACTATTTTCCTGGAACCATCGTGTGTGATTTTTGATGAATATTTTCCCCTGGTTTTTCATGATTGATTTTTGCTAGCACTTAGGGCTTGTTTGATTCATAGGATAGGAAAGTTATAGGAATAGGAAAAGTATAGAATTGCTATGTCATGTACACTCCAATCATATAGGATTTGGTTTGTATCAAAGTTTGTTTGATTTCACCAAAGGAATTGTAAAAAGAGCTTGGAGTGGATGTTAGAATTCCTATGGGAAAAATTCCTATAGGAACCAATCCTATGAATCAAACCACTAGGAAAGGAAAAATTCCTATGGGATAAAATCCTACAAGAATCCTACAAGATTCCTTTGAATCAAACAAGCCCTATACATGTTGGGTTTTGGGATTAGTTTATTTTCCCTCTCTTCTATTCTAACTTTGAAGCCACAACACGATGAACGGAAACCGAGGTCACGGAGGTCGTGGCGTACGTGGTGGTCGAGGTGGACGTGGTCGCGGACCAGCGTTTGAAGAGAACTTTGTGGAGGGTGAAGTTCATGACACCGACACTGAGAATGAGAATGCGAATGACGTGCCGCCACCACCGCCGCCACCCGACATGGCGCAACTGATGTTTATGCAGACGCAGTTACTGCAACAGCTTGCTGCCAACCAAAACCAGAACCAGAATCAACACCAGCCTCCACCACAGTCCAAGTTAGGGGAGTTTATGAGGACGAAGCCGCCTACCATTGCAGGATCACCCGACCCGATAGAGGGTGATGATTGGCTGAAGGACATTCGCCGAAAGCTCAATTTAGTTAATGTTCATGCGCAAGATCGTGTGAAGTTCACGGCGCACCAACTCACCGGTGTGGCCGGGGATTGGTGGGAGAACTATTGTGAAGCACGTGATGATGCCAGGGAAATTGACTGGGCTGAGTTTTTCAGACGCTTTCCGCACTGCACATATTCCTCATGGTCTCATGGAGCTGAAGAGAGATGAATTCGAGCTCTCACTCAAGGGAAGATGTCAGTTTCGGAATATTGGGATCATTTCACTCAACTATCCTGCTACGGGAAGGCAGATATTCCGACTGAGGCAGACAAGACTTCTAGGTTTCTGAGGGGACTGAATCCTGGTCTGAAGGATAGATTGGTCTCACATGACTTCCCCACTTTTCAGAGCCTTGTCAATAAGGCTATCCTTCAGGAGAACTCAAGGAGGGAGCTTAAGGAGCTCCGCAAGCGCAAAGCACCACAGAGTCATCATGGTGAGGGAAGCTCGCGCCAAAAGATTAATGTCAACCCTGCTTATCGTGGAGCCGCTGCTAAACCAGCAAAACCTAATGATAACTTTCAACCCAATGCATACCATACTCCAAGAGCTGAAGTTTGAGGAAATCATGCCAATACTGCAGGAAAGGCATGTTACAACTATGGTGAAGAAGGTCATATGTCTTATGCATGTCCGAGCAAGAAGAACACAGGTCCGACGCCAGTAAAGTTTAGTTTGGGCTCTGCAGTTAAGACACCAGCAGCAGGACATGGACGAGGCATACTTGCTACCCCGGTAGGTGCGCCCCATGCATCAGGACAACCGGGACATGGTCATGTTAACCACGTCACGGTCGAGCAAGCTCAAGAAGCTCCATATGTGGTTCTTGGTATGTTTCCAATCAACTCATGTTATGGTTCAGTACTTTTTGATTCTGGAGCTTCCCATTCGTTTGTTTCCAAGCAATTTGCCGAAAAACATCATTTGAAAACTAAGGGTATGAGTCGCGCAATGGCAATACAATCACCCGGGGGAATTCTTAGGACTGGTATAAGTTGCCCCAATGTGATCATAGGGATTGAAGGAGTAGAGTTCATAGCAAACCTCATCGTAATAGACTCCAAAAGGTTAGATGTCATTCTGGGCATGAACTGGCTGGAGAAACACAAAGCCATGATTGATTGTAGCCTTAGGGCTGTGTCATTAACAAGTGATAAGGGACTTGTGGTAAACTACACTCCCGAGTTAGCACGCCAAACTGCAGTGGAGTAACCACACCGAGGAAGAAGCAACATGAGAACAAGAAGATGCTCTCCAGGAGGAGTTTCCAAATCTGTTCTCTTAGGCCGAATCTCCGGGTCGAGATTCCTTTCAGGGGGTAGAATTGTCACATCCTGATTTTTACGGGTTTTTTTTTCCAAAGCAAAGGATGTTACGACATGATAATAAAATAAATAGTTTATTCTTAGTCGACAATATTATTCCAGCGTGATTTGATTTGAATTTGGAAAATACAAGATATTTATTTTTGTTGCGTTTGAATTCATTTTGTCATTTTCCTCTTTATCTGAATTTTTGCTTTTGAACTTTGGCCTCTCAACACACACGTGCATGCGTTGGCTGTAGCCATGCATGGCACATGCACATGCACATACACACTCTTCTGCGTAGCTCAGTACTAGTACGTGAACTGATCGATCCTTCCCTAATTTCTTTCTTTTTCTTCCCTTGTCCTAGACGTACTGCACCCAATCGATCTCTCTGTTCTTATTCTTTTCTCTGACAACTACCGAAGCAATCAGCTAGCCCATGAGACGCAGTCTCAGCTCAGCATGCCAGGAACCCGTCGCCTTCGTCTCTCCTTGAACTCTCAACGGACGCATGCGAGCAGTAAAGGAAATATCAATTCCTGTCCGAAACTGCCGCTACTGCCTCTTAATCGGCAACGAATTGCAATTGCTTCGCTCTCATCTTCTCTAGCTAAAAGGCTCAGATCGACCCGATGCCCCGAGCCCCCGAACCTCCCATTTCATCTCACGCCACCGCATGAACTATGGGCTCCCAATCCATCTGATCTCGACCAGTGAACCGACGAACGCCGTCCGCGTTCCCGGCAGCTGCAGCCACCAGGGACTGACCTGCTGCGCCAAGAGTACGACGAGGAGGAGAAGGGTTGATTCTGACGGCCAGAAACTCGAGCTCTTCTTTACATCGACCCAGTCCGCAACTTCGTCTCCCTAGCTAGTTCATCAACTTCCAAACAGAACTGCGTCAAGCTCGGTGAGCACAGATGTTTTTCCTTGCACACAATCTTTAGTTCCATAGATACCTACCTGGTAGACATGATGTCCGGTCGTATGGTTCTAGTTGGTCGTGCGGCCGTAGATCTGACGACACCCGATGGCATCGACATGTTAGCCTGTCCCTTGGACCTTCGTGATCCCCACATACAAAACGTCCCTTATGACCATAGCAATCCAGCCGTAGTGTTAGTTCTCCTATATCTACGCTAGTTTACAAAATTATATTAAAAGTATGTATGCATTCGGTATTGAATTTGTTACATTGTGGAACGTAGGTAGCTTCATTCATGATATTTGTATATGCCCAGTTCACTGTGTGCTTGTAGGATTTTCTCTGCTAGGTTAGTCTAGTTCAGCACTAGCATGTTTAATTGTTTAGGGACGCATGTTCAGCTGAGTGCGGTTTTCCCAGAACTAGGTGTGGTCGCCGGGCTTATCCGAATCGTCCATCCTCCATCGCACGGTCGCTGTCGAAATTTTGCAGAAAAGTCCTTCGTCTTTTACGTGATTATATTTTCATCCTCCCGCCGCCGGCCCTGGAGCTCCTCTGTGCCGCCCCGCTCTGCCGCGCTCCTCCCCACCGCGCTCCCCGCCGCCGCCGTCCCTCCCCACCGCGCTCCGCTCCGCCACCCCGCTCGCCGCTGCACTCCGCCGCCGCGCCGCGAGGAGCTCCGGCACGCTCCTCCGCACCGGTCTGACCACGCCGGTCTGGCCGCGCCGGCCGGCTCCTCCCCGCCGCCCCTCCGCGCCGCGCTCCTCCCCGTCGGAGCTCCTCCGCGCCGCCCCGCTCGCCACCGCGAGGAGCTCCGGCGCGCTCCTCCGGGCGGGTGGGACGCCGAGGCGGGCCGGCTCCTCCCCGCCACCCCTCCCCGCCGTGCTCCTCCCCGCCGGGAGTTCCTCCGCGCCGCCTGCTTGCCGCCGCACTCCGCCGCGCCGCGAGGAGCTCCGGCGCGCTCCTCCGCGCCGGCCATGAGCTCCTCCGCGCCGGCCCGCGTCGGCGTCCCACCCGCGCAGCCGCTCCCGCACGTCCGCCGCGCTCGAGGGACTGGGTTATAAGAATTCCAGGAAGTGGAGGGTCTTTTTTTGTAAAAATACAGCACGGATCTTGATGCAACCCCAGCCAGCTGAACGGTGAGAGATAAGCCAGATTCCTAAACCTAGTTGTGGGAATAGCTTTTCGTGTTCAGCTAGAGTTAGTTGGTTGATTTGTGTACTGTTGCCATTGTTCTCTAAATAGTATTGCTGCTGCTTAGTTGGTACGGTTTAGCTTTTTCTGTAACTATGTTGGGTCCGCTGTTTTAGTTATCTAGTAGATTGATCTCTGGTTGTTAAGCTAGATTCAGTTTGTGCCTTCCTTCTTAGTTTATTTGTTGCTAGCTATGCATGCTTAGCCTACAGTAGTGTTTCCTTGTTTAATCCATGCTTAGTACTGTTATATGGCGACCATGCTTGTTCTTGTTGGTTGTTTATATAATGTGAGCATAGGATAGTTCTTACAATACAATGTTGTCACATGAAAAGCTGTAGACTTTTTGGTAAGATGTTTGTGCATTGCATACTAATACTATACCACCTATAGTGGCTATATCAAATAAATAATATTTCCTAAATATAATATTAATTATTTAGTTGAAAACGGTAGACGAACCGACACACCTTGAACCATCGGAACCTTGCTAGCCTTCTTTGGGTTTATTCGACACTTCCTTTTTCAAGCTTATTTCATCTTATTGCTTTTATTTATTTGGTTTGCGATTGCTTTGACACAACCAAGGAGGTGAAGAGCAGGAGTCCATCCCCAAGCAGGAGTTCACGTCGTGGCGGCGTGGCTCGGGAGACATATTTAGATCCATCGACCTAAGGGCATATACAGTGGTGTCCAGTCAGCCGTCTGTAGCGTTGTCCACGTACGAAATAATCTGACGTGGGGGAGAGAGAAAACGAGAAACTGCCCAGTCCGTCGGTAGAAATAAAGACGGTCGATTAGCGCGAAAATCTCTGCTTGACCACGGGCTGTTTCCCATTGTACAGAGGGCGTCGCTTGTCGTGGGTGCGATGGGATCTCGTCTTCCGCGTTTCCCCTCTCCCGCGAAAATTTGCCTCGAGCGCGCGAAGGAAATCTCCACGACGCCCTCGTTCTCCACCTCTTCAGCACCACGCTTCTCCACAAGACTACAATCTAACAGATGCGCTCATTGCCCAGTCTCATGCAATAGTTTTGATTGCAGAGACTGTGAGAATGGGGCGCAAATCGACTCGGGTCGCTGCGCCGCCGCCTAGGGAGCCTGAGCAGCTCACTGCCGTGGAGCGCACATCGGCTGTTCCCCGCCCCGATAGCAGAGAACGTTGTTGATGCACTCCATCTGTAGCAATTGTGGTAGCTTAATTCTTTTGCGGCATGTATGAAACATGGTGGCACTTTGCAACTCTTCATTTCTGATGTAATCTATGGATGCATGAAACTGAATATTGAATGTGAATTTGATTTGGTTGATTTGGTGCTTGCTAATTGCTCTTTTCCTGATGAGGGCATGGCATGTTTGCCGACAGCTTGTGGAATACAAAAAGAACGACCAAAAGAAGATAACTACCCAGTCTCGCAAAGACATTCTGGAGTAGAACACAGCTTGGAGTACAACACAGAACGACAAAAAGAAGCTAAATAGCCAGAATTGGCAATACATTCTGTACTTCTGTAGTGCAACAAGAGTTTGACAAAACCAAATTTATCAGACTACACAGTAGTTCAGAGTAACAACTAGACTGCTCTGAGGATCCAGAAAAGGCCAAGGGCGTGGCCGGAGCTGGAGCTCGTGTAGCCGGTCGTGTCCAGCACTCCAGCCGGACAGGTACGCGCTGCGCGCGAAGAAACGGGAGGAGAAGGAGAGGAAGAGGATGGCAGAAGAGAAGGAGGCGCTGCGCGCTGCGCACGCCGCCGGGCGCGCACCTCCGGGTGCCGGTGCGCCCGAGAACCGGACCTCGGTCCAACCCCGTGGAAAAGCCTATGCTGGGTCTGGGAGTAAGTCCGCCGCGCTGCCGGCGAGGGCTGCGACCCCCATGGGGCGGGACCCGGGCGCGTCCACTTGGCGACAGCTGGCAGCCCCCGCGTCCAGCGCCGCCGTACCGCGTGGCACCCCCCGCCCGCTTGCGCGTGGGCCCCGCCCAATAATTCACTCCCGCCTCGCCGATAAAGGCCAAGCCCACACGACGCGAGTAATAACGCGCACGCACGAGCAGAGCACGGCCACTGTCGGGTTATTGGATTCTTAGGCACGTAAGGAGGTGCCATGCTCCAATGGTGTAGAGAGGGGGAAGGCATGGCGGCTTCTAGGATCGGGATTGCACACAAGGGTTTACCCAGCTTCAGACCTTGCAGCGGTGGCAAGATCCTACGTGCTGCTATAATTCACTATGTGAATATGTGTACAGGTTACAATGTAGGTTGTGAGGCGTGTCCCTTGAGGGATCAGGAGGCCGGCTTATATAGGCACCGTGTCTTCTCCTACAAGAAAAGGCTAACCGACCTATATTAGGAGTTCTATACTAACACGGGATAAACCCTAACATGTTCTCTAAGGCGAACGTCGGTTCGTCTGGATCCTGGTCGGCTTGTAGGCTTCCTCTTGCGCTTCAGCCCACTGGGCCGCCCGATAAGCCGAAGACCTTATAACCTCTTGGGCCACCCTGGTAAGCTGGTTAAGTCCACGTGGTCGGCATACCCGTTTGGTATATCCTCCACAGTAGTCCCCGGAAAGGTTGGAGCACTCCAGCTTGTTCGTCTTAATCTTTACCGCGAAACTTTCGTCTTCGTCTTCTTGATGAACTGCTGCAGAGGTTGAACCATTCCCTATATAACTGAGGATACGGCTTTTCATTAAGCTGAAACGACCGTTGTGCTTACCAGCACACAAGCCGAATAATTTGTCAACCGATGGACAGAGAAAAAGATTCCTCGTCAGCCTGAGGTCAAGTCTTGTCAATGTTCAGTCCATGACAGTCTAGACTGTTGACTAGGCCAAATCTAATCATCACGATTTCCCCGCGCATGACCCGATGTTTACGGGAGAAGGAAAACGGCTCCCTCAACTTCTCCGTTCCACGTGGCGTGGATCAAACGGTGCGAATCCAACCGTTGCGGAGATCGTGGGGTGGACCATAAATACCTTCCCATAATTCGAAATCAAATCACCGATTCATTTATGTTCATCTTCTTCCTCTCGCTCGAGCTCTCTCTCTCTCTCCTGCGCACCGAGCACATCGCCCTCCACGTCCACACCAAATCCATGGAGCAGACTATTGCTTCCGCTGCAGCGCGTTCGGCGGCGGAGGAGGACGCGGCGAGGGCAGCTACTGCTGCGACGAGGAGCTCGGCGGAGGGATCCGCCGCCGGCGGCGCATCTTCCTCAGGCACGCCCGCGGAAGCGTTGCTCGCGGAGCCGATCATCAGGCTCTTCCCCGGAGAGAAGATGCCCTCTAATTCCGGTGATGCCGCTGCGGCCGGCCCCGAGGAGGAGGATGATTCCTCGTCACGCCATTGGCTCCCATCAACCATCACCGAGGATGATTTGATGGAGCTGGAGCGCGAGGGTCTCCTTCCTCCCCGCGAGATCTGCAAATGGCGCTCGGCTTACGAGCACGCCATTCCAGCTCCAGAAGGCGACGAGCGGGTAATCCTTGTCTCCCACCTGCATCGCGGTATGGCTTTGCCGCCGTCGTCTTTCTTTGTCTCCGTCCTAGATTATTACGGCTTGCAGCCGCACAACCTAGGACCCAACAGCATCTTGTACTTAGCCGGCTTCCAAGCCTTATTTGAAGGATACTTAGGAATAGCGCCCAACTTAGACTTTTTCAAGTACTACTTTCATTGTAAGCGCCAAACAGAAGGCGATGAGTTGCTCACTTTGGGCACCGTTAGCCTTAACCTGCGTAGGAATAGGGCTTGGTACCCTAAGGTTCCCAAGGTGGACTCTGTCCGTAGCTGGGCGAGCACCTTTTTCTACTGTTCAGACATAGCTCCTGCGGGGAAGACGATAGGTCTCCCGCGTTTTGTTAATTCTGCCGCTTCTCCTCGCCTTTCGTGGGACGAGAAGCCGGAGAAGGTTCTGCATGCACACCTCCAGCTCATCCAGAAACGGATCGAGTACATGACGACGGAGGCGAAGCCGAAACTTACCGGCACAGATACAATTCTGTGTTGGCTCAAAAGGCGGGTGCAACCTCTTCGGGAGAACAAGGGGCTGCTGTGCACGTACAGCGGCACTCGGGATGATCCTCTCCGCGTCTCTAAGGACGACTTGATGAATGACGCCTTCTTGATGCGATTCAAGAAGCTGCTCAAGGAGAGGACTCAATTCACCGAGTCTTTTCCCATGTATACTTCCCTCAACAAGCCGCCACCGGTGAGTGCCTGATTAGCTCGTATGTTTACATGTTTTGCATTTGTCGGCTTATTATCCCTCTCACTTGTATCTTTCCCTTATCAGCTTGATTCTTCTCCTTCCTCGGTCGCCGCTACCAGCACTACAATGCGCAAGCGTAAGGTTGGTGCCGATAAGGTGGCATTAACCGATGATGCCTTGAGGAAGAAGAAGAAGGAGGACGTTTCCTCTATCCCCAAGGGCGCCGTTATTCACGACGTCCTAGATGACGACGACGAATCCGCCTTCGCCATGCCTCAGAAAGTGTAAGTGATGGGAGCCTAAGCTTCATATCATACCTTCTTTCCTCTCATTTCTTATAACGCTAAGCCTTGTATTTTTGTCCTATCTCAGAATTAAGCCTACGGGCAAGCTGAAGGCGAAAGTGGTGACTGGCAGGGGTAAGCCCCCAGTCCCTTCGCCAGCCACCGCTCCTCCTACTCCCAGTGCCCTGGCCAGCGTGCCGGCTCCTGCTTCCCGAGAGGTGAGAGCCGACGCCGACATGCTAGACGCGGTTCTGGAGAGGACGGAGGCCACCGAGAAGACGGCTGCTACTGCAAAGGCAGCCGTTCTTGAAGAAACTAACAAGGCTGAAGCTTCGGCTAATGATGCCTTCGAAAATGTTAAGGAAGAGGTCTTTGATGACGAGGGATTCCTTTTCCCTTCTATTGCGGCAAGAATTGCTGCTGAAAAGGAGTCTGTTGGGCCATCTTCGCCTAAGCCAATTACTACGGCGGTTACAGTGCGCAAATTTCAAGATAATTGCGATGCGTTGTACGCCAAGATGAAGACTGGCTACCGGCTTCTGAAGAAGCATGTCAAGGTAAATTTTCTTTCGCCTTATCCATATTCCCAGTCCCCGGGCTTCTCTTTGATCTAATGAATTTAGTCAAAGTGATGGCCTTGAATTTGATCTTTTTGTTTACCAGTCCCCAAGTGTACTCACTTGACCCTTTTGCTTGCCTTTCTTCTGGGTTTTTTCAGGAGGGCGAGGGCCTGAACCGTGACTTGTGGAACTCCTTGGTCGTGCAGCGCCAGGAGCTCAAGTTCGCCAAAAACAAGGCGAAACATGATGATGGTATGTAATACCCTAAGTGCCTTTGCTTTTGGAGGTTTTTTGTCTTTTGTCGCCTAAGCTTCTCCTTGCTTATGAAAAAATGTTGTACTTTGCAGATCTGCTTGCAAAGGCCCAGCAAGCTGCTGAGGAGTCTGGCGACATTGCTGTCGTTAGGCGCAAAAATGAGGCCCTCCTCAAGCAGATCCAAGGGAATCAGAAGTTGTCTGAGGACGCCATGAAGGCGCTCCAGGAGAGTGCAGAGGCTGAGCAGTTGCGTCTTAAAGACGAACTGGCTGCAGCTCGTCAAGAAGCCGAAGACGCCAGGAAAGAGATGAAGTCTCTTACTGAGAAGGCGGAGCTCCGTATCCACGAGCTTGACGGCCAGCTGGAAAGTCGGAAAGACGAAATCCAGGCTTTGGACGACAAGATTCTTGTTATGTTTCCCGCCTTCATTTCTTCGTCTTTCGTCTTCTTGAACGAGGTTTTTCGCTTTTTTCCTTATTTTCCTTTTGTTTTAGCTCCTGCTGGGCTTGGCGATATTGACAGCTCGTGTTGGAGTTTGGTGAGCTGATTGCTCGCCAAACTGCTGCTGGGAAAGGCTTATTGAGCCAGATGTTCCCTAAGCAGCTGCCTTTGGCAACCAACATGAGGACTCTGGTGCCTCTGCTTGAGGACTGCGTCAGCAACGCTGAGGAACGTCTTCGTGCTGCCGCTCGTGGAGGTGCCAAACTTGCCTTAGGCAATGTTATGGGCCACCATCCCAAGATGGATATCAAGAGGGTGGTGAGATGTTTACCAACCCATGACGCTGACGGCAATGAGATCAACCCGGCTGCTGTGTATAACTCTGTGACGGGCTACGCCTCCTTTATTGCTGACAAGATCAACCCAAAGGTGATCTATGCCCGCCAGGACATGCCTGAACTTCTGCGAAGCTCGTCAGAAGACGAAATCTCTGAGCAGACTGGCACGCAAGGCGAAGAGCAGGAGGAGTCTGCCACCTCACAAGCCGAAGGCGATGCATATGCGCACTCTAAGTCCCCTGCACAAGATTAAAAGGAAAAAAATTGTTGTGTTATGAAGTCCTTATGCTTAAGGCGAACAACTATTTTATTCATGAAGTCTTGTAATATATTTTGTGAACAAGTTTGTCTTGTGATGCATAGCATGCTCTTTTGGTACTTAATATTGAAGTATTGCTAGCATTATGCCATGCGACTATGTTCCTTGCCCGTCTTTGAATTATCTGGTCTATGCCTTTAGCCTTTTCGTATTTTAGCGAAACCACAAAGACGGTGACACTTTGTTAGGCAGCAGGACCATAGTCAATCTGCTTACACCTAATGCCTGTGGCGCCTTTGGGCGCATAAAACATCTAGTGGAGCAACCCAGAACATAAACGATCAGAGAAAAAATCTTATACGGACGCTCATTTTATTTTTGTAAGGCAGTAAGCCGAACTTGTCATGCTTAGTTATTCGTGTTAACAAAATTGACATGTTCAAAGTGAGGAATATGATCATTGGGAAATAAAAGATGGATGAGTAAGTGTAATACTATCAAATGCAAATTTGGCAATCCAAGACTTTTTATTTCATGAGCATAGACATATGTTTACAATAGAATTGCTAAGTGTAAAAAGGACGTAGTTGCTCAATGTTCCAAGGGCGTTTTGATTCGCTGAGCTTCGCTTCTTCGCCTCTTTTCCTTTTGCGGCCCTTTTTCTTCTTCTTTTTGAGATCTCTAAGGTCCACAAGATAGTATGCCCCGTTCTTGAGCGCTTTGCTGATAACGAAGGGTCCTTCCCATGTAGGGGACAGCTTGTGCTCCTTTTTCTGAACTATGCGGAGCACCGAATCACCTTCTCGAAACGATCTTCGCCTTACTCTTCTACTGTGATATCTTCGTAGGTCTTGTTGGTATATGGCGGATCGCTGGAGTGCAATCTCCCTTTCTTCTTCGAGTAGGTCTAAGCCGTCTTGTCGGGCTTCTTCTGCGTCTGCTTCGACGTAGGCTGCAACACGGGGAGAATCATGTATAACGTCTGTTGGAAGGACTGCTTCTGCGCCATATACAAGGAAGAAGGGCGTGTAGCCGATTGATCTGTTGGGTGTTGTCCTGATGCTCCATAAGACGGCAGGCAATTCTTCTACCCAAGCTCCAGCTGCCCTGTGTAATGGTACTTCCAAGCGTGGCTTTAAGCCTTGGAGAATTATGCCATTGGTTCTTTCGACTTGTCCATTGGACTGTGGGTGTGCCACAGACGCTAGATCGAACCGAATGTTGTTCCTGCCACAGTATTTCTCAAGTTCTCCAACGGCGAAATTCGTCCCGTTGTCGGTGATTATGTTGTGGGGGACGCCAAAACGATGTATGATGTCTGCGACAAACTTCGTGGCTGTTTCCCCGTCTACTTTTTTGATAGGCTTGGCTTCTACCCACTTTGTGTACTTGTCCACTGCTACGAGTAGGTGTGTTAAGCCGCCTTTGGCTGTCCTGAACGGACAAACCATGTCAAGTCCCCAGACCGCAAAGGGCCATGTGATAGGAATTGTTCTTAGTTCTTGAGCCGGCATTTTTGGTTGTCTTGCGTAGCGTTGGCAGCCTGCGCACTTTTTGACTATCTCTTCCGCGTCTTGTTTTGCGGTGAGCCAGAAGAAACCGTGCCTAAAGGCTTTGGCGACTATAGCCTTTGAAGAGGCGTGATGTCCACAACATCCGGAGTGTATTTCTTCCAAGATTTCTTAACCTTCTTCTGGGGAGACACATCTCTGGTATATCCCAGTGGTGCTTCTTTTGTATAGTTCTCCCTTGATGATTGTGTAGGCTTTTGCCCTGCGTATCACTTGCCTTTTCAGTACTTCGTCTTCTGGTACTTCACCATTGACGAGGAAATTGATGTAAGGTTGAGTCCAATCTGGCGTTATCAATAAGACGGCCACAGACTTAACCGAATTTGGGTCTTCACTATCTCCGCCTTTGATAGAAGGCTTGTACAATTGCTCTAGGAATATATCCTTGGGAACTTTGTCTCGTCGTGAGCCCATTCTTGCTAAGGCGTCTGCGGCTTCGTTTTCTTCTCTTTTAATATGTCGAACTTCAAGCCCTGTAAAGCATCTGCCGAATTCGTCAACTGTGCGCCGATACTCCGCCATTGTTGCGCTTTTGGTGTCCCAGGTGCCGTCAAGTTGTTGCGCCACCAAATCTGAATCGCCATAGCAAAGTAGCCTTTTTACGCCAATGTCTTTAGCGATGTGAAGGCCATGCATTAAGGCTTCATATTCTGCAACGTTGTTTGTGGCGTCAAAGTGGATTTGGAGTACATAGCATAGCTTGTCTCCTTTTGGTGTAGTTAGCACCACGCCTGCCCCTGAGCCTTTGAGCATTTTTGAGCCGTCAAAGTGCAGTACCCAGTATTCAGAATCCGGCAAAGGCGTTTCTTCCATAGCCTCCGTCCAATCTGCGATAAAATCGGCTAATGATTGGGATTTGATGGCTGTTCGTGGTTTGTACTGGATATCGAATGCTACGAGTTCGATTCCCCACTTAGCGACGCGTCCTGTGGCGTCAGCATTGTTGATGATATCTCCAAGAGGTGCTTTGCTCACCACTGTTATGGAGTGATCTTGAAAATAGTGTCGCAGCTTTCTTGCGGCGAAGAATACGCCGTATGCAAGCTTTTGATAGTGGGGGTATCTTTGCTTAGATTCCGAAAAGACTTCGCTTATGTAATAGACAGGCCTTTGTTCGGTAATGGTTTGTCCCTCCACCTGTCTTTCGACAACTATGACTGCGCTGATCACCAAGTTAGTTGCTGACATGTAGAGTAGCATTTGTTCCTGAGGTCTTGGTGCTGCGAGTACTGGTGCGCTGACTAAAGCCTCTTTCAGTTGAGCTAAGGCGGTTTCGGCTTCTTCTGTCCACTCGAATTTATCCGACTTTTTGAGAAGGCGGTACAGGGGTAAAGCTTTGTCACCAAGCCTGCTTATGAATCGGCTTACAGCGGCTGCTGACCCTGTTAAGCGCTGGATATCTTTGAGACATGTGGGCCGCTTGATATCCATGATGGCTTTTATTTTATCAGGGTTAACTTCTATGCCTCTCTCAGAAACTATGAACCCAAGGAGTTTTCCTGCTGGGACGCCAAAAAAGCATTTTCCCGGATTTAACTTCATCTTGTACTTTCTCAAGTTGTCAAAAGTTTCTTTGAGGTCGGCTAATAGATCGTCTTCACGTTTTGTCATGACTGCAATGTCGTCGACATACGCGTGTACGTTACGGCCAATTTGGTCGTGTAGGCATCTTTGGATGCACCTTTGGTACGTCGCACCTGCGTTTTTTAGCCCGAAAGGCATTGTTAAATAGCAGTAGGTACCGAAAGGCGTGATGAAAAAAGTCTTGATTTGATCAGACTTCTTCATCTTAATCTGGTGGTAACCGGAGTAAGCATCCAAAAAGCATAGTAATTTTGCCCCTGCAGTAGCATCTACAACCTGGTCGATTCGCGGTAAGGCGAAAGGGTCTTTCGGACAGGCTTTGTTTAAGCCAGTGAAGTCGATGCATATGCGCAACGCCTTCGTGTCCTTTTTAGGTACTAGTACAGGGTTTGCGGACCATTCTGTATGAATGACCTCTTCTATGAAGTTTGCGACTGTAAGTCGCGCTATCTCTTGTCCTATAGCTCGTTTCTTCTCTGGACCAAAACGCCTAAGGCTTTGCTTGACTGGCTTGGCGTCTTTTGCGACATTGAGGGAGTGCTCGGCAAGTTCTCTCGGGACTCCAGGCATGTCAGATGGAGACCATGCAAAGATGTCACGATTCTCACGGAGGAACTTGACGAGCTCGCCTTCCTATTTGTCGTTGAGGGTGGTGCCGATGTTCGTCGTCTTCTCAGCATCCTTGTCATCAACTTTCGCCTTCTTGGAGTGGGAACCTGCTGTGAAGGTGACGTCGTGTGCAGTTGGAGGCTTCTTTATGTCCGGCATAGGCTCCTGCTTGACTTCCTTCAGGTAACCTGCAAGTTCGCCTTTGCTGATGACGGCTTCTGCGAAGACGGCATTGCCCAGCTCACACTCCCGCGCCTTCTTGTAGCTGCCGTTTATTGTGATGACGCCGTTGGGTCCAGGAATCTTGAGCTTGCTGTAGACATAGCATGGCCTTGCCATGAAGGTGGCAAAAGCCGGTCTGCCAAAGATGGCATGATAGGCGCTTTTGAAGGGCACTACTTCGAAGGATACTTCTTCTTGCCGGTAGTTGTCCTCTTCGCCAAAAGTGACTTCCAAAGTAATTTGTCCAACGGAGTTTGCCTGCCGTCCTGGGACTATACCATGGAACTTGACGTCGCTGTGCTTGAGCTGGGTTTCTGACAGGTGCATGCGCTTGAGGGTTTCTAGGTATAGGATGTTGATGCTGCTGCCACCATCCATGAGTACCTTTGAAAGCCGACAATTTGCTACTATGGGATTGACGACGAGAGCAGAGTACCCTGGGTATTGAGGAATGCGATCTGGATGATCGTTGCGATCCCAAGTGACCGGTACTTCGGACCAAGTTGCATATTGGGGAACAGCTGGCATAGTAGCGTTGAGTTCCTTCCAGATGGCCTTCTCCTTCTTAACCGAAGGGGTTGCCAAGAAAGTGACGAAGTTTTCTTCGACTCTGGTGAACTTGCTGTTCTTCTTAGCCTTTGCTGGTTCTTCGCCTTGATCTGATGAACTGCTATCGTCCGCCTTTGCCTCTTTGGCTGCTTCCTTGCAAACTTTGCGTTTGTTGTTCTTGCTTGCCCTGTATCCAGCTTCGGGGTCTTTTTTCATGTCGTCATTGATCCTGCACTGCCTGTTGGTGTGGGTGCATTTGCCGAACTTGCTGTGATAGGTACAGGGGAGATCCTTGATATCATCATACGTGACCTTGATGTTCTTCCCTCCTTGGCTATCATTGTTCGGCTTCCATGGGCCTCCTCTTTTGTTCTGTCCGCCTTTGCCGTAGGCGAAGGCTACTTCATTGGAGGGGCCTGCATTGTCATTGGGCTGTGCTTTTTTCTTTGTTGACTTGCCCCGCCTTTCGTTGTTGTTGATGGAGATATCGAGTTTTGCATCTCCATCGTCAGCACGAGCGTCGTCTTCTGCAATTGCGAGGTTGTTTGCATCGTCAAGCAGATCTCCAAGGGTGGTGATTCTTTGGCTTGACAAGATGTAACGCATCATGTTTCCTTTCTTCAAGTTGTGCATGAAAGCATGGATAGCTTGCGTTTCGGAGACGCCTTCGCAACTGTTTTTCATCTCTGTCCAACGTGCGATGAAATCGCGACTGGACTCATTCGTCTCCTGAGTGCAACGTAAGAGCTCTGGATAAGCCTTTGGACGTTTGTACGTGCAGGAGAAGTGTTGTGTGAAGCAGCAATTCATGTCTTGCCAATTGTGGATGCTTTTTTCCGGCAGAGTGTCAATCCAAAGGCGTGCAGTACCTTCTAACATCAGGGGTAAAAAGCGGACTGCGGCGTCGTAGCCTCCGTTATAAATTCCGACTGTGTTGAGGTAGTCAGGCAGCCATGTCTCAGGATTATCCAAGCCGTTGTACTTGTTCACAATCTTCTTGACATTGCCGAGCGCCTCTGGGAGCTGCACCTTGCGGATTGTCGGGCCAAAGCACTTGGGACCTAGATAGGTTTCTTCCCTTGCGGCTCTGATTTCATTTAGGCGAGTGCGGGCATCTGACACTTGGGTCTTTTCCTTTGCAGCGTCGCCTTGTTGATGCCGGCTTCCGTCTTGACGATGTGGTGATCGAGATCTTGAGCGCCTGCGTTGGCGGTCTTTGTCGGCATTCTCGTCGTCTCTCCTGTGAAGAGGTCGAGGCATGTTAAGCCGATCACCATCACGTGCTGGGGCAGTTTCTTTGTCGTGATTCTTATCGCGGCTCTTCTCACGCCTTCTTTCCTTCCTGGCGGCCTTGTCTGCCTTGTCCTTTTGACGTTCCTCCCGGTGCCGGTTAGATCCCGTGCCTGATACATCATCGCGTCGCCGAGCCGGCTTTTCAGGTTGTTTGCCTTTGCCGTGGCTGCTAGACTCAGATGGATCATTGGGTGGTCCTGCCCCGGCTCCTGCTTTGCATAGGATGGTGTTGTCAGCAAGGCGGCAGCTTGAGGTAGCTACTTCCTGTAGTTCTTCCACCTTTCTGAGTAGTGCTTTTGAATAAAACACTTTCTCGTCTGTTGGGATCTCTTCGTCTTCCATGATCTCCCGTGCGGCTTCCATGTTCTTTGCAGGGGTGGAGAAGTATATCAAACCGTCTTTGTCTACGGTGTAAGGGTATCTCTGCCACGCCTTCTTCTTTTGGGCAGACGGTCGATCAAAGTTCTTCGTGAGATCCCGATGGAGGAGAGGGTCGTGAGTGTCCTTCACGCGCCGGAATTTTTCTCTTTCCATGTGGCGGCGAAGATCTTCTTTGTCCTGAGCTGTAGCCTTGAGGGCCTTTTCCCTGTTTTGTAGAACCAAGTTATGGCGAATGCCTAACTCTGACTCACGAAGGAGGTACTGGCGCCTCTCTTCGAGTTCCTCTGGGGTTGCATTGGGACCGAGCGGCGTCTTGAGTATTTCAAGTGCTTTCTTGCGCGATGCGGATGTTAGCTCTGCCTCCAGATTTTTGTCAAGGTTTGCCTCAAAGGGGGAATTGCCTTTTGGCTTGCTCCCGGACGCCTTTATCGTATGGATGTCAGCCTGTGACTCCAAGCTAGCAGATTTGGAAGGTGACTTCGACTCATCTGTAGGCTTGTCAGGTGCTGTATCCGTTTCCATAGGAGTTGGTCCTGCCATCATGACTTCTTTGGGACCTCCTATGTTGAAAGAGGCGACTTTTCTTGCGAAGTCGCTGTCTGTGCTTTCGGCGTCTGAGTTGTCTGCCATTGGGGCTGTATTCTCATATCCGGCTTCTGAGTTTGGACCGACTTGCAAAGCTGGTATAATGAACTCAGGATCGGAACTTGCCGGCTGATCGCCGGTGGTTGCGATTGTTCCTACAAAGTAAAAGTCGGACTCCATGTAGCCTTCTGAGAGGCTGGAGCCAGTTTCGCTTTGGGAATCTAGATCGTAAACTGCAAAGCCTTTAGGCGATGCCGGATGCGATCCGTCTTCTGGGTGGTGGGCGGGGAAGAATTTTCCAGATCCCCTGGGAATCCGTACGCGGCGGCCGTAAAGCCGGTGAAGATGTTGATGTCGCCGATGGGGATGATGAAGCTGGAGACGAGATCGTCGTCTGCCGGAGTCCATGAATCCGCCTCCACGAAGCCGACATCGCCATCCAGATTGGCGCGGCCTACCGCCATAGATCTTCCGATCTCGCCCAGAGCTCCCGCCTGGAAGGTGACGCCTAACGCCTTAGGCCCCACGGTGGGCGCCAACTGTCGGGTTATTGGATTCTTAGGCACGTAAGGAGGTGCCATGCTCCAATGGTGTAGAGAGGGGGAAGGCATGGCGGCTTCTAGGATCGGGATTGCACACAAGGGTTTACCCAGCTTCAGACCTTGCAGCGGTGGCAAGATCCTACGTGGTGCTATAATTCACTAGATGCGAATATGTGTACATGTTACAATGTAGGTTGTGAGGCGTGTCCCTTGAGGGGATCAGGAGGCCGACTTATATAGGCGACGTGCCTTCTCCTACAAGGGAAGGCTAACCGAGCTATATTAGGAGTTGACTAACACGAGATAAACCCTAACTTGTTCTCTAAGGCGAACGTCGGTTCGTCTGGATCCTAGTCGGCTTGTAGGCTTCCTCTTGCGCTTCAGCCCACTGGGCCGTCCGATAAGCCGAAGACCTTATCACCTCTTGGGCCACCCGGTTAAGTCCACGTGGTCGGCATACCCGTTTGGTATATCCTCCAAAGCCACGGACGCCGAGCTTTCGCAGTTCTTCTTCTCGTCGCAGCAGCACAAGCCACCGGTGCACAGGAGCTACGGTTCAGGTGGTAGACTTTTTTGAGTGTAAAGGTGGTCGTATCCACCGCCCGAATAGATAGAAAGAGTTGACCCAGTTTATAAGGGAAACCGGGTCCAAAAACCATACAATCTATACAAACGAATGACACAAACGAAGCGACCCGCCGTCCACACGGCCCAAGTCAACAAACGCCACAACACACACCACCCGCTCCGGGGCCGCCGCCCCGGCGTAACAACCAGATCAACCTTCGCATCGCCCAAAAGTGATCCAGTCATGGTCGACGAACCCTCTGCCCGCGCAGTCTTCATCCATCCAGGTTGTCACCAAAACCACTTGTGCAGCTATGGAGGCGGGGGGGGGGGAGAAGCGCGGGAGGAACTGGAGGAGGAACAAGAGGTGGCGTGCGAGTGCTGCGGGTTCACGGAGGAGTGCACGGCGCCGTACGTCGCCGTCGTGCGCGCGCGGTACGCGGGCCAGTGGATCTGCGGCCTCTGCGGGGACGCCGTCGCCGAGGAGATGGGCAGGCGGGCCAGCTCGCCAACGCCCCTCTTCCCCGCCGAGGCGCTCGACCGCCACGCCCGCGTGTGCGGCCAGGGCCGTCGCGCGTCCGCGCCGCCGTCGCCGTTGCCAGGCGACGAGCTCATCGCCGCGCTGCGCCTCCTCCTGCGTCGCAGGCTCGGCTCGCCGTCGCCACCGAGGATGGTCTTCTCCACGCCCAGCAGCCCGAGGCGCGACGCCGGCGTCGGCGTCCCCGCCGCTTCTGCCGTGGTCACCGGCCCCGGGGCCGGCGGCGCCGCCGGCTCGCTCGCGCGCACGGAGAGCTGCTTCGCCGCGCTCGTGGAGTAAGAGGCGGAACGAGTCCCAGCTAAGCGAAAGAAGAAAAAAATGGTGTCTTTTCTTTTCTAGTTCCATTTTGCAATTTTCCTCGTGTCCTCTGTAAATGCCATGCCATGCCGTGTAATCGCGTTTCTAGCTTAGGATGCAGTAGTGGTAAGAGGAGAATAATAAAACTTTGTACAGAGTATAACAGAAATCACTTTCAACATGGAAGTAATTCCGTGTTCTTTCGAGCAGGATAATTGTTCAGGTTTATCATCACTGTGGTTTATGTTACTTCCATGTTCTTTCGAGCAGGATCAATGTTCACTTCTATCATCCTAGTGCTTTATGTTTTCTCCCCTTTAATCTTGGCTCTCTGCTTCTAGCTTAGGATGCAGTAGTGGTAAGAGAGAAATAATAAGACTTTGTACAGGGTATAACAGAATTACAGAAAACATTACTTCCATGTTCTATCGAGTAGTGCCAATGTTCAGTTTGATCATCCTCGTGGTTTATGTTTTCTCCCTCTTATCTTGGCTTTCTGCTTCTGCTTAAGTTTTTTTTCTTGTTACAAAAAGGCTCTCTGCTTCTGCTTAAGTTCACCTGTCTGCTGTATCAAACAGCTTCTCTCCACCAGATGAGCATGCATGACAATGCACCTCTTCTCCCATTACTTTAAGCAGATAAGAAAAAGAAACTCTGATCTCAATTGAGAACTTGTACAAAACCACCCCTGCCGTTTCCTATCCGGCGATGAAATGGCTTCTGATTCGCGAGAGGTTCAAGACAGAGCAGGATACCTAGATCGCTTTCTGGTTCGCGGATGAACCACTTCTGGTTGGTCGGCGACAGAAATAATTTACGCTAGGGAGCAAGCCAACCGATTTTTCTCCAACTGCGACACTGTATTTATTAGTGTTTTTACAGCGCATTGCACACGTTCACCTGCTCAAGACAGAGCCCCCGCAATCAGAGTAGCAGAGACCTCGGTGTCTATCCAGAGCCATCTCGATCGTCCCCTTAATTAACCATCATAGTTAGCGGCTAATCGGTCAAGCATAACCTCGGCTGTTACTATAACACGCTATCGGTGGTCGACGTACGTGTCACCTACGTGCCCATATTTAATAGCATAGCAAGATCAGCCGTGGAGCTAGAGTGCATCCTCCCTAGGGATGGCACCCGCAGGGTATGGGTAAGGGTGGAGCCTCCCCATACCCTTACCCGCCCTCCTCAATCTTACCCGTCACCCGTACCCATACCCTTGTGCGGGTACAACTTTTTCCCATACCCTTTACCCGACAGGGTAAAAGGGTACCCGCGGGTAAAAATACCCGCGTTTGCAACATAGCAAATTTAGTAGAAAATAATCATAAACAACATCATATAACTTTAATGAGCAACACATTTAAAACCGCATCACATACTTATAAATAGTAGCACATTGTCAACAACAAACACATTGAAAACAACAACACATGCAACACTTTCGCATAAGCAACGCATGTAAACATCAACACTTGCACATAAACAACAACACATTTTAATGATAGACAACAACACATAGTCATAAAAATTAATAGGTACACTAGGTTATTATTGAGAGACCCATTTGTCACAGATTTAGAAGGGTACATGGGTATGCGGGTATGGGTTATACGAACCCATACCCGTACCCTCTCTGCCCGATGGGCATAAGATTTTCCCATTTACATACCCATGGGTATTTTCCCTTCCCAAACCCTTACCCTAATAGGGTTTTTACCCGCAGGGTACGCGGGTAAAGGGTACCCATTGCCATCCCTAATCCTCCCATGGAGCAAATATGTTCTTCACGCAACTGCAAATGGATACGCCTAAGGACTCTATCCATCTAATCCCGTCTAGCTAGTAGATGCTGCAGGTAATGGAGCAGCATCATGATGTGCATTGGCAGCAATAGTATTTTTTTTAGTTGTGCAATAGTGGATAAAATATTGATTTTAACACTTGCTTACAATCAGTGGCAAAAGCTCAGAAATTAGGGGAGGAGCATCAAGCGCAAAACCAGTAAAAGAGTGGATAGTTGTGGATGAGTGATCGAGTGCATGCCTTGATGGATCCACATCAGCATGGCCCTTATTGACGTGGACGCGGAATACGTATCAACAATATCACACTGGAATAATCTGTTTCCTGGCGATTGATCCTGATATTTTTTACCTTTTCCGTTTACCTTTTGTTTAACCTTTTCTGCTTATCTTGCTGGAATTAACTTTTGCAGAACTGAAAGCGAGGTTACCCGCTTCATGGTTAGCGGTAATTCACAATTCTACTGTTGCTGTTTTTTTTTTGAAAGTTACTGTTGCTGTATTGTGTTCTCAGAGGAGGGTGCAATTTTTGATGTTGCAACTTTAGGTGTGGCAATTGGCATACTGGAATGCATGGGCAGCCAGACAAGACAATCAGAGTCTTGTAGCTGGTCCTGTTAGTCCAACTGAGTTCACTTACTTTGTGTCGTGCCTACGTGAGGCGCACACCAATTATTGGGGGACCTTAAGCCCTTAGTTAACTACCCTTCGTCCCTAGCTACAACAAAGCAAACTTGCTTCAATTAGTAGTTAACTGTTGCAATAGAGAGCCATCTATAGAAGATTGTTATGAACTTCTGAAAGCAGATGCTCATGCTCCTACTCCTACTGCTGACTCCGAACAGGACAAGAGAAAAACAAGAAGAAAACTTGTGAATTGTGATGCCCTTCCTCTAGATGTGCCAAGAGAATGAGTAGAAAGCGTCAACAATAATTGACGGGTGGGAGTGGAGCTCTCTCACACATGTCCCATTCTTTTTTTTTTTTTTGAGAAACACAGTACAGACGCAGACGCTCACAAACACGCACGTACAGACACCCCTATGAACGCACGCACGCACACCTACCCCTATGAGCACCTCCGAGAGACTGGTCCGGCATATCTTGAGATTGACGAAGTCACCACGGGCGCCTCGCTGTTGACGGGCACGTCATCTACCACTGAAAGCATAGCGTCGGTTAAATCCTGAAAAATCCAGGAAAATGCGAGCACCCATGTCAAGTCTGGGACTTGAACCTGGGTGGGCTGGTTCCACCACAAGGAACCAAACCAGTTGAGCTAGGCTCACTTCGCCACACATGTCCCATTCTTGTGCACTTTCAGAGCCTTCCAGTTCTTTTTAGGGCAACGAGAGAGAATCGTGTGGTGTTTATAATTAAGAAGAAGGACACAACATCATCCAAATTGCGAGTAAGAGGACTAGAACTTGAACGAGCGGGGAAGGCAGACAGTCACCACCACTAGGCTATGCCCACTAGGCTATGCCTTAGGATAACTCCAATGGACCGACACATTTAGTCTGTGTGTGTCTATTTCTATCCACGCGAGACAAAATCAAGACCCAGCGTGGCAATATTAACAGATCGTTGTCCGTTTTCTGTCCGCCCCGATCCATTCTCGGTCCAAATTTTGGTCGCATATGTGTCGGCCATGGACGCACGTTGACAGCACTTGTGTTCTCCCCAGTCCGCATCTGGCACACCCCAATGTATTTCTCCTTCCTCACCCCTCCCGCCGCCACAAGATCTGTAGATTTGGCACTCATTTTTTCACATGACCGGCTCGCAGATTGACATCAATATGCTTCATCGGTTTCCGGTGTTTAACAAACTCTCCAATTACAATACCCAAGGTGACATATGAGATCAGTGAGTAGGTGTACAACAAGCCATATTATCTACCTGATGGCATCTACCCTACATGGCGTAAATTTGTGAAGATCATATCCAATCCAAATGATGAGAAGAAGAAGAGGTTTGCCAAGGAACAGGAAAGTGCTAGAAAGGATGTAGAGCGTGCATTCGGTGCCCTCCAACCTCAATGGGATACAGTTCGGCACATTGCTAGAACATGAAGCAAGGAGACCATCTGGGAGGTGACGACAGTTTGTTTGATCATGCACAACATGATCGTGGAGGATGAGTGTGATGACAGTTTGCCTGATCAGGCATAACAGTTTCAGTGTGAGTTGGTTAAACCCAGGAGCGTCAGCTTTTGCTCAATTTCTCGACTTCCACCGTGAGATCCATGAGAGCGCGACCCATATTCAGCTCCAAAATAATTTGGTGAAGCATATGTGGGATGTGGCAGCACTACGAGAACCAATAGTACCGTTTGCTACAAGTTATTATCTACTTGGTTTGTAAAACAATTTGTGTACAATTTGTATTACTTGCTGAACTATTGGATTGTACTAACTATTTGCTTAACTATTTAGATTATATTTTTAATATTGTGTGCTTTAATTTATGTTGTATTGTCTAAATGTTCAATTGTTATGAAATGACCGAAAATGTTATCAAAGTGGTCAAAACCCTGGTCACATTAAGTGCACGTTGACATAATGTGTCGGCACGTTAAGTGCAGCGGCCCGGGACGGACAGGAGCAGGACGCATGTTCGTTTGACGACCCAAACAGACGAATTACGAATAAAACATGCATTTGTTTGTGTCGGTCTGTTAGATTCGTCCTTAGCCAGCAGCTTCTGTTTTTTCAGGTAGAGGAAGCACAAACACTAGCATCATGACCAGCCTATGATCAGAATGGCCTCACCCTCGAAAGGCTTTACTAGATTCCGTTTTTCATTTGCCAAATATAACAGGGGACATCCTATGTACTGGCTCACTGGAATGCATCAGAAACCCTGAACACGTGTGAGGCCAGTTCAAGCCTCTGTGCCCACTGCCCATCCGAGGAGCACGGCATGTGTGATCTGATCACCGGTCAGCCATCCATCCATCCGTCAGAACTATGAAACGATGGATGCTGCAGCAGACGCCAGCGCAGGACAGATGAACAACTGACGCGAAAACGTGATAATTTCGGGGTTCACATGAGCGATCGATGCCCACCTCGATGTGCACTGTAGTGTTGTAGCTTTTCTCTCCTCCCACGATTAGGCTACGATCACGATCGTGTAGAGTAGAATCCAAGCAAGGAAACGTACTGCTAGCTACAGTCGAGAACCTGTTGCTGACGGACAAAATCATGATCCGTGATTGACGATGACTGATGAAAGGAACTGAGAAAGGAACAGGTTGCTACTGCTGGAGCAGTAAACACACCAAGACTGTGGAGTGAGTGCACCAGCGTAACTGCACCGGACAGGCGAGTTTTGTTGAAAAAATGATCGACGTGATCAGCGGCGACAGTAACCAGCAGGGTCTGCTTTAACGGAGAATTAGGCATCCCTGCTTGAATGCTGCAGGTCCGAACACAGGCCCAAAATCAGTTCCAACTGGTATCCGATTTCCTGCACCGATGGAATGGAAGACGACCTAACGAACAAGTTTAGTACATAGTATCTAAGAGCAGCTCAGCTGGAGTGGAAAGTGTCACTGGACACCAGGATATGATTTTAGGCACCGCTGCTTCAATAGCTGCAGGTCCGAACACAGGTCCAAATTCAGTTCCACTTGGTTGGTTACTGATTTGCTGCACCGATGGAAATCACTAAATTCAGGTCCAAATTCCATCATGGAATGGAAGACGATCTAACGAACAAGTTTAGTACTTCGAGTGTCACTAGACACCAGGTTTAGCTTATGAACTGCTGGATGAAACGTACATGAAGTTCAGAACACACAAGGGGCAAACCAACACACCATGTGTACTAGGTGAGTTAACTGAACATTTGGAGTGACGGGTGCAAACTGGAGCACTCCAGTATTTGCTGCCTAAACCTGTTTCGCCAGTAATCACAATAGTCTCGCGTGTTATAAGGCGAAACAATCCAACTGTTTAGTCCACGTGAAAACCGTAGGACTACTTGGTACTTCTAGGCTTCGAGCTACCGGAAAACAGAGAGTTGCCACTCTGCACGCATATGTAACTTCATTTGATGTAGGCAACATGGCCGAACCTCACCGCCGGAGTCGACCGTTCGAATGCCTTCCGGGCCGTATGGACCAGGCCCCTCAAGATCACCTCCAACGTCATTCCGGCTTTCGCCGAACGCCGTGTCCCCGCCGCCGCCGTCGCTACCGCTGCTGGCTCTTCGCGGTCCTCGTCAACCCCGACGACCTTAGCTCCCTGACACTGAAAGCAGGACACCCGCCATAGATGACGCCAGCGGCGACCACCGGGAGTGAGGCGAGAGGATGATGCAGCATCGGCGCTAACGACCATTTGCGTCCGATCGATTACGGTGTGCGTTCAGGTACAGCTTGGCTATATTTATAGGCGGAATTCAGGTGTAGACAATCCATCGGTGTGCAGGATGAGCTAGCCTAGCCCGGCCGGCAACCAATGGCGCTCCGGGGTCGGCGCCGTGCCGGACGGGTCGTCGGCTACTCGGCTGCATTCGGGGACAACGAGAGCGACCGGCTGTGGACTGCTCTGTGCTCTCTTTGCTTGCTGGGTCTCTGCGACCTGCGATGGTGAGTGGTGACAGTAAACTATCAGATTCAGATGCTGAGGCCAAGCACAAGAACCCATTCGCACCATTTGGATGGCTGTGATTTGAGAATGCAAGTCAGGATCGACGATGCCAAGCACAAGATTACAGTGGAGGGGAAATAGAACGAAGGGTATGCAGTTAAGCACAAGATGTGCAGAGGACTGACGCCTGTCATCCCTCTAGATGTACACCCATACTGTTCAGTTGCAAGGTGTAATTTCATCGCAAGACAAACAAACGCAATGAAACTCCCGTTCTATAGATTATCATAGCTCCATTTATGAGCCACACTCTGCATCTCACTGTATGACTGTATAACATGCCGAAAAGAAAATAAAATCAAAGAGGAGAAGAGAAAAGAAACCACCGGGACAGAATTACGTACAGGGATGCATATGCAATCCTAAATCCTACAGTACATGCACACGAATGCGAATGACACAAGCAAGAGCATGCGCACGCCGGCGTCACACCTTGTCTTCGGCCGCCACATGCCACACCCAGAACTCCTCCTTCTGTCCAGCCCCTCTCTTCCTGGGGCTGCCCTTCGGCGACCGGAGCCTTCGCCGGTGGTACGCGCCGACGTCCCTCGCCGCCCTCGGCCGCTCCTTCCTCTCCTTCTCCTCGGCCTCCGGCGCGGCCACGAACAGCACCACCGGCCCAGCGAGCACGTCCTCGGTGACAGTGAGCAGCGGCTCGAGCGCCTCCACGACGGCCGACATGTCCGGCCGGTTCTTGGGGCTGCCGCTCAGGCACTGGTGCGCCACCGCCGCCGCCTTCTGCGCCGCGGTGGCCGGGTACCGTCCCTCCAGCGCCGGGTCCATGATCCGGCGGGCCAGCCTAAGCGGGTCACGCAGCCCCGGCCGCACGTACTCCACCAGGTTCTGCTCCCTGCTCGGCCGGGACTTGTCCACCGACCGCCGGCCGGTCAGGATCTCCAGGAGCACCACCCCGAAGCTGTACACGTCGCTCTTCGACGTGAGGTGGCCCGTCATGATGTACTCCGGCGCCGCGTAGCCATGGGTGCCCATGACCCGGGTGGAGACGTGCGTCTCGTCGCCCTCCGGTCCGTCCTTGGCCAGCCCGAAGTCCGACAGCTTCGCCTTGTGATCCTGCATGCACACACACGGGCCGAAATTCCATCAGCAACTTAGCTCGACCATTTGAGGCCCATATGTGTAAATGGGTAGGAGAAATGGGCTTACCGAGTCGAGGAGAATGTTGGAGGCCTTGAAGTCGCGGTAGATCACCGGCTTCTCGGCGTCGTGGAGGAACGCCAACCCTTTCGCGGCGCCGACGGCGACGTTTAGCCGGGTCGACCACGGCAGCACGACAGGCACATCTGCAAGACAACACACAGAAGGGGAAAATTCATTCCAATATTCGAGCTGAAGCTGTTCTGTAATTCCTCAATCAATCAACTGTTCGGTATGTAGACATCAGACAGGGAATTGTCATTGCCCCGACAGTGTTTGTCTCTTGTGCAAGTATACTTGCGTGGGATTCTGATATTCGTTTCATGACTTCTCGAGGAATTTTCTATGGACGTACAGATATTCAACGGGTTAGGAGATTCCGTGATGACTATTGACTTAACTAGAGATCCCAATCAGTGAGGATGGGGAAATGTGGCGTGAAATATAAATTACTCGCGACACCGATCCGGCAACTATCTCCGTGACCTCACTAGCTTCTGACCTTGTGACCTCTAATCCACCTTCTGGTGCAACCATGAAGGTATCCAGTCAAATTTAGTTGGTCAGAACGCAGAAAATCTTGGAAGGTAGCTGAGGAAAACCCGGTCACCCAGCAACTAAACTAGTTTATTAAAAAAATGGTAGTTCTTGCCAACTTGATAGACTTTTGAACTCAAGAGCTGCTCCTCTGAGTTTCTTTGTCAGTCTGCATTTTCTCCATGACCATGCCAAGACATTTAATGTACTTACAAGAAGCAGGTCAACCAACTCATCTTCAGCACTAGAGGCTAGAGACAGAGCATTTATCTGGTTTAATTAAGCCGGTTCATATGATTGAGAAGACAAAGCAGTGATTACAGAGAGTGTAAAATGCAGGAGTGGTTAAGCACGTACGTCTGTCGAAGAGGTGGTTCTCGAGGCTGCCATGCGCCATGTACTCGTAGACGAGGAGGCGGTGCTCGTCCTCGCAGCAGTACCCGACCAGCTTCACCAAATTGGGGTGCCGAAGCTGCCCAAGGAAGATCACCTCTGCCTGCACGCACGGGATCAATTAGCACGGGTCACATCCATCAGTTTTTATTTGGTTCGTCACCGGACTTTATCCGGCCGCCGGCCGGCTGCCGAAACTGTCACATCGCTCAACAAACCTAGCTAGCTGTTTCGATGCCGAGATATTTTCATGTCTATTTCGCTAGCGTTGAATGTTTTACTGGCTGGGAATAATTCTGATTATCATTTTATTATCCTCAAAAAATTATTTGAAGGGAGAACTTGACAAACATATATGCTCATTTCAGGAGAACTCGCTAGCTTAACTTGACTATAAGCATTGCTTGCTGCTGCGGGCAAAGGCGGGGTATCTTCCCTTACAAAATTGGATTGTGTTACAATCAAGTATTAAAAATGATTTATAAGCTGATACTATACTAGTAAGTTGCCGAGAAGTTCTTGTGCGGTAGCTTTGATATTTCGATTGCCTATAGAGTTTACTCAATGTTGCACCAGATATAAGGATTGTATTTAGTGATCCTTGTAAGGAACCCCAGCTTAGCTCAGCTAGCTATAGCTAGCTTGTTGGTTAACCACAAGGACACTCTTTCACTGTAAGCTAGAAATCTAAAACCTATTCCTCCAAATCCAAGCATTAGATTGTCAGATTTAATTGGGAACTCTTCCATGAAAAGCTAGCTACCCCAGCCGCATGCTACTCGCGCTGCTGTTGGTCTGTTGCTACTTGCACACGGAAGGAAAGATTAACGGATTGGTGAGGACATGTGGAGCTCGCACATACCAGCCATTCCTTGTGGCCCTGCGCGCCCTCGGGGTCCCAGAGCTTGACGGCGATGGCCTGCGCCTTGAGCCCCGGCTTGTCGACGAAGCCCTTGTAGACGGGCCCGAACCCGCCCTCGCCGAGGAAGTTGTCGGAGGCGAACTCGCGCGTCGCCGCCCGCAGCTCGGCGACGGTGAACACGTGCAGGTTGGAGCCCACGAGGGAGACCGAGAGGTCCTCGTCCGCCGCGCCGCTCAGGTCCGTGAACGACAGCCTGCCGCGGCCGCCGCTGGAGGAGCGCGGGCGGACCTTCTTAGCGCGGCCGTGATCGGCGCCGCCGAGGCAGCCGCCGAGGAGCGACCTCCACGGCGACGACGACCTCGACCTCTCCATGGGACCAGCCTTAGCGCTGTCGCTCCTCATCGGAAGCTAGCTATCCTGTCTTTGCGATGTCGTCGGCGCGTAGCATATACCGCCGGCGGCCGCCGGGAACGTGCACGTGATCGCGCCGCGTGTCGTGTGGGACAAGCTCGCGATCGAAGGCGTCGTGCTGCTCCGGCGGGCTTGTGTTGTGTACGTGGGTCGCAGCAGGAGAAAGTGAGAGGAGAGGTGTGGAGGTGCTGTGGCGAGGCCGCATCTGCTGGTTGGGCGTAATATATAGGCGCGACCTTCATTTTCAGGGGTGCGAGCAGAGCTTGGCTAGGATGACATGGCATTGTGACGTGTCTCAGTTTCTGACTCTAGGAAGGAAAATAATGTGATAATTAACTGTAGTTTCATACAATTTGTTCATGTCATGGTGCCATTTTGGCTGTGGATTTGACTATTTCATTGGGATTTTCGATTGGGGTCAACGAAGGGGCAAAGCGCCTGCAGCTTGCCTACCTGCCCGCACCATAGCTTGAGACTTGTATGAGTTACGACTTGCGACATGTAAGAGCAGTAGCATTTATCTATGTTTGATTTGGCAGCTTATCTACCTATATATGAAAGACGGACGATTTCGTGAGCTATCCTTCGTCCTGGCCCACCATTCACTGTAGATCTACAGTAATCTACAGTGCTTCTCAGATCCATGCCGTCCCTCCCCGATCCAACGGTCCCCGCGGCTGTTTTGCAAAAAGTCCTCGCATTTTCTAAAATCTATGAATCAGTCCATCCGTATAATAAGCCAACTCGGAACCCTGCGTCCCTATTTCCTCTCATTTTCCCCACCCACGCTAGGGTTACCAGCCGCCGGCAGCTCCTCGCATCCCCTCGCTCCCGTGCCATCCAGACCCGCCGCCACCGACAGATCCGCTGCCCCCATGGTCTTCCTGCGCGGCGCCCTTCTCCTGCTCTCTCCGCACGTCGGTGCTCCGGTCCGGCGAGGCCACGCCGCCGCCTCTCCAAACCCCGATCCTCTCTCCTCTTCTTCCTCCATCCTCTACGCCGGGCAAGCTCGCCTCCCGTCGCCATGCCCGAGCTGCTGTTCGACCTCGCCGTGGCTGGCCGCATCCACCTGCCGGACGTGCTGGAACACCTCGCCGCCGCCCGTGGGCATGGACAGACCTGCGCGCACGGCGTCGGGCCGTCGGCAGCGGCGCGCCGGTGCCAGTCCGGCCATCGGCACGTGCAGCTCCACGCGAACGGCGTTGGTGGCGACGCGCCGGTGGACATCGTGGAGACCCCTAGCGAGTGCACCTTCCTACTCGACGTCCCCGACTTCAAGTCCGACGTCCAGGTACGCACACCGCTCCCCTCTGTTTCCCCGCTTATCGGACCTATCTGGGAACTGTCCAGCGAAATAGGACCCAACTGACGATACTTCTTTGTTCCCACGTCCCAATGGAGCTGATCTATCGACTTGCCTACTTTGAGAATTGTACCGTGAGTTAACATGTTAATTGCCCTGTTAAGCAGAGAAATTACAAGAGTTATACACTGTCAAGGAAATTGTTCAGTTCACGACCAACACATCAAACAGGAGATAGGTACTTTTGCAATCTATCGCACAACAATAGCTATCCAAGAAGTGTCGTGTGGTATGAGAATCTTGCATACAGTATTAAGCCATCCATCGCTCCTCTGTATGTTCACCGTTCTGCTACCAGTAGGCTGTAATACTGGACTTCAAAAACGTCATGTGTTGCCTTCTGCTTGATCTTCCACCGATTCTGTTTTGTATTGTACCATATATACGGCTTGGTTCAAATCTAAAGATAGTTAGGCATAAATTCGATATATATATTTACTTCCTGAATGTCATGTATTCACATCGTAAGTCATGTGCTCTGATATAAAGAAACTAATGTATTCACCTATTACGTTTGTATGATTTCAGAAAAAACTAAGATCACATGTCTGATTGTTTCAGAAATTTCCCTGGCAAAAGCTACTATTTTCTTATCTCTTAGTTGTATATTGGTAATTGGTCTTCTAAAGGTCATCTGAAGTCAGCCGGATGTAATATTGAAAGCTTTAATACTGTAGCTGCATCATTAGGGAAAGATTTTCATATTAATTACGCAGCTGCCCCTATAACTGAGAATTACTAGACTGATTGCATGTATCTATTTTCATTTCTTTTTGTAAATTTTGTTGTATAGGATGTTGTGGAGGATAACTTATTCCTGGAATTATTTACTAAACCATTCTACCAATTGTTTTATTATGCTTGCAGTAAAAGTTTTATTTATTTTTTATTGATTATCCTTTACAAAGTTGATTCTGAAGTCGTACCATACCATGTGAGTAAAATGCCTGACAAATAGAGGCAAGAGAAATCAATATTTCTGGTCTCAAAATTCACGTGTGATAGTTCAATATCAATTTCCACGACATTGTTGATTGTGCAATTTTCAGTCACACAAACTTTTGTAATGCTTGCCACTTATATAATTACCATGACATTGTTGCCTGTGCAATTTTCAGTGACAAAAATGGAAGAGTTTCTCAACACGAAGGTCCCGAGATTAAATGTAAACTACAGTGCCTTGAACCTAGCTACAGAAAGAAAAGTAGAGGCAATGATTGCGAAGGTGATGTGATTACTCCGAAATTATAGCTCTTTTAAAAACTGAATGTAAACTACAGTGCCTTGAACCTACAGAAAGAATGTGATTACTCTGAAATTATAGCTCCTTTTAACTTAATATCCTTCTTAATTGAAGTGCCCTTCCGTTTTCGTGTCTACATGTAAACTACTTACCTATGCTGATTCTTTTGACGCTTGATTAGTATTTATTTCTGATGTTATTTCAGAAAAAACAACACTATATGTCCATCTCTTTGACTCTTAATACCTGCAGATTCAGTTGCCTTTATGTTCAGACCGGTTCAGCAAGCATGTGTGCATTATATGGTACAACTCATTTTGTGAGCCGAGTTTAACATGCATGTGATTTATGTATTCTTGCACATAGCAAATTTTTAAGCCATCATATGGGAAAGGTATGTGATGATGAGATGCAAGTGATATAGGGTATGATCCTACTTATCATCTAATTTTGTGGATGCATTCACCTTTCTGAAAGGAATACATGGTTTAATTTTAATCTCTATGGGAGATTATCTTATGATATGAGAGCTAAGGGTGGGGGGATTATTTTTTTCCTATTTTCTTATGTCTTATAACGGAAATTGCAGTGTATGGTACCTTCCATGAATAGATGGCTGTCTCCTTCGCATTTTTTACCTAAACAGCTTATAGATTTGTACGGTGTGTGCTTCTACGTACGGTTCCATAGGTATATAGGTGATTTTTTTGTATATTTCATTCATATTGCTATTTGTTATTATCTGTATTCACGCTAGGATACGTGCACATAACAATCTATCGTACTGCGTTTTTTGAAGATTAAGGTTCTGCTGTTTTCTTTCTTGCCACAATTTAGAAACTGTTTTTTGAGTACTTTATTATGTGGGTGAGTGGGTCTGTTGTTATTATGGCAAGTGGCAACAGTCAGTACTGCTCGATGTTACTATTTACATTTTCTACTCACTATATGCAAAATTGCTTTCATAAGTTTTCCTTTCCTATGGTTCATTCTGTTAATTTTTTGGCACGATTTTTCCAGGTTCTTGATTGTCTCCTGTTGTCTCTTCTTTATTGGGAACTGAAACAGGCTTACCTTACAGGTATTTACTTCAGTTAGTGTACTTCGGGTTCAATTTGGTTCAAAGTAGTGTAATTAGTGCGGCTACTATTTTTTTAATAAGCTATTGCTTAGGTTAGTGCCGTTTCAGATTAGGCCTTCTAATTTTGATCTCACCCAATGAACATCCCCACGTAGCTAGCATGTCCAAGTCAATTTTTGTGCAAGTTAAAAAGTATACATATTATTGTGGGAACCGGTAGAAATGGAGTCCCAAATGAGTATGATTCCATTCGTAGAGAACATATATGACATCATTTGACAATTGCACCATTGCATATTTCAAGATGCCACACTGACATGTTTTAGTCAAAATTTATGTGATGTTTCTTCTGCCTTCAGTAATGCATGCTACATGGATATGGAATTTAAAGATTTCATTCGCTAGAAAAATAGTCTTTGACATGCCACATAGTAATGCATGCTACATAGTAATGCATGCCACATGCCTTCAGTAATGCATGCTACATGCAAGGTTCAAGAAAGCGGAAAGCGCAAGCGAAGCGTTTTGCTCTCGCTTAAGAGTTTTGTTCGCTTAAGCGTCGCTTAAGCGATGTTTAAGCGTGCTTAAGCGTTTCTAAAATTCAATGAATTTGGTGGTGGACTTGCATCTGAGAGCAGAGGAGAAGTTGAGAGGAGCAGAGCAGAGTGATACTTGCTGCCGGGCCTGCAAGCCTACCATTGTTGACGTGAATTTGTGCGTCGAATTGTAAAAGGTGAGAGAAAGAGAAGAGTGTAGATGGATGGCTCGGATTAGAATAGACGAATGGCTCAGATCGAACTAGGATTTCATAATGGGCCTTATCGGGCCAACTCTGTAGCACAAAGGGCACCGTGAGCAGGAGTCTCTCAAGCCCTATTATGTTAATGGACCTTATCATCGCTTAATTTGTCGCTTATGGCCTAAGCGAAGCGTTTTGCCATCGCTTAGCGCTTAAGCGAGCTTAATCGTACTATTAATTACGCTTTCTTGAACCTTGGCTACATGGATGTGTCCATCTCTTTGACTCTTAACGCCTGCAGATTCAGGTGCCTTTATGTTCAGACCGGTTCAGCAAGCATGTGTGCATTCTATGGTACAGCTCATTTTGTGAGCCGAGTTTAACATGCATGTGATTTATGTATGCTTGCACATAGCAAATTTTTAAGCCATCATATGGGCAAGGTATGTGATGATGAGATGCACTGTAGTATGTTTAGTGCAAGTGATATAGGGTATGATCCTACTTATCATCTAATTTTGTGTATGCATTCACCTTTCTGAAAGGAATACATGGTTTAATTTAATCTCTATGGGAGATTATCTTATGATATGAGAGCTAATTGCACATGCAGCTGTATATTTTAACTCATATGTAGTTTTAAATATGCCTTCACCTATGTGGAGTGCATGTCATGAATTTAGCATGTACGTTGATATTCTACATGCACGAATGGAGCTGGTGATTTATCTTTGTTCGTACTATCATTATTATAGCATACAGTGTATGCTTATAGTGCAGCCAAACAAGAGTATGCATCAATTTATATATTTTATGGACATGATGTAGATTGCCGACTCAGTTTAGTATCATGTATCCTCTTTCAGTTCTCCCTTAAAGTTGTTTCAAATGCTAGCTCCTCCTGCAGTTGCAGCTAGGTCGTCGTACAAGCAGAAATTGGCTCCCAAATTACTTGGACTTCGACACCATATGGAGACGCTGCAGCTCTATCTCTGTCCTACTGATGCGTATCTTCTTGGCCAATTTATTCTATTGAACAAATGTTGCTTCAGTCGAAGAAGCTTTCGCAAGTATTGTTTGTATGTTACAGCCTTAATATGCAACACACTTGGGTACCTATGTATTCATTCAATATCAACATACTTTGTACTTTGTTTTCTAATGGAGTGAGGTGCCTTTTATCTGGCGATAATACCTGACAAAGCTATCTTTAGCTATGATTGTGTTACTCATGTCCAGATGTATATGGTTGTTTCCAGTTATTACTTTAAACAACTTGAAGCACATAATTATCTGGATTAATATTGTAAGTTCTTTTATGCAGACCGGTGTCTATACTATTATGCAAACCGAGTGCAAAAAATATAACCAAGGTAGTAACATATCCGCACTTGATTTGGTGCCGATTACAGCTTGATTCACCATCTACTTGAGTGAGTATTGCTTGGTTATTATGATCTTGCCCCTCCTATGCCCTTATTAATTTAAATTCGTTAGATTGAGTTCATTGCCTAATTTCATTTTACCCATGTAGATATATATAATCTTTTTGGAGTGCAATAATACTGCTGCTTGACAGCAAGTCTGAACATATGCTTGCATATTTTGTTGCTTGCAGCAGAATTTGCTTTAGGGCCAAAAACTTGGATTTGTTAAACGTTTGCACTACGCCGAGAACAAAGATACTGCTCCCATGGTGTTTTCTCTTTGCCTGCCAAGTTCCTGAAGTTTTTTAGTCAGGACTGTAAGTATTTGTGTATATGTTCTAAATAAGTTGTAAAAGAGATACTACAGAACAGTCTAAACTACAGATGTAAAATAAGATGCCTTCTAATTTAAGTATTTTCATGACTGAACAGAAACAACAGATTTACCAAACAATTTATTCCTAAAGTTTAGGTTCTTCAGTTGCATATTAAGTTGAAGCCTCTATGCACATAACAACTATCTCTATGTAATTCTTCCACGACGCAAATTATTTAAAAGACTATTAATGAAAGTGATTAAGATTTTTCAACCAACCATTGAACTCGAGTTTTCTGAATTTTATAGATATGAAAATATCAAAGTACCAAGAAAAGCCACCACTTAATAGTCTAGACAATGGGCGACAATCGATACACCGCCATGAAAAATTTGCGCCAAGGGCGCGGCGTGCGCCGCGCCATATTCACCTAGTATTATGGCAAAGGCTATACAAATCAACCAAATGATAGATTACGTCAACAATTTGGGGCCTTAATGGTTAAGATCAACTACTCTTTTCAAAAAATCTTGGTATACGATGCCTTAGCGCCTATTATATGTGAGTTTTATTTTTCTTATAAAAGTAGCAACCGATCGGTCTACGGGATGCCTACTTAAACTGTGTTTATGCCTGGTGGTGGCATATTTCAGAGGACATGGTCTCTTTGCACGAAACCATTATTTTGATGTGATCCCAGTTCATATAAGATAAATTTAAGTTCGGATGTTGCCCCCGCACAGATGGGGTTTACCACCCGCGTACGGTACGAGTTGTTACCGGTTTGGATTAGGGTTCCACTGTTATATATATAAACCGCCGGTTTGGAATAAGTCATAAATTGTAAATCCCTGATGTTTATAACCTTACCTGATCAGAGTGAAGATTATTATTATTGTGAACCAAGGCCTAGCCCGGATGGCTACCAGATGCTGAGACCTGTGATGCCCGCCCGCTCGAGTTCGAGCGCTAGCACTCGCTCGCGGGAGTGTACACACCGAATTCGCTAAAAGCTTAACATAATTCCGCAGGGATTCTTCCCCTGCTGGACTCGTTTTTTAGAGTGAAGATTATTTGTTGGCTGCCTCCCATGTGTTTTCTCTTCCATTGTTGAAAGGGTTTTCCACGTTAAATCATGTGTCCCATTGTGTTGATCTTTTTTTTGTTCATCGTTTTATTGTCTATCGCTTATAACAGAAACAATTTCTGAACTTTATTGGAAGAAGATGGATGGTGATTTGCTTAACATTGACTTTAATCAATCCTACGACAAAGTAAAGTGGCCCTTTTTGCATCAAGCGTTGCAAATGAAAGTGTTTAAACTAAAATGGTGTGACTTGATCGCACATGTTTTTTCAAGGTGGTAGTGCGGAAATAAATGTCAATTGCGACATTGACATTATTTTTAAACGAAAAACGAGCCGAGACAAGTAGACCCTTTGTATCCTTTATTTTTAATGTTGTGACGGACATGTTGATAATTCGTAGTGCAAAGGTAATAGATGATGGCCACATCAACTAGTTGTTGGGAGAGTACATATCTTGCGGTATGTGATGATACGATACTTTTCATGGAGCACGACTTGGCGATAGACTTTGACATGTAGTTGATCTTATGCATATTTAAACACCTATCCAGCCTTAAGGTAATTTCCACAATCTTCCACTTTGTAAAGGCGACTATAAACTTACTTTTTTGTACCAAATATGGCGATAACACAAATATAATTTGTCTAGATCATTCAACTAGGTGAGCAACCTATATGGCCATAATGATACACTCTAACACGAGAGATACACAAGTAAGGAGATTTACATACAAATAAGTAAATCTTGATGTTAATACCAAAATCAGTTAGGGAGGAAAATATAATTTTCAAATATCCCTCTATTTATATCATTACACGACGTAATAGATGTTCTTCTCGCCAATGTGTTACCCATATTCCATTGACTATTGAATTTAGAAGGACCTCAGTTTCCGCACTTAGGAAATGAAAAAACTTTTTTGTGTCAAAAATTAAAAATTCCTTTTGACACTGTTATTAAGCATGCCAACTAGGAAGGACAACACAAATGCAAAAAAAACTTGGAAATACAAAAAAAAAGTGTGTAGAGTAATGTTAGATTCCCCTCTCCGACGCTCGGCATGAATGACGGGTTTGCCGAGTGCATTGATAAAATACTCAGATAATCACGTATTTTACCAAGTGTCGTGCCTTGCCGAGTATATTATATTGACACTTTCTGTTCAAGACATATTTGTCAGGGTGCTCGATAACTTACACTCGGCAAAACCTTGAAGCACTAGACAATGTAGCGTTTTCTGCTAGAGGTGGTCTGATAGTCATCCGGAATCATTTCCGACACTTAGGTAATGAAAAAAAAATGTGACAAAATTTAAAACTTATTTGGACACTATTATTAAGCATGCCAACTAGGAAGGACAACAAAATTGCAAAAAAAAAACTTAGAAATACTAAAAAAGAAAGTGTGTAGGGTAATTCCCCACTCTGACACTCGGCATGAATGACGGGTTTGTCGAGTGCAGCGATTAAATACTCAGATAATCACGTGTCTTGCCGAGTATATTATATTGGCACTTTCTGTTCAACACATATTTGTCGAAGTGCTTGATAATATACACTCGTAAAACCTCAAAGCACTAGACAAATGTAGCATTTTCTAGTAGAGCCGTTTTGATAGTCATCCGGAATCATAAAAATCAAATATCCAACTGGTTTGGCTGTCATAAAATTGGACATGTCATTTCATTTAGAATTCTAACAAACGACTATTATATGTTATGTCAATTTTTATCCCTAAATTTTTATTTTACCCGCCAAATAAAATGGAATTTAATTTCAACCAAATCCTTTCGTTTGAACTTTAGATACTCCCTCCATCCCGGTTTATAAGCAACATATAACAAATTGCTAGAACCAAGGCATGAGACTAGTGGTGGAGAAAAATTGCTAAAAGTGACATTTATTACACATATGACCAATCACTAGCACATGCATTTCTCTAATTAATTAGAGTTTTAAATAAGGCGTATGCACATTGGTGAAGGGGTATTAATTGTCCAAATTGTGGCTTATTCTTAGAAAAAATTGATTTTGGCTATGTTGATTATAAACCAGGATGAAGGGAGTAGCAAGGAGCAATTCAACTATGTGTTGAAAACCAAATCAACACGCAACCACGCCGCCGTAAAATCATTTATTTGCTTGAAATGATGGGTGTCAAATGAGATCTAGGTGATTCTCGTCTTGGATATTGTTCAAATCCCCTGTCCATCGATCCGATCCAATCGAATTTGTTCGCCCTATATACTGAGCTAGTGGAACAATCGACTTTGGAGTTTGGACCATGTAACTCACGCGCACGATGCCTGATTCCTACCTAATTCAGGACCAGTAGCTAGTAGCTACTATGGGCGTACGTGATTTTTAGTCGCAGCGCGCACACGGGGCGATGCACTGCATCCACACGCCGCGCCGACGCGTCGGAGCCACGAGAACGAACAACTACGTCGACCATGCTACTATCGAGCGGCGAGAAAAGTGATCGAGCTGGTGTGGTGCGCGCGCCGAAAAGCGCTCGCTCTCGTCTCACCCCGTACACATACGAACAATCCGTAGCTATAGCGCGGCCATTACGCTACGTACGTGCTTGACTCCGTGGTGGAATATAGAAAAGGAAAGAGACTTGGCTATGACAATATGGTTAGGTGGGTGATTGTACCTTTAGCCTAACAGAGTTCAAATATCAGATTTGACGTTGGTGTTTCTCATTTAGGCGGAATATTCTTCAGTGTGAGGCGACGTTCCCGTCGACAGCGAGGCGACTGTGGTGACTTCGTCAATTTTAAGACCTGATCCACCGGCTCAGTCTCTCAGAGGTGCTCATAGGGGTAGGGTGTGCATGCGTGCGTTCATAGGGGTGAGTGGGTGCGCGTGTATATGAGCGCTTGTGTTGTACTGTGTTTCTCAAAAAAAAATATAGAAAAGGAAAGCAAACAAGTTTATTTTGAAACTCGAACTCGTAGAGATTGGATACATTGAAGATTGAGGGTCGAAATCTCCGTCGTTTGTGGAATCCTGGTCTAAATTGAACCCTAAATCTGTATGGAGCATCCAAACCAGAAATACCCATTGTCTCACTGATTAGAGCGTCTCCATCGGGGCCTCTAAATCGGTGTCCAGCACCCCTCAATTGGGACTCCTTTGGGGGTGCCGGACATGTGTCCGGTCAACATTTAGACGCCGCACACAGCGGCACTCACCAAAGGCCAACCCCTAAACGTGAGCAAACTGTGAAACACCTCGCGGGCGCACGAACCGGCGCCGATGAACAACACAAACGATGAACACAAATGGCGATGAACAACACAAACATCATTTAAACGAGATTTAACAAACTTATAATTTCGAATGTAAACGAGATTTAATAAACTAGACCTAGAAGGTGCGATAGAGAAGTCCTATGATGTGCTACACGCGCCGGCGAGGAGAAGAGATGCCGCTTCATGGCCGGCGAGAGGGAGAAGATGCGAACCAAGCCAGGGAAGCAACGACGCTTCACTTCTGGCCATTGCTCATCACCGTTTCCATCGGCTACAGCCTTTAGAAACGATCCCGTAGCCTCGGCTGAGCCGACCGAGACTTCTGGGCTCGCGGGCGTCGTGTTCGATTCACCGCCGTGACATGCGGCGGGGCGTTTGATGGGAAGCCTATTCGGCTTGCGGCGCCCCTTTCTTCGGTGACGGCGACGCTGCTGAGCAAGATGCTAGCAGCTCTTGGCCGGCGCCTTTCTTCGGTGACGGCGACCCTGCTGATGGCGTCGTCGGTTGTAGAGTCAGATCGGGCAGCTCGGGGTTGTCGTCGTCGTCGCTGGCGTCGCCGTCCTCGCCGTCACGGTCGTCGTCCGTTGAGGACAACTCCGGCGTTGGCTCTCGTCGACCGCTACGACGTGCCTCGTACTTCTTGTCCACCACGGCGTGCCAGTAGGGCGCCGAGATGGAGTACTTGGGGTCGAGGTTTTGCTCGTCCGGTATCTCCGTCCAATTGCAGCTGACGAACTCGACGCGTTCCTGGCCGCTGAGCCGCGGCGCCACCGGAATGTTGGCGGCGCTCCTCACCCACCCGTCCGGAAGGGTGGCGTCGTCGGGCACCGGCAGCTGGTGGCGGCTGCTCAGCCGCGCGGTCTCCAGCGAGACCACGTATGGACGAGCGCTCTCGGCCTCCTCGCGCCACATGGCTCGCTGGAACGCCTTGGCCATCTCCGCCTCCTCGTTTCGACGCCGGAGTTCCTCTAACTGCTCTGTAATACCCCGTAGTTATAGGATCCGAGAGGGGTAGAAATTAGAATTGTGCATTTGCATTCATGCAAGTTTGAAAAACCCGAATAATTTTCGCGCTTTTGTGCAAAAGGGAAAAGGAGTCGATACCGACAAACGTCAGCGATCCCGGTATGATCTCTGACAAGTAGTCGAGTGTTGTCGATACACTCAGACCCTGGAGTGCAAGAGAGGGGGATTTTAAAAACAAACTGAATCTCTCGAATTCTAAAAAGGAGCCTCGAGATAATTAGGAGAAATCATTTCTGATCTTATCTTCTCTTTATTCATACACCAATTTGAACAATTCAAATTACCAGGAATTTAATCATGAACTTGTTTGCAAATAAATAGATGGAACATGACCATCTCAAAGTCACAAATTAAATACACCAATTCATGCATTACAAATTTACAAGTATTAAAGAATACAATTCACAAATAATTCCAAGTTACATAATTCACACACAAAATATGAAGCAAAACATATTTATCCATTTTTACACAAACACATCTTAACTCAAGAATTTGAAATACAAGTATAAGAATTACAAAGCAATTCCCAAAGGGAATTTAATCACTTACAATAATATTAAACAAAGGTACAAATACATAATTACAACATTGGAAATTCATTACAACCTACAAATGCCTTTACATGGCCAAAAGCAAAAATAAACCAAATCCTAGAATCTCTAAGGGGAAGCCTTGAATTCTTTAAGTCTTGAACCTGCAAAATAAACAACTAAAACAAAAGAAAGTGTTGGTTAGGATTAAAATGTTGTCAACACCATTTGGTGTTGACTATTGTTAATAAAACCCTGACTTTACTTAACCAAAACTAAGGTTTGATTAAGTAACAGAAAGCAAATGGAGTTGGAAATGCTTTAAGGCAACAAAAAGTGATCTGATTCCATTAGAGAAGGCAACAAATTGGGGCAAAGGCATTCCAGTGCTTAAATTAGCATACAAGAAAAAGGACAAGGCAACCTGCACTGGTTTTGAGATCATTTAGGAATCTCAAGGGGCGAAGGCAGCATCATTTCCAACCATTAGTAGCTAGGAATTTTAAAATAAAACCTGAGGCAACCAAAGAGCAGCAAATGGTATCACATTTGCCTATGAATTAGGCAAATGGACCCTGAAATCACTAAGCAATTAGTAATCCGCATAATAAAGCCACCAGCAAGGTTAATCAAGCCCATACCGACCTATTAAACCCAAAACTTCACAGCCAAGCAAGCCAGCATAAATATCTCGGATGAGATAGGATCAGTGACTCAATAGTGATCCTCAAGAGGTGATGAACTGCGCAGCAGAGCTTATCACCTAGGTGAGAATCAGTGCAAGGCTTATCAACAAGGTGAAACCAAGTGCAAGACTTGGTCAACAAGGGCAGCTCGAGGAGAAGGTCCACCAGCAGTGAGAGAGAGGCAAATTCAGTTAACCTGGAGGTATAGGGTCGGTTCAGAGAGCTATAAATAACCATCGGCCCCAGGCGCACAGCACACACAAACCTGAGCACAACACAGCCTCTGGAGATCATCCACACACTGTTCTTACTCAAGAACATCCCAGACCATGTCTGGAACCTAAGCAAAACAATCACAAGCCTTTTCAGCTAGAACATACACCCTAGGAAATCTGAAGCAGCTAGGAGGTGCAGGCACAACCCCTGGAGCAAGAACCAACCCTACAGTTGTGTACAACTACACTACGACAGCAGGTTGATTCTTTTTATGTGTGCAAGCATCACTGCAACATGGCAGTGTTATGCTTAGCAATCTCAGCTGGGTGTTGTTCAGAAGAGAGGGAGTGGAGAGGGTTGATTCTGTATTCACAGAACCAACTAAGCAACAAGTGTTGCTTGTGAAAAAGAGAGAAAGATAAGTGCAGTACCTGTTCTTTTATTTTAACACACACAAGTGAACCGGAAGTGTTTCTGGATTAACTTGTGGATGCATATAGATGCACACAAAGCATCTGTGTGTATGGAAGAAGCACAGGAAAGCATCAGAAAAATACACAACTAAAACACACAGAAGTAATGTGTAACTCCAATTAATGGAGGCATCATCATTAAAACCATGTATTAAGTCATGTGTGTTTATACATCATGGCTTGATGCTCTAAAGGAGCACAGCTCAGTAGATTAATTAGCATCATAGCTTGATTAAATTCAAGCTGAGAGGAGAGCTAGACAGAAGGAAGAGAGGTAGTTGCTGCTTAGCAACAAATGCTCAACTGCTAACACAGTAGCAGGAGCAAGAGGGGAGAGTAAGGAAAAGAAGGAAGGTTAGAAATGCAACAGTGGTGTGACACACACACCAGAGCATCTCCAATTGATGCTACTGCATTCCTAGCAGGATAGCAGAGGAGAAGATACAGTTTTGTGGATAAATGCCACACTGGCTTGTCCAGGAGTAGTAGGAACCAGTACATACACTATATTAGGAAGCCACAAGTTCTAGTATTGATGCTAAGCATATACACTTGCTACACAGTGCATCAAGGAGCATCACAGGAGGCTAATTAAGCAATTAGCATAACACCAGAACCCGTAGGAGTGCAAATAGCACTCGTACTATGCGTTTGGTTGTCAGTACTAATACTGACGAACCAGTAATCTTAGCAGCAGCATCTGGGAACCCTAGAAAATGGGGAAAACCCTAATTGCTCACTGTCTTGAGCAATTGATGCTCAAACAGGAGATCAGAGGAGCGACGCTCCATAGTCACAATGCTAGCCTTAACAAGGGTGGATACGCGCGACCCAAACTTCTTCAAATTCGAAGGCTTCCCATCTGACTTCTTAGGAAAGTTAGACAGGAGGGATTCATAGTCGGCAGCCACACCGTGACCTAGAAGAAGCTTGAGGGTGGAGTCTGAGCCGCGTTGAAAGAGCATTTTCCCTCATGTGTGGTTTTGGTAATTGAATGACAATCTCTATGGACTAATGTTTGCTTTGAGATATCATTATAGATCATGTCCATGGAGTTGTGGAGTTCATGTGTTGGACTCTTGAAGCTTATGCGTTGAGTGGAGCATATTGCAAGAGCGGCAGCGGTGGCCGGAGCCGGCCGGAAGAGTCAGAAGAGCGGCGACGGCGGCGGGTCGCCAGCGGAGTCGCGAGAGAGAAGGAGGAAAGAGCAAGAGAGAGCACGGGAGAGAGAGAGAGCGGGTCGACCAGACTGGCTCGGTCGGAGCCAGGTCTGAGTCGTTTTGACTCGGTTCGACCGAGTCAGTCTAGGGGCATTTAAGTAATTTCACATTTTGTGAATTATACAAGGTAAAAACAATTATTTCTCAATGAAATAAAACCCTAAAAATACAATAAAAATATCCACACACATCAGAAAAATCCAAGGAATTTGATTATGATTTTTATTGAATTTTTTGGAAAACTTTTGAGTGATGAAAAATTCAAGGTTCCTTAAGTGGATAATCCTTGAAATATTTTCCAAAATGTATTTTCTACAAGGAAATAAACTTGGGAAAATTATTGAACAAGTTCAAATGACATTTTGAACATCATCCACATTTCAAAATATGACTGTCCAGTCACTCATCCTAGATTATAAAATACACCAAGAAATCATCTCTAAATCGGGGGAATTTTGGGAAAAACACCTCGAATGCATATCATTTATGCATAAAAGCATGCATTTGAAATTTTGAACATTGTCTCATATGAGCAATGATTTGGTTTTCAGAACACGAGGGTCACAACTCGTCGGAAGCTTTAGACTGCACTACTTGTCAGTCTCAAGGCAAGTTTCATACTTGCATGTCCTGATTGATTATTTTACTACAAAGTATGTGCAAAATAATATCATTGCATTTCAAAAAGAAAAATTATTTTCGAATGATGTGAAGTGCTATAAATATTGTTTGGCGGGCAATGGAAACATGGATGGTACGGATATCATGGTGGAGGTTCCATTGTACGGAAAGTATATACCTAGGATTAATTACAAAAGTTCCAGTGATCCTAGCGCCGTGTTGAAGTATCGGCCAACAGATTCACTATGGATGGGCTAGCTAGAGGTTCTTTCCTTCGGATGTATATCCTCGGCAGGCTATTTCCTGGTTGCGTCCGTTGCGGCGGCCAACAGCGTGGAACCGCATACGTTCCCACCTGACGGGGTGAATTGGAATAGTAGCTCGGGAGTGGTGGCGAGCTTGGTCATAGTATCAGCTGGGACATAAGGGGCGGATATGCATTGTGCCGGGGAAGGACTCCACATGGCTAGGTGCCCTGAGTCCTGGCTATAGCACAGATGGTGTGCAAAGAGAGCATTTAAGGGCCAGGCTGCTGTTGGGTAAAGCGATGCAGCTCTGCAGAGTCATAAAAAAAGAAACTGTGACCGTCACATCCTTGTTCCAGGAAGGAACCACAGAACGCAGCGGGAAAGGCATCCCAAGTGATGGTTATGAACCCGTGGAGACTGAGAGCTTAGTTTTCTAAATTAAAATTGGACATTTCAAGAAATGTTTTCCAAAACCTGCATCTTCATTTTGACTTTTTGGTCAAAATGGTAGATAGTGCATACCACTTATCTAAGCATAATGCTAAACTTGCTGAGTAACGATGTTACTCATTCGTTCCCTCTTTTGATCCCTAGCTTAGATTGTGAGGGGAATTTGGAGGTGGGTTACGGACTGTACCATACTAGCGAGGTGGACTATGAAGAGCCGGACCTCTCCGGAGCAGTGGAAGGTGTGGACTACCTGATCGCCTATGGAGCTAGCGACGACGAGGAGGAGGAGCCCCAGAATTAGAAGTAGTTAAGGAACCGGGCCGAGCGATACTAGACTAGTACTACTTAGTGCTGAGCCCATGGTTCTTAGTTTGCTTTTATCAATAAGCCAAAGGTTGACACCTGTCACCTGGCCAGTAGTTGAATTTCCACCTTTACAGGAGGAAGACATTGAATCTTTTATGCATTTCTGGCTTGTAATATTTAGCAGTGTGGAATAAAGTGGACCCGCAATGTTTCTGTTGTACTACTCTGTTTGATGTAATATTTACGGATCAGTCCTTTCGTGGGTGTTATGTCGAGACTTGTACACTACAATATGCAGTGGTGTGCGGGGTCACTACATGCTCGTGGCGATGCTGCCCGCCGGGGCTGCCCGCCATGGTGGCCTATGTTTCTTGGGAGAGAGGGAGAAGTGTTTGTGTGAATATGAGGGCTGCGCTGCGTCGGGTTTTAAAGCGGCCGGAGGAGCGGGGTTGGGTGGCCTGCATTAACGCGGCCACCACTTCGCCTGGCCGCGCATTGACGCCGACGAAGCGTCTGCAGGGCGCCGTCGCTGCGACTCCAGCACGCGTCGCTTCCGTCTGCGGCGTTGGAAGCGACGCCGCGTTATTGCAAGGCGTCGCTTCGGTCTGCGGCGCGTGATGACAGGCGTGGCGCCGTCTAGTCGCCTCGACATTAAACGTGGCGCAACAGCCTCCTGCATAGCGTTCGTTAACACGGGTAGAGGCGCGTGTGTGTATGACGGGCGGGCCAGCGCTGTCAGGGCCATGGCCGAAGCGATGTCGGGCACCCCAGGAGGGCCTCCAAGTATAGAGTCCCGATAGGGGGTGCCGGACATAAAATCGCTCGGGCCGAGACTTTGGGGGTGCCGCTGGTGACGGTTTTTCGTATCCGGCCCCAAAGGGCCTTTAGGGGTCCTTTAAAGGCCCCCGGTGGAGATGCTCTTAGACGAGTCTATATGTCATATTCATCTTCTACCAGATTCACCCCTCTCTCATCTAAAAAACAAATCAAGGGGAGGTTGAGATGCACTGCTCCAGCATTGAGGTTGGGATGCATTGCTCCGGCACTACGTCGAGTACATGCCAATCTGCTTGATCAATCTAGCCATCGCGCGCTCAAACTAGATATAGATATCGTGGAAGAAGATGGGAGGCGGTGTTTTGGCTCATATGACTAGATACTCCCATAATAAAAATATATAATTTAAAACTACTTTGAAATGTAAAAAAAAACAGCTAAAAAACATTGGACATACATTCCGACATTTTAAGCTTACGCACAAAGTTTCGTGAAAAAAAAAAGACATTTTATCTCGCTAGTGTAAAAAAATGGTGATACAAAATGACGCACCACCCGACATTTTATTGTCGTTCTCACACAGGTCACAACAAAATGTCTTTGTTCATGAAATTTTGTAGGTGAGCATAGAATGTTGGGGTGTTCATCCAGAATTGTTTTTCAAGAAAAAATGATATTTTTCAAAATGGTTTTATACAGTGGGAGAGCAATTGCTGCTACGACTCAAAATGGATTTCCGAATAAGATAAGTATGATATGTGGGACAATTAATCAGAGAGAGAGTAGAAGTTTATAAAAAAAAATTCTGAGAAACATGTCCAAGATTTAATTTAGACCGGGATTCAGTATTTCAAGGTGCAAACAACAGGGATTTTGACTTCAGATATTTCGACTTCAGTGCTTGATTTATCCAACCTCTACGAGTTATAGAGTTTAAGGTATAAAATGATTCTTTTAAAGGATTTTTTTTGGAAAAAAACAGCAGACGGGTGGAGAGTTCCTCTGCTCCTTTCGGCGCTCTCGCTCGCCGCATCCGATCGAACCGAATGGCCCATGCATGCGACGGAGCGACGGTAGAGTGCTCCCGGATTTTCATATTCTCGTCGCGTCGCTTTAGTTTTGGAGCTTTTCTCCTCAGGTTTAGACAGTAACCCTACCAAACACAATTAAAGCTCTGCATGCCTATTCAGACATCAGATCCAGTATGTAAGTTGTGCCTTCCTTTTCTTCTAGAGAGGTAGAGGCATCTCTGTTGCGATGATTATGTGTTGAGATAAATTGTTAAAATCTCAACAACAAAAAAGAAGATAAATTGTTAACCTACCAAACAAACGACGACGTCGATCAACAAATAGAAACCAAGCAAGGGTCGATAAGTAGTAACACATTGTCAACGTGCAGCTCGTTTCCGCGAAGCACCCCGGCTATCTCTTGCAAGAGCATTCAAGACTCAAGAGACAACTCCTTAGTACTTAAAAGATTGTCAACACTCTCCGTACATCATCATCTGCACCAACTCCTTGGTAAACCACCGTAGTCGTCGTAGCTGGATCTGCATAGGCTTTTCTACGGCGACGTACGGCGGTACGGGTCTCTCACGCAACAGAATTATCATCGTTTAATCTTCTCTATCTATGGCAGGTGGAAGGAAAGGAGCTAGTAGATCGAGTGGGCAGCTTAGGATGTGATAGTCAAACGCTCATGCACGCGATGCGTGCCTGCGGAGAAACAATCCTTGCATCGATCCTTTTGAGTTTTGACTTCTTGCAGTGTGCATACATATAAAAAAAATCAAAACATAACTTGATCTCTTAAGATCCAAGACTACATCGATCCATCGATCGCGTTTGAAACTTTGAGAAAGTAATGAACTCTCGTTGCTTGTCTCGACTTGATGCGACTAGCTAGTGAGTTAATAAAACATTGTCGGAAAACGGAGAAGAAAGTCATTCTTCTGTCTCCTCACCTGTCAAATACCCTTTCGTTTTACTTAATTAATTATGCAGCAGTTAAGAAATTAAACTTTCTCCAACCGGTATCTATGATGCAGGCAGAGGCGATCAGGCGCACTAGCGATTAGGGCTTCTGTCCGGCCGTTTTTTACATCTCCGGTGGCCTTCTAGCCTTAGAGGGGCGGCGGACCAGGCTTCTAGTTTTTGTGTCTTCATCCGGTGGTGACGCGGCAACTACATTTCGGTGTCAGAATAAGGTTCGCCCTATCCCCGTTTCAGTGGTACATGTAGCGCTAGCGGAGGGCTTATGGAGTCGTGTGTATGCATGGTGGATCTTCTGGGATCTTGTCCGTTTTGTTTCGGCTGTGTGGTTGCAGCAGGTAAGTCGATCTACGGTTCTTATATTTGGCGATGGTTGTCACTCGGGTGCGCTCGCTCTTTGGGGTCTTAGCACGACGACTTCTCGTCTGTCTACTAAAATAAGCTCTCTTACGACAAACTTTGTCTGACTCCGATGATGGAGGGGCGAGGATAGTGGCGCGCTTTCGGATCGTTCCAGTGTCCATAGTCGTTGCTAGGTGATCGAATGACTTATTTGTAATTTTTATTACTTTTTGGATCTTTTGGATCTTTTGTACTAATAGAACGGTGATCGTTTTTGCAAAAAAAAAAATCGATAGAGAAATTGTAAAAAAACGATGGATAAAAATGTATCAACCTCTCCTCTTGCGAACAGCGAACTTCAAGTTAACTTCAACAGTGTCCTCGTTCTAGAAACTTTGAGAAACGCGATGGATCATATGTAAAGTAAGCGACAGGATAGCTTCGAGAGATACGGGGTAGGTCCACCGTCTCTCTCCATGAAGAAGAGGCTCAAGCGTACTCCTTGCCAACTGCTGCATTACGACATGTATAGCTTTCGTCGCCACACATCTAATCTTTGCGTCCTGGTTCATCAGCTTCCTGTGTTTGAAAGATAATTAAGCACTGCTCCGGAAGGTACAACCACAGCCCCAAGATATAAGCATGATTTATGACTCTGATGGCATCTCGCACCTGATGGGTCACATATATATAATTTAGCTACTCAAGAAAGTAGAAGTATTCTAGATGCGTGCATGCATGCACGCATGGTCTGATCGATTAGTTTAATTAAGAAAATGGGTGATTAAAGGGGGAGAAGGTTATGTGTCATCTATCTAGGGTTCTTGACATGTATACCTCAAAGTGGTTGGTGCTGGTTCATGCTTGCTCCCTGACATGGGCGCATACTAATTATTGATTAGGATTCTTTAATATGGAACATCTATATGCTTGAGGCTAGGATATGTTTGGTGATGATTCTTGATCAATATCCGTGTAGATACGCATGTACCTATGTTGGTGTACAGACATCAATCATGAACAGATGGTCGTTGATTAATTTGTGCAGGAATCAGAATGTTTTCTCTGAATCTGTCGGCTGCAAGGACAAGCAGTGGTGTGCAGGAGCTATCTTGATTACTTTGTATATTTAGGGACTATCTTTAGCTTGATTTAGTCAACCATCACATATTCATATACACTGGACTCAAGCGACCGTTTCTTTTTGGGGTACTGACTTCTTCAGCGGACAGATTACTTGACCTTTCAACGTGAGAGAAAAGGTATTATACTAAAAAGTCTACTGAAAATCCTTAAAGTAGTCTTAATTAACCAATTTATACTATGGATTTAATCAATCATGATTGATTCATCTTTGTTTCAGAAGGCGGATGCTTCATATTTTAATGTAAGAGTCCAATGAACATAATATAATTAGAAAAATTCTCTTATGTATAGATATTGTTAGACTAGAAGCTTTCTATGGACAAAAAATACATTTATCAGATATTAATTCTAGGCAGAAACTTTCTACCTTCATATCTGTGTGTTACATCAGATCATTAACATGATACAGTATTGCAGCCTAACAACGTCATGGTAGTAGGTGTCTGGGAGGGCTCACGACCCAGGCAACTCCACTGTGAACATTAGAAAAGACAGTTAGCTCCACCATCATATCTCCAATTTCACAACTAGCTGGGGTAGCTCGCTAAGTCTATGATCAGAGTTTATCCTTTTCGTGTATCTACCCACCATCTCCTCGAACTTGTAGAGCCACTAGTCATTCTGCAAACCGCTACATAACACTAAACCACAATTGTACTGGCCATGCTACATCTGTCAATTGTAAATCATAAAATTCACTTCTCTCAAGATGTAGAGGCAGGAGAGCTCTAAAAGAAGTTCAAATGCCCGCTCAATGGAAAAGGAGAGTTGGATATCCTTGAAATTCGGTCGCAACTCCAACGGGGCGGCCCATTTAGCCGCACGTGTCCGTTTCCATCCGTGCGGTCAAATTCAAAACCCAACGGGTCGACATAAACGGACCGTTGTCCGTTTCTCTATCCATCGTGATCCATTCTTGGTTCAAATTTGGGCCAGATTTGAGTCGGCTCTGAACACGGGCGGACAGCTCCTGCATCCGCCCCGTGTCCAATCCTGACCCGCGTGTCATTGACTATAATGGGCATCTACCTCATTTACTGTGGACGGTGGAGCTCCTTAAATGGGCGCCAGCAGGGCAAACCCTAGAGACAAACCCTAGATCCGACCTCCCTCTTCTAGCCACCACCACCTCTCCACGTAGATCGAAGCGCCGGAATGGATCCGCCGCCACTACAGCAGCATCTCATCGACCAGGTCGAGCGAGCACGGCCGGGCGCCATCGCGACAACTTCTCTCACTAGGCCGGATCAGGCGAGGAGGACGCTCAGGCAGCCTACGCCGACGTGTTCGACGTCGAGGAGGAAGCGTACGCCACCGGAGTAGCGGGTCACCGCACATGTGCCTAGCGCCGGGCCGGAGGAAGACACCGGTGACTCCCTAATGGCAGCGGTGCGGGCGGCCCACTTGGAACTGAACGCCCTGAGGGTGGCCAGATTCATGGCCTCTACCCACACAGCTACGACCGCGATAGAGGAGGTTTGAAGCCCGGCACCGTTATGTATTTCATAGCTATAAATGAAGACAGGAGGAGGGGCCAGCTAGTCTGTCGCCGGCCCCGATCATCGTGAAGTAAGAGCCAGCAAGTCTATGGTCGAACGGGTTTGCGACTGCACGTTCCTTAACGCCGCAGCCCCTCCCTGATCTTCCCCCTTGCCTGTTAGTAGCATCCAGGATTCTAGGCCGGTTGTTCATTTATTATCCAAATATTGTGTGTCATTAATTTATTTTTTAGCTGAATATTCTGTTTATTATGTATGCAGTAGGATTTAATGTCAGGAGGGGAGATAGATCGCCGGTGTTCATCAAGGCCACGGTTCCGGCTACTCCAAAACCGTGTGCACCCTTCGCTAAATTGACCTCGTCGCGGTCCTTTACCCAGTGGGCGCTACTCAGGAGTCGTTGGCCGTGCCGAAGGAGCCAGCCCCGGCGTGGACTCCGTGGGAGCATTGGTCTCCATGGGAGCAATTGTTGGTTGGTGCAGATTCAAGGTGGTTTGCACCCCGGTTCCGGCCATGGATGCAGCTCCGGCCAAGGCGTCGACAAACACGTCGGGATCCAGTGGCGGAGGCATGTGGCGGAGGCATGATCTGTTAGTTTTGGTTGTTAATTTTGGTTCTTAGGGGGGCCCGGTTAGCTTAAAATTTTCAAAATCAACATTGTTCATATATATTTAGCTGTAAATCATTGGTGTTAGGGGGGGCAGGCCCCTGTTGGTCTCCCCCTATATCCGCCACTGTCGGGATCTCCACCACCCTCACCGGCGGTCGACGAGCCGGCAATTAATCCACCGGCACCACCAGATGCGACAACGATGAGGAGCCCTAGAGTATAGGTCTTTTATGTTGATTTCCTATTTTAATGAAATGTTTGGGGAAAAAATGTGTTGGGCGAACATATTGCATCGCCGCGTTAGGTTCAGGGGCCTCGGAAGGGCGGACATAAGCTGGACAGCTGTCTGTTTGACGATCCAAACGGACAAAACAAGGACATATTTCGTGTCTATTTGGGTCGGCTCGTTTGAGTTTCCCTTAGGAGAAGAATTACAATGTCATGTCCAGTTGACACCAGCATGATTGAATGTGCACCAAACCTTGTTTGGTTGCGTCATAGAAAGAACAACATGATATATTCAAGATCAATAGAAACTATCTAATAAAAAAAACTATGAAGTACAATGCAAAATAGTTGTTAGGAAAAGAAATTATACATGATTCAATACCACAAATCAAACAACCCACACAAAAGACGGTGTGTTGGAGGCTTCATCTTGGTGAGTGCATCATTTGTCTCTTCTGCAATTTGTATGATCCAGAATTTTTTCAACTTTTGGCATATCTATATGCTCTGATCGGCATGTCGTTCTATTGAAGTTCACAATGGTCCAATGTCTGCTTGGCATTTTCCTTTGGGAGGATCCCCTTTCCAGCTGTGGCACATGAACATGAGTTCGCTTTGACCTTTAAGAGGCTGATAAAGCCATAAGAACACGACCCCAGACAGCTGAGTTTGACAGGGCCGACACACCACAAGTACATACTTATTGGGAGAGCATAAATCTCTCTTTCAGATTTTTGATACGGCGCTGCTATACGTCCGACGAAACGCGTCCGATCTGTGTCCGACGTTATGTGTCAGCGAGCTTCTCACGCGCCGACTGCTCGTTTTTTCATGCAAAGCTAGCTTGGATCAATCGATTGACGACTCCAGCTCCTGTACGTGTTAGTTCAAAAAAAAAACTCCTGTACATGAACCAGGCTAGTCAGCTAAACATATTTTCTCTTCTTCTCACAAAATATAGCTCTAGTGACTAGTGATATTCTCTTCATTCACAATATAAGATGTTTTAACATTTTTCCACATGTACATGTCTAAACTTGTATTTAGACATATTTTATGTATATGTACATTTATTTTGATATAAATCTAAACAACATGCACAACACCTATAACGTCTTATATTGTGGAACGGAGGAAGTACTATTTTATTTCACTTTTTAAACGCGTCAAAAGATTTGCATTTTCAGACTCGCATGTCCAAAAATGCTTTTCACATATTTTATTTAATGTTTTAGACTTTTAGTACATATACATATATATAATATATATATTTTTTCAATTTTCGGTAGCTCTAAGTGAAATATTTCTGGAAGGAGTGAAAAGAAGATAAGAATTGTCTAGTTTATAAGAAAACTTTCTGAACACACCGTGTGGCTCCGAAACCGCACCCTAGCCCGAGTCGACGGCTAATTTGCCCACCAACAAAGTCGATACCTCAACGTCTAGACACAACGGTCGAAGCAAGCAACTCAACGCAACATAGAAAAGATGATAGACCGGTGCAGCCGCTCATACATTCACGTCGGGCTTAGGGCCACGCACGGTGTAGCCGATTGCCGGATTCATTTTATTAGTACCCTTTATTTCCTGTTAATTTAGCATTTTTTCCGGCCAAAATTTTTTTGACAAAAATGTGTCCGTCAATATATCCACATGGAAAATAGAGTAGGAGCCAAAGAAAAATCGAAAAGATTTTTTTAATAACAGATAAGCTAAAAATGAAAATAAGCATATTTAAATATCGGTCCAGAGTAGATTAATCTAAATAACAAACTCGGTCTAGACTAGTTTAACATATGTTTTCTTAGCTTGCATATGTTTTCTCAGCAAAAAAAACTAGCATACATCTATATACATATCTCTAATAATAAAAGCAGTAAGGCTTCTGTCAAAAATTTCATCGACCCTTTTTTTGGACACTTTTACCCCTTCGCGCCCGCCCCATCTGCTCAACGATCCAATCGCCGACCGTCCGCATTGAGGCCGCCTCGCCGTTCAGCTCCGGCCGTCCCACGCCCGCGGGGTTGGCGGCATCCTAATCGCAGCACGGGCTGGAAGAGGTCCGACAGCCGCCGACGAGGAGCTTCCCTTGCCTTCCTCCACAGACTCTGGTGGCGGCGGCCAGAGCACGCCGAGGAAGCAGTACTGGGGTGTGCGGTAGCTTGCGGGAGAGCCAGCGCAGCTCGAAGGGAAGGCCGTACTCCCCCTGGTCGTGGGCACTGGTTGAGGACAGGCGCAGTGTCGCCCTGACCGGTGACAGCTTACATGGGGCAGGGGAGCTAAGGATTTGACAACATGGGATAGGGGATGGCACGCTACCGGAACAATTTCTCAGTCTCTTCGCTCTCCATGTCCATGTCTAAGGTACGTGCAGCCAATCCTTCTCTCGCCCAGGTCAGTTGGATCTTAAGTGAAGAAAATTACTTTTCATACTTCTGCAGTCATACTTTTGCAGTTCCATGTAGTATTGTTTCCTCCTGGTTCTCAGGTACACACTCCTGTCAAAGAACTATATAATACGAATCCAGATTGAGGACTTTTCTGGCTTCAGATCACAATGGATCAAACGAGGTGTCAGTTGGTTGTAGACATAATCAAGAGCAGAAGCCACATCTGCTCCTATGCACATCCTCTGGCAAAGCTTAGAACTTTGCCTGGGATTCCATTGTGATGCTCAGCATGCAACCATCTCTCAAGGCTGCCATTAACCATGAACTCGAAGATTAGTGCTTTGAACTCGTGGTATTGTGAATCCAATGTCGAGCAGAGGGTCACAGGTCGCATTATATTTCTAACGCGGGTGCTTCGTAGCACTTCACACTCAATATAGTAACTATCGTATCCACCAGGTTCACTCAAGTTGAATACTTTGATGGGAACTAGGCTTCTGTAAGACTTGAACCTACAAACATAAACTGAACCGGTACAGGTTGAGCTGATAGTATGGACCGAAGAAACCAGTTGGTAGCTTTCAGAATGTCCTGGTATGACACCCTCTTCAGTTTTTTTCGTCATAGCACGAAGCTGTCTGCACTTCTCTCCTCTTGTGAATTGTGGTGGGCAAAACAAGATAAATCTTGGACACAACATCCCATTGTGAAAATGAAAACACCCCTATCTTCCGAAGAGTGGGCAGAAACCAAAACATAGACTAGGAAACCAATACTAAGTGGTGGTACAACAAGGTTGCCAGCAAGGACAAATGGTGCTTTCTCTTAGTGGTTGAAGCTGAGATGTCAGGACAAATTGGTCAGAGTCCCTTGTTGCCCTCCAAAACTACTGTCGTGGTGTTCTCAAAGATCCTACTTGTAGGAACAGCCCCTTCCAAGTTGTTATAAGATAAATCAAGTTGCTCCAGCATAGTGAGGTTGGCAAAGAATTCAGGCACGCTACCGGATAAATCATTGTGAGAAAGATTAATCTGCTGGGTCCAAATTAAATTCCATGTTGCTAGAATTTGTCCATGAAACTTGTTTCCTTCCATGTGAAGAGATACTGGACCACTATCCCCACCCTGTGAATTAAATTCCAGTGGCAGTTCCCCTGTCAGATCGTTGTGTGAGAAGTCCAGACCCAAGGAGAGCGGGGAGTTAGCAAAGACTTTGACCGGTATTGATCCATTGAGGTTGTTTCGTGAGAAGTTTAGTTCAAGAAGTCTCTTGCACCGAAATAAATTACTAGGTATGTTAGCGGACTAGCGGCTCCCTGTTTAATTTCTGGTCGCAGCAAAAAAATGTCGATAAAGTGGAAACTCAGGAGGTGCATTTCTACAGCTGGCGCTGCACCATGGAGATAATTAGATGGTTATTTATATCTGTTTGGGCATTTTATTCATCATCGTTTTTAAGGTAGAGTCTCGTTTCTTTTATCTTTGATAGAGTCCGCTCGGATGACACAGGCAGCCACGATGACTCTGAGGGCACGGGAGGTGGCCGAAAGAGGAGTTGTCCGTGTGGATTTGATCATGTATGGCAAATTTAGATATATATCGAAATTTGTTCGCCCGTTGCAACGCACGGACAATTTTATTAGTGTTTTTTTAAAGCTTATAGCATACATGTTTGATGTGAGCCATATACGGAAGGCTAGATTAGGGGAAAAATACATAAAGAAGAGAGGAGGGATCGCTAGCTGGCTGGCTAAGCAATCGTCGGACAGCTATCGGACGTCCTTTTTGATATGGAAGAACTGTATTCCACTAACTGGCGAGTGTGTGGCCGAATCACCCGCCGCTTAACAGATCTGGAGCCCTGAAACTACAAAACCACATGGATTTGCAAGGCGCACATGATAAATGCTTGTAGAGGCACAGCCACTGAGCCACGGCCGTCTACCATGCATTTTTTCATTTCGAAAACCAAAGATGCCAAACTGCTGCCGACCTTCACAGCCATAAATATACGCTGCCTAACATTGATCTAACTTGTCAAATACAGTGAAGGGAGCCACACCATTCTAACTAATCATACAGTTTTTGTTGTCTCGAAATACAAAAAAAAATGATGGGCAAAGAGTGAAGGTAAACTTTGTACTGGCAAGCTTGGAAGTGTGAAAATATCGAACCTTGTATAGCATCAACTTGGATAGTATGCCATGCTTTCGCTGTCACTGGATGACTGGGATCATCGGAAGGACGAAAGAGACTACCATAGACAATAATTATGACACGATAATAATATTATAGAATATGTACAGCACCCCAGCTGACTAAATGGGGGTGGAAACCAAGGCAGATTGGCAAACTTGGTACACGACAAAAACACAGCCTACACGCACGCTTTCCATCCCGGCCGTTAGCTCACTGTGACTGCCTTACAAAATTTGGAGCCCACGTAGCAGGATAGACAGCAATCGCTTTGGGGAGAAAATCTCGAAACGAATAAATGAAACCCTGTATTTTTCTCATCGGAACTCTTGGGTCATATCTTCCCTGCATCTCACTGTCACGCGGTGAACAGCGAACTTCGCCACAGCAGCCATATGCTGTAAAAAGTGCTCCCGCAGTATACATCTGCAATCGTACAAGAGCAAATTCAAATTAGATGCAGCCAACATAAACTGAAATGTGGATTGATGGAAGAAAATACATGCAAATAATTATTTTGTTGAAGATCGGAAAGTATATAATGCAATCGCAATCCACCAAGTTGAAAACTAGAAACATACATTATGACCAAGACTTAATAGGATGCATCACACTGCTATGGAGTACACGTCTATGGATTTCACGATAAATGCATTTGGGATTTCTGCTCTTAGAGACTTCTATAGATTAGGTAAATACCAAGAGTAGGTAAATACCAAATAGTATAAGATTAACGGAATAGAAGCATTGACCAAAAAGATATAGCTCTAAGAATACAAAAGATAGACTGCACACATCTTGAACCAGGCAGGACAATACCTTCCATCTCGGAAATGGTAAAGCTTTATATACATTGCTGATACAATTACCCTGCAAATTTTAATGAATTACACCAAGAATAAGAATGGAAGCATGACGAAGAAATACATGAAAAAATGATGTAGTGTAGTCAGAAATAACTACCTATACTCAAATCATACAGTTGAGCAGTCTTCTACTGGCAAACAGATTGAAAATGAATCAGATGATGCTATCTGAATACAAGACTCCCATTCTGCTGTTGCCTTATTTTCTCGATAAGAGATTGATAAAATGACCTGAGTGCTTTTGTATCATTTCCCTGTTGAAGAAGAGAAGCACTTTTATTACAACCAGGAATAGTCTATTACAAAGTGAAGATCTTAATTTGCTACAGATATGATCAGGAGTTCCTGAATCCTGAACCATGATAGCATCTACTACTATTCCACCTAACAACGAAACACCCTCCCAGAGTAATAGGACAAACAAAAGATGGCATCATTGACCTATCAAGGTTATTATGAAGTCTCAGGTAAGACAAGCTTCCCGAAGCAACAGGACAAACAGAAGATGACTAGAACTTCCCATTCAGGTCAGCTCAACTAGAGCTATGTAGAACCAACCATAACTGGATATAACTGACACAGGTAACCAAATCCTAACTTGATACACACTAGAACTTGGCCACCAGTCCTAGGGATTACCCCAAACAATCAATAAACTCTAGTTTCCCTAATAACCAATACCCTAGAGTCCTAGACGGGCTGGCAAGCATCCCCAGGCCATTGAATAGCCCTGGATGACCATTACTGTCGAGTGACAAGTTAAGAGCTAAATACTCATCGTGCCAATATAACTCACAATTCGTAGGAACCTTTTACAGATCAATGTAGAAATTTCTATTCTAGAGCAGAGATATTCCCCGGAGGCTGGATCCACCATAGGTTTATAGATATATATATATAGATTGTTAACCAGAAACGAAACAAGGACAAGATAATGAGCATACCTGTAACTTTTGGTAGTACTGTTCAGCTAGGTCTGGTGGGCAGTGAGCTTCTGGAAGACCTTTTGCTACAAAATTCATAACGAAGTCCTCTCCGAATCTTTCATACATAATCTTCTGAGCCATCACAATTTCACCAAAGAGAACAAGCTACATGAAATAAACCGATTAGATGAAGCTTTTGAACATAAAGAATTGTTCGGTATTTCAGCATTCAGCGGCATGCAGATAATTATTGAATGAATACAGAGTTCTGAAACAAGCAAACATACATACTGGTGCTCTATGGAGCCCATTACAGTTAATTCTAGATCAACCGATATAACTGTTTGAACTGCATTAGTACATGCATAGTTTGGATATCAAGCGCTCTAATTATCAATTCCATCGTCATGAGGCACTTGTCAGAATGGCTAACTTATCATTTCGTTTTGGCAAAATTCTAGCAGTTAAAGGAAACAGAATAGCTAAGAATTTTACAATCTCTTGCATTGTAGCAAAGCTAACAGGTTAGCTTCTGCAGAGAAGTGTGTAGTTCCTTTTCTGACAAAACCCAATTTGATATATTGTGCAGCTGACAATTGAAATTTTGAAATAACATAAATTTAGCCTATATATAAGGGTATATCCTTTCTGGAACCTGTCACTTAGAATAATTTTTACATGTCCCCTCTGCATCCGTCCCACAAGGACCCAAGCTGGTGATGTAATCTCTAAGACTCTAAGGATGGTCCAGTTTGAAAATGGATATACATTGAAAAGGCATGTGGCTAACAATTTTTAATGTAGCTCATTGAACGCTATCTTACTTTTTGAGCAAGCAACCTTTTATTAATTCAAGAGAATTACATCGTTCACAAGCTGGGAAATTAATAACTCAGGGGGTCATCCCTCCAAACTCCACTAATACCCTGAGAATTTACTACTTCAGCTAAACACGGGCAGCTTGATTTGTTTTAGTGTACTTTGATTTTGATTACAATGGCAGAACTAAATATTTCTTTTCCAAAACCCAACATATTTAAGAAAGCTGACATGTCCTAAATGACTAGACTTGATATTATGGAAAAGTAAGGTCATCTGAAATCTATATTACCATTATCTCTTTGCAAACCTGATGTTAGGCAGGTCAGATATCTAACTCTACTAGTAATGCATACAATACTAATAAACTGTCACCACAGAAGGTCGCAGTGTAACACAAAATGTGATGCCTATAACTCCAACCAACATGGGCATTACTAAGGTTACTGAGGTTCAGATAGAGCCGGAGGTTCAGATAGAGCCGGAGATAGACGAAAAAATAAAATGTAAAGGTTAGCTTTCAGCAGAGAGTACACGGATTGCAAGACTATTACCGTATTTGCATCACGTAAATTGAATGATTTGTCGAGGACACTGTATAAACAGCAACCAGTAGCAAACTTCTCAATGATGAACACTCGGAAGCCAGGAAGCTGATGAAACAAGAAAGCAAAATAACAAGAACATATGAGATTTATGAGTAATACAACTGTCCAGGTACTAGATAGACACCAAACAGTAGATGGCATAAGATCTAAAGAAATGGACATAGAAATACCTTATCGTCAGCTTTTGACGTAGTGCACCAGTCTTTTATGAGCCTGATAAAAATCTGCACACATGCCTAAAAAAAACATAATCAAGGTACAAGTGAACATTGGAAGTTGAGAGCATAGCCATACTTCTTCGCAAAAAGGAAAAAAAGGAGGGCGTAGCAATAATAAAAAGATAGTAAAGATAACTGGGATCTTCACCTTCCGAAGTAGTATATCTTTATGACTGCATGACGTAAACAAAAGCAACTGCATTATAGTCTCCAGATACTGCCTACAGGAAGGAGCAAGGAGAGTTGTAGACAAATCATGTGTAGCCATCGCATGCAAGAATGTGTATAATGTCCTTTGCAGCTCTTGCAGTTCACGCATTTCCTGCAATGGTAAGAAATGAATACAGCATAAGGAACCATGCAATATCCAACACCCAGAAAGTCTTGCCATTACTAAAAAAGACACCTACTAGAATAAGCGAAACTAGGAACTAGAATTAGATAGGGGCAACAAACTAGCCAGAGACAAAAGCTAGCTACAGAAGGTGAGGTGACGAATAATGACGTCCAGCATCGGTAGTCGTCTGCCCATCCACTTGTGTGGCAAGGCAGAGGCAAGCCGGTTGTCGAAAATGTGCTGGCTAAGCTCGTCCTCCTTGTTTGAGGATCGTCTCACAATGTTGCTTATCCTACAACAAACTGTGGAGAGGTCGAGGCAACACCTGCTCCGGTTGTTCTCAATTCAGAGAGCTATGGTGAGCAGCATCGGAGACTACAACCTTATTACTATTATATTCACATCATTGGCTCAAATTCAGAGAGTAACAACAATTCAAACACAGCAAGCTCAAATGCAGTTTTGGGGACTGGATTAATATCGAGTCAAGTGGTATGCCGGTACGTAGTTCTGCCAGACGTTAGCTTGAGTTACACCACCAGAGAGCAATAAAGTAGAAATGCAGTACAACACCACGAGTAACAAAGAGGGTCATGCGGCACACTTAGAAGGCACTAGTACTTAGCATTCTAGGATCACAGAGACGAATACAAGAACAAGAAGTTACAAATAGTGAAAATAAAGGGCATCTTTGGTCTATATACTAAGTTTGCCAACATTTGCGGTTTGCCACACTTTTGCAACACCTGCCTAAGGTTAGGCGATCAAAACAGGGACCACACTTTTATGATTCAATGACATGTGGGTCTAGTTTGCATGAAAGGATTCTTGCCACAGATGTGGCTGTAAACCAAACAGGGGGCTGACGCAGTAAACTTACCGAACTTGCAACGTGGCAAAGTGTGGCAAGCTTAGTATGCTAACTCAACACACCCTACAACTATCGTTTATAGATGTGATTAACTTTACCTCGGTATTTCCCTCAGGGCCAGTTGAAAAGGCATCTTGTGACAGTATCATAGACAAACGACTTGCGATAGTGGGAAAGACATCCTCCAGTATGCCACTTGCTGAAGAATTGAACTTGCATATTACTTGGTTTACCAATACAAGGAATTCCACCATATCTTTTGCCTGTATGAAAGCAAATGATGATGTGGGCAGAACAATTGAGTGAAATAAATTTAGCCGTGGAAAGCTTTTAAAAAATAAAAAACGCAAAAATAACAAAATATTTCTTGAAATAATAATATGAAGTTCAACAGGTACCAGAAAGAAATTCATGCTAAGTATACCCAAGAGGTGAGAGTAACTGAGAAGAGAACTGTTTAATGTCTTAATCCTAATCATGTTGACAGTTCTATGTTGTATTTGGCACAATTTCCCATGCAATTTCCTTTCCTTTCGAACATCAATAAAAAACTTAATGTTTTTGCATTAAGTTTTACATATCAGTAGGATCTTTCCCCAATGTCTTTCCCTCAAAGAAATACTGCTCAAGGCTTAACTGTTACTGAGAAATGTAATCTAAGTGCTAAAGCCTAAAGGTAATAGACATCAGCAAAGAAAGCAAAGCAGAGAACCAAGAAGAGTTCCTTTAATTTCATATAATTACAAAGGAAATACCTCGTTATCAATCAGCAATTGTCTTAGTGCAATCGGAATAGATGGAAGTACCGAGATTCCTAATATCTCAATCATGCGATGCAGAAAGGATATGACCTGCATTTGCATAAGTTTGAAGTGATCATCCAAACAGTGAACAAAGGAAGATTTTTAACAAAAAGGTTCATATTTACCTTAGATCGTAAGGGTCTCACATTAGGAAATGAAACAAGGATTTGCAAAACAACATCAACGGTCTGAAACAAAATGATAAGAAAATATCGCATCAGAAGAATAGTAAGACAAAGACAATGGATGTGTCTATCATCGATGCGTACTATCAAGGATTTAGCAAATGTTCACTCCATTAGCCATTTGCATATGCTACTTACGACAAACAAGCATCATCAAACAAAAGATTAAGTGAATATATGGAAGTACAGAATGACAGAATTTACCTTTTTGAACATGACCCCGATTGTTGGCCTAGTTACCATCACGAGGCGTTCATTAAAGCCCTAGAACAGACAACAACAGAAACCAGTAAGGATGTGGTACAAATGACTTGTCAGGTACTGAAATAAGAATTTACACACTGAGGAAATTAGAAGAAGATTAGAAAATGAAACACGAAAAATAAACTACGAGGCATGGCCTGACAAATATTCACCATAATACATAATGTCTATTGCTCATTCCTTATAAGGTGTACAAAGCATACCTTGGTGAGCATATTCAATGCAACAACAATCTGTTGAAGACTCGCTGCTCTTGGAGATGATTCTTCAAGTCCTTGTCCATTGGCACCCATTACAAGCGACTCAATCTGGAATTAATTTTCACTTACAAAAGTGAGTTTTTTTCTTTCCTAGAGAACAAAAGCTATCATATTAAGCAAAAAGGGGAACAGTGACCTGATGACAGAGAGGATTCAGCAAAGCTGTCAAGCACTGAACCTGCTTCTCTGGTGATACCTCTTCAATACCAATCAACAACCCAACAGCCTGAAACAGGAAAACCTCCAAGTTCAGTATTCTCAACTATAGAATAAGAACATCTGGGTGCAAACTAAGTTTGGTTATACATATAAATGGACACTGCACCTCAAAAATTTGGCTGCCATCTTCTGAGCTGGAGAACTTTGCCTCTTTATTTGCCCAGTCCATAGCAGTGAATTGTCCTAGGACATCTTCCAAGCTCTGTTAACTCACAAACATAAACAGGCTCAGTTCTAGAATAAAACATTAGATGATGTGTGGATCTACAAAAAACGGACAAGGAAAAACCTGCAAAATGGTATCCAAATAAGGCACTAGCTTTGCCTTCAACAACTTGACAGCTTTCATGAACAAGTATCCCGCACGGCGGCTCACATTGGAATTCTGATGGTGTACGCCACGCTCATCCAAGAAAGCGGCAAGAAGGTGTGGCACATACTGTGCATTCTCTTGCATGAACTTGATGTAACGAGTAACTGTCTCAAGATACACCGACGCGACTAAACGGTGTGTGTGGCACGAGAATCTCGCAGAAAGGAGCATGGGCACAAGCTCCCCGAGCAGCCCAGTCCCAGTACGGATCTCTTCCTCACCCACTATTTCCCCAAGCCGGTAGAACAGGGTAAGAGTGACCTCAACATCCTCGACGGTAGCTTCTGCAGATGAGAGCGCTGTCACAAGCAACCCCTTTATGAACTGCTGTGTGGCAGCTGGTGCCACCCGACAAATGTTCCTAAACAATGCCACTAAATCCTTGCGTTGCTCCGCCATCAAGTCCTCCTCTTCCTTTCCGATCTTGTCAAGCACATCAAGATGCCCCCTATAGACTGGATCATATGTCATTTGCTGACGCACCACCTCTAAGATCCGTCCCAAGTGCCCCAGCTGCTTCTCTGACGGAGCTTTCATCGTACTCACATACCCAGCTAAGAAATCGAGCACGGAGCAAGAATCAACATCCTCCTCATAACAGCTGTCTGCTGCCGAAAACACAGCCGGTAGCACCTGTTCGAGCATTTCCAATGCCGCGGCTCCATCGGCATCACTAGGGCCAAGCTTGCGATAACACTCAAGAGCCTCGGCAGCATAGGTCGTCACCAAAGTGGCCATCTTTAACCCACTGTCTGGGCTACCAAGCCCCTGCTGTGCAGACAGGAGTGACCTCAGCAACGCCACCTTCGCCCTTGCATCCATCCTCTTTGCAGCAACAGCAGAAAGACACCCCACCGCAGCAGCAGCAAGTGGAGCAACGCTCGCGGGGGACAGGGCGATTTCAAAGAGAAGAGGAACGAACACATCGTTGGCGACCAGCGCGACATCGATCCAGGATATGCACCTGCGCGCCGCATCAAGGGCTACGGCGGCAGTGGGAGGGTCCGCTGAACAACCGAGAGACGCAGCGGCGTCGCGCCAGTGGCGTGCGATCTGGGGCACGCACTGCGCCCGCATGGCGTCCTTGACTCTGCCGGCGTCGGCGGTCTCCTCGGCGTTGCGGGGGTAGTCCTGGGAGAGCAGGTCGTCGTCGAGGGAGATGAGGACGCGGGCGAACATGTCCGTAGGGCCCGACTGCGGCGGGGACGGCGGGAGGAGGTCGAGGAAGTAGGAAGGGTACACATGGGGGTAATCTAGGCGGACGAGGAGGGAGATGAGCTGGGCGAGCTTGTTGCGGAGGAAGGGCGGGGAGGCGGCGTTGGAGGAGGAGGCGAGGGAGAGGAGGGAGGAGCGGAGGAGGGCGAGGTCGTCGGGGAGGGCGATGCGGCGGCGCAGGAGCGCGTCGTGGAGGGACTGGAGGCACCAGAAGTGGACGTGCGCGTGCGGGGAGGAGGCGAGGCCGGAGAGGCAGAGGCGGAGGAGCGAGGAGGGCGGGGACTCGTCGCGGGCGCGGGCGCAGAAGGCGAGCGCCTCCTCGCGGACGGCCGGGGAGGCGGAGGCCGCGGCGGGGGAGTCGGAGGCGAGCAGGATGGCCTTCTCGAGGTCGTCCATGGAGGCGCGGAGGAATCTGAGTGGAGGGGGCGGAGACGGGGAAAGAGAGGGGCGGAGGCGGGGGTGGGGTTAATATAACAGGGCAGGGCAGGAGGAACAGGAGGAGAGGGTTTGCTCTGCTCCCTCCTTTCCTTTCCTTTGCTTGCTCGAGTCGTGGGTGGTTTTTTCTCCTTGTTTTGGGTTTATGGGCTCATCATTTTTGGGTTTACAGGGGTTTTGTTTCCACAAGATGGTAAGCAATATGAAAAGAAAAAACATATGCTGCAATACAAACAAATTTTGTTTTCAAGTTTATACTTTATTATTGAGATGCATCCACGTGCATGTGATAGTTATTTGGCATAAACATCGAAGGATATACATTGTGTTACTAACTCTTCGGCAACATAAACGAGGTTTCGATAATGCCTCCATTGTATCTATTTTCCACCATTTTTAAGGATTTGTTTGTGGTTGGGATGATTATTGTGCTGTTGGATTTTTCTTGAATTAGTGCATGTATAGATGTCATTTTTCGATAATGCCTACGACATGCCTATGTTTCTAAAGGTCTCGTTATAAAATTGTAGGTGTTGCCTGTTTCATGCAGATTCTGGCCTCTAAGGGGACTTTCCCATTAAGAAAAGATAATGCCTATGCCATGCCTTTTTTTTCACGGACAAATTGAAAGTTACCTCCATCATTGTTCAACATTGTAATACATGTGTTAATGATTTAAATCATAAAACATTGGTCTATAAATTTGCCCTCCTCGACACTTAAGTCACCAAGAGCTATAAAAATGCACATAAATGCCTCTAGGCCTTTCAAAAGCGTGACATTTGACGTCCAAAAACTAACTTGTTGGGCTAAGTAGTGTTTGCACATTTATAACATGATGTCACGATCAAGTACATTATATGGTCACATTCAGATGTCTCAATTCCTTTATATTTGGGCATTTAGTCGACCACTTAGGACTGCACTATGCCAACATGGTCGAGCGACAACGACATGTTACAGAAAAATATAAGAGGGTAGTGGGAGTGATAGAGGGAGTGCGTGTTGTGTAGATGGAGAGAGAGAGAGAGAGAGAGAGAGAGAGAGAGAGGTGGAGCTCGGAATATGGAAGAGAGAGTGTGTGTTGTTACGGGAACATATTGTATTTGTGCACTGGTAATATTTTCATGCTCTCTTTGCTATTTCTTGCAGCATGCCTAGCGTAATTATATGCTCATCTATTTTCAGAAAGAAAGGCAACCGCTGTAGAAAACAACAAAAGAAGAGATGACGTCAAATCTCGAAGAGCTTGAAAGTGCATGGTTGTCCCCATGCATGGTTTTGGTAATTAATGACAATCCTTATGGCCTAATGTTTGCTTTGAGATATACTTGTAGATCTTGTCCATAGGAAAAGATTGGAGTTCATGTGTTGGACTCTAGTAGTTTACATGATGATCAATGCTCTACTCAAGGGTTTATATGAAGAATGGTCATGTGAAGAGTTGAGCTTATTGCAAGTATGGCTTGGAAAAGAAGATTGAGTGATCAATCATGTTTTACCCCAAGCCATCATACATATCAAGAGAAGAAGATGAAGCGCAAGATCAATATGATGCATCTCGAAGATATCATTTGATTGAAGCTTGCAAAGGAGTCATGAAGACGATGCTTAGCGAGGCCCTCCCATAATGGAGTATGGGGGAGCATTTGGAGAAGTCTTCATCAAGCATGTGCTAGCAAGCACAATCAAGAAAGGTGTTTCAACTTGAGAGAGTCAAGATCGTCATCATCGAGCTCAAGTGGAATGCGCAAGGCAAAGGTATGATCTTGATAGGTTTTCTTTTACCGGTCTCATGGTGTTAGTGGGAGACCGGGTTTTAGGATAGACGGCGTACTATCAAGAGGGGCTCTCAAGTGAGTAACTTGATCGCATCGTTGTGGAGAGCTCAAACCTTTGCATACTTGGCATATCATATTTCTTGGTTCTTATTTGGCTTTTATGGTGGTGAGGAATTAGAGCTTGGTTCATCTCCATGTCAAGCTCTAGTTCATCGAAAACGGTTTTACCTTGGAAAACTAGTTGCGTTTTCGGTGGCGGAAATATTGCCGGTTCAACCGTGAGGAAAGTCCCACACCTTGCCATGTGTGGTGATTTTACTCTATTTATGGGATGCAATATTTTCACTTTTTGTAGCCTTCTCCTTGTCAGTACCTTTCCAACGGAGTTGGTCTCACCTCATTCGGAGTTCATTTGCAAAAGTTATAGCTGTGTTTTTGGTGTTCGGACAGGCCCGGTAGTACCGGAGAGTTTTGTTCCGGTAGTACCGCAGTAAGCCGGTAGTACCGGGCTCTCTGCGGTACTACTCTCTGAAGTTGGTTTTTCGGGCGTTTTGGCACGGATGGCCCCGGTAGTACCGGGGTTGGAGCCCAGCACTTGGGCCCGGTAGTACCGGGGTATTTTTCCCCGGTAGTACCGCGCGCTCGGTTTTCTGTGTTGACGAAGATACCGCAGGGCCGGTACTACCGGGCTTTAGGCCGGTACTACCGCACTTGCGGAACAAGAAGTGCTGCAACGGCTGGATTTTTGAGTTGAGCTATTTAAGGGGCCTTCTTCCCCAATGGTTGACTAGCTCTAGAGCAAGTCTTTCTCCTCTCTCTCCTCCATTGTTGCCCTTTGTAAAGCTTGCTCTTCCTCTCAATCCCTCCCATGGTTCTTGCTAATATTTGAGGGAAAGTGAGAGGTGATCTTGATCTACGTTTCCACCGATCGATTTCTCCTCTATGTGAGGGAAACCTTGTAGATCTTGATCTTGGAGTTCTTGGTGCATCTCCTCTTTGTTCTTCCTCTCTTATTCCCCCATAAGCATTTGTTGCTTTGTTGGAATTTGAGAGTGAAGGATTTGAGCACTTGTGCTCTTGCCTTTTGCATTTGGTGCATCGGTGTGCTCTCCACGAGGATTCGTGGAAGTTGAAAACTTGTGAACTTGTTACTCTTGGGTCCTTGGACCCTAGACGCCTTTGTGGTGGTTGGACCCTTGTGTGGTCACTTGAAGCCGTTCGGGAGCCCCCAATCCCATTGTGGGTTGTGCCCCGGATTGTTGTTGGAGGCCGTTCGGGAGCCCCCAATCCCATTGTGGGTTGTGCCCCGGATTGTTGTTGAAAGGCTCCGGATTCCGCCTCGAAGGAATTCCGATAGTGGAAGGTGAACCAAGCCTTTGTGGTGCGGTTCATCGGAGAAGAAGGTGAAACCTTTGTGGTTGTTGAACCGTTGTGTCGGTTCACACCTCTCCAACGAGACGTACTCCCTTAACAAGGAGGAACTCGGAAATACATCCTCGTCTCCGCGTGCTTCGGTTATTTCTATACCCGAGCTTTTACTTATGCACTTTACATTGTGATAGCCTTCGTGCTTGAAGTATTCTATATTGCTATCACCTTGTTGTTTGTCTTGCTTAGCATAAGTTGTTGGTGCACATAGGTGAGCCTAGTTTATTTAGGTTGTCGGCTTGTTAATTTAAACATCTAGTTTTATTCTGCAATTATCAAGCCTAAACCGGAAAAGTTTTAAACCGCCTATTCACCCCCCCCTCTAGGCGACATCATTGTCCTTTCAGAGCTTGCCTCCAATGATTCAAGAGATGAAGTCATAAGACAATATTCCTCCTCCAGTTTCAAACACGATCAACCCGGACAAAACTAGTCAGATACAAGAAGCATATGTGATAGAACATCAATCGGGAATGGGAAATAAGACTCCTAGTGAGATTGAAGGTCTAGAGGAAATAAGAAAAGAGTTTGTTTAAAGAGGGTTGACACCTCATTCTCCCAAGTCAACTACATTAAAGTAGGATGTTTGGTTGACATATGAAGATGAGAAGGAGAGCTGCGGGTTACACTGGAGGAAAAGGAAGTCGTACCAAGAAAGGACAACCTAAACCTCAAGTGTGACGAAGACAAAGACAAAGGCTATCAGATGCAGAAAGAAGTTCATCACGTTAGGGTCCATCAAGCACAACGTCACCAGATACACTTCACATGCCTCTCCAAACCTTAACAATTCAACGGAGCTTCAAGAACCTTAGAACAACAATAGGGAAGATCTCAGTTTTTTCAAAAGAAATGCATTATAATTCTTGAAGGCATGGTGAAGAATATTCCCTCCATCAGAACTTAAGAAGGCATCTTTGATTATGAGCATCCTCTGGAAATGTTTGTGAAGATAGAGAAACTATGTTGAAGACTATGAACAGGGGAAGAAGTTCCCACTCTCTCAAAATGATGTTACATCCTTCCTGTTCAAATCAAGTCTGTCTTGGCCAACAACACATGTCTCTCCCACTATGGTGCACATACTCTTGAGCATGAACAACATCAAGAGAATGTTATGCTCAAGAACGGTGAAACTCTGACATGTCACCTTTGAAAGAAACCAAAGGAAAGAGGAAAATCCATCAACCACAAATTAGTCAAGAGAAAATCAGAACAAGGCAACAAATGCATGTGAGATCATAGCATGTAAATCTAAGAGAGATATGGGGATTCAACATACTCCCTCCGTCCCAAAATAAGTGTCTCGGAACAAAACGTTTGTTAACAAGGTATACAAATCAGTCATTCACATCAGAATTCATTTTTCTCCCAGGTGAAGCACTAAGAGGTGTCTAAATCGACTTGTTTTTTACAAAGACTCAAAGGACAAGAAGATCGTACCCAAAACATCCTGAAACTCTCAAGAGAAAAAATAGAAGGGGGGGGGGGGGGGAGAGAAAATAAGTTTACTGATAAAATCATTGAACAAACATCGGAAGGATCCCTGACTAAGAACCAACATAGGAGTATGGATGGCTTAGTCTCTTAAATCTAATCCATCCATAAACCTCCCAAATATATGTCAATAACAAACTGACCAACAGAGCAGAACCACCAGGGAAGATCGTCAATGCAGAAGTAGTTAGGCATATTGTTAACTTAGACCTCTTGAGGGCTTGCTTAAGATTAAGAAAATATCCTAGGGTTGCTAGTTGAGTGGGAAAATACAAATTAGTGGTCTTAGTCTTAAATCAAGTTACTTTGGGAAAGGGTAAAGGGAAGAAAATTATGTGAACCTTTCTGTTGACTATCACCCCTAGCCTTCCAAGCTAATGATGCGGGTTCGATTCCCGCTACCCGCTTGGTATACCCATGGATTGGCTAGTTCCTATTTGCAAGGTTGTAGTTTCTTGACAACAACGGTTTCTACCATTGCCAATAGTTTAGCACACTCTTTGTTACTACTATGATGACCGGAAGCCCAAAGAGATTTTACTCTCTGGTGTCAATTAGGCGGCTCAACAGGCACTTAAAATAGCCGGAATTGAGTAAAGCTGAGCGTACGAAAGAACCATAAGAAGATGCCATTCGTTTGACGAGAATTAAATCCGTATCTCCAAACAAGGATTCCACATACCCATACATTTGGACCAAGCTTCTACAATATTACAAGAATTCTCTTTGATTGTAGTGAACGAATTTTTCATGAGGTTAGACCTCATGTTATTTTACTATAAAGTTTACACTACAAGATTCTGATGCGATTATTTCCCATGGGATACGATTCTAAATATCAAATGACTTTCAAAGGAAAATTTCCATAGGATTTCATGCAGTTATAGTCACAATGGTTGGATTATTTAGATTTATCAGGTATTTTTTATGGTTATTCTCCCTCAAATAACATGTATGAACCAATTTTAGTAAAGCTGCTCGAGACAAAACAAGTTCAAAATCTCTAAACCTTCACTCTCTATTGCGTTTTGGACACTATAGTGAAGATGATGCAACAAGCTAAGATATTATTGGCTTGAACACCTGCCAGTCCAGAATGTATGTTGTTGCCTCATGACAGCTGGAAATGTGAATGTCAGTCTGCCACTGACACCCTCCTCACAAGAATTATTGCACGGCCGTGGCAGCAAAGACAACACAAAACAACGATATCTCCTCCAAATTTGGGCCAAAATACAGCCCGAGACCCATAGCACGGAACGAGAAAATGCAGCCTCCAAACAAGCCAGGCCCAGACCAATAGCCCGTTCCCAACTTCAGCCGCACAAAAGCAAAAACCCTAGGATCCCGAATCCAACGGCTCGCGCTCCCCTATCTCCAATCCGACGGCCTCCGCCCCACGCGCGAACCTTATAAGCTCTCACCATTCCCCACCCGCTAGGGTTTCCTCCCAGACACCTGCCCGCCTCCACCCCAGCCCACCCAAACCCTTCCCAAGGTAAGCCCGCGGCGGCGGCGAGCAGCGGCGGCCATGACGACGCGCTTCAAGAAGAACCGCAAGAAGCGCGGCCACGTGTCCGCCGGGCACGGGCGTGTGGGCAAGCACCGCAAGCATCCTGGAGGTCGCGGTAACGCCGGTGGCATGCACCACCACCGCATCCTCTTCGACAAGTACCATCCCGGGTACTTCGGCAAGGTCGGTATGCGCTACTTCCACAAGCTGAGCAACAGGTTCTACTGCCCCTCGGTGAACGTTGAGAGGCTCTGGTCGATGGTGCCGGCCGAGAAGGTGGCCGAGTGCGGAGCCGACAAGGCCCCCGTGCTCGACGTCTCCCAGTTCGGCTACTTCAAGGTGCTCGGCAAGGGTATGCTCCCCGACAAGCCCCTCGTCGTCAAGGCGAAGCTCATCTCCAAGATCGCCGAGAAGAAGATCAAGGCCGCCGGCGGCGCTGTCGTGCTCGTTGCCTAGGGTTTTATCCTGTCCTGACCCTGCCTTGTCATTATCTTGGTTTTGAGATCTCAATCTGAACTAGTAGTTGTTTTCTGTCGAAGCTATTTATGTTGAACAAGACTTTATAGTTCTTTATCCTGATTCCCGTGTTGAAAGACAGCGGCTTATGATAATTTTGCAGTATGTGTTGCCAGATCATGTCAGATATATCATTTCTATGTGTGATGCTATTTATCCTCTGTTTGATTTGTGTCATCAGTCCGCGATTGATGGTCTGAATTAGTTTCAGTAGGGTACATGTTTTCAATAATTATCTGCTACTAGTTGACATAGGGTACAAATCTTTTGTCCGATGCTTGTTTAATGCCTGGATTTTGTTTCTGATTGAATCATGTGAAGTGCATCCTGCTATTAGATTTAAAAGTTGTGTAGGATCAAGTTTGTAAAATTGCTAGACGATAGCTTTTGCTACGAAACTATCACTCTCATTATTTTAATAGACTAAAGGAAATTTCTTTAGTTTATTGTCTTGTTTCCACTGATGAAAACATAATTCAGTTATTTTGCACTATGCCATGCCACTATGTCAGTTAGCATGTGCTATGTAGATATATAACTTTTATCAGGTGCTGCAATTTATACTGTGTATTTAATGTGATATAGGGATGTCATATTTCTTTCTGATTACGATAGTACTTTCCCTATAATCTGTCAATGTGATCTGCTTCCTAAAATTTTACGTTAAAAAATGTTTTGGTTAACGTTGCTCTGGTTGAGGATTTGAGTAGACCTGTGTTTAGTCCCAAATCTCTTATTCGTAGTTAAAATGGTGATAGACAAACACATGTTGAATTGCTATTACTATTTACTTCGGCCAGAAACACATTGTGGATTTGTACTACCTAAATTGACTGATAGTCTGGTAGTTAAACATCAGGAGTTTATTGTATGAGTATATCAACCTGATTGAGATTTTCCCATGTTATCGGCTTGAGTTATTGGTCACCACTAGCAGGGTCTTTCAAGCAATGTTATTGGTCACAATATTTGTGCTTTACTAAAAAACGCCTCAATACTCTCATGCTGTAGTTTGATTGGATAATTTTTTAACTTGATATTCATAGGGAATTTATTGAATTACAAATCCATGATCAATGTGGTTTTGTTGAGCTACAGGGTCTGATGTGTTTGTCTGAAATAAAAAATGCTGTCGTTGATTTGATTCGTTGTGTGTGAAATTCCTTGTGGTGCCAACTTGACTATGTTGTATATGTTGAGCTTGGTTTGATGTTTGCATGACACTGGTGTATGAATGAAACATAAAAGTGTAAAGCATATCATATACACCCATGCAATTTAACGATATGCTCGCTCACCTTCAGCTGGTGAATGTGAATTCAATGGTAGCACAGTCAATTTTATGAATATTTCTTGGTTCTACATAAATGCGTACTGCTTGATGCAGTGGTTATGGCTTGGCAATGTTGGCTTATCTGATGGTATGGGAATTAAAGGAACTGGGTTTGGCGATGATCAGATTCTTTTATTTGCCTTGCATTATGGATAGTTGTGAAATTTCAGATTTGGTGTTTAAACAGGTAACGCAAGCTGTTTGGTATCTGTGTTTCTCAAATTCTGCTGTTTGGTTGTGTTTGGAATTGGAAACTAGAATTGGTAGCTGAATTCCATGTAACTGAACTACAGCTAAAAGATGCCCTCTCCAATTCAGAGTCTCGCCCCTCTGAATTAGATGGAATTGACACTTTCTCATGGGATGACCAAATTCAACCTATAAACATCCAAACATATAATTGGAATTGGATACTCTTTTTATTCCATCTATCAATATCTTGCACAACCAAACAGGAATTTGGAATTGAAGACTCATTTCAATACACCCACCGATTTGGAATTGGACTCAATTCAATTCCAAACCCTCCAATATCTCCAATATGAACATCCAAACATAGCGCATCTTGCATTGCGACTGTATGCCTCTATGTTCTGCAGTCGTTCTCCTTTTATCTGTCCGCTCTTTTGCATCCCGTTGTATGACTCTGTTCTGCAGAAATTAACTGTTGGAGCATAGATTTCGTGCAAGCAAGGTAGTTTAGGCAGTGGACGTGCCTTGACAAATTCTTGTTGAACCGTCGAGTTCTCCACGGCGAATGACTGAGCCGTGCTTCTAGATCAGGGGCAAGTGTTTTCCCTGGCCGTGGCACTCCTAATATCTAACAATCGGTGTTTTTCTCTGGACGTAGTCTCAGAAGAAACATCCGCACGCTGACCCCAGACGGTAAGCAAGAGTAGAAGTATAGAAGGAACCGGCAAGCGATCGATCCTTCGTCCCGCACGCACAAAGAACCAACCGGCCTAGCGCCGTCCGTTACGGGATGCACGAGGTGTAGAACAGTAGAAGTGCACCAGTGCTACCGTTGTCGGACGTAAATCAAATTAAGCACATGTATTAGGGCTCCTTCTCTTATCGTTGATACGATACATAGACTTGATACATAGGATAATTATCTAGGGGAGGAGAGAATGAAGAAAGAGAGGTTGTCTTCTCTTAGCTAAGAGATTATCTTTTATAAAATAAGAGAAGATTAATTCACAATCATTTGTCTTCCCTTAAAAAATTAATTTTCTAATAAAATATAATTAATTTTCACTACTCTCCGTATTAAAATGTAAAATGTTGTGGCCATTATTGATCATTATGTATTTAGACATGTTTTAGTGCAAGGTTCAAATGAATTTTGAAATTTTGTATGTAAACGTGTCTAGATACATAATGATCAAAAGTGGTCACAACATCTTACATTTTGACACGGAGGGAGTAGTTGCTAGGGATGGTAATAAGAAATAATGTATTGTACAACTTTTAATTTACGCCCTTCTCTCCGCTGCACATGCCTTTATGGGACAAAATATAAATTAAGCTGGGTATGGTAAGAACAAATCGGGTTGCATACTACTCGCTCCCTCCACAATCGCAGGCACAATTCGTTGTTTCAAACATTTTGCGTTGGTGTAAGTCCCGATTATTGTTCAGAACTTCAGGAAGTTGAACCCGGCTAGGCGGCTATACCATGGTTTTATGTGAATTGGCTGTTAGATTTCAAAAGATCGATTCCAAGATTTCTAGTGAAAAAAATACCGTTAGGAGTGCATATTGAAAGAGTGCCAAGGATGATACATATAGCAAAAAAAGTAAAAAATAAATCCATACGGACTCCGATAATAAAAGATACAAAATATTTAAAGCCTCGTTTCTAAAGTAGAAATTCAAAACGTAGGAATAGAGAAAAAACACATGAATAGAAATGTTATATATCCTTGATTTGTACCGGAACTAAAACCATATGAAAACTTGTGTCGTTGTATTGTCAAGCGTGAAATTATAGCCAAAGAAACCAAATTAGGAGCGGCAAAAAATGCCAATGAAAGTAGATGGTCATTTGTGTTGATGTTTTATGTTCAAGGATATAGATACAAGTGTAACGGGTAAAAATAAAAGCATTAAGTTAGAGCTGAATTTCAGTCCCAAACCGATGGATTTGCCTCGTGATTCATGATGCTCTTTGAGTCGTACATGAATTACAATAGCGTATGGGTCGCAACGAACCATTGATTTTACACCACGAGTCATTTTGGCAGGTGAGTTCCGGGTTGTAACTGGTTGATGCGATCTGACTTCGGCTCAGTTCTAGTCACTCCCCAACAAAAGAATTAGAAAAAACACAACATCTTTAGCACAAACGAACTACAAGGCTAGAAAAAGTGTGAGTGATCTGTTAAAATATACTGTCTAGCCCTTTTCATCAATTTGGATTTTTGGGATAATTGGCTAGTGCAACAATCTAATATGGTATCAGAGTCAGGAGGTCTCAAGTTCAAACCCCCGCCAATACACTATTTAATCTACTCCAAATAGTTACAGTAATTGGCTAGTGTATCAATCTAATATGATCATGGTGGTTGCAGCACAAGTGTCAACATGCATACCCTATAATTTACACCAAGGTGTAGCAAATTGACCACTTGTATTCCCAAAGTTAGCACATCACAGCCCAAGTGGAGTAATTTGTGTTCGTTCTGGAACGTAAACCGCCACCTACCCAAACCTTTCCTCCACTAGGATCATTACTGTACTAGTAGTTTCTCACTAAAAAAAAGTTGTTTTTTTTGCTAGCACTGTTCATAACCACGCCACCACGCGCGAAATCGAGGGAGCTCCAACGTCCAAACTCTTCTCCCTTCGCTTCCACGTCTCTCCCCAATCCACCTCTCCCTTTCCCCCCCTTCCTCCGTTCGCTCCCCGGAATCCCAGCTCGCCAAGGCAAACAGCACGACCAGTAGCAGCAGCCATGCCGGCGGCTGTCGCCTGCTCCGTCAAGTGCCGCCCCCACTACCGCCTTTCGGCGCCGCAGCCCCCCGCCGCGCTGGAGCTCCTGCCCCGCGCGCCGGCCGGCGGCGGCGAGCTGAGGGCGACCCGGTGCCGGAGCCCGCCATCCCTGTCCTTCGCGCGTGCCTCCGACCAAGCAGACGTTCCTCCCCGGGCTCGCCTCCCGTCCGCGAGGCGAGCCCGCGCCGCCGTGGCGGTGGCGGGCGAGGAAGTCGGCCGCCCTGCCTCCGCCGCCCTGCTGCTCGGCGGCGCGCAGTCGCGGCACGCCATCTTCCGCGACGATCTCGTGCTCAAGGCCTTCTACGCCGCCGAGGCGGCTCACCGCGGCCAGGTGCTCATTCGACCCTGTCCCTCCCTCACTCGTTCTTTGCTGCCTCATCTGTGCATTTCAGTGGACGTCTGAAGCGACCGAATCGCGTTTCTCAGTCGGGCGTGTCCGTGGTTTCTGCAGATGCGCGCGAGCGGCGACCCGTACCTCCAGCACTGCGTGGAGACGGCGGCGCTGCTCGCCGAGCTCGGCGCCGGCCCTCCGGTTGTCGCGGCGGGGCTGCTGCACGACACGGTCGACGACGCTGGCCTGGACTACGGCTCCATCTCCGACCAATTCGGTGCTGGCGTCGCGGACCTCGTGAAGGGGGTAAGAGTTTGATTATTTTCTACCGTAGTTACTGCTGAATATGCACACTGACATTAGGATGTGAGCAAGCAGGCTCACTGATAACAAATTTCGTAGAGCTGCCTTTTGTTGTTGTTGGAAAAGATCACTTCTTGTGCTAGTGTTTCTGTGGATCGTACCAAAGTAAGGTGCCATTGATGCTACAATTTTGATCCACCATACTGACAGTGTAGCAAGTCAGAGCTTCTTCGTTGGTAGATTCTTCATACATGCATATGCAGTAATAATGCATATAACTTTCTGAGCATGACATAGTCTTTGCCGAGTCCAGGACCAGGTCATAATCACAATTGATTAGTTATATGATTATGTCTCTGCATGACCCCTTCTATATTCATATTTCTTGGACTTGTCTATTTTCATGATCGGGAAGTGGATGCTTCTTGATTTCGTTCAAAAGAAAATTATTTATGATTGTGATTGACAGCAGATGCTGATTCTTACGTTATTCATAGGGCTGCTAGACAAATTAATTCAGTAAAATACTTATGCTTATCTAAGGTAGGTATCAAGTTAACATCATTACATCAACTCTTTATTATAGTATTAGCCAGTACAAACCTCCTACGATTGACTTATGCTTCAGCATACTGTAGAATCTGTCTCTGGTTGGTTTTTAAATCTCATCATGCATGTTTTGTTTTCGGTGGTTTTTTTCTGCTCTTTGATTTCTCTTTCTGTGCGTGTTGTATGTGTTATGGTATCAAATTTATTATCTAGAACTTGGGAAATTACGTTTTTTGTTCTGCTATTTGTTATCGGTCGTCTTAAGTCAATATTACACCTGCTATTTTTTTTTTGTTGCAATAAGGGTGCTTGGCCATTGTGGAATGATTAGATTTATCTGCATGGAATATTTTTATAGGTTTCTAGTCTAAGTCATTTGAGCAAGCTGGCTCGTAGAAACGATACGGCGAGCAGAGTGGATGAAGCTGATAGATTACGTACGGTCTTCCTTGCAATGGAAGATGCAAGAGCCGTGCTCATTAAACTTGCTGATAGACTACACAATATGAGAACGTTAGATTCGTTGCCCAAGATCAAACGTCAGTGCTTTGCAAAGGAAACTTTGGAGATATTTGCTCCATTGGCGAATCAACTAGGGATCTTGAACTGGAAGGAGCAACTTGAAAATCTGTGCTTCAAGCACCTTTACCCCAAGCAATATGAGGAACTCTCATCCAATCTGCATGAGTTCTACGACAGAGATATGATTGCAGCTGCAATAAGGCGACTAGAACAAGCCCTTCAGGTGAGAGGACTATCCTATCGCTCCATATCGGGAAGGCATAAGAGCATATACAGCATCTACAGCAAGATGGCAAGGTAATCTCGTGTATTATGTTTTTATTCCGGTATCCTTAGTAGAAAAAAAATAAAATGATTTGTATTTTCATTTTAGTTGTGTTTTTTTCAGAGAAATTCTTATCCATTTTAAATAGTTCCTGCACTAACTTCAACATAACTTTGAAGAAACATTGCTAGGCTGAGAGACATATAAGTATTTATGGACGGAGCGAGTTATCACAAAACAAGCTAATGTGATTGCTTTTTATTACAGGAAGAAACTGGACATGGATGAAATCTATGATGTACATGGGTTGCGTGTAATACTCGAGAATAAATCAGATTGTTTCACCACATTAGAAGTTGTCCATCACTTGTGGCCTAGAATCCCTGGGAAATTCAAAGATTATGTCACCAGCCCCAAACCTAACGGGTACGACCATGCAAAAAATTGCTGTAGTATGCCAAAAAAATTCCCGTTACCATGTGCAAAAAATTGCTGTAGTATGCCAAAAAAAAATCCCGTTACCATGCTAACCTAATGTTTATTAACTTGTAGGTACCAATCCCTGCACACAGTTGTTCTGAGCGAAGAAACGCTCCCATTAGAGATCCAAATTCGTACTGGGGACATGCATTTGCAGGCAGAATTTGGAATTGCTGCACATTGGAGGTACAAGGAAGGCGTTCGGAGTTGCTCTTCATGTGTTCCTGAGATGGTTGAATGGGTTAGATGTGTTGTTACATGGCAGTGTGAAACTTTGCACATAGATCACCCTTCATCTCCTGGAGTTGGTTCTTCACCAAGGACAACATGCACTTTCCCTTCTCACTTTGACGATTGTCCTTTCTCCTATTCGAAACAATATGACCACAGTGGACCAATCCTAGTAATACTTCTGGAGAATGAAAAGGTGGAGTATATTCATTATTTTCCGCGTCTGTGCTTTCTGATTAAGTACATAGTTGTAGTGTGTTAATTTTGATCTTTCCAAACTAAATATGTTCTTTTGTTTTCTTTAGATGTCAGTGCAAGAGCTCCCCCAAAATTCAAAAGTACTGGACCTATTGAAGAGGGCTTCAAGCTATGACATGCAATTAAGCCTGAGGCTGAATTGCCATGTTGTGAACAATCTGAACCAGGAGCTGAAAATGGGCGACGTGCTGGAACTGATCCCTTCGACTCCGTGCAAATCTGGAGGTTACATGAAGGAGTTCCACCAAATGTCTGATCACCGACTTGCGGTTCCGCAGTCTTGACAGCCGTAGAACAGTAGATCTTGTGAATATAGATATGACAGTGCAGCTAAATTATCTGAAGTTTAGGTTCTACACTGGCATGATACTGACAGATAGTGTCACATGTGGTGCGCATTTGGTGAAGTAGAGGAAAAGAAGGTAGCATATGCAAAATCATCTGAAGTTTAGGTTCAGTGTTAGCATGTGGTGTATATTTGTTGAAGTAGAGCAAAATATGGTAGCATGTAAATATATGATGTTTGAGCTAAGGAAATGGTTTCTCCAGGAGAACTCTCATCGAAAAGAAAACACGCTTACGTATGTGGTCCAGAATTCGCCTACGTAAGAATGGGGAATCTTGTGAAAATATTTTACTCCATGAGAGAGCCATCGAATACTGAGGGAACCTACTGCCTAAGATGCAAACCAAGAATTGGAGAAAAAAGAATAAAAATCAAACAACACCTGCTACTGAGAGACGGGGTTAAAATCGTGGCGCTCATGTTCGCAGATCCATAGGCCTTCAGTGATAATTTAGTGAGCTTTGTGGATTTTTCCTGGTGTCCATGATTCTCTCATGCGCTCATGTTTACACATGATAGACCTGGCTCATGTGCAGAAAAAACCGAAAATCTGGAGCTTTGATTTTTTTTTTCTGAACTACGCAAATGGTCCAGAGCTTGGCTTACCAGGAAAATGAAAATGAAAAAAATAACGACACCTGAGAGATTCGAACTCTCGCGGGGAAACCCCATGTACTTAGCAGGCACACGCCTTAACCACTCGGCCAAAGTGTCTTTGTTGTTCCATGAATGGAATGTAAAGTATATGTACGCACTGGATAAAAGATGGTTCTTGATAAGGAAGAATTTATGAAGCCCAGTAACAGAGCTAGAGAGTGAAACATAGTGCGTGAATTTTTAGGCAGCGCAATAGGCAGATCAAGCTTCGCGTTGCCGAATAAGGTTGGTCGACGAACTCGCTGTGCGGACAGCTTTAGGTTGTCACCATTTTTATATAGAGTGACGGAGCCAGGAATTGAGACGGGGGGGGGGGGGGGGGGGGGGGGGGGGGGGGAACACACGAGGTCTAACATTTTTAAGGCAGAAAATAAGTTTATGCAACAAAATAAAGGGCCCAGTGTCTCAATTTTCATAACTCATGAAAATAAAAATAAATACAACTTATGAACTATAGTAAAAAAATCACCACAAAGAGTAGCCCGCTTAAATCGTTTTCAGGCATTCGAAACCCACCTGCCGAGTCGATGTGATAAACTTAGACAGAACAAATGCACTGCAACGTTAGAGGTGGACCTAGAACATCAGAAAAGGGTTTAAACCGACCAAACTTCAGCGCTATGTGTCAACGACCTGCCCTATATCACGATCGTTTTCGTCATTTTAATTAAAGATGGAGGTCCCCCGACACTTTGTCCCAAATGTGGTGATCTTGCATCGTTTACTCAATGGTTAGTCAGATGAATGGGGAATGATTCCTAGACGCATGTTTTAGGATTCATGACTCCGTTTATTACTTAATCAATATTGCAGTAGCAATATCAGGGAAATCTAGGAGCCACAAATGACGACCAGGATCTGATCAAATATAAGTACGTGCTAGATTGTGAAAAATGGAGCATGCACGTTGGAGTTTCCTCTCTCGTGGCTGAAGATAATCAACACAAAGGAGGCCTTTTTTTAATTACGAAGGCCTTTGTTCACGTATCTAACATAAAATGGAGTAGAAAACCTTATGCATTAGATAGTGATGGGCTTGTCCTGACTCGAAATTTTGGCCCAGCTAAGGCCCGTCCATGTGCCCAGGATAGCTCGTTCACGAACCTAATGGCGCCGCCGCCGTATGAAGGATAAAATGGATGCATGCTCCGCCGCTGCCACTGTTTATATATATACACATGTATATAGACATATTTTAGTGTACATGTACATCTATTTTAGTCCAAAACTAAATAACATATGTTACACCATGAACATCTTATATTATGGAATGGAGGGAATATTAAACAGATCAAATAGTTCACATACCAACATGTTCCCTGTCCTTTTCAATTGTCCTCCAAAGTCCCAAATAAAATAAATAAATAAACGAGTAAAATGTACCTGAAGCACATTTTATATAACTAACATTGCAATTCTAACTATATGTGAAGTCAACTTTTCACATAATTTTTTGTGAAACAAAGATAAAAACATCCCACATAGCTATTTCATTGTTGTAAGAAGAGTTTATCGGCCTCCCCTCTCACCCTTTCCAAAGCTCTGGAAACCGGGCATAAGTAATAGTGCTTACCGGATGATTGAGATCCGGGCGCAGCTAAAAGTAAACTAATGGAACAGTAAAGGACTGGCTGTAGGCACCAGAGGGTAAACAACTAGTCTTCCACATCTACACTATTATTAAAAGAGTAAACATGTCGGGATACTTTAAATCTAAATCGTTGAATTATGGATCAATGGTCCGGATCATCAAGATGTCGAGCACCAAACAACTTTAACAGGTCCAACAGTTATGTTTAAAAATTACAAAGATTGCCACGGTCTAAAAAGACCAAATCTTCCTATATTGCTAAAAGACCAGATTGGCCAGTCGCCGATGCTCCCCGGCCGGTCGACCAGCTCCGGTCGAGCGATCACATCTATGCCTGGCCGGTCTGGTCGCTGGGTTCGAATGGTATACTTAGCTTGGGACCCTAATCCTAGACGGAGTACGTTAAATTGTTTTTTTTTCAATTGCATACTCTGAAATCTGCGCAGAAGCATGCCTAGACGCACATGTATTCGTCCTCTTATTAGACAAATCTGTTGGACCTGCCCAATATTATTGAATACTTTTCAATGTAGACGACAATGCACGTCCTTGCACACGAGCTAGCTAGCCTGATCGGAAGAACACGCACACACGCAGTAACAGATTGGATTGCAATAGGGGTATATCGCTCCTGTTTTTTTTATCTGAGTCTGATCAGCGCAGTTACCACTCCGATAGATGGATGAACTGAGGGGAACAACAGGTAACCCTCATGGGTGTGTATATATGTGTGTCTAGATCGGCACAGTCACCCAGAGCTAATTATCATCTTATCACATCTACAATTATCATTTTATCATAGCAGCGGGCTAATTCTATACAGTACAAAATTAATGATGGATTTGTTGGTTAAACTAGCTTGATTTGGAGGCATATATTGTTGCCATATTGTTGTATTTTTTTTAATCCGGTTAGCTACCACTATAGCTAGCTTGGTTTGGAGTTGCATTTCCCTCAAATGTTCTTTGGTGTTTAAATGTACTTTCCTTATCATTGTACAAGATAATAATGGCATGCAAATTTGAAGGCTATCTTACATATTGTTTGAATTTGGACTTCTTTTAATGGTACAAATTTTACTAAAACGAACAATTGTAGAAATTATTTGTCCTTTTCGTTGGAGATGTTAGTCGTACATAATTTTTGTCGCAACTTGTCTAAAATATTCATATCAACCTAGCACTCCTACGCTCATGGCTTAGCAGATGAGACCTGACTTCCCCTTCATATCCATCATTACTAAACGTCCCTCTTCTAGATCTTGATATCAGTGGATGTCCAAATCATTGTTCGCTGGAATAGGTAGCTTTTGCAAGCTGGAGGCCACTTTCAGATAGGTCAACAGTATTACCTTTAATAGAATGCCTATCGTGCTATCGGGCCCCCGGCCATGATGCTGCTCGAGCTAACCGTAATTGCTCCTCGTTCTTTGCCCGCGGATGTAGCTTTGGCGAGCGCCACGTGAGTCCCACACAGGGCCGGTCCTGAGATTTTGGAGGCCCGGGGCGGATCTAGAATTTGGGGCCCTACGGGCATCAAAATAATTTTTTTATATGTATAAATAAAAGATTACCAATGAACTCCTAAACACTTGCAAGGAAAATTCCCAAAATGCACACAAAAGTTTAAAAATATTTTTTACAAATATAGTACATGCGCAAAGTCGTGGATGGCCGTAGAATCATATTGATTATCACGTCAATAATGCTCTAGAACCATGTTAGCGTAAAAGGCGTGTGCACAACAGGACAACGAACATCTAAAGCCTTAACATAACCTTTGCAGTTATGTGTATGTCAATTGCCAAGGACTTAGAAAAAATAACAAATAGAATGAAAATTGTACTATAGTTGATTAAGTTGCTTCGCTTTAGCTATAGTTGGAAATGAGGTCAAATAAACCATATTATTGCTATACCGCTCGATTTTAACGTGACCACTTTTTTACAAAACTGGGAAACACAACAACAAAATTGCGGGATGTCATGCCCATGGTATAGAAAAATGTATTTTTTTACGCTGATTCCAAATAGAGCCCCATATTTGGTTTAGTGGAAGAAAAGTACTGTAACTAGTAACTAGTCATTGTGTGCTTATTCTGGATCGATAGTCCTGCCTTGGTATGGGTAACCGGATCATCATGTTAAACGGGCCCATTTAATCACTTTAGAGCTAACAAAAAAAAAACTAACCAGGCCCACCAAGTAAAAGCCCAATCTAATAAAACAGGAGAAAAGGTCCAGTTTCTTCCAGCCGCGTTGGACGCATACCTCTTCGTCTTCATTTTTTGAATCGAACTCCGCAACGCTTCAATGGCGCCGCCGGCCGCCGCTGAGTATGCTTGCTACAGATATTTGGGGCCCCTTGATTTTGGGGGCCCGGGCCGGCCGCCCCTCTTGCCCCCCCTAGGACCGGCCCTGGTCCCACAATGCTGAGGGCATATTGCGTGACAACAACTATGAGGATGGCGATAACCTTCATGTTTGTTGCCTGCTCTAGGCGCTCTTCCTCTTACCTCTAGATGCAGGCAATGATGTCCGTGACGGTGACACCGTTGAAAGTCGTGCTGAAGGATAAAGTGTGACATTGAGAATATAGCATAATATGTGATAAAAAATTAAAAATGAGAAATGCTCCAGTGCTTTCCGGGGAAATATGTTGCACAAATTTTAAAGCAAATCGATGGCTGTTATTAGGGGTGGGGTTGAGAGTGCTAATCACACATGGTATGGTAAGTACTCCTCTTAGATCACTTCTAAATCACATGTGAACCTAATCATATCCGTCGATGTGCTTTAAAATTTGTGCAACATGTTTTCCCGGAAAGCACCGGAGCACTTCTCGATAAAAATACGCCCAAGGAGCATGCCTTCATCGTCGCACACGTTTCAATTCGGTGCGAGGTTTGTGTGCTCCATGATGCTTAAGTTATATTGTTCTCTTTGCAATATAAAATATAGGAATGCAAAAAAATCCATGTAAACCCTTGGACGGTCTTTCATAATTCTAAATTGTCTCATTAATTAATTGTGAACATGTTGTTTGGATTTTTCCATAATTCTAACTCCACTGGTTTTACCCATTTGAGTATCGGCAAGGGAAAAATAAACATGGTCTTATCAGTAACTTTTTATTATCTGCAATTTCAATGCTATTGTTTAGACAACCAGTTTAAATCACATTTTTATTACATCTATGATTAACATTAACATTGATCTGCAAGTTTTGATATGCTTGCGTGATTACATGAAATTAGGCATGTAGGATTAAAAACAAATACACTATCTTCTTTGAGCCGCATTGGAGTCCAAATTTTCTTTTTTGGAGAAAGGCAACTGCAATATATTTTATTTTATACGTCCATAAATTTTATATTAGTCTAAAGCGTATTTTTTTTGTAGAAGTTGGTGTATAGCATATATTTTTAAAATAGAAATGACATATAAAAAATGTATGTCATATAATATTTTAGAGACGTGTGTTGCGTGCAACTAGTCTAATCTAAACTACTTATAAAAGAGCAAACATCAGGCAAAACATTTGATCCCGCACGTTCATTCAGCTGGCAGACCATTGGACAAATTAGGACCCTTCGATTAAAAGTTTGATTAATTACAGGCCAATGCCACCGTTGAGTTCGACCGCCACCGCTGAGTCACCAGATTATGCCGGCCTCCCAGATCCCGATCCCGATCCCGATCCCCTAGCCCCCCACCGCCGGCGCCGCTCGCCATGGCCTCGCGCCCTCACCTCCGCACCGCCTCCACCGACTCCCACACCGCCGCCGCCGCGCCAACCCCGGGCGGCGTCCCGCAGTCCATCACCGCGCTCCTCAACAACCCTCTCCCCGCCGCCTCCTCCACCTCCTACTGGCTCCCCTGGCCCCCGCCCACCTCGCTCCCGGACGCGCCGCCCTCCTCCCACCCCTGCGACCTCTCCCGCGCCGACTTTGCGCCCTACATCGCCGCCGACGCCGACCCCTTCGCGCGCTTCTCCGACATCCGCCTCCACGACGCCACCACCTCCTACCCACCAGTCCACCACCACCACCAACCTCGCCGCCTGCCTCCGCGAGGGGATGATGGCGGTACCGCCGGCGCGTCGGGGCGAGATTTCATCGACCTGCTCGTGCTGGAGGCGGCCACCGCCGCTTGAGCTTTCAGGCTGACGGCGACGTTCCTTTCGACGGCACCTGAACCGCACCCCTGCTGTTGTCCTGCCTCCATTCTCCCTCCGATGTGGAGCCGTGCGGATAGAGGTGAGACGGAGAGGGAACCGCCATCGACCCCATGGCCTCGATGGCTATATCCGCTGGCAAGTCGCAACCCCAAGTCACAACCGTCCGTCGCTGCTGTGTGCCTCCCACGGCCTGCATCCCTGTCCAACTCGAGCGTGCCTCCCTGTACTCCTCCCGTATCAACTGAATATGCAATTTATTTTTTGCAGATTGCAGGTTCTTGGTGTAACTAAGCTAGAGGTCCATCGCTGAAGTACTCCTACCTTCACGCCATTCTGGCATGCCGGCCGTACTATGTATGTAATTGGGATGGGTTCTACTACTACTCCATGATGATTAATGCTTGATGTTGGTGCGCTCTGGATACTTTACTCATTTCCTTGTTTTGATTAAAGGCCTATTGAATAAAGTTGGTTCCCTTTGCACCTTGTGGCAGTACAGAATTATTGCCCCATCCATTCGAGGATGAGTGTCACCACCGTCAAGGAGGCCTCAGGACTTAAGTACAGATGAAAACACAGATTCTTTTCACTTAATTTTTTTACATGCAGCAAATTAGCAACATCAAATATATACCTTATTAAATGAATCTAAATCTTATTTTCTACACTTGTTAAATGCAGCAGCAGCAAGATAATTGTGTTGCTTTGGATGTCAGGTTTACCATCAATTTATATTGATTATAGGGTGCAATGCCGCAACGGTGACGTGAGTGCAATGTCACCAAATTATATCAAGAACAAGGAGAGGTAATGGTGCCCACTGCTTTAACCTGACCATATATATTTTGCTCTGAAATTGCAGGAATATATAAACATGTCAACAGTCACCATTGTGGCATTGCACCCACATCGTTCGGTGAGCTTCTTGGCATCTTCGGTCTTTAGTGTTAGTATCTTATTTTTCTACAGGCTATTTCTAACTAATGGATAATTGAGAGATCCCAGATAAGTGAACATAAGCAGATAGATTTGCTTCTGAACCATGTCTCTGGTAAATATTCTCATTGTTGTCAATCTTTCCAAAGATTGCCACATTTATATGATCCTCATGTTTTTGTTGTCAAGTGGTCACTGTAATTTTTACAGATTTGGTTTTGCTTGGATTCAAAACTAAGTCCGAACTTACTGCCTTTTAAATAACACTGATAAATTGTTGTGAATTTATTGAATTGTAAATTAACATAACATTTTTGCATATTTTGTAAAGGTACATTTGCAGTGTGATCGAAATGGGGATGCTTTTGACCTCCTAAAATAAGAGAGGCACTTTTAGCACTGTTATTTTTACCAATACTCTAAGATTCTTGAAGGTAAGTTTGTGTAAACTAATTTCTTTGAGATTTTAGATGAATATGATCTCGAATACCAGGGTGGTACAAAATTAATTGCATGTAGCACTGTAGCATGAACAATTTAATGCATAATTCTGAACCTGCGCCTCATCAGCTGAGAATTAATACGAATATAGTAGTCTATGATGATCTGGTGGGAAAAAATTCAATCCGACCAAGCTGCTGAGGGTTGGGTGGTGCAGTTGTTGGAGGTGCCTTTGAAATCTCCATAGGCAAGCCCAGAGCCAGGCAACAAGGTGGACGACCTGCATTGATTATCTTTTCATTAGTTTTTATTTCCTTCACGAGAGAACTATTGAGAATTCCAGTAACTTATGTAGATGCTTATGCTTATTGGTGACAATATCTCTAATAAATATTCTGTGGCTGAAGAATATTCCTTGGTGCTAACGTTTTACTTCAGAATTAATATTGGCTTAGCGATATTGATGTTTGTATGTGAAACATCTCTTTTTCACTGTAGTAATCTTTCAGGTGTTAGTTTATCAGTATTTGCGGTAAATGTTAAGTTTCGGAAATTTCACAACAAAAGTCATTTTATGGATTAAATCACCATTTAGAGACGATATTTTGAGATGATAATAGTTGCTTCCCAATCGCAACTAGATTTAATCTTCTTTTAAAACCTCTCAGAAGTTTAGATAACATGTTCGGATGATATAATATTTTTCCCAATACAACAATACGATAGATCAAAATGGTATCACTTCCGTAAACAAAATTTGAGCGACGTCCCAAGTCCGCTCATGCTTTAAATCATATAAGTAATATTTTTACGTGTGACTTGTTATTTTGAATTGAAACAAATATAGAGAAGAATTGAAACAAATATAGAGAAGAACAAAAGCTATAAGAAAGTAACTCAAAGAAAATAGATTTTAAAATATGCATACCGCCAACACTAGCATTGCACGTGCAAGCTAACTATGTCTGTCTTGCATAGCTGTATATCGATTACGTGTTCTTCGCACTTCTTTAAATGGTTAAACATAAAATTATTATTTTATTATAAAGACTATTATAAAGACGTGCATTGCACGTGCACGGCTGCCAGTGTTTCTAAACAAGCGAAGGAAGGTGGGCCTCTCTTTGTTGCGATTACAAACATGGCCAGAATAGCCCCGAGAAAGCCTACTCCCCGATGTAGTAATAGCACTCGGACGTTTCACTCGCGGTGCCCCAAAGTGCGGCGTTCTTTTCAATGGCCGAAATTACAGTGTAGTATGACATAGATGCGATTTTTTTAAAGACCAATGCGTTCCGCTCATTGCGACAGGGACAAAATCGCGACACTCACGTTCAAATATCGATAGGCCTTCAGGCTTCAGTGATAATTTAGTAAGATTTTGTGGATTTTTTTTCTGGTGCCCATGATTCTAGCATGTGCTCTTGTCTACACAAGTTGACCGTTCTCTTTACAAAGCATTGCACATTTTTTTCTTGAACTGAGCAGATGTTCTGGAGCCTAGCTTATTCAGCAAAAAAAACTCTTGAGCTTGTACATAACTTTGTTGAAACTAAACAAATGATCCGGAGCTTGGCTTCGCAGCAAATAAAAAAACAAATAACGACACCTGAGAGATTCGAACTAGGTTATTCAGCAAAAAAACTCTTGAGCTTGTACATAACTTTGTTGAAACTAAACAAATGATCCGGAGCTTGGCCTCGCAGCAAATAAAAAAACAAATAACGACACCTGAGAGATTCGAACTCTCGCGGGGAAACCCCATGTACTTAGCAGGCACACGCCTTAACCACTCGGCCAAAGTGTCTTTGTTGTATGAGCCACGGACAAAACTTACTTGTTCATACTTACCGTACATATTTATTTTGTATCTGGATTGCCTGCCTACCCTACCCTAGTGCACCTCATCTTCCTCCAAACGTGATCAAGATACAACAAAAAAAGTACCAAAGCCAGCTCGCACTGTTGTGAAGGTCGAATGTTGGATTGCCCGATGACATTGCATGGCGGCATCGTTGGAGAAGAAATCATGGTCATATAACGCAACTATCCAGGAGACCACAAAGGAGAGATGCCTTTGTTGTTTTCGATTAAACCTATGTAAACAAAAAGTTTTGGGATAACCCAGAGATGACACCGAAGATCACACAAAGAGAGATAAATTACAATCTGGATCCCATAATCTTCAATCTCCTCACACCACACACGCTCCTCGATCTCGCAACATTGGCTGCCACTTAGGATCCGAAGAACCACTCTCACCAGAGAGTGGGGCGAGCGTGCCAGTGTCGACTCCGGTGATGCTGCACATAGCGTAAATACACCTTCCTAGGAGGAAGGTCGGGCTATCATCGGCGCTGGAAATCCTACAAAAGCCGTCACGAGAGAGAGACGTGAGGAAGTGACGACTAATTCGTTGCCAATCTTGAGGCCGCCGCCCCGGCGTAGCTATCAGATCAATCTTTGCATTGCCTGAAGTCGATCCATCCAGGCCGACGAACTTGATGCCCACGCAACACCAGGGTCGCCACCCAAAACAACCGATAGGCCACGACACTGCCCCATAGGAGTAGGACCGTCGTTGTAGAGGAGACCGAGGCCGCCGCTTTGACATAACATCACCAACCGGAGCCGCCGCCCTGGCTGTCCACCTCCCCGCCCACAGAGCCATGCATCATGCCTAGCCTGCGCAAAGCTAGCGCGCCGCAAGGGCTAAGAGCTCCAAGGCGACACCTGCAACAAGGTAATGACACATCCGTCACCGTCGCCCACTCCAAAGGAGCTTAGGTTTGCACCCAGAGTTCCTGAAGCAGCCGCGTCGGACCAAATTGACCTCCTCAACGGCACAAACGGAAGTCGGTGCAATGCTTTCGCCTAGATCTTGACCCGACCGTGAAGCGGGGGGCATCAGTCCAAGTAGGGATTGCTGCCGCCGACCACCGAGCTCCACCACATGCCGGAATCCACACGCGGCACATCATGCCACAACGGACGAAGAACGGCAGTGAGGGATGCCACAGTTGTTGCCACACCTTCCTCCAATACCTCCAACCTCAGCGCCGAGGACTGCAACCCGCTTGACCCGCCTTGGCCCAGATCAAGCCCGGGCGACTCCGCCGCTTCAGCCCTCACCTTGACACACGGGTCCTTTGTGCGCCCGTTGACATGCGAAAGGAAGAATATCCAACTGATATTTCCGGCCCATTCCAAGTCTTATGGTTAATGCAAGTTTACGACACAAGAATCACTGGCGACATTTCTTGTTCATTCCTAGATGACATTTTCCCGCGCACATGGGACCTCCACCACAATAATCTTACCGTGGTCCCATCTGCCAGTCGTATGAGATTGGGAATTCTATTTTCATGCCTTTGTTTCTTAGTTTTCCTCACTTTTACCCACCCGTGTTCATTTTTCTCACTTTTCCCTCAGATTTCGAAAAAAAACAAGGGGAAAAGTGAGGAAAATAAGCATGAACGGAAAAACAATGAGCAGAACTAAGTGAGCATGGCATGAACATAGAATTCTCGACATGAATAAGCAATGGTATACAATCTCGAACATAACTCCATGAATCATCGGATCCGATCACATCATGTAGCATTAGAATAAGATGATCTTGATCATGTTAGACAGCTCACAAAATCTAAACATGGTGGCACAACATGGAGATGAATTCCAACTAGCTACTGCTATGGATCCATAATCCAAAGATGAACTACTCACACATCGCTTCGGAGTTAGGCATGGCGATGGAGAAGTCTACGATGATGATCTCCCCTCCGACAGGGTGCCGGGAAGAGTTTTAGAATCCTCCCGATCTAGGTTTCGAGGTGACAACGGTCTCGGGGAAGTTCCATGAATTATTTTCTCCGTTCTAGGGTCTTTTCTCAGGGAGAATAAATAGTCAAAAGATGGACAACAGGGGGTGGACCCACCCCTAGCGCAGGCTGCGTCATCAGGATGCGCCGCCACCTTGGTTGGCCCCTCTACTCCGCCCTTTCACGTGGTGCTTTGTTCCGAAGAAAAATTGACCCCGTAAATTTTCTGGATTTTTCTGAGGGTTTTTTTTTCTGAAATAAAAGACAACAAAACTGGCATTGGGCATCTAGTTAATAGTTAGTTCATAAAAACATCTCAAAATGATATAATAATGCAATATAAACACGTGACAATGGTATCAAACAAGCATGAAACATAAAAAAAATTACAGATACGTTTACGACGTATCACCTGCCTGGCGGCGGAGGTGACCGACGGTGCCAGATTAGTTGGTAGGGACGTCGGCGTAGGCCCCTTGCCCATCATGACGAGGGCAGCCACGAGCTCTTACACCGTTGGAAGAAACATGGCTGGGCGGAGGTCGAGGTTGAGCTTGTCTTGTTCGTCCGACCACTAGCGTGTCGCCTGCGGTCAACAAGCGGACGGGACCGGTGGCAGGACGACGGGGCCGATCATATCTCTGATGCTTACATACCTGTAGTTAGGGGAGGGGCGTGGGATGGGATGAGGGAAGTTGGTGGGGGCCGCCCAACGCGGTCGAGTGAGCTGGGCCCGAGGTCGTGGGTGGACGGGGAAGACGCCAGAAGCTGCGACCCCGACGAGGCTTCCGGATGGGTGGAGAGAGGGCGTGAAGGAGGTACCGGATCTGCACTCGTCAGCTGAGGAGGTGGACGGAGCTGAGAGATCGAGCGCCGGCGACGGAGCTCCTTACACGAGCTAGGGCAGCTCTCCGTGAGGTAACATGAGTAACAAATAACCGCAAAAATTTGACCTCACAAACATGCAAGAATCTCATTCCTAAATAACTATATCATGAAATTTATAAAAAGAATCAGGGGAATGAGTTGAGCAAAAGTGGAGTTGTTAAAAATGGTGTGCATATTTCTTTAAGGTAAATTGCTACTTTGAGAGGAAGAGAAAAAGGTGTGTGCAAATTTCTTCGTGGCGGCCGCTTTTGCACCTCAACTACTCCCGTTTATACAAGAGAAAAACGTGTCTGCAAAATGGAGTTGTTGAAAAAGGAGGCGAAGCTACCTTGGGATGGAATTTCGTGCATCCGTACGTACTCTTGTCCACTCTTCTTATGATAAATGAAAAAGCGGCTCGTACTGCATTTTCGTCAACAAAAAAAGAGAGTGCAGAATTGAAAATGGGACCCCCAGCTTCGGAAGGCCTAAAAACCTCAGCCCCGTCTACCTCCAAACCCCCACGCGACGCGCGTTCTCTCTCTCTCACGCCAAGGCCCACGCCCGAGAAGAGAAACCCAAGCTGCAGAGGGAGGGAGCGCCAGCGCCTATTCCCCGGCCACCGGCGGCGACCCCCACCGCGGCGCACGGCAACCGCCCCTCCACCGCTCGACATCGGAACGCTCTTTCCCCGTCCAAGGTATAGCCTCCTCACTGTCAAAATCAACAAAGAGGTTCTACTCGGTGCTATCCCGAGCCCTCGAGCTTTGTATTTATAGGGATGGTGCTATACGGCACCTAGCAGATTACATGGAGGAGTCCTAGACCGACTAGGACTTGGCTTTATATTCCAACCAAGTCCAATTACAACCGGAACCAATTCTATCTCTAACACCCCACCTTAATCACAACTTGCTCAAGTTGAGATTATGTTTAAATTCCTCGAAGGTGCGAACTGGTAATGGCTTCGTGAAACCATCAGCTACTTGATCTTTTGAAGGAACAAATCGAATTTCCAACTGTTTGTTAAGAACTCTTTCTCTCACAAAATGAAAGTCTATCTCAATGTGTTTAGCCCGAGCATGAAACACTGGATTAGCTGATAAATATGTAGCTCCCAAATTATCACACCACAAACATGGTGGTTGAGTCAAGTTAACACCAAGTTCTGCAAGCAATGATTGTACCCAAATGATTTCAGCCGTGGCATTGGCAAGAGACTTGTACTCTGCTTCAGTGCTGGACCTAGAAACTGTAGCTTGCTTCTTTGCGCTCCAAGAAATAAGATTTGGGCCAAGAAAGATAGCAAACCCACCAGTTGATCGACGATCATCTACACATCCTGCCCAATCAGCATCTGAAAAGGCACTCACAAAGAGAGAATTTGATTTGATAAATGTCAAACCGTGCTTAATGTATCTTACAATACGCTTAACAGCGGTCCAATGCACTGTAGTGGGAGCATGTAAATACTGATAGACTTTATTCACTGCATAGGAAATATCAGGCCTTGTGAGAGTAAGATATTGTAAGGCACCAACAACACTTCTGTATTTTGTACTATCCTCATGTCCCAATAATTCTCCTTCATGTGCTGTAATTTTCTTTGAGGATGACAATGGAGTGGGGGAACTCTTGCAGTTCCTCATACCCACTCGGTCAAGTATATCTTGAGCATATTTTGCTTGATTTAAAACCAAACCATCTCGTACCTTGTGTACCTCGATTCCTAGAAAATAATGAAGATCACCAAGATCCTTGAGAGCAAATTCCTTACTCAAGTCTTTCACGAGAGCATCTGTTGCAAGCTGTGAAGAGCTGACAACTATAATATCATCAACATAAATGAGCATATATATAGTGACATTTGATTTATGATATATGAACAGGGAAGTATCAGACTTTGATGCAATAAACCCATAACGTGTCAACTGAGAACTGAGACGAGAATACCATGCTCGAGGTGCTTGTTTCAGTCCATATAGCGCCTTGTCAAGCTTGCACACATACTTTGGCAATCTACCATCTTCATATCCTGGTGGTTGTCTCATATAGACCTCCTCTTCCAGAACACCATGTAAGAACGCGTTCTTTACATCCAACTGTCGCAGATTCCAACCCCGAGATACAGCAATACTCAGAACAAGCCGAACCGTGGCAATTTTGACAACGGGACTAAATGTATCCTCATAATCTATACCATACCGTTGTTTAAAACCTTTAGCAACCAACCTTGCTTTATATCTGTCAATCGAACCATCCGCCCTTTTCTTGATTTTGTAGACCCATCGACAATCTATGATATTCGCACCATGTTTCTCAGGAACTAAGTACCATGTTTTATTTTCCATAAGAGCATTGTACTCTTCATCCATTGCTTGTTTCCATTGTGTATTTGCAAGCGCATCCTTCAAATTTGCCGGCTCCTCTGACGAGCAGGACAAACACCACCTGACAGTACCATCTGTAATTTTTCTTGGTTGAACAATTCCACGAGAAAGACGTGTAACCGGTCGTTGTAAAACCGGCACAAGAGGAGCTACAGGCGAAGCTACAGGTGAGTTAGGAGCAGAGGGTCCGCTGATGCTGGAGCTTTCACTGTCGATGTCTTGTTCAGGATCCGCATTCGATCCGGCAGACGGTGTAGCTGTGCCTGTATTGTCTGTGTTGCCGCTGGTTGACGCAAAAGATCTTGCAGACGGAGATTCCTGCCCCCCGCCAGCCACATGTGTGGTGCTAGTTGGACAGGCACCACGCGAGGAGGATGCTGGAGATGATCCCGAGCCATGCATGCTCGGTGACACTGCAGGGAGGAAATGACGGAAAACCACCAGAATTGGGGTCGAGTTGTCTGCCTGCCACCGATATTGAGCCTAGGGACAGAAATCACCGGTGTTTGGGGCAAGTGTGTGACAGATAGCACTGATTTTTCAGTTTAGTAGTCTTAACAACATTTCTGACCGAGCTGGCCCACTGTCAGGCCTAGGTGGCAAAATTAGATTAGAAAAAGTCAACGCAGGAGCTCGGCCGATCGTGGAGCCGTGGACGTGGAGAACAGGACGCACGACTGGGCGGCGGATCTGCGGAAGCGCGGGCGATGGAGCGAGAGTGCAGCGCCGCTGAGGCCAGCAGCAGCGCCGCCAGGATCGAGCGCCAGCCGCCAGGAGCAGCAGCAGCGAGAGTCGAGCGCCAGGAGCAGCAGCGCTGCCAGGATCTCGCCTTGGACGGCCTCGCCCACCTCCCTCCCCCTCTGTCTCCCTGCTCTCGCACGCCGACCCGCTGCTCCAGGAGCACGGCATCACCGCGCTGCTCAACCTCTCGATCTGCGCGCTACTCCGCCACCGCGCTTTACACGCTCTGCAGCGCGTGCGGGAAGAAGGACGCCGCGCCGCCCGCTGCCTCGCGCCGCCCGCTGCCCCGTGCCGCCCCGCCACGGCCCGCGCGAGCACCGGCGCCGCCAGCGCGCCTCCGCCCGCCACCGTGCACAGCAGCTCCAGCGCCGCCAGCGCGCGCTCCGCCGTGGCGCCCGCAGGGCCCGATGCCGCCACCGCCTCCACGGCCGCATCCCCGGCCCGTAGCGCCGCCACCACCTCCACCGGCGCGAACTTCTCCTCGGCGCTGCTGGTCCCCAGCGCGTGCCCACCGCCGCCCACGGTCACCGACGCGGAGGCGTGCGGCGGGTGGTACACCGGCAGCTGCCACTGCGGAGGCGTCGCGCTGCGGTGGGGCTGAGCGCCGGGTGCGAGCAGGTGCTGCAAATGCCACACGAGAAGAGCGCCCGCGGCGCCGCCTTCATCTTCGGACCCGAGCCCGCGGCCGGCTGCTGCTGCTGGTGCGCGCGGCTCATCTCCACGAACGTGCGGGCAGACCGAGTCCAGCATCGGAGGACACGACGGCGGCGAGCACCGACACGGCCTTGTCGCGTGAGGCGGGGAGGAGGTCGCAGGAGTCGAGCATCGCGGCGACGGCGGCTTCGGAGGATGACTTCGGGAGGGAGACGATTTGATTCCGACAGGCGTTGACTGTTTATTTTCTCTTTTTTTTGCCACGTAGGCCTGACAGTGGGACCGCACGGTCAGAATGGCTGTTAAGAAAGATTAATTCTCAAATCAGTGCTATCTGTCACACACTTGCCCCAAACACCGGTGATTTCTGTCCCTAGGCTCAATTTCGGTGGCAGCCAGACAACTCAGCCCGAATTCTGGTGGTTTTCCGTCATTTACTCCACTGCAGGAGAAGCTGGCAGCGATGGCTGGTTTTCAGCATCTAAATTGTCTTCTTCTTCCACAATCTCATGTGTGTCGGATGCACTGTTTTGCTTTGAAATTTCACCAGGTTGCACCATGCTTCTTCCTGTTTCCTGTACCACACCATGCATAGGACTAGCAACACAATTAGTAGGATTAGCCAACGATGAATCATCAACAAATTCGTCCCCACATCCAGAATTTTGAAGAGAGGAATCAAGTAAAAGAATTTCTTGACGGAGGCGTGCACCGGCATTAGGATGAAGCGACTCAAACGGGAAAACACTCTCATCAAAAACAACATCACGGGATATGTAAACTCGTCCAGTGGAAACATCAAGACATTTGACTCCCTTGTGAAGAGGGCTATATCCTAGAAAAACACAACGCTTGGAACGAAACGCCAATTTGCGCTTATTATACGGGCGAAGGTTAGGCCAACAAGCACACCCAAAGACACGAAGAGATGAATAGTTTGGTGTGGTGTGCAAAAGACGTTGAACGGGAGTGTCATTATTGATAACTCGACTAGGAAGCATGTTGATTAAATAAGTGGCAGTGAGGAAAGCTTCATCCCAAAATTTAAGAGGCATGGATGCATGAGCAAGAAGAGCTAGACCAACTTCGACTATATGACGGTGTTTTCTTTCAGCGGAACCGTTTTGCTGGTGAGCATGAGGACAAGATACATGATGAGAAATTCCTTGCGTTCGAAAGAAAGAATTGAGGCGGACATACTCGCCACCCCAATCAGACTGGACCGAAAGTATTTTGCGGTCAAATTTGCGTTCCACAAGTTTTTGAAAGATGACAAAGGCATTGAAAACATCAGATTTCTTTTTGAGAAGATAGATCCACGTGAACTTACTAAAATCATCAATAAAGCTTACATAATAATTGTGACGTCCAACGGAAGTAGGAGCAGGACCCCATACATCAGAAAAGATTAACTCAAGGGGAACAGTGGACACGCTAGTGGATACAGGATAGGGCAACTGATGACTCTTTGCCTGTTGACAAGGATCACAAATAAACTCTATGCTCGAATCTCTAACAAAAGGAAGTCTATGTTTACTAATAATTTTCTTAACAATGGCAAAAGCTGGATGACCGAGGCGACTATGCCACTTTGCTTCGGACGGCTTAGTGGCAATAAAAGCATGCTTCTGAGATTCGGGTGAAGACACCAACGACGAAATAAGCGGATAGAGACCACCAACACACCTTCCTCTATGAATTATTCTCCGCGTGGCCTGATCCTTAATAAAAAAGAAGGTGGGGTGAAATTCTAGAAAGACATGATTGTCAAGGGTGAAACGATGGACGGAAAGAAGATTTTTCGAAGCATAGGGAACATGTAAGACATTGCGAAGTTGAAAATTTTGAATGTGGTTACGAACTATTGAATGACCAACATGGCGAATTTCCATACCTTGGCCATTGGCGGCATTAACCGTGTCGTAGCCCTTGTACTGCTCACGAAGGGTAAGATTATTTAGCTCCCCCGTGATGTGATGCGTAGCTCCCGTATCAGAGTACCAATTTGTGTCAACACCATAGGAGGCGGCATTCACCTCCTTATCATGATTATTATCATCACGATCTTGAAAACGGTACCAACAATCTTTTGCAGCATGGCCTTCTCGCTCGCAGATTTGGCACGTGACGTCAGCCCAAGGCGTCGTGCGGCGACGACCACGGCCACGTTCACGCCCGCCTCCAGCAGGCACAAAACGTCCACCACCCCTGTTGAAATTGCGGGGCTGGCGATCATCTCTTGGAGGAGGCCGATCATCTCTGTTTCATCCACGGAAATCTCCACGAGCACCACGCGAACGGTAGCCTCCACCTCGTCCGCGCATAGCTGCATTAGCAGAGGACTCGAAACCAACATCAGGAGAGGTGTTGATCATAACTTGACGTTGATCATAAGCAAGGAGCTGGGAGTAAAGCTCGCTGACAGAGAGACGGGCGCCCTGTGCGCTAAGCATCCCAAAAGCAGCAACAGGAGCATCATAATCATTGCCGAGACCAGCGAGGATGAAGGAGATGAGTTCATCGTCATCAAGCGGACGCCCAGCAGCAGCAATCTCGTCGGCAAGTCGTTGCATCTGGCCGAAAAATTCAGGCATGGTTTTGTTGTGCTTTTTTGTATTTGTCAAGGCGATTCTCAGGTTCGTGACCTTCGCTTGGCTTTGAGAGGCAAACATGGCCTCCACTGCCTTCCAGACTTCGGAGGCGTGCTCCATCCTAAGGACGTGAGTCAAGATCTCTTTGGAGAAGGAGTTGATGAGATGGCTGAGGACAGCCTGATCACGAGCGAGCCAGGCGGCGTACGCAGGATTCGGCACTGTTCCTGCCGGCGTCCCGTCAGGTCGCTGGACATACATCCATCTCGGCGGCGCAGCGTCGGAACCATCAAGGAGCCCGACGAGTTGGGCGCCACGGATCGCCGGAAGGACTTGGGCGCGCCACAAGGGGTAGTTTTCTCGGGTCAGCGCTTCCTTCGGCGGATTGCCCAGGGACGGAGCAATGCTCGACGACGCCATGGGTGGGTAGGGTTGTGGGATAATCTGACCGAGGGCTGCGATCTGAGACGTGGAAGAGGCGGCTCTTGATACCATGTCAAAATCAACAAAGAGGTTCTACTCGGTGCTATCCCGAGCCCTTGAGCTTTGTATTTATAGGGATGGTGCTATACGGCACCTAGCAGATTACATGGAGGAGTCCTAGACCGACTAGGACTTGCTTTATATTCCAACCAACTCCAATTACAACCGGAACCAATTCTATCTCTACCACTCACCTCCTCTCCCTCACTCGACAGTAAACAAATTCCAACTTGTTCCGGCCAAAAGATCGTTTCTCTTTGCGAAACTGGGCTCGCAGCATCCGGTTAATTTATTTTCTCCATTTGACACATGCTCCGCCTCCGCTCTTCTTTCGCAGCGAAAGTAAGATCGACAGCATCCCATGGCCGCCGGTTGGGATGTCGCCGCGGCCATAGCCGTGGCTGGCTGGTTCCTGTCGCCCCTCATCAGCTTTCTCCTGACAAAGATCCTCTCCAGCCTCGGCTTCGACGCGACGAAGAAGCGCCAGGAACTGGAGCTCACCATCCTTCGGGATCTGGAGGAGACGCTTCCTACAGTAGATGAAGCGAGGATGATGGGGAGAGGAGATAAACCGGTGTCGGAAGTGGCCAGGCTCGACAAGATGGCGTTCATGCTAAGGCGCCCCGCCTGCTAATGGGTTGAATCCCGCACCGTATCCAACCCGCGCCGAATATGTGAGCCTTAATATTTCAAACCAGCCCAGCCCAAAAAATTATCTTTTTAACCCACATCGAACCGCACCGCGTGAAACATAAGCCGCATCCGCACCGCACCGGAAGATATTTTTGGATCGAACCCGCGGGTTCGGCCCGTGGTTTGACGCTGGGCGCTAGTTTTCTGTCAGTATACATCCCTACAGTAAAGGCGACGACGTCCAGCGACAACGCAGTGAGGAACAGCTCGTGGAGGTTGGGGAAGCCGGCAACGAGGTGGGATGCGAGGCCCGGGCCGAGGAGCTCGTCGGCATCGGCGAGAGTGTTCTTGTACGCGACATGGTGGGACTCAAGGCCGAGGCCTGGTGCGCTGCAGCCTCGGCGATTGATGTGGCGTCCTCCTCGAGGATGACGATGTGGCCGCCATGGTTGAGCGCCGCCCAGAGCGTGCTATCAGGCCGAGGCCGCTAACCGTTGCACGGTGCGCGGTCACCGCGACCTTGGCCGCCGTCTCCCGCAGCGTCGCGTTGGGCGTCACGTAGTGTACCAGCGGCTCGGCAACAGCCTCTGGCAGCTTCGTGCACCCGCGCTGCTCCTGCGTGTTGTGCCGGAACGGACACGGGCGGGCAGACGGAGGCGACGCCTGCAGGTGATCTGCCGTGCAACGAGGAGTGTTTGCGGAGGGTGAGGAGGATGAACACCGCGACGGAGGCGGCAGCAGCCGGCGAGGAGGATGTGGCGGAGCGTGAGGAGGATGTGGCGGAGCGTGAGGTGATGCTAGTGTGGGCTGAGCTCGCCGGCGTAGGGCCAGTTGACGGAGCCGAACCGGCATCAGAGTGGGCGGCACGCGCGTGCCCGGCATGGCGAATTCCGACCTTCCCCTCGACCCGTCCGGCCGTGGCGGCGTCATCGTGCACTCCGGCACGGCGGCACCTCCGTGACCCGCTTGGCCAGCTCCGCCAACTCCGTCGCGGAACTCCGTCGTCCGCGACGCCGTCCTCCGGTTCTCGTCCGGCATGTTCTCCCGGAGAACTACCTCGCGGGCGGCGTCGCTGGAGAACTTACCTCATCGCCGTGGACTCCTAGAGCACGTTCTGCTTCGCGTTCGCTGGCACGGACGGGCGGGACGGCGGCGTGTCAGATGCCGAGCAGCTGACGAACGCGACGAACGCGTACGTGGTGCTGTAGACTGTATGTGCAGTATAGGTATGGGCTGCAACCACGCGTCGGACCCATGGGTTTCAACCCATTCAATTTCAACCCAAACCGCACCGCTCCAAACCTCTTTTGTCGTGAACCCGCACCGCACCGCACCATTCTTTTCATCGAACCATTTAAGCCCAGTCCAGATGAAACCAAAGAAGGACCCGCACCGAAAAACCCATTTATGGCCGCACCAGGCGCGCTCGTGAGGAAGCCGAAGACATCTTCGACGATCACCAGGACATCGAGTTGTACCGCAACCGGTGGCTGCAGCGCGCTGCAGCCACCTCCATCGCTTGCTGCAATAGCATCTGCGTGTGGATTGCACGCATTGTCCGGAGCGGATCGGCCTGGCTAATGCAGGCTGCAGCCTCCTGCATCGCTTGCTGCAATAGCATCTGCTTGTGGATTGCACGCATTGTCCGGAGCGGATCGGCCTGGCTAATGCAGGCTGCAGCCACCTGCGTCCTTGCTGCAATAGCATCTGCGTGTGGATTGCATGCATCGTCTGGAGCGGATCGGCCTGGCTAATGCAGTGGGTGCCGAATTGGCATATTCCGGCGACTTGCTCCAATAGGATCTGCGTGCGGATTGCGGGCATCGTCCGGAGCAGATCGGCCTTGCTACTGCAGTGGGCACGCAATTGGCGTGTTCCGGCGAATGCTCATCAAGCTGCCTCACACGAGCGTGTTTCCGCGAATGCACATGTTCTGGCGAATGAAGATCATGCTCCCTCACACGAGCATGTTGTGAATATTCGTGTGGCGCCACACATGGATTCAGCCTCAAAGGAACAATCTCTTGTTCGTGTGTCGCCACCCGCAAATTCAGCCTCAGACGAACATGCTCTTTCTCCGGTGGGGCCACACTCGGATTCAGCCTCAGACGAACAAGCTCTTGTTTGGTGGCGCCGTACGTGGATTCAGATCCAGACGAACAAGCTCTTGTTTCGGTGGCGCCGCACGAGAATTCAGCCTCAGACGAACAAGCTCTTGTTTTGGTGGCGCCGTACGCGGATTCAGATCCAGAGGAACAAGCTCTTGTTTCGGTGGCGCCACACAAGAATTCAGCCTCAGAAGAACAAGCTATTGTTCTGGTGGCGCCACCCACAAATTTAGACTCAAACGAACAAGCTCTTGCTCACGTGGCTACACCCACACATTCGGCCTCTGACGAGCAAACTTTTGTGCCGGTGGAAACACCCGCGGAATCAACCTCAGACGAGGAAGCAATTTCAGACGCTACACCCGCAGAATCAGCGCCAGTTCTGCTGACTCAACCTTCATGCAGCTTCTTGGTCGTCTTCAAGAACTTTTGTGGATCCATATTCTACTGGTTACTTGATATGTATGAGAAAACCCGCTCTCATCGAGACTTCTCCTATGCAGGGGCTGGCATCACAAGCAATAAGGTACACACAGTTTCCGGCACCAACTCTTTCTCTCATATGCCCTCCATGTATATGTTTTCCTCCCTTTTTTCCGGTCTGTCAGCATCCCTTGTGTTACTCACGTTTTTCATACTCCATCTCGGTTTATTAGTCATTTTTGAGATTTTTCTACGACCTAGGCGTTTAGCGATAGGGTCAAAGTATGCATTGGCCTAATTAAATGAAACATTGGTTAAACTGCATGCCGATTAGGGAGAGGAAGTTGCTAGAAGGATATCATTGATGCTAATTGCGCCCAACTCTTGATATTATCTTGTTTTGGGAAAGTGCCTAAGACTAGTCATAGTGGGAGTAACATAGGTATAACATAAGTGGCACATAGGAAAAAATGATGATATGAGTTATGACAAGTATTTTATGTGGAGAGAGGTGATGGTGGTATCATAGGTAGATACCGTAACATAACGGATTTCGAGAAAAAATGAGTCTATAGACTAATAAATACGTTTATTAGTCTGATTAATTGTATTTTACACCCCAACATAAATCAGTGTAACTAGTATCTTATTTAACTGGACATTGTGACAATAGTGTACAATAATAATTAGTTGTCACTACCATATCTTTTTACTTCGTACCATTCGTGATGTAATGATATTTTTTTGTTTCTTTACCTTGTTTTATATGTAGCAAAAATTCCATATCAAACCTAGGTTTTTATTAATAGCAAGTTTATTTTTTCCACATGATCAGTTCTATTTTTCGCGAGGGGCATTGGCAGTTTTTGACTTCTGTATTTCTTCTGAATTGCCATTTTTTTTCCACAAGTGATATCTAATTTGTTCTGCACTATAGTTACCTATCTCTAATATATCGAATAGCTATGCGACTGGCACATTCAATTGGGATTCTGATACTTGCAGGATGTGTTAGATTGTGTCCTTACTGCTATATCCAGACGGAACTTGAAGAAAAGAATAGAGAAGATAGAAAGCACCGTGAATGAAGTGAAGTCAGCAGTCTCTAGCGCAGCAAGCAAGAGCACTCTGGATAATATTCCCAACAAGAACAGGAGCAGAATTAGAACTGCTAGCAACCGCGAGGTATTTGGTCGAAAGAGCTTGCGTGATGACATCATCGCAAAGCTCCGCGAGACAACACACGGTGCTGCACCGAGCTTGGGTACTAGTCCATGTTACTCTGTGATTGGCATATATGGTTTTGCAGGATCAGGGAAGACTAGGTTTGCACGGTATATTCGAGATTACCTAGAGAAGGATTGCAAGGAGAAACTTTTTGACACCATCATGTGCACTCATGTGTCCGAGACTTTTAGTGTGAAGGATATCTTTCACGAAATGCTGAAGGATCTTACCAAAGAACAGCACTCCCATATTTCAGATCTTGAGGAACTGGTACAGAAGTTGAAGCAACAGTTGGCTGGCAAACGTTTCTTCTTGATATTGGATGATGTTTGGGTGACAACCAAGAATGACATGCGCGTTGAGGAACTATTATCTCCTCTCAATGTTGGGAAGAAAGGAAGCAAAATCCTGGTGACTGCTCGAACAAAAGTTGCAGCTGAAGCTCTATGTGCTGATGAACCTATGGAAATGCCTGATATGGATAAGGATCAGTACTTGTCGATGTTCATGCATTATGCACTGGGTGGTACGAGCGTTTCTGGTGATGAATTTGAACGAGTTGGGAATGTGATCGCGGGAAAGCTACACCGATCACCTATTGCAGCAGTAATAGTGGCAGGACAGCTTGGAGCAAACCGAGACATCAGATTTTGGAAGCAAATTGCAGAGGGTGACATGTTGAATGGCACCATGGAGGCCCTTTGGTGGAGCTATCAGCAGCTCAGTCCGGACATCAGGCGGTGTTTCGAGTACTGCAATATTTTCCCCAGAAGATTCAAAATGAAAAAAGATGTCTTAGTTCACCTGTGGATAGCGCAAGGGTTTGTTTGTCCAGCAGAGAACATGGAAGCTATAGCCGAGGGTTACATTCAACAGTTAGTGTCATGCTCATTTCTGCAACAAGTAGAAAATGGTCATGATGATTGCTTTAGAATTCATGATCTGCTGCATGATTTAGCCGACATGGTCACTGGAAGTGATTACTTCAGAATCGAGAATGGAGGGGGCCTGAGAGGAGAAGGCTGGAAAGCTATCCCTCGAGATGTCCGCCATCTGTTTATTCAGAATTATGATGCAGAGTTGATCAGTGAGAAGATCCTTGGATTGGAAAATTTACGCACCCTGATCATTATTTACTTTGGAGATACAGAAGTTGAGGAAAAGGTCATCGACAGTATATGCAAGAAACTACCGAAACTGCGGGTGTTGGCCTTTTCTTTGATGTATGGATCATACATGAAACAAGAGAAGGTCTCGGTCCCAGAGTCCGTTAGTCGGTTAACGTACCTACGCTATCTTGCTTGCAGGACAGAGTACTACTCTTCCAAGATAATTTTACCAAGCACTCTAAATAAGCTTCAGCATATCCAGCTCCTAGATTTTGGTGATTCTGTGTTTACGGATTTTACCTTTGGTGAACTTTTTTTGAGGTTTAAGGCGGTCGAATCCGCCGTCCGATTAGATAGAATAGAGTGTTATGTACAGAATTGTGAGCTAGGGATAAAACCCTCAACAAGCACATATTCTGCAGTCCACATGTGAAGCTTCCTTACATAGGCGGGCTGACCTCACTCCAAACATTACCACACTTCGACCTGAGTAATGAACCAGGTTTTGAGTTGAAACATCTGAGGAACCTAAACAAGCTTCAAGGCCATCTACGGATCCATGGCCTTGAAAATGTTAGAAGAAAGGGCCAAGCTATGGACGCCAATCTATCTGCCAAACGGCTCACTGCATTATCACTGTCGTGGGGTAATGATGATGATACAAGGTGTAGTCCAGAAGTTCAAGCAGATGTACTTGAAGGCCTGTGCCCTCCCGTGGGGCTTCAGAAACTAACACTCTACGACTTCTTAGGCAGGAGGTACCCAGATTGGATGGCGGGTACACACAGCGCTGGCCCAAAGTACCTACAAGAACTTTGTCTCTTTGCCTGCAGCCTGCCGGGACCTCCTTTTGGACTTCCTAAGGCTTTCCCTCATCTTCGTGTGCTAGAGCTTTCGTGGTGCAGCTGGGACGCCTTACCAGACAATATGGCGAGCCTCACATCGCTCAAGGAACTGATAATCAATTCATGCAAGAACATCCGGTTGCTTCCATCACTGCCCGGGACTCTTAAGAAGTTTTCAGTCACTGGCTTCTTCGTTGAAGAGCTAATAATGTCTTGCAATACAGTCGGACATCCAAACTGGGAAAAGATTCAGTTCATTGATAATAGATGTCTTTACTAGCCAAGTAAGAATGTAGTGCCTCCTTTCCTGTCTTCTTTCTCCATTTTGTATGTGTAAACAACCTATCGGTAACTAACAATTTGCTACAAACTCTCCTTATGTTAGGCAATCCATGCGGCACGGATTACTTTTCAGGGGTGCATATGAAGAGGATTAAGGTACCGGCAGAGACTGAAGGGTGAGGTTCGAGGCCTTTAATTTGGCTCGAAAATGTGAAGCCAAACTGCAAGCTCGGCTAGCTGCTGGCGGTGATGCACGATGGGAGTTGATAAAATCTTGACAGTTTTCTTGACGTTGAGCTGTGATACATAGATGGCATTCGTTCTGTTGCAATGTCTGGCAGTAGTGGTGAATGTAACGCCCGGTAGTCACTTTGGTGTTTTGTTTGTTTGTTGCGCGCGTGCATCTTTTGAATGTCACGCTGTATTCATCTGTGCGAAGTCTGTGATGTAGGGCTGTTACACGTAAGTGGTAGGGTGTAAACATGTGTGTTTTATAAAATCAACTTACCATCAAGCCGTTGTATCTTGTATGGCGTATGTGGATTTTGTTCTAAGTTTGCTTTCAGCTACATATCATGTGGTTGTTCTGCTGGAATTAATTGCTAATCTACTATGGCTGGTGAGCCAAATACTAGCTGTAGCAATTTAGATAATTAATTTATCTTTTGAAACATAGGCAATTTTTTGCCTCATTCTATTCATTAAGAGAGTAGTTCGACAAGTAAAATAAAAAATATTACCACGGGATTACTCTCCCAGCATAAAAAACTCAAACTTTTTGTACTCGCGGTGACCCAAAGCTCCATTTCCTTCTTAATCTTGTCAAAAAATGATGGTAGGGGTGCATGCTTGTTACGAAACACCCTTGCGTTCCGCTAATTCCAAATCTCCCAAGAGGCGAGTAGTGCAAGTGACGTGATGGCCTTCCGGTTTTGGGTAGCTGTGCTGGTCATGTGAAGCCACCACTCTTTAAGGGATATTTGAGGCCATTGGCGAACATCTATGAAAAAGAGACCAAGCCAATCTTTTAGGAGACCCCACAACCTCAAACTTAACCGGCAATGAATGAAGAGATTATCCACCGATATGGCGGTCCTTTTACAAAGAGTTCAAAGGCCGCCATTTGGTGATCCGCGTCTCGCAAGACAGTCGGACCTCGAAAGCTTATTTTGGAGGGCAAGCCAAGCAGACAACTTGATCTTCGGCGGCGGCGGGGGGGGGGGGGGGGGGGGGGGGGGTTGGATATAGCGCCATTAAATTGTGCATTAAATACCCAAGGCACAGAGTATTGTCCATTTTCCTTAAGCATCCAAGAGATGCTATAATCATGTCCATGACAAGGAAAGCACACTCGTCAAGCATCCAACAAATTAGTCCTATTACGAGACTAGGGTATATTAACTTGTTCATACTTATTACATGTGTGTGTGGGCTTTCCTCTGAATCACATATTCAGGAGCCACAACAGTTATAGTATAGAAGCATGAATCGTAGTTACGAAACAGATGTATAAATTATACGTAACGCTACAACCAAAGCCGCCTCAGGATCCGACTCTGTAAGGTCTTTCTCTATTGGCAACTTTATGACAAGTGGTGGATGATGTGCAGGAACACATTGGGCGGGACCGGCTCTCAACCGAGTCATGATAAGGCATCCACAACCTTATTTTTGCGCCTGTTGATGTGATCCACCTGATAGCCGGAGAAGAAGTCGGCTAATATGTCCACTTCTCTCCTGTAAGCCGCCATGTTTGGGTCCTTGGAATCCCTTGTTCCTGACACTTGCTGAGAGACGAGGTCCGAGTCTCGGAGACATAGGATCCTCTTAATGTTCATCTCCTTGATGATGTGCAAGCCATGTAACAGAGTTTCATACTCAGCCACGTTGTTGGAGCATTCAAAATCAATTTGCAGGACATAACTTAGCTTATCTCCTTTTGGGTTACTTTTGGCTATGTTAGGACAACCCCGACTCCCGAGCCCTTCAGCTGCTTGGACCGTCAAAATGCATGACCCAGGACTTGGTACTAGATGCGTTTGGCGGTGCATTGAGATCGGTCCATTCATTGACAAACTCCACCAAAGCTTGGAAATTGATAGTAGACCTTGGCTCATAGTTGATGTGCTATGGACCCATTTGGATGGTCCACTTGGCGGTTCGACTTGTGGCCTCTCTATTGTGGGTAATCTCTGCCGATGAAACTGCATTGACCATTGTTATTGAATGTTCCAGGAAGTAGAGAGCTAATTTCCGGGTCGCTATGGAAAATTTGAAAATTAGCTTCTGTCATTAGGGATATCGCTGCTTAGATTCTGTCAAAACCTTGCTGATATAGTGAACTAAATGTTTTTTCTTCCTCCTTCCAGTTGCAGTACCATGCACTATCACCGCTGCGCTGAAGATGGCTCGTGAGTTAGCGGCGGCGCTTTCCGATGTATTACATCTAATCATGACTCTTCTTTCGAAAGATACTCTCCCCATTCTAAAATGTTTAGAGAATCTTATCCAATTCCGACATATGTTTATATCTAGATAAATACTCTCTCCGTTTCACAATATAAAATATTTTGGAAAATAACTTACAGCCGGCTCGTCATCGACCTGTGCCTCCGTCCGCGCATGCGCTGTCCACATGCGCGACTGCGCGCGCTCGCGCGCCTGCGCTGCCTGCACGCGCTGCTCGTCCAGTCGCTGTGCACGCTCCCTTGCGCCTCCTAAGCGCACACAGCTCGCCAGCACGCGCCGCTCACCCGGCCGCCGCGCACGCTCGCTTGCTTCTGCCCAAGCGCAAAGCTCGCCCGACCCGGGGAAACCACCAGCCACTACCCATCACGGAGACCACCGGCACCATCGGTGCGGAGTCCACCAGAGGCCACCGCCGGAGAGACCACCGGCCCTCGTCGCCCCGGAGCTATCATCGCGGAGTTCCCTCCGCCGTCATGGATGTTCCCTCCGCCGCTCGCCGCGGGCGCAATGGAGAAGCGATTTTTGGCGGTCAGATAGTGGGGATTCTCTCGATCTTGCTCTTCGCGACCTCCGGCGTGGCAGATTGGTATCCGGCGAGGTGGAATCAGCCATGGCGGTGCCTCCATGACCGACGGTGGAGGTTAGCTTTTCTGGTGATTTTTCAATGTTGCATGCAGCGTTTTTGCTAGGTGAGTGTAGCTTTTTTTGTATTGTGAGTATGGGTAAAGTGCTACACTAATTTGTTTTGATGGCGTTTTGCTACAACTAATTGAGTATTTGTTACATAGCCTTGTGGGATTTGCTAAATGGTTGTGGTTAAAATGCTACATATTATTTGCTACACGGTCGTACACGCATTTGAAATTTCTCGCTACACACGGTGCTACATACGACGCAAAATGTTGTGTTTGACTTCTTCTTGTTACATTTACCGATGCAACATTTTCTGAATTTCTTTGCTACATGTGATGTTACATACACAGACGCATAATGCTATGCGGGAAACGTTTTTGCTACATAACTTAAGTAAATCCGACGGGTCTGAAGGTGGATGTAGGGAGGCTCGCTACAATCGGCTGACGTCTAGTGTTTGCTAAATATTTTAGCCTTTCATATTCACGTAAACACATGTAAATATATTTTAATAAGAACATATTCATACTAGTCCCGTGTGTTACTACACCAAACTTGTTTTACGGTATCTTAGATATATTATATGAACATACTCGAACCGATAAATTATTACAAATACTTCCATATTGTGATATATGAGACGTGGATGTAGTTACACCCGGGAGTAGAAATTATTTAACCTTTTAATAAAATATATATGTGTATAATTATTTTAGTGTGAATTTAGACAATATATACACCACATCTTATATTGTGAAACGGAGGGAGTAGAAGTCAACTGCGACGAAGAGAGTAACTCTTATCCCTAATTTGGTATTCTGTTGTAGTAGAATATTCTGCCGCAGTTGAGCCGGACTCTTGAGATTAGACATGGGCAGGCAGCGGTTGTTACAGCCCCGGAGCCCCCAATTGTCTTCTTCTCAATATATATGCACGACACCACGCGCATGAGACAACCGTAAAACGACGTGACGAAACGCGCATCCAGTCCGCGCCATGCCGTCGTCTACGCTGGGCATCGCGCCGCTGCTGGACGCCTACTTCCGGCGCCGCTTCACCGCGGCGGGCCTTGTCGAGGAGTCCGTCCAGCTCGACGGCGGCGCCACCACGGTGCACTGCTGGCGCTTCCCTCCCGGCGCTAGCTCGGACCTCCCCGTCCTCGTCCTCCTTCACGGCTTCGGCCCGCCGGCGACGTGGCAGTGGCGGCGCCAGGTGGGCCCGCTCTCCCGCCGGTTCCGCCTCGTCGTGCCTGACCTCCTCTTCTTCGGCGGCTCCCGCGCCGACGACGACGACGCGCGCACGGAGGCCCATCAGGCGGAGGCCATCGCGAAGCTCATCGGCGCGGTCGTCGGCGGCGGACCGGGGCGCGTGTCGGTGGCCGGAACCAGCTACGGTGGCTTCGTGGCGTACCACGTGGCGCGGCTGCTGGGCGCCGGCGCCGTGGAGCGGGTGGTGATCGCGAGCTCCGACCTGCTCAAGGGCGACGCCGACGACGCCGCCCTGCTGCGGCGCGGCGGGGCCGAGCGCGTTGAGGACGTGATGCTGCCGCGGACGCCCAAGCGGATGCGCCGCCTCATGGAGCTCGCCTACCACCGCCCCCGCCGGTTCACCCCTGGCTTCGTGCTCCGCGATCTCATACAGGTACGTTAAACGGCCGCGATCTTTTGCCTTTTTCTTGCGGGGATCCTTTAATTTCCTCCGGCCGCCATGCCATGGCGTGTCACGAGCCAGGGCACAGGTGGAGAGTTCTTGGAGAGCTTGCACCATACGTGTCGATGGCATGGCTGCCACGTACTAGTTCCCTTATTCTGACAGGCCGGTAACAGGCCAACATAAACATAACGTTTTCTTGTTTTGTATTTCAAATTGCTGGCATTCTTCGGAAACCATATCGAAAATTTCGCCTGAATTTCTCCTGATCGCTTCGTGCCTGCCCTGTCTACCCAAGCAGATTTGTTCGTCCAAGTGTCCAACCGCCTCGCCGCCCTAGCTAGTACCAGTCGATCGTCACCATGAACTGTGAAAAAACAGTGCAGGCTCCCGTTTCCCACCGGTTCTTCCGATTAAATTCCGGCCGCTCGCTCGCCGGGTTCCCATTCTGTTGCAGATCTAGGCCCTTTCTACCTGCCGTGATATCTATCTGCTTTTGCCAAATTTGTCACCCGGTTTGGCGGCGGACGAGCTAGTGGACAGGTGAACGACCTGTACGTCTTGCATCGGCCTACCTATATCCCAACAAACGACGACAGGCCTCACCGTCCATCACCTTCCTCCAACCTTTCCCGGCTCAAGCGTCCATGTCAAACGACAAACTCAAGTGTTTGTTAGACGGTCGTAAAATATAGAGGAGAAGAAGGAGCTGGTTGAAACAATGGCCACACCACAAGCATAGGTCGCACTCGCATGCACATTCCTAGTCGCGGAGACGGCCGGATCACAGTCACATTAGGGCGTGTAGAGAGCGATTGAAACAATAACAGCACGCTGCAATTAATTAGACGTCTTGTCAGCTATACTACTACTGTATTTGAATAAGCAGCACCACATTTCTCAAACGTGTGTGTTGCAGTATCTCTACACCGACAACGTAGAGGAGAAGAAGGAGCTGATCAAAGGGATAACCCTGGGGAATAAAGACAAGTTCCAGCTCACTCCACTCCCCCAGGTACATACTCAAATTCTGCAGACACACAGGCACAGCAAGAAATCGTGTTGCAATTGCAACATGCTAAATTCAACCTGTGAAACTAACCCATAATTTCTTCCCATCCCCTGCACCATGTTTCAGCAAGTTCTCGTGCTGTGGGGAGAGCATGATCAGATCTTCCCCATAGAGAAGGGGCATCAAGTGGCAAGGTCAGCACAGCACACTCATTACTCTTGCTTGGTTCTGTAACTTGGACGCAATTCTGCCACACCTCGTACTGCAAGTTATGCATGAAATCTTTGTGCAACCAAATTGATGCAGGGAGCTAGGCGCCAACGCTAGGCTGGAGATCCTGAAGAACACTGGCCATATGCCGCAAGAGGAGGACGCAAAGAGGTTCAACGAGGCTCTCCTCAACTTCTTGCTACCGGCTCCGAGTTCATCGCTGTGACGCGATTTCATTGTGGATTTCTGGGAAGATGGTTGGGAATTCCTAATTTATGGTATATTTATCTGTAGAGTGCTTTTGAGTATAGTTAGTTTATTTTATTGATTTGTCGTCTCGACGATAAGTACAATCATGATCTTCAGGGGGAAATGTTGCACCAGCCTATTGTTTACTAAATACTATGTTTCCTATAGAGGTGTTTTACGGTACCCTCAAATGAATAATAACCCTTCATTTTCTTCAATCCAATGGTCCGTAAGAAATCATACTGCTCTCAAAAAAGTGAGCAGTACAAATCACAGTACAAATCACACTGTTGCTAAAATCGGCACCGCACCAAAAAAGGGCCGTAGATGGGTTCCGGCCCAAAGAGTCCAACTCCTTATACATGTGTTTGCTACCATTCGAAAAAACAAAACATTCCTAACTCTTCCCTTCTTCCGCGAGTCGACCTCCTGCGTGGCTGAGTGAGTGCCGCCGCCGACTTCCCGATGCGCATCTCCGACGCGACCACCGGCCCCTCCCACTGGAATGTACAGATCCTTCGCCGAGATCTACACCTACCCCGCTCCGTCGTCCTCCTACCCAAACAATAGCCGCTAGGGATCCTAAGATCATCCCCTCCAACGCGCGCACCGGCCGGCATGATCGGCACGGGAAAGGAGCGGCGGCCGGGCGCCCATCCGCGCACAAGCATGTCCAGGCCCCCCGCGCCGACCTTGACCCAATTGTTCGACCTTCTGACCCTGCTCGTCGCTGGTTTTACTCGTCCCGCTGATCCTCCACAGGCATCTCAGCTCCTGTATGACTATACTGCACCGTTTGGTGAGTTAATTACCCTGCTAATGATTTTCTTCTCATATCATGTCACCCGTATAGGGTTGTATTGATATTAGTTTCTCTATCGAATTTAGGTAGACATAAATTGGCTATACAACTAGGTTCAGGCTGAAACCCAAAATACTCTCGCCAATAATGTTCATAAACTAACTGTCTCACAATAATATTTAGTCAATCTAAATATAATTAGAGTAACTCACGATGTTCTTCAGGTACATCCGAGTCTTTACCTTCAATCATCTCGTGTGTGACCGACGGAGCTGCGACCTGGAGGCTGGAGCTCGACGAGTGAGGGGTGTATTTGAGTATGATTTGAATGTTCAAGGCGTAGTTGCAAAATGTATTTTGTTCTAATTTGCTTGTCTTGTGCGGCAAGAATGTTGTAACAAATGGAGTCACATTAGTATCATGTTATATATGTTGCCGATTTCTGGGGTGTGCCATCATGAACTGCACAAAGGAACAATAGATCTCTCATTGTTTGTTATGGACCACTCTTTTAAATTTCAGAATTAATGGATCTCTCATTTTGTGTACTGAACCACTTTACGTGCATACCTGTAAAGGAGATATTTGCCACACAGCGTTCAGACAGAAACTGGTTCCAGCTGATACTAAAACATCATGACACAAATGATCCAACTAGCCACCTAGTAACTGACATGAATCATCAATGGACAACAATGAACACAAGTACACAGGAAAGTTTCCAGCACATGTCAAGATCTTCCAAGTTGGAGTTTGAAAGGAAAAAACTTCTTCCAAATTTGAGTCAAATTAAGCATATTTCAACAAACTTTGGGAGGTACAGAAACTCTTGATCCATGTACATGTGACATACAGCCAACACAACTAGGTCGAAGGAAAAGATCGACGAGGCGTATGAGCTATACTAGTGCTAAAATATTGTGATCTCACAAAATCAGACCGTGCCATCAGCCTCATGTGATACGGAAACAACAAGAAGAGGATCATTTCGACCATATACTTTATCTCTTGCCATGGATTTGTAACCCACCAATTGAGTTGCAACTTCAATAACGAATCAAAAAGTTTATGTCTGCAACATTTATATCCTCTTCAAACACAGTTGTTTATCCGAATCTTGTTTATCATTTAATAATTGTCTTTTGCCACAGCTGTAGAAGAGTATCTTAGAGTTGATTGCTTGTTTCCTCAAATCACAAATTTCCTGCTATATAAAGAAAAGGAAATAGTAAACAATAGAGGCAGCAGGATACCAATATACCAATAGTATGTATAATATACCAGAAATAAAATTGCCAGAAATATATAGACACGGTGAAGAGAAAACACTGTGTTTATCCTGTGGAGCACTTTTACATAGAGGCAGGAAGATACCAATATATCATAAGGCAGTATTCCAAACTAGCAATCAAAGTGTTAAGCAAGAACATCAAGCTATACCCAACAATCAAAGTAAAGTAGCAATCAAAGTACTCCTGCATATAAACTACGTATGAGTCCAAGCATGAAGGAACCCTCAATTATTTAAGTCACTGTATACAACACAATACACTCATAGGTTATGGAAAGTAAACTATAAACTACTGAGTGACAAGAACCATTTTTAAATCCCCACTCTACAATCATTTTTAGTGGATCAAACCCATCTGAATGAGTTGATATCTGCTAAAGCATGACAAGAATTACAAATAAAATATGCATAGGAATACACATTATATGCATTCCAGCAGCTGTTTTTTAGCCAAACAAGCAAACCGGGCATTAACAGGTCAGCTCCGGCATCATGATAATATCTCATAACATCCAACCCCGCATATGAATTAAGATCAAATGGTATCGTGGAAGTTATTATTCAAGAAATGCCACTTGACATGATGCATTCAGATTGTCCGTTTAGTACACATGTCGGCCGAACAAGTGCTGATTAAAAACCTATGATATGTTTTCAGCCTTTCAGGTGCAGGATTAAGAAAACATAACATGGATTCATGTTGCTTAGATAATGTTGTCCAGAAACCACTAGAAAGTATGTTATTTGTCCATTAGAGATATAAACTGTCAAGCATAAATGTGCGGGAGTGCATCATATTCAAGCACTTGAGTGAACACATTTGATAACGTGAGTCACTGTCATTTTGTTTTGTCGTTGAAGTAATCACGTGTATGGAATCGAGAGAAACCACATCTCAGTTGTACATAAACATAATTCTTTACATGACATATAACAGAACAAAATCATCACATTACTACATTTAGATCCAAACGGAGCCACCTAGTACAATTGGAGACAAGATGGAAATTTCGATAACAATACATGACATAGAAACGTACTTTGTGCCGGCGATACAGATTCCTTGGAGGAGATCGCATCGTGCAGGGTGGCGGCGGCGGCTCTGTCCTCCGTGCAGAAACATTTGGAGAGTAGAGAGGGCCAGAGGGGGGTCGGCGGGGTCATGCGACGTCGAAGGATGAGGCCTCCGGTGTGGAGTAGGCGACGCCGCACTCGCGTGTCACCCAGCATCGACGGAGGCGACGTGCCCGGTGGAGGTGCCGGCGGCGTACTCGGGCGGCGGGCAGCGGCGGCGTTAGCCGCGTGCGAGGTGGGGACGGCCGCGTCCGTCCTCTCAGTCAGGGAGCCAGCAAATTGCTGGGCCTATATTTGCACAATTTGTTTTTCTAAACTGCTACACTAGTTGGGCTTGCTGGGCTTAATCTCCGCCAGTGAATCTCAATCTTTCGTTCAAAACATACTGCTCACTGTTCGGGAGTGGTAAAAGGTACTGTAAAACTCTCCTTCCTATTTTTTTTTTTTGAACAAAACGGGCAGCATTGCCTCATTTTATTTAAAAAAGAAGGAGTGGAATTGACCGGTTCATTAACGGGGAACCGGCCGAAAACCGTTACAAGTGCACCAATGTAGTCATGAAAACACCACATTGTGCAGACCCGGCCAACCTGGCTACCCACACGAGATACAAACGTCGCCTAGGAGAAAAAAACACCGTCGAGGCCAACACCGGGCGTCATCGTCGTCACTCCTCCCCGAGCAAGCGATTCCGACTTCACCTAGGCCAACCGCCGACGAAGCCTCGCCGCAGCAGACGCCGCAAACCACGCCGGCCTATGCCAAACAGTCAACCCAAAGCGTCGAGGAGCAGGCAGCTCCGACTTCGACGGAGACCTTCGCCAGAGAATCTGCAAACCTTGCATCGACGGGATCCGCTGGCCACTGTAGAAAGAGTGTCATCGTTGCCAGCCTGCCCGCCCCGAGACACGCAGCTCCGACTTCACAACTTCACAGCGGGACACAACACGGACTGTCGGTGACGAAGGACATGCCGCGACCCGGGACACAAAACTCTCCTTCCTATATATGCTTGGCCTGTGATCTTGTCATCAAATCCGAAGAACGCACAACAAGCTGGAGTACTGACAGTCTGACAAGTGACAATTAATGGATTATGGATTCAGCAGGACAGCAGAGGACTTCAGATAGTGTATTCGCTGATGTCAGTGTCACAGAATTCAGCTAGTACGACATTTTTACAGATTTGAAAATGCATATCAGTGCTATTTCAGCGAGCAAAATAATGTACTGACTGAAAGCAGAACCTTTCACTCCACATCTCCCTGTCCAAACGCTAGGAATCGTCGAATGCTATCTCAAGTTCTCCCATCAGACCCAAAAGAAGCAATCTGTAGCTTTCCATCACCCCCAGGACTCTCGTTTCCTGTATTGCCGCTTGAACCTGTAGTTTTCCTGCTTCTGTTTTCAGAGCTTAGCTTAGCCGAAAGACTATGCATCATTCGAACTGCTGTAAAACTTCGGTTTCATTCTTGCAATGGAACCTGGGGCTGCCCCCCAAAGGGGCCCTCTTGCTCTAAAAAAGAAGAAGGAATCACTGACCAAATCTGGAATGGAATAATTAGCATAAATCGCATCCTCTGCACAGGAAATCTCTGAACAGGTCAGTTTTAAACCTGAGCCAGTCATGGAACGTGTGTTTCTTTCCTGAAATGAGAAGATCGAAATTGACTGTGCAATGAAAGTTTCCGATTTTCAGCTACAACACACTATGTCTATCCCCACCTATGGTTGTGTAACAGATGTCCAAATTAATTGGCAATATGAATCAGGTTGACCAATTATGGAATGTACTTGTGTGTAGCATGGAAATTTTTATTAGATGATTAACATATGGGAAATCACAGTAAGCGCTCGCGCGCGCTTCAAGCGCACGCGCACGCACCTGTCGGAAAGTCCGATGCACAGACAAATAAACATGCAGAACGGTTTTGAATTTTTAAAAGTCTATAACTTTCAAACTGGACGTCCAAATTAAGATCGGTTTTCACCATCGTGTTACTCGTAACGATATCTTTAAAACTAGATCTCATATGAGTATGTTCTGACCATTATTTTTCAAAAGCAACTTTGTATTATAAACTTGCTTTTCTATCAAAAAGCAAACTTTCCTCGTATAATTGCCTTTTTTGATACAAATTTTGTTCAACTCGTCGATTCATTGTATAAAAGAAACTTTGGCCATAAGGTGTTTTCATGATAACAATTGTTTTTCAAATTTTCCTTTATGAAATCAATTTTGAAATATAAACTTGCTTTTTCTATCACAAAATTAGCTATGTAGTATACATCAACACGAAAAGAACCTTTTATACTATAAAATTGCTTTCGTCCAAAAAAAGCAAAAAAAAACTACATTCTGCAATCTTGTCTATCGGCATGCATAATACTACCACATTTTCTAATTTTAAAAAAAAACTTCTATGACATAAAAGTTCGTACTATAAATTTTTAAAATATTGATACAATTTTGTTTCAACTCGTTGATTCGTTCAAAAAAATCAAATTTTGACCAGAAGTTGTTTTTTCGTGATAACAATTGGTTTCAAAATATTTTATGAAGTCAACTTTTGAAATATAAACTTGTTTTTTCTATCACAATACATCTATGTAGTATACACTAGCACGGAAAGCAACTTAGTACTATAAACTTGCTTTTAAAAGAGAAAATCTTGTTTCTACTCCGATGTTGTTTTTTGTTAAAAAAAAATCAATTTATTGGTTGAGACACGTTTTTCTAGCATATACATTTCTCTTTCTCTCATGTTATGATTTCTAAAAGAACTTCCATGACAAGAACAAAGTTTGTACTATAAATTTGCCTTTTCTTTTATAAACAATAAATAATGTGAGGATGAGTGGGGATATGTTTTCAAATCCAAGCAATGGTCAACTTGTTGGATTATGAGAGACTATCATGCTCCTTGGCATGAGACATTTAAAACAATATCTCATACTTATATAATCCGGCGAATATTTTCTAAAAGCAACTCCTAGATAGAAAAACATGTTTTTACCATGAACTTACTTTACCATGACACAAAGTTGCTTTTTGGAAAATAATTATCGGAACATGTTCATGGGGATCTAGTTTTGTAGATCTAGTCGCGAGAAACATTACGGTCAAAACCGATTTTGATTTGGACACTTGGTTTGAAAGTTATACATTTTTTAAAATTTAGACTAGATCCACGTGTGCTCGGTAGGAGAATGGCAGGTACGCGTGCGCCCTGGCCTGAAAAAGCGCGCGTGCGCTCTCCGGCAGCATCCTTAACATATTTCGTCTAAAGATTTTGCTCTCTCTCTATATATGTTCAAGCGTTGGCCACTACGGGAAAGAGTAGAGATGCCGACGGCCGCTCTATACGCCGTTTGGGGCCGTCGGCGTCTAACACACGGTCCGTCAGCTGGAGAAACGCACCGTCGGCGTACGATGCCCGTCGGCGTATGCACGTAAACACCGTCGGCGTATAAGTACCGTCGGCTAGTACGTACGCTGCGTCTACGCCAACGGTTGCCCTCAGTTTTTTTTCGTTTAATATGAAATAATTCATATCTTTAGATTCGTAAATCAAAATTTAACAAATAAAATGTCTAAACTGATTAGAAAAATGAGAGGAATCCAAATATGACAACTATATCATCTTTTGCATCATATTTTGTGTACTTGGTTCATAAAAAAGTCATTTTTTGCAATTAAAAAATGAAAAATGATATTTATGAAAATAATTTGAAAAATTCCTTCGGCATTGTTGTTTCCTATACCAAGATGCCCCTATATGTGGAATATGAGATCTTTATCACAAACTATGTCGTGTGAATGGTCATAACTTGATCCTTTGACTTGAACCTTGTAGATGTTTATAGAGGATATACCTTTTTGTGAAAACTTTTTTTGCAACTTTTGTAAAAAATCAAGTTTATCATTTTTCATAGAATCTAGTACACATAGAAGGACTCCATGCCAAAGGATATCCTTTTTTGAGGTGTTTACCTATTTATTTCATCTTTTCGTAACACCGGTCAAAATGGTCACCATGACTGTTCATCGAAAGAGGTAATATTTTATAAAATTATCGATGTTTCTGTGATACAACCACTAGTTGTCTACCTTAAAATGATTTTTTTCAAAAAATTCAGACCAAACTATCAAACAGTTCTGAATTACTTTCGGAAAATTGGCAGAAACTCATTTAACTAGGCGAAATTAGGTAGAAATCAAGAAAATTCCTAATACTCGGGGATTATCCATCAAATGTAGACTACTCTTTGTGAAAATTAGATGGGGGTCATTTTGCATCATATTTTTTGTAATTGGTTCACAAAAAAGTCATTTTTTGCACTAAAAAATGGAAAATGATATTTATGAAAATAATTTGAAAAATTCCTTCGGCAGGATTGTTTCCTATACCAAGATGCACCTATATGTGGAATATGAGATCTTTATGCCATGGTAATGGCCATAACTTGATTATTTGGCTTGAAACTTGTAGATGTTTCCTCAGTGAGTTTGGTGAGTTTGCTCTGTCGGAAGATTAGGTGAGTTTGGCTCTTCAATGTTGCCTCGGTGGCGACGCTGCGGGTTTTCGTGTCCCATTTGAGTGATCGCCGTTTTCAGTTCTCTTTGGCTTCGAACAAAGTTGGCCACTTCATTCTGTCTCTTCGCGATAGGATCTGGCCGGATTTTCATTGTTCTTTTAAGCTTTATCGGGGTCAGTCTGCTGGCTCTAGTTCTTGGGATCTTAAAGGCAAATCAGTGATCTCGAGTGAGGATGGTTGGTGTTCAGCTTCCAAGAAAATTGCGAGGGCAACCAAGGTTTCGATGCCATCCGTCTCGGGTTCTATGGCTATGAATTGCTCTCTTAATTTCCTTAAAGGTGGATCGGTTGATCCTTCAACCTCCAATGAACTTGCTAAATTTGGTTTTTGTGAGCCATTACGGTCGAATTCTGCCACCGGACTCAAATTTGGTTCTTTTGATGCTCCGGAGAGATCTCCTCCGGCGTCTGCTCCGTCGAACTTGGACGGTATCCGCATACAATTCGGATCCCTTTCTTTTGTGGCTATCTCTTTGGAAAGTGGGCCCAGACGATTTTATGGTGGACGTAATTTACGCGCTGCTGATTACTGGCAATCCCTCTTCAATAGGGATCCACTTTTTTCGCGAGATAATTTGGATCACATCCTTGATCAGAGGCAGGCGGGATATTCGGAATTTGAAATTCAAAAGCTTCTTGGGCTGTGGTGCGCCCCTCCCCCTTCGGAGATAATTTATGGGCTTCTGGGCCGTTGTTCTGTTTGTGGCTCAGCCTGGCATAGAGACCGCTCCTGCCTTATTCGAACTCCCATTGCTCCTGGGCCTCTATTGTCTGTCACCTGTATGCGTTGTTCGTGTGTGGGCCATCTGGCCGTGGGCTGCCCGGGGAATACTTGCTGCGACCGTTGTCTTCTCTATGGGCACAAACCTTTCGACTGTGATATTAGGAATCGCTCATTGCTGCGTCTTGTTTGGGCCGTAAAGCGCAAGATGGATCGTTGCCCCGCGCAGGAGACAGTTGCCAATTCGGCGTCTACAGTGTGTCCTGTTTCAGAGCCTAAATTTATGATCCTGTCCACCGACGATTGCGCTCCCGCATCTGATTTGGCATCGTCACCTTCCTATTTTGGGGATTTCCTTCCCTCCTCTGCCGCATCTGATATCACTGCCGATATTGCATCTGTCTTGACTGAATCTCATTGTTTGCTCTCCACCCTTGCACCCCACACCACCTCGTCCTCGGGCGCCGCCATGGCGAACTTTCCGGCGAACCCTTTCATGTTCATGCCGGGGCCGATGGAGCTAGAGCATGGTCCTGTTCACCGACTGCAGCGCAATCTGATGGTTGTGGATGCGCCTCCTCTCTCCAACGAATACTATGCTCTGGTAACTGTTGATCCTCCTATTGTTGACCACCAGAAAGAGGCTACCCTTGCTGTGATTGTTCACATTCTGCGTAATGATTTTGAGCTGCGAGTGCGTGACCCGGAGACATACCCTTGGGCAGTAGGTTTGCTTCCATTTGACTCACCAATCATTAGAGATCAGCTTGCAATTGACAACCCGCACCCGCTAGATGATGACTCCACCTTTTCTGTGATCCGCCACAATGAGGGAATCAATCTTCGTTTCCCTGTCTTTGAGTATGAAGCATGGGTCATGTTGTTAGGGTTTCCCATAGACTAACAGGCAGAGTATTAAGTGAATAAAGCGGTTTCCTGCTTTGGCAAGTTGATGTACTGGCACCGTCCTGGTGTGCGCAAAGCCCGTGTTCTGGTGAAGGCTTGGCTGAATGATCTGGCACTTGTTCCTCACAGCCTGGGTGTGAAGTATGTTGGTATCTTAGGTGGTATTGGGCGCTCATGGTCTGTGCCAGTGTTTGTTCTGAACGGCCGTCATACTATGCCTAATCTGCTGTCCACGGAAGACCTTGCACCCATGATGAATACTACCCCACATCCTATTGCTCCCAATGGTTATGCTGGTGATCAACAGATTAACTTTCAAGTCCAGAATTGGATGCAAAAAATGGCAATCAGGCCTAGGACACAGCCATGGAACAAGCAGCTCCGGCTCCTGTTGTGCTTTAGGCTAATGGCTGGCCAGCTTGGCCTGCGACACCCCCGCCGTCTACTGTGAATGTGGGAGTCAGTTTCCGTGAAATCACTGGCTATACTGGTCCGTCTATGATGGATGGGGTGCTCCCCTTAAGGAACCTCACTCATGATGCCCTCGCGGTGTGGAATGATCACGTGGCCGAGGTGGAACTTGCTGCTGAATAGATCTTGAATGGATCCATCAACCATCCTGACATTGCGGCGTTTGTCCAAGCTGGTGGACATCCTATCCTTCTGGAGATACCAAGCTGACCTATTTTTCTTCACTTCCTCGCGTGGATTGTCACCAAGATGTATACCAGGTCGATCCTTTCAGCTGATCACGACGCCGCAAGTAGGATGGCGGCTACCTTTCTGAAGCTGTTCTCTGATCTGACTGACCATTTGCTGGACGCTGCTCTGTTCGCTCCGACCGTCACTTTTGGGTCGGCCCATTCCTCAGCTCTTGCAGCCCAACACAGTTTGAATTTGGTCTTGCCGCCTAGTCTCTTGGGCCTAAATTTTATTCTGCCGCCAGGATACTCTGATGATCAGGCCTTTGAGATGCCTCTGGACTTGGACTATATGAAAGAACATTTCTTAACCCCTAGTGTTTTGTGTGTTAGTTAACAATACCAATGATATACTAATTCTAATGCTAAGTATTTCAGTTAGTGTATGATTAAATATCATATGCATCAAAGCCAAAAATGCAAAGAAGAAGTGGCTCTGAAAAAGTTCCAGGAATCGGATTATTGGAGCCGGAAATTCCCAGGGCCGGAATTTCCGGCCCCCAGAACTTCGCAAAAATTGGCTAAGGAAAAGTTGGAAAGTGGTTCTGGCTTCAACCGGAAATTGTGCCCGGAAATTCCAGTATACCGGAATTTCCGAGTGCACCCAGAAGAGCCCTCCAGAAACGACCAAGTCAAGTTGAGAAAGCGTTCTGCCTTCAACCGGAAATTGTACTCGGAAATTTCTATATACCGGAATTTCCGAGTGCACCCAGAAGGACACTCAATAAACGGCTAAGGAAAGAAGAGGTTTCGGTTCTGGCTCCAACCGGAAATTCTGGTCGGATATTTCAATATTCCGGATATTCCGGGCGACCGGAATTTCCGATGGTGACTTATACCGGAATTTCCGGGTGGTCGAAGCAGCCAACGGCCAGATTTTGGGGAGAGCTATAAATACCCCCTCACTCCCTCAAGAACAGCAAGCTCTCTGATTTTCTCTCTCCCCATTCTCAAGAAAGCTCAAAACATCAAGATCTCCCAATCCCCCCACTCAAATCCGTTGATATTTGGAGGATTGAAGAAGAAGGCCCCGATCTACTACTTCACCGAAGCGATTTGCATTTCCTCCCCATTCACTTGGGGATTTCGTGGCTAGGGTTTCCATTGGGAAAACCTAGTTCACCATTGTTGCTTTCTTGGTGTTGCCTTGACCTTTTGTGGTCCTTGACCTGTTGTGATCATCTTGAGAGCCCCCAATTAAGTTGTGGGTGTGTGCCTCAAGCTTGTGTAAGGGATTCGATCTCCGCCCCAAAGGGGATCAATAGTGGAAGGTGAACTCGCAACCTTTGTGGTTGAGTTCATCGGAGAAGAAGGTGAGCCTTAGTGGCGTTGTGGTCAACCTGTTGTGGTGACACACACCTCTCCAACGAGACGTACACCCTTGTGGTGGAACTCGGGATTATTCCTTCGTCTCCGCGTGCTTCACTTGGTTCCCCTAATCCTTACTCCCTTACTTGCTTGTTTCGCACTTATATTTATCTTGTATCTTGTTGAATTGCTTAGCTTGTCATTTAGGTAAATTCACCTTAGTTGCATATCTAGAGAATTTACCTTTGTGTTAAGCTTAAATTGAAAAAGAGTTCAAATTTGTAATAGCACCTATTCACCCCCCCCCCCCCTCTAGGTGCCGGATTCCCGTTCAACTGGTATTAGAGCCAGGTTCACTTTTAAGGGCTTTACCGCCTAAGTGATACGATGTCGGAATCCGAACCCGAGAGGGTCGCCCGTGAGTTGGAGTTGGCGGAGGCGCATGCCAAGGGAGCAACCATGGGCGATCTCAACTTGTTGAAATCATCCATGGATGCCCAATTCCTAAAGATGAATGAATTGCTTCAAGCAATTTTGAAATCTAAGGAAACCTCGAATGCTTCTCTCTCAACCCCTCTATCTCCTAAGGAGAAAGGTGATTCCTTCAAGGAATCATCGTCGGGTGAGTCCAAGGAAACGCCTTCGGGTATTTCTTTGGAAAAGGATGGGAAGGGTGAACCACTTAGCTCCACTAAAACCCCACCATCCGGAGAGAAATATAATGAAGTCTTTCACACCTATTCTCCGGATCCTCCCATTCCACACCCTAATGTTAACATTAGAACCGATCCCCCAAAGCTTAAACCTCAACATTTTTCTCAATGGCAATTTCAAATGAAGTCTCACATTTGCAGTGCTTCCATGGAGTTATGGCGCATCATTCAAGTTGGATTCAAGGCCAATGACCCAACCAACTTGACAAGGAGAGAGGTGGTTGATGGTCAACTCAACGCCACCGCTCTCCACCAGCTTCAAGTGGCCGTTGGAGAAAATGACATGCCTCTCATTCAACATCTCTCCACCGCCAAAGAAGTTTGGGATGCTCTTTCCGACATTTTTGTCGGTAATGAGAGCATGAAGAAGAACCGGTATGATGCCTTGTGTAACGAGGTGGAAGGGTTCTTCAAATTGGATGGTGAAAACCATGAGGACATGTACCGGAGGTTGGTGGCCATCGCTACTACCTTTAGAAGCCTTGGTGCGGTCTACGTTGATGACCAATGGATCAAGAGGAAGTTCGTGAGCATTCTCTTGCCCTTTGAGGAAGCGGACTTGAAGACCTTACAAGGAAGGCACGACTACGTCAAGTTGACATCCAATGAAGTCATGCAAGAGATGACCGCCTACAAGGTTGCCGCGAAGATTGCTCAAGACGCAAGAGTAAGAGCTATTGGGATGCACAAGCACGCATCGGTTGCCTTGAAGGCCACCGTTGAAGAAGAAGATGATGATGATTGTGATGACTCCATCGAGCTATCACATGATCATTACCAAGGTTCTCTCAACCAACATCTTGCTCTTACGGCTCATAAGTTTTGGAAGAATCCCTGGAAAGCCAAAGCAAGGATGGATAGGAAGTTTCCAAACAATGGAAAGAACCAAGGTAACAAGGTGAGGACTTGCTATAATTGTGATGACAAAGGCCACTTTGTTGTAGATTGTCCATGGGAGAGGAGAGAAGAGCATGGTGGGAGGCTCGTGGCCAAGCCCAAGAGCAAGGGGCCACTACCCATGAAGAAGAAGCCCTTCTTCAAGAAAAACCAAAAGATTGTTTTGGTGACTCAAGAGCAATATCCCTCCGATGATGAAGATAGTGACAAGGAAGACACTCGAAGTGAAGTAGCCGCAATAGCCACTACCTCTACCACTTCATCACTCTTCTCATCCCCAAATGAGAGCCCCATCATCAAGAATGCAAGATGCCTTATGGCTAAGGCATCCGAGGTAAAATTGCCTCCTACTTCTATATCCCATGATCTTGATGATGAAGTTAGTCTTGAAATAAAACAAGAAATTATTGCTTTTGATGAATTCATGACTAACTTGCAAGGGGTTGGCAAGAAACACTTTGGCTCTCTTATGAGTCGTATAGGTGAGCTTGAGGATGAGCTTGAGCTCAAAGGTGAGATTGAGAGAGAAGATGCCTATGCTAAGGCATCTCTCCAATCTTCTTTAGAAGATGAACAAGAAGCTCATGCTCTTCTCCAAGAGCAACTTAAAACTCTTGTGGAGTCTCATAACTCCGATGTTGCCAAGCTAACTAAGGATCGTGATCTTTACTTTGCTAGATATAAACTTGTGCAAAATGAAAAGGCCGAGTTTGTGGCTGCTCATGCTAGACTAGTGGAAGACTTTGAGTCACTTGACAATGCTCACAAGGCATTGACAAGTGAACATGATCTTCTTACCAAGGCTCATGATCAACTTCAAACTCGGTTGTCAAACCTTGAGAAACCTAGCACCTCCACTCATTTAAATGACCATGCTATTGTTGTTGAGAATGTTGCTAGGGTGAAGTTTGTTCCTTCCATGGCAACTACAGCCAAGACCTCTCTTGATAAGGGTAAGAAGTCACTTGCTACCCCTCTTCATGAGCAAGTGACCCACAAAGGGAAAGAGGGTCTTGGCTATGTTGCCAAGAAGAAGAAGAAGACCAAGAAGAAGGCCAAGCCCGCTCTAGCCAAGAAAGATGATGTTGCGAGTGGAAGTGTCACAAGGGGCACACCCACTCGTAATGACTTTGCGGGCATATCTAACCCTAACTATGCTCTATATGTTGATTATTATGGGGATGTCTATACTAGATACATTGGTCCATTTGATGGTTATATTGAGTATGCTATTTGGGTTCCAAAGACCCTTGTTGCTAACCAAAAGGCACCCATTGCAAAATGGGTACCTAAATCAAAGAATTGATTGTGTGCAGGGCCTTGTTTCCGGCGGATCGAAATGGATAGTTGATAGTGGGTGCACTAGTCACATGTCCGGAAGCAAGGAGCTTGTAACGGAGTTGAGGCCTAATGATGATCATATAACCGTTACATTTGGCGACAAATCAAAGTCTAAGGTAATGGGACTCGGCAAGGTGGTAGTGGCGCCGGACATCACTCTTGTGAATGTCTTGCTTGTCGAATCCCTAGGTTACAACTTACTCTCGGTTCGTTCTTTAACTAAGTTGGGTTTCTCCGTTCTCTTTGAAAAGGATATGGTTATCCTCTTGCGGAGCAAGTCTCTCAATGTTTCTTTCGTTGGGTACATTGAAAATGAGCTCTATGTGGTTGACTTCTCCGGAGTCACCACCTCTCATACAATGTGCCTATTCGCTAAAGCGGACTTGGGTTGGTTGTGGCACCGCCGCCTAGCCCATGTCAACATGAGAACTTTGCAAAGTCTCCAAAAAGGTGGCCATATCCTAGGACTAAAAGACCATGTTTCCTTCTCGAAGGATCGAATGTGTAGGGCTTGTGTTGAAGGCAAGATGCATGATTCCCCCCATCCAAGCAAAACCATCATTTCATTAAAGAGGGTTTTGGAGCTCCTCCATGTTGACCTCTTTGGTCCTATTCCGGAAGCTAGTCTTGGTGGGAAGAAATATTGCTTGGTTATTGTTGATGATTATTCGAGATACACATGGGTCTTCTTCTTCAAGACAAAGATGGAGACTCAACAAACAATCATCGACTTCTCCAATGAAGCTCAACGTCAACACAATGTCCCAATCTTGGTGATTAGAAGTGACAATGGGTCCGAGTTCAAGAACTATACGTTGAATGAGTTCCTTAGTGAAGAAGGGATTCGTCATCAATATTCCGCTGCGTATACTCCCCAACAAAATGGTGTAGCCGAAAGGAAGAACCGCACTCTCATTGAGATGGCAAGATCGATGATGGCCGAGTTTAAGTCCCCAAACAACTTTTGGGCCGAAGCCGTCAACACCGCTTGTCATTCTTCAAACCGGCTCTTCTTTCGCAAAGGACTCATGAAGACACCCTATGAAGTGCTTACCGGGAACAAGCCCAATATCTCCTACTTCCGAGTCTTTGGTTGTAAGTGTTTTTATCTCATCAAAGGTGCTCGCTTAGGAAAGTTTCATACTAGATCTCTTGAAGGGACATTTGTTGGTTACGGTGCCGAATCCCACACTTATAGAGTCTATGACAAGGCTTCACGCATTGTCATAGAATCTTGTAGTGTGGTGTTCGATGAGAATGATGACTCCCTTGTGGAGCAAGTTGGTGTTTCCGATGTAGGTGATGTTCAACCTCAAGATGCTATCCTAAGGATGGGGGTGGGTTTTCACCGCCCCGTCGAAGTCTATTATGAAGTTGATCAACAAGGACCAAGCTCTACGCAAGTGGTAGCTACTTCCTCACAGGGAACCCAAGTCAACAACACCGTGCCCAACATGTTCAACCAAGAAGATGGACAAGAACCTTCAACTGCTCCAGGAATTTCCGGAGAGCCGAAAAATCCGGGTCAGCCTGATGTCGGAAATTCCGGTGGCTCGGAATTTCCGGTTCAAGGTGAAACCGGAATATCCGGTTCTGCTGAAATTCCCGGTGGCAGTTCGCAACAAGGCCAAGATCAACCTACTCCCTCATCTCATGAAGTCACTCCAAGGGTTGATCAAGGCCATCAAACCGGTCAAGGCGGAGACAAGAATGATCAAGATGATCAAGTGATTCCTCCCACCTCAAGAAGGGAGATCGAGGTCCGCCGTGTGAATAGAGTTGGCACCTCTCAAGAATTGAGAGCCCTCTCTCTCGACAAGGTTCTTGGAGATGTAAGAAGCAAGGTTTCCACCCGAAGGCAACTAGCAAGTTTTAGTGAGCATCAAGCTCACATCTCCATGGTGGAACCAAAGAAGGTGTTTGAAGCGCTTGAGGATCCGGATTGGCTTGAGGCCATGCACGATGAACTCAACAACTTCAAGCGCAACAAGGTTTGGAAGTTAGTGGAAAGACCCAAAGATTGCCGCAACGTTATCGGCACTAAGTGGATATTCAAGAACAAGCAAGATGAGCATGGCATAGTGGTGAGGAACAAAGCAAGATTGGTGGCTCAAGGCTTCTCCCAAATTGAAGGCATTGACTTTGGAGAGACCTACGCGCCCGTGGCTCGACTCGAGTCCATTCGTATACTTCTTGCCTATGCTTCTCATCATAACTTTAAATTGCAACAAATGGATGTTAAAAGTGCTTTTATAAATGGTCCACTAAGCGAACTTGTTTATGTTAAGCAACCTCCGTGGTTTGAGGACCTCAAATATCCGAACCATGCCTACAAGTTGGATAAGGCGCTCTATGGCCTTAAACAAGCCCCACGTGCGTGGTATGAGCACCTTAGAGAACTACTTGTAGACCGTGGGTTCCAAGTTGGGGAAATCGACCCCACCCTTTTCACTAAGAAAGTAAATGGAGAACTTTTCATATGTCAATTATATGTGGATGATATTATATTTGGATCTACTAACAAAGCATTTAACGAAGAATTCTCTAAGCTCATGACCGATAGGTTTGAGATGTCCATGATGGGTGAGATGAAGTTCTTCCTCGGATTCGAGATCAAGCAATTGAAGGAAGGGACTTTCATCAACCAAGCAAAGTACATTCAAGACATGCTCAAGTGGTTCGGGTTGCTTGAGCTCAAGGGTGCCTCTACTCCAATGCAAACCAAGTGCCACCTTGAGCTCAACCCCAAGGGTAAGGATGTGGATCAAAAGGTATATCGCTCAATGATTGGATCTCTTCTTTACCTTTGTGCATCTAGACCGGATATAGTACTAGCCGTAGGAGTGTGTGCAAGATATCAAGCGGCTCCTAAAGAAAGCCATGATGTGGCGGTCAAGAGAATCTTTCGGTATTTGGCTCATACCCCAACCTATGGATTGTGGTACCCCAAGGATGCTCATTTCACTCTATGCGGGTACACGGATTCCGATTGGGCGGGAGATCAAGATGATAGGAAGTCCACCTCCGGTGCTTGTCAATTTATTGGGAGGTCATTGGTAAGTTGGTCTTCAAAGAAGCAAAACTGCATATCTCTCTCCACCGCCGAAGCCGAGTATGTTGCCGCCGCAAGTTGTTGCACCCAATTGCTATGGATGAGGCAGACTTTAAAGGAGTACGGTGTCGATTGCGACAAAGTGCCTCTTCTATGTGACAATGAAAGTGCCATCAAGATTGCCTACAACCCGGTGCAACATTCAAGAACCAAGCATATTGAGATCCGCCATCATTTCATAAGGGATCATGTGGCCCGAGGAGACATTGACTTATCTTATGTGGGCACAAGGGATCAATTGGCGGATATCTTCACGAAGCCCCTTGAGGAAGGAAGGTTTTGCTTCTTGAGGAATGAGCTCAATATCATTGATTCGAGGTCCTTAGCTTGATGGCTTGTACACACACCTAGGGCGCAATAGTATCTTATTTTGTCTAGATGTAGGCATGGACATAGGGGGAGTGCGGTCCTAATACATTGGACCATCCCTCCCCCCATTATGCCGATAGCAAGTGTTCTTTTATCTCTATATTCATTCTTATGACTAGTGAGCTAAAATGACGAGTATTGGTTATGTACCCAAGATATATCTTCGCGGTGACATGCCATACGCTCCTACATGGTGGCTTCGGCCACCGCCCTCTTTATCTAGAAGAGTTGGTGTTATTTGGAGCTTATTGATGCTTTTTGCATACTTGTTCATGCATGTGGGAAACCTACTCAACTTGGCGCTTTATATTCGTTTTGGTTGTTGTAAGTTGGGTATGGTGTACCAATGACAGTTTGGAAATCTATCCCAAGCCTTTCTTATCCTGAAAACATTTCTATCTATTGCACACAAGTCATCCGTTTGAAAACTGGGAGGTTGGTTTAGCAGGTCGGAATATCCGGTCTGTCTTCAGACCGGAATATCCGGTGACTCGGAATTTCCGGTGTAAGTTACACCCGGAATATCCGGTCGGGCGGTTTGTCTAAAAAATATAAGGGCAGGCTCGGGGTGAAGGGCTCATTCGTGCCCTTCTTCCACCCCCGACCTCCCTCTCCTCCAGCCGCCGCCCCTGCTGCTCCAAGGTCCCTCCGGAGCACTCCGACCGCCGGGGAACCTCTTTCTCGGCCGGATCTGCTCCTCCTCCACCCCGGGAACGTTCTCCTCCAAGCAATGTCCTCAATGGATGAGGGTAACTACCACTTTCCCTAACCCTAGGTGCTTGCACTTGGATCTAGATGTGGAGTTATTTGTTTTGAAATTGCTTGGTAGAGGTTGCTCCTAGTGCCATTCCCTGCCATCTACATACATTAGTTTTGCATTTTGTTGGATCGATCTAGTTTTAAACGGAGTCAATCTCAAAACTGCACTGTTTTCCGTCAGACCGGAATTTCCGGTCTGAACACGAACCGGAATTTCCGGTCTGAACCTGAAAAGTGCAAATTTTTAGATTTCCTCATGTTTAACTATATGTGATCAACTAAATGCCTACCTAATGTGTGTATGTATTCCTGACTTGTGTGTACTTATCTTGTGCTATCCATCTATGCTAAATTCACAGGTAATTCGAGTGGGAGTTCTTCTCCTCCCATGAGTGGAAGACTCTCAAGGCAAGTCACTCGGAAGGTTAAGGGCAAAGGTCTTGCATCCTCTAGCATGTCCAAGTCCAAGAAAGCAGTTGCATCCTCTAGCAAGCCCAAGTCCAAGAAAAGAAAGGAAGTTCCTCCTCCTACTCGCCGTCTGCCATGCACAAAGATTAGTGCAGTTGACTATGCTCTGTTTCGTCAAAGGGATTGGTACCTTAGGCCGAGGGATGATGACCTCGATGATCGCAGTTTTTGGTGCAAAGAGCAAGAATACGTCCTAAAGGACGTCTATTACTCATTGAAGAAACCCATCCGCAAGATGCAGCCCTACAACCTTCAGGCGCTACAGAAGAAGGCCTCATTTGCTGAAGCCATCCATCTTATCAAGGCTATGGGGTTGGAGAGACTTGTGGTCACCCGCTGCGACTACAACTCTCAGCTTGTGCTGCAGTTCTTTGCCACTCTTGTGATGAAGAGTGACTCAAAGAAGACCATCAAGTGGATGACTGGCGAGACATACTGTGAGTCTGACTGGTATGAGTTTGCAAAGGTGTTGGGTTACTCGTTTGATGGTGACAATCCTCAGGGTTACCGCATGCACCACAACTACCGCATCAACAAGAAGGATACCGCTCATCTCTATGGCGAGGGTGGAGTTCCCGGTCTCTCCAAGGACTTGCTCCCTCTGTATGATGTCCTTGTGCGCATTCTCCGGGAGAATATTGCTCCAAGTGGTGGAAACAATGATAATGTGGTCACTCCCCTTTGCAACTTGCTACTTCATGCCCACACCATTGCTATGAGCACCGATGATGGTGCGGATTGGAGTGTGGATGTGATGGACTACATTCACCATGAGATGCATGATGCCATGACCACTACGGTCACCATTCCCTATGCTCCACACATCATGATGCTCATCAAGTCCAAGTTCCCCGACCATGATCTTAGTGATGATGACTTGGAGGTCCATGACTTCAAGCAACTATATGAGAAGAGGACTGTGCCCAAGCCCCCAAGTGTGCCATCCTCCCGGTCCACTCGGGGTGGTTCGTTCATGGGTGATGCTCGGAGTGCTGCTACTCCCTCTTATGCCACCTCCACCTCCGGGCACGTGAAGAAGCTGAATTGGTTCCAACGCAACATCCTTTGCATGAACATCGACATTCGCAATGAGCAATACTCAGCCTACAAGGACCGCCGTCAATCTGCCCTCAATCAAGAGATGATCCTCCATCAAATTTCTGGATCTCCCGCTCCTGCTGAGCTCACACCGCCTCTCTCCTATGCTCAGTGGAACCAGGGGTCTATGGCTCCGTGGTCTCAGTTTGAGAACGATCTTCGTGGCAGCTCATACTCCACGGGACAGGCATATGAGGAAGTTACTTCTGATGATGATGACGAGGATGAGGACGATGATGAGGATACCCCTTCCGAGTGATGTTCTTCACGGGACGTAGCATCGCTCTTCTTCCTTTTTGGCGTTTCGATGCCAAAGGGGGAGAAGTTGATCTATTAGGAACGGGGATTTGCATGGGTTCGGGCACAAGCATATGCTTCTATCATTTATTTGCGCTTGTGTCCATTTATCTTATTTATGCTTGTCGAACTATTTGTGTGAACCTTTGTGTGTATTGAGACAATTCCCATGCTATCTATATTATCTATGGTTGAGACTACAAGACTATTGTGTTGGTATTCACCTCATATGTTATATGCAAAAGGTATGAAATTCTATCAAGTCTCTAGTTATACCATGGCTATGTATATGTTCTCATTACTCCTTATGATATCATGTGCTCTCTATTGCAAAAATGCTCTTGTCTATTGTGCTATCCGTTGTCTAGCTGTTTTCAAGTATGCACATGTTTAGGGGGAGCCATTTTTATCATAAGCATGATATAGCATTGTCTTTTATTGCAAATCTTTGTATTGTCATCTAACACCAAAAAGGGGGAGATTGAAAGAACATTTCTTAACCCCTAATGTTTTGTGTGTTAGTTAACAATACCAATGATATACTAATTCTAATGCTAAGTATTTCAGTTAGTGTATGATTAAATATCATATGCATCAAAGCAAAAAATGCAAAGAAGAAGTGGCTCTGAAAAAGTTCCAGGAATCAGATTATTGGAGCCGGAAATTCCCAGGGCCGGAATTTCCGGGCCCCAGAACTTCGCAAAAATTGGCTAAGGAAAAGTTGAAAAGTGGTTCTGGCTTCAACCGGAAATTGTACTCGGAAATTTCTATATACCGGAATTTCCGAGTGCACCCAGAAGGACACTCAAGAAACGGCTAAGGAAAGAAGAGGTTTCGGTTCTGGCTCCAACCGGAAATTCTGGTCGGATATTTCAATATTCCGGATATTCCGGGCGACCGGAATTTCCGATGGTGACTTATACCGGAATTTCCGGGTGGTCGAAGCAGCCAACGGCCAGATTTTGGGGAGAGCTATAAATACCCCCTCATTCCCTCAAGAACAGCAAGCTCTCTGATTTTCTCTCTCCCCATTCTCAAGAAAGCTCAAAACATCAAGATCTCCCAATCCCCCCACTCAAATCCGTTGATATTTGGAGGATTGAAGGAGAAGGCCCCGATCTACTACTTTACCGAAGCGATTTGCATTTCCTCCCCATTCACTTGGGGATTTCGTGGCTAGGGTTTCCATTGGGAAAACCTAGTTCACCATTGTTGCTTTCTTGGTGTTGCCTTGACCTTTTGTGGTCCTTGACCTGTTGTGGTCATCTTGAGAGCCCCCAATTAAGTTGTGGGTGTGTGCCTCAATCTTGTGTAAGGGATTCGATCTCTGCCCCAAAGGGGATCAATAGTGGAAGGTGAACTCGTAACCTTTGTGGTTGAGTTCATCGGAGAAGAAGGTGAGCCTTAGTGGCGTTGTGGTCAACCTGTTGTGGTGACACACACCTCTCCAACGAGACGTACACCCTTGTGGTGGAACTCGGGATTATTCCTTCGTCTCCGCGTGCTTCACTTGGTTCCCCTAATCATTACTCCCTTACTTGCTTGTTTCGCACTTATATTTATCTTGTATCTTGTTGAATTGCTTAGCTTGTCATTTAGGTAAATTTACCTTAGTTGCATATCTAGAGAATTTACCTTTGTGTTAATCTTAAATTGAAAAGGAGTTAAAAATTGTAATAGCACCTATTCACCCCCCCCCCCCCCCCCCCCCTCTAGGTGCCGGATTCCCGTTTACTATACTGCCTCTTCTTCGGAGACCACCCCGATTGTGCCTTGTGCGCCACGTCGTGGGCGCGGCCGTAAACCTCCTCCTGTTGACACGGTGGTTCGTCGCTCTCCTCGCCGTAACCCGGATGGGTATCTGCTCGAGTATCTGCCCTACACTTCCACGCGCAAGAAATCTCAGGTTCAGAAGGCAGAAGCTCCGGCACTGATGCAGATCGCTGAGATGCAGCGCATTGGGGTCGAGGACTGTGACATTGACCTTGATGAGCTCACCGCGGCTAAGCTTCTTCAGGGTCGTGAAGACTGATTCACTCTGCGGCTCGGTCTACACTACTGCTTTATTATCTTTATTCGGCTCGAACTTCTATTTTCCGAACCATGTCTCATTTATCTGTTTCTGCGTCGTTAGCTAAACTATTTTGGCATATTTTGTCTTGGAACATCTGTGGGATGAATCGGTCAGATAAATGGCCTCTTATGCCCGACAAGATTGAGGAGAGTGCGGCCTCCATTCTGTGTTTTCAAGAAACTAAACGCGTTGTGATTGATATGCAGTTTGTTAAATCTTTTGCTCCCAAGTGTTTTGACAAATTTGCTTTTGTCCCTTCGGATGGTGCTTCTGGTGGTTTGTTGGTGGTCTGGATGAGTAGCAAATTCACGGGTGAGGTCCTTCTTTCGGAGAGCTTTGGCTTAGTGCTGTGTTTCACTTCCTCTTCCTCGGCTAAAACATTTATCCTGGTGAACTTATACGACCCTTGTGATGGGGTTGAACGCGAGAACTTTGTCGCTTGGCTGTTTCATCTAGATGTGGCGGATGATACCCTGTGGCTTATATTAGGTGATTTCAATTTCTTCTGATACTCTGATAGTAGAAACAAGACGGCGGCCAATCTTACTGATATCGCGACGTTTAATGAGATCATTAGCTACTTGGGGCTTGTTGAACTCCCTCTTAAGGGCCGCAGCTACACCTGGAGCAATATGCAGGCTGACCCGTTGTTAGTACAACTGGACTGGTTCTTCACGTCACCTGCGTGGACTCTCAAGTTCCCCAACACCACGGTGCGTCCCCTTGCTCGTCTCACATCCGATCACACTCCTTGCGTCGTCTCTATTGGCACAAGTATCCCGAAGGCGTCCATTTTTTGTTTTGAAAATCACTGGATCAAAATGCCTGGCTTCATGGATGTGGTGCGCCGTATTTGGGATATTCACTGCCCGGGTGACGGTGCCAAATGCATCTCTTCCAAGTTTAAGCTGCTTCGAAAGGGGTTGAGAAACTGGTGTACGAGCATCTCGGTCATTAGCCATCTGATCGATAATTGCAATGCCACCCTACTTAATCTGGATAACATGGAAGAGGCGCGCACGTTACACATAACTGAATGGAATTTCCAGATTATTGTTAAACGCAAACTGCAGCACTTGCTGGATTGCAAGCAGGAATATTGGAAGAAGCGTTGCACTGTTAGGTGGGCTAAATTTGGAGGAGAAATCGCCAAGTTTTTTCATTCCATGGCCACGATCCGATATAAACACAATTGCATTGCTAGCTTAACTCGGCCAGATGGTTCTGTTGCGACTGAACACTTGGAAAAAGAGGGAATTCTGCTGAATTGTTTCCGAGAGCGTCTTGGTGTCTCACATCTGATATCACCCACCTTTGACTTCTCGGATTTCACCGCTCACCATGATGGATTAGGAGAGCTCTCTTCCCCCTTTACACGTGAAGAGATTGACAATGTGGTGTCCGATCTCTCCTCTGACAAGGCACCGGGCCCGGACGGTTTCTCGGGCCTGTTCTTCAAAACATGTTGGCCCATCATCCGCTTCGATTTTTATCGACTTTGTGATCAATTCTGGGAAGGCTCTGTTAACCTTCAGAGTATCAACGACACCTATATCACGCTGATCCACAAGATACATTCTCCGGCCTCTCCTAATGATTACCGACCGATTTCTCTTCTGAACTCGAGTCTGAAGCTGCTAACTAAAATCCCCGCGAATCGTTTGCAACAGAAGATTCTATCCCTTGTTCATGCCAACCAATTTGGGTTTATCAAAATGCGCACGATCCAAGACTGCGTAGCTTGGGCATATGAGTATATACACCAATGCAAACAACCTCGGAAGGAGGTTGTTATTCTGAAGTTGGACTTCGCCAAAGCATTCGACACTGTTGAACATCAGACTATTCTGAAGATCTTGCGCTGTTGGGGGTTCGGTGATCGCTGGCTGAACTGGGTTAGTATGATCTTCACCACGGGAACCTCTTCTGTTTTTCTTAATGGCACTCCGGGAAAGAAATTCGCGTGTCGCGGGGGTGTTCGTCAATTCTCCAATATATGATTAATCAGCTGGCCAGCTCACGGTTGATATCGCCGCCCCTTCCTATACCGAACACTGATTTTCCCATTGCGCGGTATGCCGACTACACTTTGCTGATTCTTGAGGCATGTCCTGTTCAGTTGCTCGCCCTTAAAAACCTTCTCCAGGTGTTCTCGGATGCAACTGGCTTACGAGTAAATTACTCTAGATCTTGCCTTATGCCGATAAATATTGATGATGCAAGGTTGTCGGAACTGGCTGCTGTGTTTGGCTGTGCAGTTGGTTCCTTGCCGTTCACATACCTCGGCCTTCCGCTGGGCACTGCCAGGCCTTCGGTTCAGGACTTATCTCCGATTATTGATCAAGTTGAGCGTAAGCTTAATGCCAGTGTGAGATTTCTTGATTATGGCAGCAGGTTAACCTTCATCAACTCGGTGATGTCGGCTCTCCCCATTCATTTCCTATGTACACTCAAGATCCATAAGACTGTTCTCAAGGTTTTGATCGCTCTCGGCGCCACTGCCTGTAGGCGAAAGAGGAAGACAGTTCGTCGGTCCCCTCACTCGCTGCCTGGACTCTTGTTTGTAGACCCAAGAAATACGGTGGACTGGGTATTATGAATTTGGAGCTCCAGAACAAGGCTCTGCCCTTAAAGCATCTACACAAATTTTTCAGTCATGCTGACACTCCCTGGGTCAAGCTTGTGTGGCACCTTTATGATCCGGTTGTCCCCCCACAAGCACAATCGGCTAGAGGCTCCTTCTGGTGGCGTGATGTGTTCAAGCTGGTGGATACATATCGAACAATCACTTCAGCCACGGTCAGGAATGGTGCCACTACCGTCTTCTGGAAGGACCGATAGACTGATAGCAGTGTTCTCTGCGACCGCTTTGATCGCCTCTTCTCGTTTGCTTTAAACGAGGACATTTCTGTCTCGGCGATTCATTCTTCTACTGATCGATTGGACCTCTTTCACCTGCCCTTGTCTGCTCAAGCCTACGCTGAGTTTGGAGAGATTCAACAACTTCTTGGCACAGTGAACATTGCTCCCCTGGAGGAAGATGGCAGGCGATTCGTTTGGGGTTCTGCGAGTTACTCGTCAAAACACTTCTATCATTTTATGTTTGCTCCCCTCCGACAGGATCAATCCCTTCAGGCAATCTGGAAATCAAAATGCATGCCAAAACTCAAGGTCTTCTACTGGTTGCTCTTCATGGATCGACTCAACACCAAAGACATGATGACCCGCAAGCATTGGCATGTTGATTCAGGTACCTCTTGTGTGCTTTGTGATGCGGATGTTTTGGAAACACGGGACCACCTGTTCTTCTCGTGTCCTTTTGCTATCGAGTGTTGGACCCTGCTCAATCTTCAGTGGAATTGCACTGTCCCCATTTCGCTACGGTTTGCTGAAGCTAAGCATGCATACTCTGGTCCATGTTTCATAGAAGTTGCTACTTGCGCCCTTTGGAATATCTGGAAGATGAGAAATGACCGTGTATTCAATCAGAAGCCTCCTTCACTGGATCGGTGGAAAGTTCTATTCCAAGTGGATATTCTTCTTCATCAACACCGGATGCCTAGTCCCTTAGTTCAGCCCCTCCTACCGTGGGTTTTTGACACCTTTACTTAAATGTATTTGAACACTTTATTCTCTTTCCCCCCCCCCCCTAAAAATGCTCCCTACCCTTGTAAGACTATTTGGAAAACCTCTGGTTTATCCATCTTATTAATTGAAAATTTACACCGTAGGGGCCTCCCCTACGGTAAAGGTGTCAAAAAAAAAACTTGTAGATTTTTATAGATGATAGATTTTTTTGCAAATTTTGTCAAAAATCAAGTTTCTCATTTTTCATAGAATCTAGTACACATATAAGGACTCCATGCCAAAGGATATCCTTTTTTGAGGTCTTTACCTATTTATTTCATCTTTTCGTAAAACCGGTCAAAATGGTCACCATGACTGTTCATCGAAAGAGGTAATATTTTCTAAAATTATCGATGTTTCTGTGATATAACCACTATTTGTCTACCTTAAAATAAGTTTTTCAAAAAATTCGGACCAAACTATCAAACAGTTGTAGTTCAAATTTGAATTACTTTTGGAAAATCGGCAGAAACTCATTTAACTAGGTGAAATTAGGTAGAAATCAAGAAAATTCCTAATACTCGGGGATAATCCATCAAATGTAGACTAATCTTTGCGAAAATCAGATGGGGGCCATTTTGCATCATATTTTTTGTACTTGGTTCACAAAAAAAGTCATTTTTGCACTAAAAAATGGAAAATGATATTTATGAAAATAATTTGATAAATTCCTTCGGCATGACTGTTTCCTATACCCAGATGCACTTATATGTGGAATATGAGATCTTTATCACGAACTATGCCGTGGTAATGGCCATAACTATATCTTTTGGTTTGAAACTTGTAGATGTTTATAAATGATAGACCTTTTTGTGAAGACTTTTTTTGCAAAAAAATTCAAAAATCAAGTTTATCATTTTTCATAGAATCTAGTACACATATAAGGACTCCATGCCAAAGGATATCCTTTTTGAGGTGTTTACCTATTTATTTCATCTTTTCGTAAAATCGGTCAAAATGGTCACCATGACTGTTTATCAAAATTATCGATATTTCTGTGATATAACCACTAGTTGTCTACCTTAAAATGATTTTTTCAAAAAATTCAGACCAAACTATCAAACAATTGTATTATAATAATTTGATCATTTGGCCATAACTTGATAACTTGATCATTTGGCTTGACCACATATAATTTGTCTCCATGACCATAACTTAATCATTTGGCTTGAAATCGTCAGTTTTGGATTATAATAATTTAAAGAATCAGTACCTATCAATGTATCTGTAATGCAAAATATGATTTGGATGTCATATTTGGATTCCTCTAATTTTTGTAATCAATTTAGACATTTATTTGTCAAATTCTGATTTAAGGATTTACAGATACGAATTATTCCATACTAAATGAAAAAGTCAAAAATAAAGTAAAATTCATTTTATTATTATTTATTTCAATGTTATTATTATATAATCATTGTTGTTTATTCAACTAAAGTTTTATAATTCAAACAATGAAGAAGTGTAACATCATGACCGTGTGGTTAATATGATTGATATAACATACTAATATGAGTAAGTTCTCGTTTCTCACTTAGTAGCTAATTTGAATGGAACCAAAATGTTAAGCGTGCTTGGGTTAGAACAATTTGAGGATGGGTGACCGAATGAGAAGTTTGGCCTAGGATTAAGTGTGTGGGCTAGTGGGCAAGTAAGTGTGTGGCTAAGTGAGAAATTTCGAAATAGAAAATAAATAAAAAAAATTTAAAAAAAATTAAAAAAACAATTTGAATTTTTAAAAAAATATCAAAATTTTGAAAAATGATAGGCCGACGGCAAAACCGTCGACGTAGATAAAGATATGCCGACGGCAATGCCGTCGGCGTAGCCTACGCCGATGGTATTCAATACGCCAATGGGCAAAGAGGTCTACGCCTACGGGCTAGTACGCCGACGGCAAACGATGCCTACGCCGAGGGTGGCCGGCCGTCGGCGTATTTCCTTTTTCCCGTAGTGGGCTACAGTCGAATGGGAAATAATTATAGCTCCCTCGGTAGAAATAGATGGTAACGCTTATTTCAGAGGCCATATTTGTAAACACCGAAGGGTGTAGACAGTGAGATACAAAGATACGTTGACCATCATGCTGCAAGAATCAATGCCCCAGCTGGAACCCAGCTGATTTCCGTTTACAATTCTCAAATCCATTCAAAGATAGTAAGAATAATATCACACCAATTGCGTGAATGGGTCACTGTGTAATTCCCATAAATCACGATAATATTGATGAACTGCCATATCTTTCCCCCTCTATATAATATAGTGATGCTCAAGGTGGAGTCGGCTATTGCTTGCCTTTTTTCTACCACATGTCCCCTTTCGATCGAGCAAGATCAAGTACGAGTATGAGGAGCAGCCTGGTCTATGTGATGACCATCTTGCTTATGGGTTGCCTTGCAGTGACTACACAGTGTAAGCAGATCTATACTTTCATTTTGTTATAATCCTTGGGTTTATCTAATGTTTTCCATGTAATGAAACATTTGATGTGATAGGTCGTCCCGGGGCACAAATGACCAGCTACCGAGATGGCCATTCCCACATTAGCCCGACCATGGTCAACTCGACAACAGTCGACGATGAGAGCAAGCTCGCCCTGCAGTTTTGCATCAACAAGGCGTGCCGAAGTCTGCCCTTCGGCGAAGACTGGCCGTATTGCTATTGCTGCGAAACGATGCCGGACGAGCCGTGTTTCAAGGAGGAGGATGACTGCAGGGCAGAATGCCCCGTCTGCGACCCTGACTGCCAGCATCGATCGCCGCCGGAGTTTAAATCATGAATGAATGTCGGCATGTGCTTGCAAATAATCTAGATTTTGAGTTGTTTAGTTACGAGGTTAGATCTAACAGCCAGCCAATAATGTACTCCCGACAAATCACGTCCATCACGCGCAATTTGCGGAAAATGTTTACGTGAGCTTTTGAAGATCCTCTTAACTTTTTTTTTGGAACTTTTAGGCAACTTTATTGAATAATGATACGGTTATCTACAAGAATAGGAATAAGAAAATCTGAAGGAACTACGAACCAGAACTCCCCAATACTGAGTAGCACCGTAGCGAGCACCGTTGGCTTCTAGCGGACAATGTTGAATGCTCGCCTTGCCGAGCGTAACTATAAGCTGCCGGCAGTCATCAGTAATGACCGCACTTGTCCCCCATACTCCGAGGGATTGAGTATAGCCTGGCACCACCTCCATCGAGTCAGATTCTACTATCACCGATTCGCAAAAAAAAAGATTCTACTATCACCGACTGACCTCCATTTGCTCGACAAGTTTTAGTCCAGCAAGCAAAGCTAAAGCCTCCAAAAATGCAGCATCAATAGCATGTGCATTAGAGTCACAACATGCCGCCACAAAATTTCCTCCAGAATCTCGAATGATAGAACCAATGGAACCAGTTCCAGTGTCAGCAAAAAGGAAGCATCCACATTCAGTTTCAAAACGCCCGTAGCAGGTTGATTCCACCCATCTTTCTGTGCCATATTCCCAACACCCTTAAGCTACCCTAAAAAATACCCTTAAGCTTCGAATAATTAGCTAGGATATCTTTTATATTAATAATTATCATCTTCGGTGTTAGTGCCGGATTCTCTAACTTATTCCTTGGGAAGTACTTATATGAGTTTGTTTTTTCAAATCGCATATATCTATAGGTGTTTGAGTGAAATATCTAAAACGGTATAATTCAGAACGGAGTGAGTATAGTAATATCCATTGAACAATGTAATACGGATGCCAGATTGCAGCCCCAGGTCCAAAACGAAAATTATTTGTAAGTTATTCTTCAAAACGAACAAAAATTGTTAGGCATATAATGATCATTCGCTCTGGCTCGACCCACTGATGTAAGCATTACATTTATAGCACGTAATTGATTTTCTGTTAAAAAACGGAACGTTCTTAGTCGGTTAATAATCACCTACCAACATTCAAAAGGCCTTGGATGTACCGACTTCGTCCATGAAAAGGTATACTTTGAGCTTTCTTCGAAAGTCAAACTATCTCAAACTTTGATCTTGTTTACACACAAATATATACTTATGAAATAAAATTCTTCTGTGACGAAAATATGTTTGATCATGAATATAATGATACTAATTCGGCTGAATAAACATTCATGCCTTTTTATGCAAGTTTGATTGTCCAACAATATTAAAAGTACATTCTTTCATGTATGGATGGAGTATACTACTAGTAAAGACATTTTTTATATATTTCAACTCCAAATTAAGGAAAATAAAATATCATATTCATTTCTTAAAATAATAGGTCCTCTGGTTCACTAATCTGTGACACTTTGGATATTCTATTGTAGTACAGTATATGAGTAATATGAATGTTATCATCTCCGGGAAGCATTTGTGCGAGAAAGCTATAGATTTAGTCCCTGTTTGTTTAGACTTTTGCTTCTGCTTTTAGAATAAAAAAGCGGAAACCCAAACAAACAGCACGAAACAGGACCTCGCTGCTGAAAAGCGCGTTACGGAAATACACTGCGCGCTTCCCGCAAAGATAACGAACCGTTTTTCGTGTCTGTCACTTAGGTTGCTCAGATTTACGACCATACTGCCACCACCGTGAGAACGTGGGCAGGATATTCGCTTTCCTTCACGTGCGTTACCGGTGAAGAGAAATCGAGAGAGGATTGAAGTGAATGAGTGCTTTATTGATTAGGACTGTTGGCTATTTATAGTAGCCGAACAGTAGTCGGTTCCATACATGCGCCTCTTCAGAAGGGACCCAACGTTTCGTACTTAACAACGATTGGACAATAGCATAACCGCTAGATAGTTATGCTAGGAAAATCCTAACTACTATATTAGCCTAGAACTGAAGCTAATATTTCCTAACAACCAGTACTATTTGGCTTCGGGTGTGCATACTATCCTGCCACCTGAGCCAGTACCAGTACGACTGGTCAAAGGCATACTTCATCTCACAAAAATAATTTTAGATTTAAAATAATTTGTACACAAAATATGTGTGCCGATAAATAGGTTCCATTCCCGTGATCGGTTTCGAGTTTTGTGAACTGTAACTTCTTAATTTTGGATTGAAGTTCGGATCGTTTATAGACAAATTTAAGAAAATTCGCCGCACTCGATGGGTCGTTTGAAATTTACTTTCACATGTAAATTGATTTCTTCATTTCCCACGATTTTCGTGTTGTAACCTTTTCGTTTCGCATATAAATAGATCTTTTAGATATGTATGTATTTGATGAACCACTTCGATGATTTAGCTATCTAAACATCATAATAATAAATTAAATAAGTCAAAGACAATTGTTTCGCTTCAAATCGGCACTTATATAACATCACTCATGGGCATTCCAGACATTTCACCTAGAAAACCAACAGCTACAGCTTCCAACAACATTCCTGTCAAACATCAAATTTCTGCTTCCATCAGCTGCTTCTCACAGCTGCTTTTCCACAGCTCAACGGCTACAGTTGCTTCTCAAAAGCTGCAGCCCAAACAAACAGACCCATGAATGTCTCCAATCCAAATATTCAAATGACACCGACCATCAAGTTTTAATAGCTTAACAGAACATTTGTACTGTTCTAATCTCACACGCCTTAGATCTAAACTCGGACTCTATACCCAGATGGCGATTTTGGCACGTGTAGCATCCGAAGATCATTCTGTGCTGTACTTTGAACTTAATGTGCAGCAAAACTAACGTAATATAGCAACAATGCTACGAGAGCCAGCTGATGCATGATAAGCAACTAAGCAGGTCCATGTATTAAGATGATGCTGAATATGCTGCACATACGTGTTCTAGGTACGTACAGGTGATGCAAGTTCATTTATAGTAACCAGTGTGACTAATGACGCTGCAAACTATTTTGCAGAATATAAATTAAGAAAACTAACACATGCACATGGGACTCGTTTTGTAACAACCCCAAGATGTTGTCACAACTCACAAAGATAGATATTCAAACATCATTTAATAATGTACCAACTAACCTGCAGAGAAACGTGCCACGGCTACTTCTCATCGATTATTCGGAGAAATTGTTTGTAAAAGTATAGGCGAGGAAGGCGAAGCTGATCAAGCAAGGCAGGCGACGCTTATTACTACTGAGCTGATGAGCTCTTGGCACCGTACGAGCCATTGTTTTTATTTGTTGAAGTTTTGGTTGCTAACTCTATGGGCCATTGGATCACACATGATTAGTACTAGCTCATAATAGTTTTGAGTTAGCAACCAAAACTATTGTTTGGTTAGGGAGATTGGCAACTGAGAAGGGATTGGTATGGAGATTATAAATCCAACTCCCGCTTTTTTATTAACAGGGGCGGGGTCGGGTGGGAGTTGTAAAAGAATTGTTTTAGTGAGTTTATCTTAAAACTTCATCATAACTCACGTTAATCTTTATCTAGTCTCATCAATTTCCACGAACCAAACAAGGGAATAAAATTTCTCCTCAAATTCCCACATATAATTCCTACCATGCGCCAAACAGAGGATTGGGAATAAAACGACTCATGCCACGTCTAATCTCAATACATCTCCCTGCTTTAAACTCTCATTCCCTTTCCCAAATGTTACCAGATGACCAGTTGATCTGGTTTGCTCTGGTCTTGGAAAAAAATAGTTGATCTGGAGCAGGACCTGTATCGTCACCTTGCTCTCCTGAACATGAACATGTGCATCAGCTACCAGTTTGCTGATCGCTCCAATTAACTAATTATGAAATTAAAGCCAGAGGGATGCTCTATTAAATTGCATACGACCAGCTGAATCAACAAAGCGAACAACGGTGTCTGAAAAGTGTGAGCAATCTCAACCATGCGCTTAACTAGCATGCAAATTGTGCAATCTCGCCCTTTATAGGCAATGCAATGAAGATCCAAAACACCTCGAAAGCGTGAATTGTTTGACAACAAAAAACACAATATGCATCTATATCCCACAAAATTGCAAATATCTAAACATAAACAACAACAAAGGACAAAATTGTTTAACTGTGACTACATTTCAGATAAAAATATATTTATCATTGGTTTGAATAGTACAGCAGACCTTTTCTTTCTGGTTTCTGCATGTGGATCAATTCTAAATTTACAAACTAGAATGCCGTATGGTCGTAGAAGAGCACGTCTGCCAGCCTTTACAGTTCTTAGGACGAGGAAACTTTCAGTAGGAACATATGCTATTTAATGAGGGGGAAAGATGCTTCTAATTGGCAAATCCCTGGCCTCAAGTAGATCAAACGTAATATTTACATTCCGAATAAGAGCTTCTAGAGCCAGAAAACAACAATTGTCGAGTTTCTTCCGCGAAATGCACATGAATATCAAGTCCCATAATTTCCTTTCTTTTTCTTTATATATGTGAAACCGGGCAGATGATTCAATTCCTTATTAATCACTATTTGTACAGCCACAATAGAAACATTTGGAACAGGATAATTCAGAATTTGGATCCTTTGTTTCTGGTACGTACAAGAAAACTCAGAAGACTGACCTCTAATTACCTAACTAGGCATTGCTCACATCAGATTGCTCCCAAGAAAACTGAACGTCGGAGAAGGGGGTTAACCTTTGCAGAGGCGAGCGGTCATTAATCATAGCAGTCTTCATCTGTCACACAAAAGCACTCTTTCTTTAGCAAAGCTTTGTAATGTATTACAACACTAATTTGGAAGAAAAAGATTTCATTCATATGAATAGAACATCAACTGGAAACTTACGTGCTTCTTCCGCTTGGTTCCAGTCATCGTCGTCATCATCAAACTCAACATTCTATGGGGGGAGTCAAGGTATTAGAGTGCTAGGAAAGACAATATGGAAGGCTATGAAATAATACATAGCTGGTCTATCCATTACATATTTGTTGATGTGAGGGAACACACATAGATAAGATATTTTTGCCAAAACAATGTCCCACCCAACACCCATTTTCCCAGGAATTCAATGTATAAAGTTTCAAGTTCCAATATACTAACTTGATTATAATCGTCATCTGAACTTTCTGCCGCCTCTACTTCCTCCTCTTCCTCATTCTCCTCATCTTCATCATCCTTTTCGGTCTTGTTCTCTCCATCCTACAAGTACCAAATCTCTATCAACATGGTAGCATAATCTCACTACTTCCGTAATGGGAAACAGAACCTGACTCTAAACTAAAAATAATATGTCTTGAATAGTTGAATGAAAAATGCTTTCCAAATTGATCCCAGCAATCTGAAAGGAAGATTAAAAGACTGATGGCTTGCCTTTTGCATCGCTTTCTCAAATGCCTCAAATTTCTCATCTGTGAAAAAGGAAGATAAGATTCATGTAAGAGATCAATACATGTAAGGCTAAATAAGTTCTAGCCTAACAGGTTTTTGTTTAAGTTTCATTGCTGCTGATAGACATGCCAATAGAATAGTGCAAACAAAGCAGTTCCTTAGAACAAATCTTGGAAGATGTCACAACTCAAAAGCATGAACAGAAGTTCATGACAGAAGCAACAAAGAAATTATGTTTTGGTTTTGTGCAGTACAGCAAACCTGAATCCTTGTCCCACCGAAGTTTAAGTTTTTTCTTGACTGGTTGCGCTTGACTAGTATAACCTGAATGGAACATAATGTCAATGATCAACTGTTCTGCAATCACGTAGCAAATAACAAATCTTCCACACAGACACACAGTACTATATTTAAGAGTCAAGGCTACCTTTCAGTAGTTCTTCAGGAAAATTTCCCTTAGTTAGTTTGAGGTATGATGCAAGAGCTTCACGTTTGCTTCGTGTTTTGCGCTTCTTGTCAGAGAATCTTTCAATCTCTTTGTCTTCATTTTCTGATAAGATGAAAAAAAATCAGACAGAATTTAACAGAACAAAGTAGAAACAGCTAACTGTAGAAGGAAGCAAAACCAGAGTATTCTCACATTGAAAGATGACGAGGGTCTCATTATTTATAGGCCATGAACATATAGATGCAAATAGTGTAATATCAAACTTGACAATGGAATAACAAACATCAGTATTAATTGTAGGCTGTATAGAACAAGTAGAAAATGTGTCCCGTACAGTACATCGAATTGGATACAAGAACATTCCTCCATAATAAGTAAAAATCAGGATTCATGGATCTCATATCCTTGAACTAGTTCCTACGTCAACGGATTGGAATACATACTAGCAATCTAGCCTTTTGTAACTAAGCAAAGTAGGAAAACATGGACCATTACCCCGCTGTACTGAATCCAATTCATTGCCAACTAATTATTATTAAGCGTTCATAAATCGAGTAGCACATATCTCATATGTCATCAAACTAGGTAGGAAATGAGCACATCAGTTTTAGTAAGTTCATCCACTGTACTTTTCTTGGGGGCCTCCAGCTCAAGGTGGTAGCAAGAATTCCTCATGAAATCCTCGAGGTGTAGTGTGGACTGTATCAGAGCCTTCTCCTCGTTGGTCGCGGAGGCGACCGTCATGTCGGGCAGAGTGATCTCCTGCACGGTAGGAACGCCAGAACCCCAGTGAATCCCTAATCCCAAACCGAGAGCGAGGCGGGGTGGTGAGTGGAGAGGGGTGCGGAGATGCGGAGGAGGCTGGCTGTTTCTTTACCGGGAAGTCCTCGTGGGGGGCGTGCTTCGCTTGGAAGTTGAAAGTGGAGCCTCCACGGCCGCCTCTCCCGCCACGGCCGCCGCCTCTCCCTCCACGACCGCGGAACGACATCCTGGGAAAGTGGGAAACCCGAAGCCGCTCCTCTCGGTAGCAGATGGAGGCGTTACGGGGACCCAAAATGTGGGGGGGTGGGGGGGGAAACGGGCGTCGGTCGTCGGATATCGGTGGGGGTGAGCCTCGCCTTTGTCGTCGGCGGTGGCCGGAGGGGAGAGAGAGACGGCTAGGGCAGGGGTGGGGCGCTGATGCGGTCGCGCGCGGCTGTCGATTCGGTGCGAGGAAAGCTAGCGCGGCGCGGTCTGCCGCCGCCAAGGAAGAGAGGGCAGGGATCGTGGCGGGCCGTTGTCCCGGTCTTGATGGAACAGGTTGTGGAGTTGCGCGTGGCCCACCTTCTACATGGGCTGTACCGCATTCTCTTCTGAGTTGCTGAACGTCTGAGGGCACGTCAACATTTTCTTAGCGTCAGACACGTAAAATATTTATCTAATTAGAGGAAAAAGAAGTTGTCTTCATATACTACCTCCGGTCCATAAAAATTGTCGCTGGTTATGTCATTCACTTGTACGTGATTAGTTGATTCCTGGCGCCACTTTTTCCGGATCGGAGGGGAGTAGCTAATATCTCTTACGAAATATAAGAGAAAACCAATGTCGCCGTCGTATAATTTACCTTCCCTTAAACATATAACTTTTTATCAAAATATAATTAATTTTCATTAATTGTTAGGGATGGTGATAAAACATAATATATTATACAACTTATAATTTTTCTTCTCTAGATAATATGAATGGCTAAGAGAAGCCACACATTTTCCACCATTATACGTGCCCTGAGCGGGTCGGGATGTACCTAGTTCGAGCCATATGTGCATATAGTACCCTAGATAAAAGTCAACATTCCTGAAAAAAGGATAAAAGTCAACATATTTAGACCCGGTGACTTTATAGGTCTATGCATGCAGGGAAGCGCTCGAACTGATTGAAAATCCAATGTGATATACTCACTTTGCCAACAAAAGATGTCACACTTTTGATCAAATTTGGATGTATCTATACACTAAGTCATGTCTAGATACATCCAAATTTTAATTAAGTCGAGACATCATTTATTGGACGGAGGGAATACATGACATTCATGCTGGAAAGTTAAAAGGGAAGCACGGTATGATCCTTGGTAAAATTGTTCAGGGTAGGAATGATTTTCAGGAGACCGTCTATGGTCACGTGCAGAAGCTTACAAAAATTTCTAAGATGACAGAATTTTTTAAAAATAATATTTTTTTAAAAAGTATTTGACAAGTAACACATGTTTTTAGTCACTTTGAAAAATAGCACGCTGTCGACATGGTGAGTGTCGAAATCAGCCTTTGGCAATGCCCCTGCCCAAAGTAACGTCACCTTGCCGAAAGTAACGTCACCATGATGTTTATGCTGTTTTTTCTTCTTAATTCTTCTATTAAAATAAAAATCACTCAACCGTAACATGTTTCGACATAAAATATATGTGCATCGATGAGTAGGTTTCATTCTCATGATTGGTTTCGAGTTTCGTCGACTCTAATTTTTTAATTTTTATAGAAATTCACATATTTTTCACCTAAATTTGTCAAATTAATCACAACCATTCGACCGTTTAAAATTTGCTTTCACGAGTAGATGTATCTCACCCTTCACCACAACTTTCACGTTGTAACTTTTTTTTTGTTTCGACACATATATACATACTTTCTATAGCATCTATATGAAAACACACGTACTGAACAAAAATTCCAATATGTCCCTCGAATAAAAAAAATTACTACGTGAAAGTTGTGGCAAGGGTGAGATATATATACTCATGAAAGAAATTTTCAAACTTTCAAATGAGTGCGATGATTTTGACAAAATTCGACAAAAAAGTGTGAATTTCCATCCAAAATTAAGAAGTTAGAGTGGATGAAACTCGAAACCAATCCCGAAAATGTAGCTTAGTCGTCGATGTGTATATATTTCATACATATTTTATATCGATTCATGGTACGGTTGAGTGACTTTTATTTTATTGGAAAAATTAAGAAGAAAAGAACGTGTAGGATCAGGTTCACCTTACTTTCGGTTCAGCCATTGCCGAAAGGCTGGTTTCGGCTATGCAATTGTCGAAACTTCAGTTTCGGCACCGATCATGATGACAACGTGTTATTTTCGAATTGACTAAAAAGATGTGTCACTTTTCAACTATTTTTTTAAAAAAAAGTATTATTAAAAAACTCTAGATCAGTTATGTATCCCCATTAACACTATTCAATAAAGCTTCACCTATTCCTAAAAAAATAGTTTGCTTCACTCGCCCGAGTTTGATAATTGTTGTATTCTCCTTATCCATACATGCTTTGTGCAATAACTTCTATTTTCGCACGTTTATCCGTTAGATGTTTGCACGCTCATCAGGTGTCGAAAGAAGAAGGGAAGAGTATAAGGAGGAGAAGGAAACACACACACGATGAATGAGAGTACATTTTTTCTTTCTTTTTTCAAAACCGAAGATTCAACATGAAATATCTTGAGAATCATTCATCCAATTACAAACATTTTTCACTTTTGATCTATCCGCGGTGAGATATTTAAAAATAGATTTCATGTTGATATGTTTTGATGAATCGTCTTTTTGTACTTTCACAAAAGAACGCTTCTACTTCCGATTTCATTGTAGTTACACTTGGGGACTGAGTTTAATTTTGTACTTTGCGCAGAATTTTTTGGTGTATTTTGTATTTTGGGTTTAAGTGTACTTATATTTTTGTATTTCAGGTTTGGACGTACTTGTACTTCAAAATTTCAGCCTACTTTTATTTATTGTGCAGGAGTTTTGGCAAACTTTTTTATTTGTATTTCGGATTTTAATACACTTACTTTTATATTTGGGGTTTCAGTGTTGTTGTACTGGATATACTTTGGTCTCTGTGTGGGAATTTATTTTTACGGATGTTCTCTTTTGTTTAGTACTTTTTGTGCTTCTGTTTTTAGTATAGTTATACTTTATATTGTTGTTCTATATACTTATGCTTCATACTTTATGGGAGAAAGTTTGTGTACTTTATATTATGTACTTTGAAGTATCTCAAATTACTATAGTGTACCATACCCTATAGGAGGTACAACAATGTACATTGTACATCCAAAATAGAATAACTTGTGCTATCATACCCTATAGGAGAAAGTTTGCCTGCTACGATGAACCGCGCATAGAATACCTTGTGCTCTCCATGCAGCCGACATGACCTTCGTGAAGGTCGGGCTCTTCCTAGTGCTACCCAAGAGCTCAGAAGAGTCACCCCATCAAAATCGAAAAATGAGAGAAAGAAGATAAGAGTCGCCTCCTTGACTTGTTCCTCAGCTCTTCCCCTCATCGCCGACAGCCCAACTATGAAGTAGATAATTGTGAGAGGTGTTTCCTCTTACAATTATATTGTGTGTAATTGTAGGAGCACAATATTCTTCTTTTTCGGAGAAAAGGACAAACTTGATGAGACAAGTGGATGTACAAACCAACCACACGGTTAGGGCTCCGGATGAAAACCCTGGACCTCTGATCTCGATGCCATCGGCGTGTTACGTTGTAACCCTCATGAGGGCGTCATCGTGGAGCCCCGCCCCTCAGGTCCGTTCCGGCTTTCCGTGTTTTCTTTTTTCTATCTGTGATCTACTTTGTAAGACGTTTCCTCATCACTTTCTATATGTTCGGCCGTTGAGCTTTATTTATAAAGTTTGGGCGAAACCTGTTTTAAGAAGGATATGCAGATAATGGTAATTTGTTTATTATTTTTTACAAGATCGTTGTAGAGACCTTGGTACCGTATATACCCCTACTTAAAAAGAAAATTTGACATACCAAGCCGGGCTGTCAACGGTAGCTGCTACCTCCTCAGCTCATGCTACTTATGCATTCGATCAAGTTATACCATTTGTTTTCCCGTAAAAAAAAGAGAGTTACCATTTGTTTTCTTCGGTGAAATTATGACCGAGTCGATCTTAACATTTGAGACAAACTCTATAGTACATGTTCCAAATTTTAATTTAAAATATGTCCAAAACGATAATCATTTGTGACATGAAGAAAGTACAAAGCGTGTGATAGTTTTGGTTTGCATCCCGCGGAACAAGCATGTTCCCGGTGCGAGTCCAAGGCCAGTGCTGGCTAAATTCTATTCTCGTGGAGTCAGGACATCGCTGTCGCTCGACGGACTCAAGGCAAACCAGACAAACCAGCTTTTTTGTCTCAACTTTGGGAAGAAACAAAACGCTGGCCGCAGATATAAACGTCAAATTGGCATTACTATGCCATCTCGTTCTGTTTATTAATTTTTATTTCGTCTGAAGTAAGTGTTTGCCAACCTGATGCTAGGCTGAATTTTCTAAGCATATAGTACAATTATTTCAGCTTTGTCGAGACCTCTATGGTTGCTAATTTGCTATACTCCTTCAACTTAGAGCGCGCATCACTCACTCATAAACAATGCGAACAGCTAGGAGAGAGCCCTCACTGCGCTTATCATATATATACCCGGGCCGCAGACCTGACTAGGCCTGGGCGTTCGGTTATTTTTTTAAATCCGGTTCGGTTATTTCGGTTTTTCTATAATTCGGTTTATAAGAAATAGGTACCGAAATTATATTCGGTTTTCTAATTGACCGAAATTCGGTTAGCTGATAATTCGGTTAGTTCTTCGGTTCTAAACCGATTTGTCCAAACAATGGGAGGGAAAAGCTGAGTACATCGGGGCAAGTTCGTGGCATATGTTTGCATGGCTGCATGCTAGCATGTACCGTGAATGCCTGATGGGTGGGTAAAAAATAGGAATGCATGACGTTTATCCCTCCACGCATACACTGATATAGTATGTCACAGAGCAAAATTATGCGTGGAAAAGTTCTCTATTATGTCTCAACCAGCAGAATTATGTTGCAGCGGCGCCGCACAAGGGCATGTAAAACGGCCAAGCTAGCGACTAGAGCAGCACGACGGCTAGCTGGAGAGACAGCGTGGTTGTACCGGTACCATTAGGAATAGCGAGACTAGGGTACGACGGAACTTGGAATTATGATGGGAAGCCTAGATGCATGTCAGCGTGTGCATGGCCGTAAAAGAAAGGTTATAAGGCTTTAATTTGTTGGGCTGAGAAGTTAGTATCGATGCGGGAGAGGAGAGTTTCACATCAATGTCGCTATTATCTCGGTTATTACGGTTCTTTCGGGTAATAAGTGGTCAAAACCGAATTTATAAATACAATTTCGGTTTATTGCATATACACACCGAAATTTGTGTCGGTTAATTCGGTTTCGGTGAATTCGGTTTCGGTTCCGATTAATTTGGTTCGGTGTTCGGTTTTCGGTTTTTTATGCCCACCCCTAGACCTGACCATGAAACAAGAGCACCTAACTGGCTAACTATTGCATACCACAGTTATCCACCAGAAAATTATTGCACCTCAGTTCTCCAGAAAGTCAGAAATGGCCGAGCTAGCAGTCGACATCGAGGGCGGTGAGCTCGTGCCAGGGAAGGGCATGAAGGGCCGGTGGCCGGTGGAGTGGCCGATCTGTGTCGTCGGCTTCACTACCGCGTGCATAGCAGTAGCCTCGGCTATCTACAAGGCACCCACTGGCATCTTTAACGACCACAAGTGTGCGTACTACGTCTCCCTCGTCTCCGCCGGCGGTGTTGGCCTAGCCGAGATGTCCGTTGCGGTCTTTTGGATGTCTGGCTCAGCCAGCGGCCAACACCCATATGGCGGCCTTGGACGCCGTTGCGTTCTATGCGTTTCATTTCTGCCCCTAGCTTTCGTGGCAGGAATCGGCGGAGTTCGCATGCTCTTCAAGTAACTGTTGTTGGTGTGGTTTAATTTACTGCTTGATTGATTTGTTGTTTACTTATTGGTTTGTTTATCTATTTCTTTGTTTGTTCGTGACTTTTCTTTTGACATTCCTGGAAATTTGTGTTTGCCTTGATGTGCCCATGCATGTGTTCTGTGATCATTGCCAATTCAGTCGTGAAGTGTCTGCGGTAACTTGTTATGATTTGCAACTTGTAATAAATTGAACTGGAATATATATTTGGTTTGGAGTAAACCTGAACGACTATTATTACTCCTGACTGTTTGTGCTTCTTCAACTTCATGGGGGTATTGTATGTTTCTTGTCGTTGGTGTGGCTGTTGGACTAGAGACTTGGAAGGCCCACATGTCATAAAGCCATAGTGACCCAAGTACATCGACCCTTCTTGATTAGAGTGTGGCGGCCGCGTGATCTTTCCATGCAATCGACGGAGATGTTTTATTTTGGTTTTCATGTATGGTTTGCAAACCCAAAGGAGCTTGTTCCTCTTGTAATTTTCATCAATCATTAAATCTATGTGAACTAGCGTAACTACTCAATCCCCTAGTAGCCAGCAATTTAACCATTCACACCGGTTAACGGAATGCGTGCAAAAGAAAAGTAAACTCTATGGTTATCTAAATATCCAACTGATAACAAGATAGTCTCCCTTTCTAAGGCTCAATAACATGCCGAAAAGAAATTGAACACATCGTTGGAGTGATGCAAGGAAGTTTTACAATTGTGTGTGGCCCGCTCAACCTGAATCAGAGGATACATGTGATAGGCCATGCCAACATGTGTTATCTTGCACAACATGACAATAGAGGATGAACATATATGTATGACACGAGGAGTACTTTGAGTATGATGGTGGTACACTGGTGCATGCCATGAGAAATGTTGACTGACTACATCAATTTCTTGAGGTCTACTGAAGGATAGATGACAAACTATCACAAGAGCAACTCCATATATAATGACCTAGTTGAGCATAGGTGACGGCAGTTCACGCGGTAGTTCAAATCTTCATGGTTTTGTTCAATTTTGCTTAGATCATTTCCTGCACTTAGATCCTTTGTCATGCTTGAGTTTTAATTTGAAAAATTCAAAATTATGGATTTGAAATGTTGTTGAATTGTGTGTTTATGAAATACAAACTTTTAAATTATTTTTCTGCGAAACTGGACCTACTGCACAGAGAAATGAAAATAGTATAAATACTCACTCCGTATCAAAATGTAATACTATGTTTTACCATTTTTTGATCCACATGTATCTAGACATGTTTTTTGATACATACGGATCAAAAAGCGCTAAAACATCTTACATTTTGATATACAGGGAGTAGAATAGAGAACAATTATAGGGATTAGAAACTCCAATAAATATTATTTAGGCTATGCCTGTTAGCTGCTGGGCATATGCTAGACTTGCTCCGAACCTTGGAAATAAAGCCATAAAAGGTATGGAAATACTATTAAAATAGCTGGTATTAAGCAGTAAGCACACAATCGACGATAAAAGTCTCCTGGAACTAAAGCACCACTAGATCGATGGATGAGCTAGCTAGCCTCCATACTTGGCCTTGTAATCCCTCCATAGCTCCTGCACGGGCTTGCCCATGATCTGCAGGAAGTCGTCGTCGCTGTAGCCGTCCTTGAGCCTCTCATTGAGCACCGCCACGAACCCCGGCCTCATCCCGTCGCAATAGTCGAGGAACCACGCCGTGACGCTGTACCCCGTGTCCCAGCTATCCCCTTCCCCCGGCTGCACCCAGTACGGCGGCGCATAGCCGGCGCGCAGCCGGACGAAGTCGGCGACCCCCTCGTAGATCCACCCGTGCGTCCAGCTCGTGTCCTGCTGCCCCCACTGCCACACGTGCGCCACCTCGTGGTACAGCAGCCCCGTCACCAGCGTCCTCACGTCGTCGCCGCCGCCGGTGATGTTGTTCACGTAGCCCGCGTTGAGCGTGATGCTGCTCTCGCTGTCGCGCTCGAAGGCCAGGATGTTGCTGTTTATGGCGTTCACGACGAGCTTGACGCGGTCGTCCACGGCGGGCCTGCGGTCCGCGGGCGCCGTCTGGTTGAAGACCTTCCAGGCGAAGCAGGAGGCCTCCGCCATGACCTGCTCCGCGTAGCCCACGCCGTACTCCCGGTCGAAGCGCTGTCCGCCCGGGGTCGTCGTCGCGTTGTTAGTCTCCTCGAACCTCAGGCCGGCAGCCATGCCGACGAGGACGAGTGAGGAAGCGAACACTGGCGTGCAGAGCTTCATCATGCTTAAATTAATGATTGTTCAGCTTGTCTCTGAGTGGATGCATGAGTGGTCGATCGGCCTCGAATTTATAGCAAGGCAGATATTTGGAGGCATAGCCGGCAGAGTTCCCTAACATATTCCATTTTATCTAAAAAAAGAGTTCCCTAATATAGATAGAATCATGAATTAAGACGGTTCAACAGTGACAAGGAACACTTCTCATCGGCTCCTTAATTAATAATCTGTTACTAGCAGTCAGCAGATCGTACTTGCGTTCGTCACGTGTGTCCTGCATTTGTAGTATTGCTCTTGCCAGCACCCCATAGCCCACACACCGGCTAACGCCGCCTACCACAACATGGTACTGCCAGTGGCGGACCTAGGATTTAGCCGTCGGGTATGCCACACTAAAAAATTATTGAGCATCTTGATAACATTTCTTTGCCCATTTAATAAATAATTAAAATATTACATTGTAATACGACATATAAAGCAATAAATAATATGTAACTGTAATATTAAGAACAGAAGTTGCATAATTTTCCATACAAATACTTAAAAACCTATACTGATAGTGTAAAAAATGCATAAGAAAACTTACAGTTTTACTTGTCTGTCCTACGATTTCTTGAATGAAATGCTTCTCTTCATAACTGTTAATTTTTAATTAAAAAAACAAGGTGAGCACAACATTTGTCCTTTCGTATCACAATAATCACATGCGATGAATGTAAACTCCTAAATTACCGTCCAGCCTCTTGTCGTTCTTGAAATCTTGATGATCGGTGAAACAGGAACTTTTGTTGGTTCGCGGCTCTTGGCGAGGCAGCGAAAGAGGAACTTCCTGAAGTCAGTTATGTACTATGCGCCTGAACCTCAAGCAAAGTAGTACAGATAAAAAATCAATATACTAGCAGCTGATTTGTTCAGGATTGTAGAAAGATCAAAGGCCTGCCAATTCTTTGCTACCGCTGCTGGAGCGTCCAGATAGACGAAAAAGAAACCGATCTATCATAGAAGTGGTCATTATTCGGTGTTTGCTGGGCGTCAAACAGGTACCTGGCTACTGGCTAGTCAGCCGTGGCGGCACCACGGCGGCCCGACCGTGGCCGGTGGCCGCTGGGCGCTTGCGAAACCCGCAGATCCATCGATGGAGGAGAGTTGGTCGCGACCTAGCTAGTGCTAACTGATCGGCGGGATGGCGTGCGGCCTGCGGCGATCGCATCGCTAATTACTATGCCAGGCCGACTCTCTAGTATGCTACGTACGTGGCCTGGCCCGTAGGGTATGCCGTGGCCCACCCGGCATACCCTGTAGGTCCGCCACTGGGTACTGCGACCTTATCACTTCATGGTACAATTTCTAATTATACTAGACAGGTGTGTTTACTTTGCAATCCTTGGTGGTATATCTGGCCGTGGAAAGCCGGCCCGGCCGAAATTCATGGGCCTTTGCCATGTGAGCTTGTCCATGGGTCGGACCTGAGACTTAAGATTTCGGTCCGAAAGTCAGATAGGCCTCGGCCTAGTCTTTGTATATTAGTATTTTAAGGAAGAGATCTGGCCCGAGGCCTGAAGTCTCGATGGGATTTTGCTATCATGGGAGGGCATGGGCCTGAAATATAGGCTCGAAGGTTTGATGGGCCTAGGATTAGGGTTTTGCCCCCGGATCGAAGCCCGACCCATGGCTAGGTATATGGCTTCCCGCTTCTCGCTATTGACTGTTTCACGGTACATTTTTTAATTATCCTAGACAGGTGCGTTTAGTTTGCAATCCTTGGTGGTATATCTGGCCATGGGAAGCCCGGCCCGGCCGGAATTCATGGGCCTTAGCCATGTGAGCTTGTCCATAGGTCGGACCTAGACTTAAGATTTTGGTCCGAAGGTCGGATATGCTTGGGCCTAGTCTTTGTATACCGGTGTTTTAAGGAAGAGATCTGGCCTGAGGCTTGAAGGCCCGATGGGATTTTGCTATCATGGGAGGGCATGGGCCTGAAATATAGGCTCGAAGTTTTGATGGACCTAGGCTTAGAGTTTTGCCCGTGGGCTTTGTTAGGCCCGGATCAAAGCCCGACGCATGGCTAGGTATATGGCTTCCCGCTTCTCCCTATTGACTATGTATCCAGGGCATATGGGCTGTTTAGTTGGCCAGTTGGGTTTCGGCATATACTTGGTCTATAATATTATTGACTACCAAACATTACTAGTAGCATGCGACGCTATGTCGGCCCATCTTTGTCGTTGTGGCCGTCAACGGTTGACGAGTGTGACAAGTTCGCCGGCTGCAACAGACACATCAACTCCACTGCCTCCGCTAGAACGCTTCACACGCGGTCTGGTGTCGATTCTTGAAGCACGCTGCCGCCGTCCTTCTCCACGGACCTCTTGCCATTCTCAATTATGGACAGAAAAATAAGAGCACCTAAATACTGCAGCTCAATGTAGCTACTCCCAAAGTTCTCTTTTGTTTTTTGAAAAACTACCAAATATTGTGGTTTTCCGACACTGTGGTATATTTTTAAGAACAAAGGCTAAAAGGCCCGAATTTATTAAATTAATAAGGTCAGCAACACACAATATAAAGTGTTCAAGAGAATCTCTTATAAACAGAATAAGGTCAAGCTAAACAAGAAAAGGGGCTACACTAAGCCGGACGTCAAACCCTTGAGTAAATCGGCCAGCCACCAAAAGAGACATGATTGAACCACTAGCGAACGAACCACGATACCTGACAGTGAGCTTGGTATCGGCGAGAAAAGCAAAAGATGAAAGACCAAAACCTCCAAGGTTAGAATGCTGCCGAACCACGCGATAACTGACACTGCTTTGTCATGCCCAAGCATCCAAATACTGCAGTTTACGCATACTGTGGTTTTGGAAATAATTCAGACAAACAGAGCTGTGTTTTTAGATGTGCTAGAATTACGCTTAGCTCGTCCCTCGTTTGTGCATGTCACTGGCCAATCGACAATCTACAGATGGATCGACGAGTACGGAAAGTCCAGCATAATCAGATGTAGTATTGCGATTCTGAGCCGTTGGATTACGAAAATAAAGGTCCATATTTATCTGATGCACTGTAAATGACTCTCATTGATTCGCTCGTCAAAGCCCCCCGGTCGGCCAGTCCCCAGCCGGCAGCCGCCGGTTCGCTTCGCAGACCTGTGCCTGTAGTCACCATCGCCTCGCAGACGCCACGTATTAAGCCCAAACCTGAGTACCTGACCAATAAGGAGCCTTGCAGCATTGTTAATATACCGAGCTGCAACACCTGGCCCAGGCACGAGAACTAGCAGCCCAATTGTGCAGCCATGGCTGAGTTGGCGCTAGGTATAGACGGCGGCGACCTCGCTCCAGAGCCTCAGCGCCAGTGGTCGCTGGAATGGCTGGTCTTCGTCGTCGGCTTCACGACTGCGTGCATGGCAGCTTCCTTGGCTATCTACAAGATGCCGATCGATTGGCATCTTCGACCGCCATAAGTTGGCTATTACGTCTCCGTGCTCTCGGCCGGAGTCGTTGGCCTAGTGGAGGTCGGTGCGGTGGCCGGCATAGATGTCCGGCTCAGCCAGCGGCCATATCCGTTGTTGAACGTCGTCGTCGATGCGTTCTGTGCGCTTCATTTCTTCCGCCAGCGTTCGTGGCAGGTCTCGGTGGAGTTCGCATACTTGTCAGGTAAGAATTGCTAGCTGCTTGTCCGACCCCTGCCGGTGGAGCTGCAACGCTGCATCTCTCCTCTCCCGCCGTGAATGATAACGTTTTTTTTTTTTGCGGGTGGGGAAGAGCTTAGAATTAAGCTCGGATGGGGATACAATCATCGGCAACAAAGCTGGCAATTTCCGGGGGGAAATTCCTAAGCCAGAAGCCTGTTCTACCATGAACCCTACCAAGTCTAGCTAGCTCATGACTTGCCACATTGATGTCACGACTGATGCTAGCAACTATGGTGTCTCTTTCCCGAAGAAGTTCTCTGATGGAGCTTATCCTGAACGCATAGATGGAAGAGTTGGGGGTAGCTCCGCGGATCATGCCTACAGCATCAGCACAATCCGTCTCCACCTTGAATGGCAACTCGGTCCACAACAGAGATAGCTGCAGACCCTCTTCCAAAGCGCAAAGTTCAGCCTCTGTAGCGTCAGCACAATGTTCCAGCTTGCGGCAAGCGGAGAAGATAACTTCGCCCATGTGATCACGAAGGATGATCCCGGCTCCTGCTTTCCCGTCCATCGTATATGCTCCATCAACATTTAGCTTGGCAGTACCTTGATCAGGCGGCAACCATCTCTTCCGTTCCTTCTGACGACCATCAGTTCTGGCCGGAGATTTCTTGAAGCCACATTCATGGTTGATCACCATCTTCCCCTTCACAACATCTGCGTTGGGAAACTGTTTAATCATTAGCAAAGAATCTAAATAGCTTACCAGAAATCGACGCGATCCTTCAACGGAGGGGCATGGTTTATCGTGTGTCATCTCATTGTGAGCATGCCAAATGCGCCACAGGGTCATGAGCAGCATGGCTCTTTGGTCTTCCGAAAGGTTTGGCAGGAGCAGCGGCAACCACTCCTGGCCCGAAGACACCAACAAGTTGTCAGGCGGAAGCTCCCAGACCTCTCGCATAGCTTGCCAGAGGGCTCTCGCGTGTGGGCATCGGACGAACACATGAAAAGTGTCTTCCTCGTCACTCCCACAGATATCACATGTAGCATTTGTCACAATTCCACGTTTCCTCAAATTATCTTTGGTGGCCAAGGCATTGCGGCATATTTTCCATGCAAGCAGTCGAACTTTTGGGGGTACCGGGCATTTCCAAATAAATTTCCAGAAAGGTCTCTCCCCATCCGGCTGTGAACTTGTGGCCCCTCGATCTTGCTCCATCATGCTACGGTCTAAAGCTAGACGGTACGCGCTCTTAACTGAAAACGCCCCACGCTTATCAGGGTGCCACGCAATAAAATCTTGCTCATTCCGCCTTGAAGTTTTGATTTTCATGATCTCCGCAATATCAGCTTCATTGAAATAGAGCTGCAACTTTTGGAGATCCCACTCACCATTTGCTTGCAGGAAATCAGCTACCCATCGGTATCGGCAGCGTCCTTGGACAGATGTGGGCCGAAGGTTAGGGTCTCTAGGTATCCATGGATCTCTCCAAACTCTAATTTGGCTGCCATTGCCTACCCTCCAGATGATACCCTGCTTCAAAAGTTCAAGACCATATTCAATCGCGTGCCATGTAGTGGATCCGTTTCCTGTGAACACAGTATCAACCAATGAACCATTAGGATAATATTTTGCTTTAAGCAACCTTGCACACAGAGTATTAGGAAACTGAATGAGACGTCAGGCTTGTCTAGCAAGCAAAGCTTGGTTAAAAAGCCGCATATCTCTAAAGCCGACACCTCCATGACTTCGCGGTCTAAGCATAATATCCCACGCTATCCAGCATGTTTTCCTCTTACCATTTTCAGCACCCCACCAGTACCTTCTAATTAATTTAGTGAGCTCATCACACAGTCCAAAAGGCAGCTTGAAAACACTCATAACATAAACAGGGATGGCCTGGGCAATGGCTTTGATGAGAGCCTCCTTTGCCGCTTGTGATTTGTGGTTATCATCCCACTCAACCAGACATTTAGCTAGTTTGGCTTGAAGACTTTCAAACTTTCCTTTAGACATACGACCATCCGGAGTTGGAAGACCAAGATATTTTGAATCAAAAGAATCCTGGACCACACCAAGTACTTGTGTTACCTCTGTCCTTATCGGCAGCGGGCAAGAATTGCCGAACATGATGGAGCATTTCTGTGGGTTAATTAGCTGTCCAGTACTGGATGCATACAGGTCAAGAATCTCCTTAATTCTAGTTGCCTGATCCGCTTGGGCTTTAAAAAATAAGAGACTGTCATCGGCAAAAAGAAGATGTGATATATCAGGGGCTTGACGACAAATCTTGACCTCCTCAATGTGCTGGTTAGCCACCTCATGGTGCAATAGGGTAGATAAACCATCAGCAACGAGAAGAAAAAGAAAGGGGGACAAAGGATCACCTTGTCGGAGGCCCCGAGAAGGCGAAAATGAATCCAGGAGGTTCCCATTAAATTTGACCTTGTATTGTACCGAGGTGACGCACGACATTATCAAGTCCACCCAACGGTACGAGAAACCTAACCTTTGCATCACTTTCCTAAGAAAATCCCAGTCCACCCTATCATAAGCCTTTGATAAATCCAACTTGTACGCACAGAAATTCCTGTCTTGCCTAGTGTTGTGTTCAATAAAATGTAAGCACTCGAAAGCCACAAGTGCATTATCCGTGATGAGTCTCCCCGGAACAAACGCGCTCTGGTTGATGGATACCACCTCATCAAGCATGGGCCTCATCCGATTCACCATACATTTAGAAATAACCTTGTAGATGACAGTGCACAAGCTAATGGGCCGAAAATCTTTGAGGGTCTCCGGTTGATCACATTTTGGAATGAGTACAATGGCTGTATCATTTACACCATCAGGCATTGATCCGGTAACAAAGAACAGCTTAACAGCATTAATTACCTCAACCTTAAGCGTCCCCCAATTCCGCTGGTAAAACCTAGCCGGAAAACCGTCAACTCCAGGAGCTTTGAGGGGCCCAATCTGAAATAAAGCGTCCCCAATTTCATCATCAGTGAATTCCTTAGATAGCAGCTCATTCATTTCTGGAGTCACTTTCGCCTGGATAAGAGAGAGGAGCCTGTCAGAATTCAACGATGGATCTTTTGTAAACAACTCCTGAAAATAAGAAGTTGCCATGCGCTCCATATCAGTTGGTACATCTTTCCACACTCCTTGATCATCTTTAAGCTTCTTTATTTTATTCCTCCTTGCACGCCATTTAGCAGTCTGGTGAAAGAACTTAGTATTCCGGTCACCTTCTTTTAACCATGTCACGCGAGATCGTTGGAGCCATAACATCTCCTCTCGGAAGAGCAGTTCATTCAGATGATCCTGTGCTCTCCTAATTCCACGTTGATCAGCATTATTCAGCATAAGATTTTCCAGCGACTTCCTTGCCTTGCCAAGCTCACGTAAGATATTTCCAAATTTCTTCTTGCTCCAAGCTTGCAAAGTGTCCATTACCTGGTTAAGAGCAGACATAATATCAGTAAGGTTTGATTTCTGCCCCACGCTCTCCCAAGCCCTTGCCACACGTTCTGGTAATTCAGCATCTCGTTCCCATAGAATCTCATACTGCCTTTTCGGCTGGCTGCTACGCAGTCGTTCCTCCTGGGTAATTTCCAGCAAAATCGGACAGTGGTCAGAAACCGAAGTGACAAGGTGCTTAACATGTGAATCAGCAAAGAGCTCCCTCCATTCAGGGCATGCCACCGCCCGGTCCAACCTAACTCGCACATTGGCCTCTCCACGTCTCCTGTTATCATACGTATATGGAACACCTGAAAAGCCAAGATCAATGAGATTACAGTCAGCCAAAGCAGCCCGAAAAGCATCCATTTGTTGCACTGATCTAGGGGTTTTAGAGAGATGTTCCTCTTGCCACAAAGCTTCATTAAAATCACCAATAACCAGCCATGGGAGTTCGGATTGTCCACGCATATCACGCAAGGTATCCCACATGCGATAGCGATTCTCCACTCTCGGTTCACCATACACACAGGTTAGACGCCATTGAGGGGCCGTTGGTGAAACACGAATATAGGCATCAATCAATCTTTCATTAACACACTTGACTTCTACAGATAGACTCTCATGCCAAAATAAGGCCAAACCACCACTCAACCCATCACTACTAAAACCAGCAAAACCCTTAAGACCTAACCTATTACGCAAACGACGCATTCTCTTAATATGTTGCCTAGTCTCACAAAGAAAAAATAAATGAGGACTCCAAATCTGGGACAGGGTAGCAAGCTCACGGACTGTCAAGGCGTTCCCGGCACCTCGACAGTTGAGCGACAAGCAATTCATTGCTCCTGACGAGACCAAACATTAGGTCTCGTCAGTTGACCGGAAGCCCCAGGACCGGTTGCTGCCATCTTCAAAGCCTTCCTCCTTCCTCCATGCTCCACATCCTCACAAGCTTGTCTGTTGCTTCCGGAACCGTCCACCGTCCGCGTAGTTGCCGCACCTCCTTCCTCACCATTACCATGCAGTGATAACGAGAGCTCCAGTCGATTCCCCTGAACCTCTTCATCCGCCCCACGCTTTCGGCCCAACAAAGAATCAGCCGCCACCATATTCACATCAGTGGAACTACTAAGCGACATTGTCAGCTGTGATAAATTTTGCAGCGGAGGAATCATGTCGCTGAAGGTTGGCTGCCGTTTGAGAATATTCTCCAGCGTTGGCATCATCCGATCCATCCCATGGAGGTTAGCCTCCATCGTAGCCCCATAACCTTCCATGTCCATTGCTTGCACATGAGATGCAGATCCCTCCCCTGTTTCCTGCCTATTGGTGTTGCGTTGCAAGTTCAGACTCCCCACATTACTCACCAGATCATGCTCAGCTTCCTCAGTAGTCCGAAGTTCGTGCCCTTCAAAACCATCCCTAGCATCAACTGTGTCCGGAATCTCCACAGTATACCCTGGCTGCTTCGGTACTGCTTTATCGTGTGTCTGATTTGGTTTCCCGAGTGGGGATGAATTAACACTTCCAGTTGGGGAGTTGAAGTCCAGGGTCTTTTTCATCGCCGGGCTAGCTGTTGCAGACACAATCCGGCGATCATACTTCCGCTTAGGAGAGCATCTCAGCGAGGCATCATACATGAGTGACGGGATCCCTTTCAACATCTTCTCGCACTCCTCCTTTCGGTGTCCAATGAAACCACAGTGAAAGCAGAAGTGTGGCACACGCTCATACCGCAGCGGGTACACCATCGGCTCAGCTTGCCCTTTCAGCTTTGTCATAAACCTAGTCTGCAGTCTCTTGTTTAGAGGTAGCTCAATCCGAACACGAAGGTAGTCACTAAATTCCATCCCTGCCGGATCAACATCAACCTCCCAAGCCTTACCCAAGAACGAGCCAACATATTTGCCATATGCCACCGTTTGTTTATTCCAGGGCACATCATAAAAACGAACCCAAATATGGATTGAATTAAGCACTGTTTCAGATGGTCTCGCGTTCCCCACAAACGGTGCAATCAAACAAGCAACTCCATCCTGGATCCATGGTCCTCCACGGGCAACAAACTTGTAGTCCCCTTCAGACTTGAAAGAGATGATGAAAAAATTGTCCTTCAGAGGGGCAAAAGTCATGGTACCTCTGATCCTCCAAACGTCCATGAAGTGCTTGTGCAGATTGTTGTAGTTCGCTGCCTTCAGCGAGTAGTACCTAGCAAAGAGACGCCACACCTTTATTGCAGGTTCTGACACCACATCCTCCGGCTCCTCAACGCATATATCATCTTCCAGATCCACCTCCCCCGAGATCCTCTCTTCAGGTCCAACGTTGGTGCCTTCCTCCTCAGCTCCATGCCAATTCCCATCGTAGCTCTCTGTGACATCCGTGATCGCGATCTGGTAGTTCTTGTCCGCAGGCACAATCGCGCCAGCACCAGGTGGCTTCGGGCGGGTAGATGCCTCACCGGCGTCCCCTTTTTCGCCCCCACCACCGGTACCAGACATCGCTTGCGGCTGCTTGAGAACGAAGAACTCGCCGGGATCGTACGTCGTCGTTTGCTTATCGAAGGCTTTGATCAGATGTTTAACCACGCCGCCCCTACGCGGGGTTTTATGGCACTCCTTCCCGATGCGATCTATCTCCGGACTCCCATCGTGATGCACTCCAACTCCTCGCGGAGCCAGCGTATGCGAGTAGGACTCCTTCCCGGACTCGTAGACTTCAGATACTCGTAGACGGAGATCGCTCCCGTCCATGGTAGGGGTGGCGGCGCCCGATCGCCTCGGGGTCGCCAGAGCCCTAACCCTAGACGTAGCGCAGACTTTCTTAAACACGATCCGTGAATGATAACGTTGTTGATGTGTGTGGCTTGTAATAGATAAACTCGATTATTTAGTTTGTAATGCTCCTGATCCTCAAACGTGATAAAGATTGACATGCATATTCCGTGAGTAAATAGACTTCTTGACTTTAGTTCTTGTCTTTCGCAAAAATAAAAACAAAATAAAAATTAGTTCTTGTCTTGCTTGACTGCTTGAGGCTCCTTGTTACAACTTGCATGTCTTTGTTTCCTTGACCCACGTGTTTTAACTTCTCTGTCTTTGTAACCTTCACTTCTTATGGGCGCCCGTTGGAATTTACATGTTTTTACATTTTCGGCTTCCAAAATATTCAAAGCGATGCAGAAAATAGGTTGTCAGAATCGAAGATTTTGAATCAGATGACAGATAGTATGACTAGAAGTCAAGGATCATAAAATCCGTTCAGTCGATTTAGGTTGTAAAATCGTAGAATCGCACGACATAATCAAGATTCTGACAACATTAGTTGAAATCACAATTCCAAATACTTTTATCAACTTTCGATTCGGCTACATGGCCAGAAGTTCCTCCTGTGTGTGATAGAAGCCAACCAAATCGATGAAATCTGACTAGAAAATGGTTTGTGCTTAAATTTGGCTCAAGTTCATATGTAATCGAAGACAATATTTTGGATCTATTGAAATAGGTAAAATTTTAACTGAGAACCATTGCAAGTTGTCTATCAAAACAAAATCAGACATTCTACTTCAGCTCAAAGCTTCTCCAGGACATTTAGATAATTATATTACTGGAACTAGTTGAGTGCCCGTGCGTTGCAACGGGATAGCGAAGAAAAAAGTTGTCGTTTTGTGACATTATGTTTAGACACATATCTACTTTTAATATTTCATATTAAAGATTTATTTTTATTCAGATTATTTACTTTTTTCTAATCGTTCCAACTAATTACTTCATAGTAGCCTAATCCAAGAACCATGAAGATCTAGTTGAAATACCTATCTTTGCCCTATTAGGCAAAACTAATTTAGTAATATCCATTTAAAAAAAACTATAGTATTATCTCAAATTGTCATAGAAAACAAGATAAACGATATTATGCTTCAGTAATCTGATACTATGGAGCATGAACTCTGGAGTGCACAAACCAGTGATGAATTTGTTGGAAGGTATAATTAAAAATACAAAATTTGGATGCTTATCAAAAGTGAGCATACACAATCTATTGCAAAAAAATCACAGCAGACTGAAATTAGATGATCATGTACGTATTACATGTTAAACATCAGCTCAACCTACTATACGGGGGCTGTACATTTTCCCAAAAAATTGGAGATTAACTTATATCTGGATCACAAACTAACCCTGCCATCTGTCTGAAGGATCGAAACTGAACCCACTTCTTACATACCAACTACTCGGTGCACAACTAACTATTTCATAAGTGCCTGGTTCTGCTCATTTCTTTCCAAGTTTACCACATCTCCCTTGCTGCATCTTGGTGGCCGGCATCTCCAAGAACCTTAACAATTGTCACCAGATGTTGAGAAGATGGAACTCTAGTATAACTGAATGGTTCCTTCCGATAATGAAGTCGTGAAACGTCTTCCATGCATTATCTAACTTGTGGTCTAAAACAGCCCACCAAAACAGTCTTGTAATTGGGGACAGAGGTAGTATTATATTTTCTCCAATGAAATCGAAACTATTTTTATCATTTACAGAAATAACTTATACATGAACAAAATACTTCCAGCACTGTTGAATAAAAGTTATAGAAGGTTACAAACTGAAGGTAGAAAATACCAGAATCTCACAAATCTCCACTATAGGTTGAGATGGTCAATCTATACATGATATTTGAATGCCTGTGCGTTGCAACGGGGTATTTTTGTTACACAATTTAATATTGAATATATGTAAAGATTAATGTACATAGATAATATAGCACATTGTAATCCAACAAACTAAAATCCAAACGTATAGTTTAAACGTCATGTTTACAAAAAAAAGCAACGATTTGAACCATCTCCTATCAAATCTGGTATCTATTAACGTGCATAAGATATGCTCGTACAACATCCGGAATGTTGTCTTCGACTTCATTTGCATGATACTTGAGCAGATATAACAAAAACGTTTTCCTCATCTCATAACCATCCTGCATGAGGAATATATAAAAATATATGTTAATAACATCAAAAATTTCATGTTTAATTTGTAATAATATACAATAGAGAATACTCACGGTACCGACCATGGAAGAACAGTCCTAGTGCCAACAGCGCTTGCTCGTGTCTCCCCGACTGTGATGCTATCAACAATGCCTTTGTATAGTTCAGCTCGTATCTGTTTCTGGTGGTTTCTGAACCATCTTAACCTGCAACCCTCTATCTTTATGTACATGTCAACACTCCACTGCTGAAAGAAACGTCCTCCATGCAGTATAGGGTTAAATATACCAGGACGTGTTTGTAGCATATAACAGTAGTAGTCTCTGACGGAGACGCAAATACGACCACCCCCCTCTGCATGTAGGATAGAAAACTAAAGGTTAGACAAAATGAGATAATAATAGCAGCCTAATTCATAAGCTATTTATAAGCGAACCTTCATCATCATCGCGGTCTGCTCTTGGTAGCTGCGCAAGTTTCCAAGACTCCCCATGTTTAGGGATATTTGGATGCCATCCAAGCTCCCCCTTCGGGAAAAAGAGAGGATACGATAGCGGGTCATAACACCCATGTGTGGCCTGTATGCTGTGCTTCTCGTTGTTGTTACCGTAGAGGGTAATGCTCCGCTTGAACCTATTTGCCAGGTCGTTGCCTTCAACCCAGATGGCAGCCACCTCAGATGAAATTGGTGCATTGTATCTCCGTTGGTCTATCTTTTTGTCGGTGTTCAGTTCTATCCGGAAATCCTGGAGGTGGTCCCTGTGAGCGCCCAAACTCCTAAACTGTTCTGAGTAGGGGTTATTTTTTATGATGTTGGCCAATATATGGACGACCTCCTGGTCAAGTTGCACTGTGGATTCCTTGCGATGAGTAAGTGTGGGATCATCATCATAGAAGTATAACTGCAGATGTTCAGGACGAGAGCCTGGCCCAAACGAATGCACATTGTGGTACATTGTGCCGTTCGCTTTGAATGTGTAAACACCTGACCTCATGTTCGTGAGATCATTGCCGTGGTTAATGCCAAGGGTTGTAAAGGAGAAATGGCCGTTGAAGTATCTGATGTTCTCTCGAAAATGGCGAGAGTCGTCATCCATGCTAGACCATAGCCTCATCATCTCCGGGATAGGTTCTGGATCAGCCAACAAGATACTTCAATTTCGACAGCAGAAACCGTCAGTCTCACGCTCAAACCTCTTGGCCTTGCAGTGTAAGCAATCCGGGACTCTCTTTAAGATGTGTCTGGCTGGCAGATTTGAGTAAACAAAGTCAAAAGGATCGGTAGTTCCCTCGTCTGGTAAGTCTGCCTGTCCATTGAGATCCTCGTCATCAGCGTCGGAAGCGTCGGATCCTTCACACATAGCGTGTCACATCATGAGGTTCATAGGAACTCATCATATAGATAAACATGGCAGGTAGAAAGGTTAGCGTGCATACCTTCATCGGCAAACATGTACTCCTCATCTGTGAGGTCGTTGCGGACGGCATTCTCATCCATCAAGCCGCTAAGGAAGGCATCCATGTCACCTGTAATTTTTTCAAATAGCCGTTAGTGACATATAGAGTTTTAATAATACGTCAAAACATAAGAGAGTAAAGATGGCATTGATACCGTTGGTCCCGATGGTATATGTTGGTGTGCTCGTTGAAGCGGAGGCGTTTGGTGAAGTAGCTTCGACTTCGACAGGTGATGCGTGTACCCTCACTGATGGGTTGGGGTTGTCAGGGACGGCTGCAGCTGGGCAGGGCATAGCGATGGATTGAGCGCACGGCCTGTTTCGCCTAGCCGCATCACTTACCACACGTTGAGCCCGTCTTGCCTGTCCCTCAACATGAGATGAATTTGTTCTACTATCTCTTCGACGTGCATTATGCTGTTCCAGGTCGGTAGCATTGGCCAATCTTCTATTTGAGCGTCTACGTGCATTAATCTCGTCCCTATCCTCAGGAGTTAAACTTTGTCGCCGTGCTCTTTGACGATCACGTGCTCTTTGAGTGTCTGCAATGATGACATAGGAAATAAAGATATGCATTGAAATTTCAACTTTGAGAGGTCACATCACGAGGTTCATAGAAACTCATCATATAGATAAACTTGGAAGGTGCAAAGGTTAGCAATCATACCTTCATCGGCAAACATGTACTCCTCATCTGTGAGGTCGTTGCGGACGGCATTCTCATCCATCAAGCCGCTAAGGTCGGTAGCATTTGCATTTGCCAATCTTCTATTTGAGTGTCTACGTGCATTAATCTCGTCCCTCTCCTGAGGAGTTAAACTTTGTCGCCGTGCTCTTTGACGATCACGTGATCTTTGAGTTTGTATGTCTGCAATGATGACATAGGAAATGAAGATATGCACTGAAATTTCAACTCTGAATTTAGATATTTAATTATTAGAACATACTGTTTGAGCTATCCACAGCCCGTGGAGTACCTGTATTTGCTAGTGTACTTTGCGTTGGAATTGACAGGCTCGGTTGAGCTCGCACGCCTAAAACAACAGTATGGAAAATGTTATGTAAATTGTATAGCTGCAACAATAACATGCAGTTAGCAAATACATAGCTGCACTCAAATTTTAAATCTATAACATTATTTCGTTCTTTGAACATTCTCCGTGTCATACCGTTTGAGCTTTCCCCAGTGTGTGGAGTACCTGCTGGCGTCAACATTCTTCGTGTTGGAATGGACAGGCTCGGTTGAGCTCGTAGGCCTGCAACAAGAGTATGGATCTTGTTATATAAATTGCATTTTGTTATAAAAATCATATGCCTATAACATAGGACATACCGTTTGAGCTTTCTCCGACCATTGGAGTTCCTCTCATTGTGAGGGCGCTTTGAGTTGGAAATGACATTGTCAATGGTCTCTCATCGTCATCATCAGATGACTCGATTGTTTGATCTTCCAGTGGTTGACGTATGAACAAACCAGTTTGTGGACGTGGCATACCAATGGCAGTTGATGTCTTTGAGTAGTCATATTGAGTAACCACTGTTTATTACACAAAATGATCAATGAACATGCATATAATTATTTTATACCATGTGTAGATAATTCATACCATTTTTCCCTTTATGAAGAAGTTTGCTTTGAGACATTTTTGAGACAAACAAACCCCACAATATGCGTCAGGGCAAATTCCAATGCAAATGGAATACACCTTTTGTCAGCACGAAACGTGCACCTACAAGGAGCAAAAAACGCATGAGCTTCATGTCAATGCTATGAAACAAGTCTGCATCTCCTAGTCATGAGGGTTACTTTTTTAAATATAAAGTGAGACAAAATTCTACACTAAAGTTACTTTCCCCCTTACATTGGTGAACTTCCTGGCTATGTACTGTAGGTACTGTTGGACTATATACTTTTCTGTTGATAAATCTAGAGATGATAATGTATTTTGGACTCTTCATTGGTGATATTAGAAACTAAATTCTGGCTTGGAAGTTTTGAAAGGTAATTAAGTATTGAACTAAAATGATTGTTCATGTTTCAGACATTTGGCTCCTTTAAAAAGAAGTACGGCATTGGATCATTTGATTCATGTCAATGCTAACATCACAGCATGAAGCTAGCCACTGTAAGAAATTAGCAATGCTAACATCATGGCATTGGCGGCGGCGAGCTCAACACCGGCCGTGCACATGAAAGATCTTCTAGGCCACACCTGTTCGAGCGAGAGGGAAGCGACGGAATTCGTCGGCAGCAGCACGTTCTACTGGAGCTGTTGTTTTCTTCCTTATTAGGAGGATTGGTGTGTTTCGTGAGACAATTGAATAAGTATGCTTAACTGGGCAAATGGTTAGCCACGGCTGCTCACCAGCTTACATGATCTGCCCGTGGGCATCCACTAACAGAAACATCACAGCAGGAAGCTAGCAGTGTGGCAGTCAGCCCTCCTATTTGCAGGTCGGTTCTCTGCAACCTCTTTCCAGGTCCTACTCTTTCTAAGTTTGATTTTGTTGCAGACAGTTGGGATTAGAACATGATGCACTTACTTTCATTCCTCGACAACCACAAAGATGTGCTGTAGCAGAACGAGAACTTGGTGCGTGCTGCTGGCCGGTCGACGAGCTAGCGGCAGCAGCGTCGGCGACCTGTGATGGAGTAGGCGACGAAAGCGGCAGCTCGGTGTCGACGCACTCCACGGCAAGGCAAGGCAAGGCAAGGCGAGCGGCAGCGGCGTCGGACGGAGGCAAGCGGCAGCGGTGCCGGCGGACTGAGGCGAGCGGCAATGGCGTCGGCGAGCTGTGGTGGAGTAGGCGAGGGGAGTAAACTTGGGCGGCGGACTGAGGCGAGCGGCAATGGCGTCGGCAAGCTGTGATGGAGTAGGCGAGGCGAGGCGAGTTAACTTGGGCGCGTGTTGTGAGCAAGTTTGAATAGTTTGTTGAGAAAAAAAAGTTCGGTGTGTTAGCCGCTATTTTTAAAAAGTTTGTTAGGGGGAGCAATATCGGTCCGGTTTGAGGTGTGTTGTTTTTCTGTTAGGAATTTTGAAAAAGTTTGTTGTGCATGCGAGTCCGGTGGCAGAGTTTGTTGTGCGTGCGATCTATTTGAATTTTGAAAAAGTTTGTTGTGCATGCGAGTCCGGTGGCAGAGTTTGTTGTGCATGCGATCTATTTTTTCCTTGCCGTGCGCTCAATCCTTCCTTTTTTTCCTTCCTTTTTGTTTCTTTTTTCTTTTCAACCGGTATCCACTTATAGGTGGTATGGCATGTAATTAATTCGAACTATGAGGGTATTTGAAGTGTGACACCATTTGGATTGTGACACCATACCACGCATTCTGCTTTAATAGTAAAGATATTTTCGTCTCCTGGAGTGAAGCAAATCTTGAGAATTTCTTGATTTCCAACCTGCTTCCGCAAATTTCTTAAGAACGTATATTTCTCGTTAAAAATTTGATCTTAGTTTGAGTTTGGCTAAGTTTTCGGGTACTGCTAGCATCCTCCGCTCTAGCAATGGTCTGGGCGTTGCTAGCGGCGGTAGAAGAAGACAGCACTGGAACTGCGCGATCTGCAACTTCACCTTGGAACATCAAGCTCTGGTCTACCTGCCCCTTTCTTCAGAACTGAAGTGACACTGATGCATGGGGCATGGCCATGTCATAACCGGAAGCACATTTTTTTTAGATAAAGATAACCGGAAGCACATATGCACACAAGCAAGGCGAGGATCGTATTTGTTCAACGCAAGATCGATCCAAATTGCGCAAGAACTTCATTTATTCCCAAATGGAAAGCACAAACACACTCGAAACCAAAGCTAAACCTGAAACCCCTCATAGGCTCGCCGCCACCGTTTGCTCCTGATCCTGATGCACGGCAAAGCAAAAATCCGGAAGCACATTACACAGAGGCGACGCAATTCTTATTCGTCTCAAGATCGACCCACCCAATTTCACAAGGAGTCCGTTATGTTATGCCCGAACCGACAAGACGCGCGGATCCGAGATCAACCTGAAATCATCTTCAGAGGCTCGCCGCGGGCGGCGCGTCGACAAGGAAGTCGAGCACGACGACGTCGTCGAGCGAGGGCCTGAGCGCGGCCTTGGCCTCCTCCACCTTGGCGTCCCCCTCCAGGGCGTCCAGCTCCTCGACGCTGTCGAACACGGCGACCATCCCGAACTGGTACCCCTTGGCCCTGGCCGGGGAGAAGTTCTCCCCGAAGCTGACCCTGGAGCCCTTCCCCTCCCCGGCGGCCTTGGTGGCCGCGGCCACGCTCTGGACGAGCTGCGCGACCTCCACGCCGTCCTTGACCTTGGCGAGGGTGAGGCGCACGGCGGCGCCGGGGGCGACGGGGGACGGGAGCTCGGCGGCGTTGACCCAGTCGACGGCGGTGGCGTCGAGCGCGTTGGGGGCGACGTGCGCCTGCACGGCGGCCACGTGCGCCGGGTGCACGGCGTAGGCGGCGAGGTCGGGCTTGGTGGCGTAGCGCGAGTGGAGGAGGTGGGTGGGGCCCAGCGCCTCGGCGGCCGGGGAGCGGAGCCGGAGCACGGGGCCCGCGTGGATGTAGGAGAGGCCCGGGACGAGCTCGGAGAGCGCCTGTAGGGAGGAGACCATGGCGGCGGCGGCGCCCGAGGACGCCGCCTCCGGGCGGACCTTGATGAGCACGAAGTGCTCGATCGGGGCCGCGACGGTGGGGGAGGAGGACATGGTGGCGGCGCGGACGACGGCGGAGGGCCTGAGGCGGCGGAGCGGGGAGGAGGAGGCGAGGAGGGGTAGGTGGAGGAGGCGAGGGGAGGGGATGGCTTTGAGGCAGATCATGGTTCGGTGAGTGCGAGGGGAGGAGGTTAAAATCGAAATGGGATTGGGGAGGAGGACAGTGACCTGACCGGCTGACCGTCACACTCTTGGCAAGATGGGATTTTTATAGCGGCGCCGGCGCCGTGGTGGACGAGGCGCACGGCACGGTGGCGGCCGCGCTCCGCCGTTCGTGTGCGGGCGTGGTGACACCGTCAGGTCTAAAAAGGAGACAATAGCCAAAATACCACTAGTAGAAACCGAACTAGCCAAAATACCACTAAGAAAAACTAACTTGTCAAAATAACACTCCTTTTAGTTTTATATAGCCAGAATACCACTAGTGACTAAGTGAGACTAAAATTAGCTAACAGAGACGTATATACCCTTACCTCTTCAACACATTTGACAACATTTCAGCAAACGTACCCGCAGCAATTCAGCAACCAATTGACATCATTTCAGCAATAAAATCAACATCATTTCAGCACAACTATTGACAAACATTTCAGCAATAAAATCAACAACATTTCAGCACAACAAGACATCATTTCAGCATAATTGGACAGCATTTCGACTTCATTTCAAGTAAGTCTGACAACATTTCAGCAATATCAAGAGTACACATGGTTTCAGATCACCACCATTCAAACAAAACAATATGGTTCACATGATTCTCACAACCATAAGCAAAAGAGCATGGTTCTCGCAACCAAATGCACTAAACTCGCCGAAGAGGGCTAGGCGTAATATTTTTGCTCCTTGTGCATGCACTGGGAGGTGAATTAGCAATTGCAATAGCTGCAGCCCTTTGCCTTGTCATTGGACTTGTAGGAGTACCTTGCTTAGATGGTGTCTTAGGAGGAGTTGTTGCAATGCTTGCTCCGGTCTTTGTTTTTTTCCTACAACTCAATACCCATTGTTAGAAATAATATGTAAGACATTTAGAAGCAAGTGGAAGAAATCTAAACTTTTGTGATATAATTACCGCGGAGAAGGTGTAGCATCTCGGTCGACATCACTTTCAATCTCTTTCTCCGTGCATGTCTTAAGCATATGGCCTAATGCTCCACACCTTTTGCATTTATGTTTTCTACCGGTTCCACCCTCGGTATAATTTTTTATCCTCCTAGTTCTTGGACGTCCAGCACTCTTAGTAAGTTTGGGAGGAATCATGTCAAACCCAGGATTTACCTTGGGCCATTGTGACCTGCCCGTAATTGGCACGAGAACGCCCTCATATGCCGCTCTAAATCTTGCAACCGAGAAGAACTCGTCAACATATTCCTCTAGTTTTGCTTGTTTGGAGAATATGAACCGAAGAGCATGCGTGCATGGCTTACCACAAATCTGCCATCTTCTATAAGAGCACTCTTTCTTCTCCAAGTTAACAGTGTGCCTCCAACCATTCCCAGAAATTTCAGCTAGATTTGGTGATGCTCTTACTTCCAAGTAATGCAGCCCTTTGCTTTTCAGATTTAGCTCCTTTATCATACTAGGTAGTATGTAACCTTGCAGCTTTGCCCCAACGGCTCTCCTTTTCTGTAGCAATATCATTATCATTTCCCTAAGTTTATCTAGAAGCTCAACGAGTGCAAGCTGCTTTACCTCCCTAATCCAATTATTGAAGACCTCTGCTAAATTATTGCTCACATACTCAACCTTTGTCATTGCTGAAAATTTGCTTCTTGTCCACACACGATTGTGATGCATGTGCAAAAAGGATATTGCTTCAGCGCTTTGTGCTTGTATTTCTGCCATTAGTGTTTCATGCTTCTGTACTTCATATGTCCAAGCTGCAGGCCACATATTATCTAGTATGTCACCTTTGTATTTTTTTCTTGAAGTTGAGCATTAGATGCATCATGCATTCTCTATGTTCACAATTCGGGTAGACCATAGAAATAGCACTCTCCAACCCCTTGCATGCATCTGTATGGATTGCAAGCCTTTGTGGCTCTCCGATGGCCAATTTCAATTGTTCCATAAACCACACCCAATTGTCTTTAGTTTCCTTCTACAAAAATACCAAATGCTACCGGAAACATCCAACTATGGCCATCCACACCAATTGCTGCTGCCAATTGTCCAGTATATTTCCCACTAAGAAATGTTGCATCAACCCCCAAATATGGTCTGCATCCCGCCAAAAACCCATCAATGCATGGCTTTAAGGCAATGAACAATCTATTGAAAACATGCACATCATCACCCTTTTTGTTTTTAGTCTTTTTTATGTCTATCTCAAATATACTCCCAGGATTAGCTGCCAATAATTCAGCCTTGAAGCTCCACAATAACTGAAAGTTCTCCTTGTATGTACCTTCCAACTAATCCTTTGCACGAGCTCTCCCTTTCCAAACATCACTGTACTCAAGCTTGATATCATACTTGAAAGGACAATGATGTCGCCTAGGGGGGGGGTGAATAGGCGGTTTAAAACTTTTCCGGTTTAGGCTTGATAATTGCGGAATAAAACTAGGTGTTTAAATTAACAAGCCGGCAACCTAAATAAACTAGGCTCACCTATGTGCACCAACAACTTATGCTAAGCAAGACAAACAACAAGGTGATAGCAATATAGAATACTTCAAGCACGAAGGCTATCACAATGTAAAGTGCATAAGTAAAAGCTTGGGTATAGAAATAACCGAGGCACGCGGAGACGAGGATGTATTCCCGAGTTCCTCCTTGTTAAGGGAGTACGTCTCGTTGGAGAGGTGTGAACCGACACAACGGTTCAACAACCACAAAGGTTTTCACCCTCTTCTCCGATGAACCGCACCACAAAGGTTTGGTTCACCTTCCACTATCGGTAATCCTTCGAGGCGGAATCCGGAGCCTTTCAACAACAATCCGAGGCACAACCCACAAAAGGATTGGGGGCTCCCGAACGGCTTTCAACAACAATCCGGGGCACAACCCACAATGGGTTGGGGGCTCCCGAACGGCTTCAAATGACCACACAAGGGTCCAACCACCACAATGGCGTCTAGGGTCCAAGGACCCAAGAGTAACGACTTCACAAGCTTTCAACTTCCACGAATCCTCGTGGAGAGCACACCGATGCACCAAATGCAAGAGGCAAGAGCACAAGTGCTCAAATCCTTCACTCTCAAATCCCACCACAAGCAACTAATGCTTATGGGGGGAGAAGAGAGGAAGAACAAAGAAGAACACAACAAATGGAACTCCAAGACCTAGATCGAAAGGGTTCCCCTCACTTAGAGAAGATATGGTTTGGTGGAAATGTAGATCTAGGTATTCTCCTTCAATTCTCCAAAGATCAAAGAGTTTGGGTGGAGGGATTGGGAGATATCAAGGAAATGAGCTTGCAACAATGGAGGAGAGAGAAATCAAAACTTAGAGGGCAGAGCTAAGTGGCTGGAGGTAGGTGGAGGGGTATTTATACCCCTCCCAGAAAAAGAGCCGTTGCAGTCCACTTAGACCGGAGACTCCGGTCTGGAAGGCCGGAGACTCTGGTCCCTGAGACCGGAGACTCCGGCCTCGAAAGAGCAGGGAAAAAGTCGACGCAGGAAAAAACACCGGAGACTCCGGACCGCATAGGCCGGAGACTCCGCCCCCCCCCCCCCCCCCCCCCCCCCCAGAGACTCCGGGGTCACTCCGGACCTACTCCGGACCCCTATACCGTAAGCGCCGTCCGCTGGAACAAAAATCGATTCGCGAGGACCGGAGACTCCGGTCTAGGACCGGAGACTCCGGCCTAGGTAAAAACTGCAGCAAAACCGAACACGAAAACGTCAATATCTTTTCCATCCGGACTCCGTTTTCGATGATTTTTGGCTCGTTGGAATCGTTACAACGAGCTCTACTTGAATGTGCATAGAAACATCACAGTCCATCATGTGAGGATAAAACCAAATGGGGAAAGGTTGAACTTTCCTAAACAATGCAAACCGGTAAAACCTCCTTCATCAAAAACGCAACAAGATATTCACGAAATCTGTTTTTGATGAACTAGAGCTTAGTATGGAGATAAACCAAGCTCTAAATCCTCACATGGATAAAAGGCAACAAGTTTTCCAAAGTAAACCATTTTCGAAGGACTTGGTCTTGTCATGAAGATCACGACAAGGACCGAAACCCAACACGGAGAAAAACCAAATAAGAACCAAGAAAGATGATATGCCAAGCATGTAAAGGTTTGAGCTCTCCACAAAGATGCGATCAAGTTACTCACTCGAGAGCCCCTCTTGATAGTACGCCGTCTATCCTAAAACCCGGTCTCCCACTAACACCATGAGACCGGTAAAATAGAAAACCTATCAAGATCATACCTTTGCCTTGCGCATTCCACTTGAGCTCGATGATGACGATCTTGACTCTCTCAAGTTGAAACACCTTTCTTGATTGTGCTTGCTAGCACATGCTTGATGAGGACTTCTCCAAATGCTCCCCCATACTCGATTATGGGAGGGCCTCGCTAAGCTTCGTCTTCATGTCTCCTTTGCAAGATTCAATCAAAAGATATCTTCCGAGATGCATCATATTGAACTTGCACTTCATCTTCTTCTCTTGATATGTATGATGGCTTGGGGGTAAACATGATTGTTCACTCAATCTTCTATTCCAAGCCATACTTGCGATGAGCTCAACTCTATACATGACCATTCTTCATATTAACCCTTGAATAGAGCATTGGTCATTATGTCATCTTGAAGAGTCCAACACATGAACTCCTATATTTTCCCATGGACAAGATCTATAAGAATATCTCAATGTAAACATTAGTCCATAAGGATTGTCATTAATTACCAAAACCACGCATGGGGGCAACCATGCACTTTCAATACTCCCTTTGCAAACTGGTTCTAATCTGTTTTGCACTCACCGTAGCATCCTCCTCTAGTGCAGCTTTTCCTTTCTCAGCAAGCCAATCTCTATTTGCCATTCCTTTGCTGCAATTAACGCTCCCACAAGTATGGCCAAAGGGGAGTTTCTTGACCTACAATATCAACAAAACAACATTATATGTGAGAGGTAGTAAGCAAACAGAAACAAAATAACACAAAAAGACAATGAAAGGTACCATGAAAGTCTTGATGTCCTTTATTTTGGAAGCATAAAATCCCACGGACAAATTCCGACCAAACATAAAATCCCATGTTTTCCCCCTTGTGTACACTCTTCTGCCGTCTACAATAGTCAAGTAAGATTGAACATCTATTTCTACTTTGAAATCGTCCATCAGATCGATTCTGAAACACATAAACATAGCAAAATCTGAATATTGCTGCACTTTACGGTGATGATAGCAACAGGAAATATAGGAGATATGGCTCACCAGAGGAGGGAGACGGGTGGCCAGCAGTCATCCACCAGAGCAAGCGGTGACGTACCACACAGGTAGCCGAGCCACGGCCGGTGGAGGGCGGCCCAAAATACCACGGGCAGAGGAGGGAGACGGGTGGCCGAGCACCGCCGGGCGAGCAGAGGGAGGCGGAGAGCAGCACCGATCGGCGTACAGCAGTAGAGGGCGGCGGAGATCAGAGGGAGGAGAGAGCAGCGGCGAGGCGCCGGAGTGGCCGTCGGGGCGCCGCCATGGCCTTCGTACGGGGAGAGGAAGAGGACGGGCAGGGATAAGGTTGGAGGGGGTAATTTCGGAATTACCAAAAAACTGACTTGTATCTAACGGATTGACTCACGGTGTCTCATTGACAATTAACGGTAGTGTTATTTTGGCTTGGAAAACTGAGGGAGCAGTGTTATTTTGGCTAGTTGGTTTTTCCTAGTGTTATTTTGGCTAGTTCGGTTTTCACTAGTGGTATTTTGGCTATTGTCTCTCTAAAAAGAGGCTTTGCATTCGCGGTAGACGAGGCGCGTGTCCATACGTACGGTGCTGGTGTTCTTGCGTTTGAGTATATTTCCAAAACGACGTCATTGGCAGCTCAGCTGTTGCATCTCACGTTTCATTTCACTTGCAGCCACACGAACAACTTTATCTAAATATACGTGCATCAATTTTGCTACAAACCTGTGTTATTTGCTAAAACAAACTCCGTCAAGGTGTTTCGGTGGAGCTCCAGTATGGTGGTCGGACGAGGCGCATCGGGGCTCCGGTCATGTGCTCTGGTGCGGTGGTCGACTAACTCCGCCAAGGTTCCAACTAACTCCAGTGATGCACCGACGAGGTTTGTCCAGGAGTGAGTTGGTCTTCTTTTTTTTTTGAACAACAGGGGTGAGTTTGTCATGATGGGAATAATGCGAACACTGATGAGGAATTCTGCCGGTGATTCCATGATTTTAAGGGTATTGCAAATGATCCCTAGAAAATCCATAATTCAAGAGTTGTTTCTAGCAAACAACTTCCACATTTTCAAAGTTCTCACCTCGCAGCAGTTTTTTTACAGTTCACAGTCTATAACTGCTTTTCTAAAATTCACAGGTCAACCAAACCGACCCTGCGTTGTGCGCATAATCACAAGTCGCCAGAAACAGGGGTATATCTGCAAAGAGATAAATAATGGATAGAGCAGGAGTGTATCTGCAAAACCTACCACCGGAGGTCCGGAGCCCACCACAACGGCGCACACACGCGGACGAACTCCTCTGAGCTCTGGAGAGGAGATGAGAGCCGGGGATCCCGTCGGCGATGCGGGGCCCAGCTCCCGCGGAGGCTCCCGAGGCGGGGCAGCCGCGCGTCCGCGGCGGTTCCCGACGGCGGCGCAGCCGGAGGTCATGCGCGCAGCGGAGAAGGACGACAGCTACGCCGCCCACGTCACCGAGGCCTGCCGCGACGCCTTCCGCCACCTCTTCGGTCCGCGAACGCCCGCCCCCCCTGCTTTTGCCTCCCCCCGAGCTCGTCTAAGCTTAGTTAGCTCCGTGTATCCGATTTGGTTCTGATTTGTCGTTTTGGTGATGATGATGATGCAGGTACCAGGGTTGCCGTTGCTTACCAGAACGAGGTGAGGGCTAAATTTCCTATGTTGGCGTGTGGTTCTCCTTACTTCGTGGCAATTGATGGCTATCCATTCTGCTCAAAATTTAACATGCTTTATGTTGCTACATACTCCGTTGAGTAGTATGGTGAATGGTTCATATGGACTCTGTCAGTACCTGGGTACACCTGGAAAAAATCACACAATTTAGAGGTTTGCAATTTGGCACTATACTGGGTAATGTGCACCTTAAACAATAATAAATGTAAGGGCTAAAAGTTTTGATATAAAATGGTGTTCTAACTGATATGGTAGTCTCCAATTCTGCATCACGCCCCCAAAAGCTATCTTGTGACTTTGTCAAATTGATCTTAATTGTTGAATCTTATATTTTACGCTTGATATTACATTCTTTAAATGGATAATGTAAATACTAAATTTGTATGGTATTACATCTCAGTAGAGTAGGATTGTTGTGCACTTGTGCCGGATAAAACAGATATTTTCCGGTCAATATTAGCTGCATCAGTTCTTCCGTACAGCTTCTGCAATCTGCATAGAGAAGGGATTTATTGTTCTCTTATTGTTTTCTGTGCCAAGATTCATATTATTGTTATTTACATACTCGGTTTTTTATGAAATTGCTAGAATGCGCCGCAGAAACTGACATTTTTTGAACTTCCGCAGATAAAACTTCTTGGCCAGTCCCTTTATTACTTGCTAACAACTGGTTCAGGCCAGCAAACACTAGGAGAAGAATATTGTGATATATCTCAGGTCATATTGCTTTTTCTTCGTTAGCATTGTTTTTTTATTTTTCCAGCAAGGGAAAACGTTATCTATCTTTAAGTGTCTACTTCCAGCTATTGCATCTGATACTTGGTAGTGTATTGCTGGCCCATACTTTATTTGTTACCATCGGGCTTGTAGGCTTATCTCTGTTTTGCATAGGAATCACAATAGGATTCTGATGATGTGAATACTTTTACTATGAAGCATTACTCTGCAGCTGATGTTGAACATATACTATTTTGGTTTAGATGGGCCTATTGGTTAGCCAATCAATTGAAATATCACATCAAACAAAAAACAAGGGGGGGGGGGGGGGGGGGGGTAGCCAATTGATTGAAATATCCCGTCAAACAAAAGACAAGGAACACCAATTGTGATAGCCAGTGAAATAATCAAATTTGTTGTTCTGTATCTAGTAAGTATTATTAGAATCTTCCAAGGAAAAGTTTTAATGCATTATGCTGATCTGTACATATGTTTCAATCAAGCTGTTCAGGTTGCAGCCTCACATGGACTTCCGCCCACACCTGCTAGGCGGATGCTTTTCATTTTGTACCAAACTACTGTTCCTTATCTTGCTGAAAGAATCAGGTATGTTAGTCATAATTTCAAATACGGTCCTTTTAACCCATATTCCTTTCCCTGGAAGAAGTTGATCGCGTATTTTATGTTCACTGATTTTAACAGTTCTAGAATTGTCTCCCGTGGTATTTACCTCGATGACTCTCAGCTTGATTATCATCATGAAAGTGATAACTCTAATAGAGGCATTGCGCAATCCTCTACAAATGCAAATGACTCTTCAACAGGCTTTAGTTTTTCTACTCTCTCAAGGTTGAGAAGCAAAGCTCATGCCTTTTGGCTATGGGTAGTTCAGAAATGGCCTTTGGTACGAAATTGTTGTAGTTCATATCTGTATGTGTTAATGGAAAGTATCCCTAGATTTACTCATTGAGAAATGAGAAATGTTGTTAAGATGCTTTTCTTGTCTAACTACTATACGCTGTGCCTTGTCTGTTCCTAGATGCTGCCGCTTGGTCAAGATTTCATACAGTTGGCTATCCGGACAAACCTGATGTTCTTCTATTTTGAAGGTATGTTGTGCTTTATAGGATATTGAAAATCATTTTTATTTGTATATATTTCAATTGATCATTGTTATGGGTTGGTGTAGCAAGTAACAACTGAATTGTTCTCTTTCTTGTCCTGCTTATTGTCACCTTAAAGTCGTGGAACCTGAATTTATTCCGAGGCCAGAAGGCAAATTAGAATCCCCAGTCTGACCGCTTTTTTTCTTTCACAAATTCAACTCCCTCGCTTTGTCGTGCTGTTTGCATATCATAACACTGCCACACATTCTTAGACACTGTTGATATCTTGCTGTTCTTTCATTCAGTTTATCTACTGCTTCGGTTTCCTACCAAGCACATTATATAGGCGTTCTTCATTTCCTTATTATCGAATCCATGGGGGACTTGTCATATTTAGAATCTTTCTGCGGTCTGTAGGATTTAGTGACTTGTTAATGTCTTTTACTTTCAAGTCTTAAACAATGGGGCAATACTGGCTCATGATTAATTGGTCGTATTTTCTTAGTTATCATATCAGTTAGGTTTGTACTAACTACTAACTGTTAGATATTTGATTACACTTCTATATTTCTGTTACTGTAGGGTTATATTATCATTTATCGAAGCGAGGAGCGGGTATCCATTATGTGTTCATTGGTAAGCCAATGAATCAGAGACCCAGGTACCTTTTTCATTATTTTTACTTTGGTAAAATAAACACTACATGAACTTACCTATAAACAATTCAAGCAGCCATTGGTGCTACAAAATTACACGCCACGATTTAATTCGAGAATGCAAATGAGAAGGAGATTTCTCATGATCTCTAGTGTTCTGGACTGTATTTCACACTATTTCCCTTTGAGTTATGAATTCTCCAGATGATCAAGCGTAATTCACTACATTTCCAGGTACCAAATATTGGGCATCTTTTTGCTGATTCAGCTGTGCATTCTTGGTGCTGAAAGACTTCGAAGAAGTAACTTATCATCAATAGCTAGTTCCATTAATCAAATTTCATCCGGAAGCTATCCTACAGCTTCAGGTGCACACTCTTTTACTGAGTTTATCTGAACCACTATTTTTGTTTATTGAACCAATAGCTATTTTTTAATATACAGCGCAAACAATTTAGTACTACATCGATGCTCTGAGTTACTTCGTTACAATGATAGAAATATACATTTATGATGATTTCAATCCTCAATTTTTTGAATGATGAACCAGGTCGAAGTGTCCCTGTTCTAAACGAAGATGGAAATATCATCAGTGACATCCGTCATGGCAAAGCTGTAGATTCGACTTCTGGTTCAGAGGTATTTGTCTAAAGATAAACATTCTTGAGTTTGATTGACTTCTTTTGTTTACTGGAAACCGAACTTTCACTTCATTAACTAAATTAATGTTCATCCTTGTGTTGGAAGTGGACAGTTATATATTACTCCATCTGTTCCACAATACAACTTGCCAAACATCTTATATTGTGGAATGGAGGGAGTACCATACTGCTCTTCAGATGCACCCTGTGATGCATTTTTTTGACAAATCAAGATCTGGAATCCACAAATTTTGCAATCTTAGATTGGGGCTGGAATTGCATATGCTTCCAACCATTAATTTTGAAATTCAGTACATGTATTTATTGTGCCATGCTTATATTTATGTTTCATATATCCGATGTTCAGGCGTCCAGTAGCAAGAGCAAATGCACTCTCTGTCTCAGTACCCGGCAGAATCCTACTGCCACAACATGTGGCCACGTCTTCTGCTGGTAAAACCTATCTTTCAACTGTTATTATGTCTTTAAGAGAAATGGTTTTCATCTCTCCCACCCTCTCTTGAATGGAATGGTAAGTTGGTAACTCATCTTATGGCATTACCTGCAGGAACTGCATAATGGAGTGGTGCAACGAGAAGCCTGAGTGCCCCCTATGCCGAACTCCTATTACCCATTCAAGTTTAATTTGTATATACCATTCGGATTTCTAGCAGATCATTACTCATGGTAGCAAGGAATTACTGTCAAAAAACGGTAGCAAGGAATGTTATGATCCCCCACAGGCTCCATGCGTTCATCAACACAGAGTTATTTCTATGCAGAAGAACGAATAGAAGACCATTCAATGAAGTTGAGAAACAGTCAGGCTTTAGAGATTATCAATAGCACTAAGGAGCAATCTGAAAATAAACGAACAGATACCCTTGTATAATTACCATCGTTCGATACTAGTGAATTTTGTAGGGTAGAAACAAAGAATGACTAGGACCAGATGGCCGTTGAGCTATCTGATACTCTGTTTTTGTATTCTGTACACCTCTATCAGACGGTATCTTCTGATCGGCTTGTACCCCATGTATTCCTCCCGCATCTGCATTGATCAGTTGAGAGGGCATGATGGAGCTCTTATAGGACTATTTTACTTATTCAAGATCAGTCAATTTATGTCTGATTGGCTGCTTTTCTTTTTAACTGGAGTGTACCAATTAGCTGTTATCATGCTAACTCGAAACATTTTATCGTTAAAGATCCTCTGATCACTGATTTTCATCATGTAGTCAGCCAAGACTCGTTCTGTATTCTGTATATAATATGCTGATTGGCGCGGCCTGGGAGTGCCAACCAATAGTGATGCTGTACGACAAATAAATTACGGTTGCATCACATTCCGACAGAACATCCTATATTTTCACATTCCAGGTTTGCTTCAGCTAGATGCTGTGCTACCATTTGCACATTTTGTATTCTCTTAACACTATTTTGATCTCTTTCTGCAGTGCAGGAATTGGGAAAACTGGTGCTTACATGATACATCACTATCCATACTTCAATCCAGAGGATTTCTCCTTGGAGACACAAACTCTTATGATCTTGTTGAAACTGTGAAGAGATCTAGGTCCCAACGAACTGGAATGGTTCAAACCGAGGTAGATTATGTTCCATTCTTACTTCTACCCTCTTCATCTTAGGTATATGCCAATTCATAATTTGAGCACATTAGATTTGGGCTTTGGTAGCTAGCAACTGTTCTCTCACATTACAAAATAGTTAACGAAATAGCAAAAGTCTAATTCGTTTGTTCCAATGCAAGTGGTTACCTACAATTTCAAGGCAGAAATATGCCAAATTGCCTATGTACTTGCGCATAGAGTTCTTAGGTTAAGACACGGTACATCTTTTGTCATTCTCCCATCCTTCACTACATGCCACTTGCTATGGCAGAAGTGTAACATATGTTTAGCTGAGCAGAATTTAAGAGTACTTGCTTGTCCTAAGTGGTAACTGAACGAGCCTGGTTTAGCTATGTTATTACTATTCAAGCATACCTTAAGCAGCCTGGTAACATGTGCACAGTAGTAATGGGTAATGATCGATTCCAACACATGGTTTGGACTTTGAGTCGATCATTGCCTCTTAAGACTACAAAAGGCGCTGTCGGTATTTGTGTTTATTGCATGAACAGTATAGCGTTGTGTTGTGAGTTTCTAGACGTTTGTACCGGCATATTCTATTATTTTAGCAAAAATACATGTTCTGCTACCGTGCAATTACAGGCTTGCCAATCAGGACAGTTGCTGGACTGCTGAATGCGTCGGTCGGCGTGGCCTCCAGCACCAACCTCGCTGCCCACTCTGCGACTAGGGCTCCGAAACAATGTGCCACCTCCTCCTGGAGTGCTCCTTTGCAAGGCAGACATGACACGAGATACTAGCCTGGCTCAGGAAGACCACCGCTTGCCCAAATCAGAAGAATTCCCTCAAGGGCTGGTGGCTGCACGCCAAGCAGATCACGCCCAAACTGCTGCGCAAGGGCCTCGCCTCCATCACCATACTGACGCCGTGGATGATATGGAAGCAGTGCAACAAGTGCATCTTCGATGGTGCCCAGCCTCGGTTCACGCCCTGGTCTCCAAGATCATGGACGGAGCCGAGCAATGGGCACAACCGCACAAGCTGGCGCTCAAGGCATTCATGCCATCTTGTCACCCACTTGGGATGTATTAGTTTCTGTGTTTTTTTAAACCATGCCTCCTAAGAGGATTGTAACTCAACCTACCTTTTCAATGCAATCACAAAGGTCCTTTACATTTTCTCGTTTTCTTGAGAGAGAAAAAAACAAGTTGGAAGAACAGCACGATGTTGAAATCGGACAGGTTAATGTCCGGGACCGCGGAAATAATCATAAGGCTAATACTCGATAGGTATCCGCTACCATCTCACATGCGTTTCCCTGAAAACCACTTTTTTTTTGTTGGATCCTCCCCTGCAAGCAAAGTTTGGTTGGATGCTGGTCCCTTCCTGCTCGTGTTAACATTACACCAACCAATTGAAGTTCTTTCCACGACTGCCTGAATACCTAAAATGGGTTAATAAAGGATTCTTACGGAGCATTCAGTTGAACGGTCCAAGGCTTGTTCAGTTTGTGCCTCGAGTCCGAACTATGGTGGCGTCAGAAAGGAAATGCATCACTAGCTAGTAGAGATGGTTTTGCGAAGCTCACCGAGTTTCGAGGGTACCAGCAAATGCAGCATCAACATCGTACAATTCGATTTGAGGCGACTAAAACTCGTTTTTTTTTTGAAACATGAATACAATGTAGACACATTCACATGCACACCATTACACTAGTACACTACATGCACACTCAAAGTCTCAAACAAGCATCATGCTGGAGCTATGGAGCTTTGAGATCGATGATGTCACCATAAACGTCTCGCCTCATCACTCACTAAGAGAATAATTAGTCTCGATAAAACGACAAAACCTGGAGTGTCTAATTTGGCCGAACTAAAACCAGCTACGATAGCCACCTAACAAAATAGTTGGTAGGTTCTCAGATCGCCAGGACATTTCAGACAGCTGATACGCTCCTTAATTTCATGCAAAACAGTTTCTGAATGCGTATAATGGCACCTAACCAAACACAGATTCTTTCAGTGGAAGCAACACGAGCACCTACAAGAGAGCGCATCGCAGCAGCAGGAGCAGCCAGCAGCTAGTCATGGCCTCCATCGCCCTTTTCGCCGTCCTCCTCCTCGCCGTCGCCGCCCCTGTCACGCAGGCCGTGGACGGCGGGAAGGAGACGCACATCAAGGTGTACTGGCACGACGTGGTGAGCGGGACTAACCCGACGGCGGTGGAGGTGGCGCGCGCGGCGACGACCAAGGCGTCCAAGGCCTTCTTCGGCTCCATGTACGTCATCGACGACGCGCTCACGGAGGGGGCCGGCCTAGACTCGTCGACGCTGGTGGGGCGCGCGCAGGGCACGTACATCAGCGCCGACAAGGCCGGGCTGGCGCTGCTCATGAACATGAACTTCGTCTTCACCGCCGGCAGGTACAACGGCAGCAGCGTCGCCGTCATGGGCCGGAACGAGGTGGCGAGCGCCGTGCGGGAGATGGCCGTCGTCGGCGGCACCGGCGTCTTCAGGTGGGCCCGCGGGTACGCGCAGGCCAGGACGCACACCTTGGACCTCAAGACCGGCGACGCCACCGTCGAGTACAACGTCTACATCAGACAATAGTGACCAGTGGTATATATACTGGCGATTAACTGATATTTACCTTCGTTTGAGTTTTACGAGCATTACGTGGAATAAGAACTGTAATTGGTGCTGGTTTGTATAGTAGTTTTCATTGCGGAGCCAGGAGATAAGAGGTTTGCTTTAAGATGCAGTACCATAATGTATCAGATTCGAATGTCTCTAGCATATGTTTGTTGTTGGGTTTGCAACGATGGAACTAAACTTAAGTACAGAACACTGTACCGTTGCCATTCGCTACGGGACGCTGCTCTGCCGTACCAGCAGTTCTTGCCAAGTTTTCTTACAGTTAGGTTGTTCGATGCAAACATTAAATTCTTTTTTTGAAAAACACAGTACAACGCGCACACACTCAACCCTATGAACGCACGCAGACACATCCTACCCCTATAAGCATCTCCGAGAGACTGAGCCGACGGATCAGGTATTGAGATTGACGAAGTCACCATATGAGTGTACCTACTGGTTCGCAAGAAAAAGAATATCTGCAACCAGGGATGTGGTATTGCTCAGTATTCAAATTGGGTTTTGATTGGGTGAATCTCTGGTACCAGGGATTATATCCTGACACGCAGCCTGATTGACGAGCAGCGCCACAAGAGTCTGGAGTAACACTGCCTTTTACACGAGGAGCGGCAGTTGGGCGAGACATGGCGCCGCGAGATGTTGCGCAAGGAGCAGAGCTTCCTCAGGGACCGCCTCGAGCAGGTCGGCTCATCCCGAGCGCCTCCACCTTTGGCCGCATACCCTCTACCATCGTATGCGCCCGACGTCACCAGCTCACACACCTCCAACTGTGATGACTGATAAGGCCCAAAACGTATCTAAATTTTTTTATCGTTCCATGTTTGTTTTATATCATTGCTACATATTTTTACTATAATTTAATACAATATCATTTTAGACATTTTTTAGACTAACTTATTAAGAAGATGCCAAGTGCCCATTCTTGTTTTCTACTATCTTTTTATTCAGAAAAGTTGTTAAGGAAGTATTCTCCAAAAATCATAATATTCTGCGAGGACGAGTTTTTCACCCAAATGAAGACAAAGTCCAAAGGAGAGGCCGAGATGGCCCCCACAGGTCCCACGCTACCAGAGAGCACGGCCTCTGCCACCTGCGCCCGGGGGTCGCTTGGGAGCCATAGGGCTCCCCTGACTCCGCCCTTTTGTCTATATGTTCCCCTATCATCGAAACCCTTGGGACGGCTAATCTTTTCTAGAAAATATACCCGACGTCACCGTCATCTCAAATCATATTTTCTTATACCCATGCATGGTTTGGTGGGATTCCTACGCTCCAGAGCTCCGCTTCGGCGAAACCCTAAACCCGGTGGGAAAAAACAAACCCGACGGTCTACCCCGTTGACCGGCATCGAGAGGGGGTAGAACAAAAAAAATTGCTTGGTTGTGTTAGGGTAGAACATAGGAACATGGGGAACCAAAAAATTAGGTGATCCGTCGCATGATTCCATGCGGTGCAACACTGGATTTCGTCGTACGTCGTTTCATGACCGCCCACATTTGATCACAACCTTTATACTATTAGATTTAATGTTATTTATTGTGATTTAGTTAAAGTACAAATAAAAAATTAATGTAAATTGACTTTTGTACAGAAAAAATTAAATACAGAAGAGCTACACCGACGGAATTGCCATCGGGATACCTCGGAGACAGCTACGCCGACCGGATTGCTGTCGTCCTAACTCAGTGGAACGTTTCCGTGCAGTCTCTGCCAGACTCGACAATGCCACGTGGAGGGGTCATACAACGACGGCCATTGTACACCGATGGTGGCCATCAGCATAAGACCTCTTACGTCGATGACCTTTCTACGCCGACTGTGACCGTCGGTGTAACTCTCATGACACCGACAATTATTCCATGCCGACTGTTTTTTTTTTTGGCTGTAGCCGTGACTCTACTGTGCCGACGGCCCAGACATATGGCCGTCGGCGTCTCCATCGTTTCTCGTAGAGAACCCGCTATAGTTTACTCCATCCAGTAGCACATGGATAAATGTTCTGGACGTAGTAACAACCTTCACATGGCAATGAAGGATACTATTCGCATGTAAGTAATCAAGTGCCACTAGGAGCTGCACAAGCCACACATAGAGTTTCTGCTTGCAGAAAAATGGACGCAACAAGGGGTCAAATTCAGTAAGCAGAATTTACAGTTACTAAACATCACATACTACAGACTAAATAACTACCTCCTCCACTTAATGGGTTTTGTGCCTTCTTAATGGTCTCCAACCTTCACAATGAAACAACAACAATGTGATTACAGGTTCCAAATAATAATTCAAAGCTTACTTCACAAGTTACATACATGTCTCCTAACCGATCAAGATGCACTAGCACCCTAGATAACAGCAACAAAAGCACCCTTTTCAGGGATTGGTGATCATATAAATCCTTCAATAGGACCACTGAAGCATGTAGGGAGGGACAAGAGCAAATATTGTTCTCATGGACCCCGCCAATATGCAGATAGGAGGAGATGGGACCATGATCACCTTCTACACCCAACAGTCTTTATATTACACAATGTTAGGGTACCTTACATATGCAATGAGCTGCATCTACACAGACAAAATGGCGAGTTTCATTCACGCATTCGTCGAAAGGTCAACCCATCATTTAGCAAACAATCTGGCTTGAATATTGTTATGTCACATAACACAGAAGGGATGGAGGATGTTAAGGAGACCTCTTGGCGTTAATGTCGACATTAATGTTCCAATTGAGCGGTTAGGTGTTAGAAAGGGAGGCCTTAATTCAGCGAAGTATCGACTTTATTGTAATCCTCGCAAACCAAACAAATCGAATAAGAAAACACTAAGTATCCCAAACAGGGACAAGATCTCTGTTATTAATTTACATAATTAATAATTTCTTGATTATCAGCTCCATACAGATTTTTTCTCACAAAAGATAGAGAACTGAAAATAGCATATATAATCATTATGCCTCTTAATTTCTAGAAAAAGGCTTGTAGTTGATTTGTACTCTCTAGGTGATTAATTATTTAGCCTAACTCTGTTACTACACCGAAGACTTCAGAGGTCCCCCTAGCCAATCGGATTAGAGCATCTTTTTATTTTTGGTCACAAATACTAAATCATTATTATCTAGTTTGGTGCTTGAAGGCTTTGTTTGAGAGGGTGGAAGGCTGAGAGGATAATCAAACTTCACAACAAAAACGTTTGGGTGTTGGCAGAAAGCGAAGTGAGAGCCTAGTTCAGCTGGTTGGTTCCTTGTGCTGGAACCAGCCCACCCAGTTTCAAGTCTGACATGTGTGCTCGCATTTTTCCAAATTTTTCAGAACCTAACCGACGTTATGCTTTCAGTGGTAGGTGACGTGCCCGTCAACAGCGAGACGTTTGTGGTGACTTTGTTAACCTCAAGATCTACCGAATCAGTCTCTCGGAGGTGCTCATATGGATAGGGTTTGGTGGCGTGCCTTCATAGAGATGTCTATACGTACGTGTTTGTGAGCGTATGCGTGCCATTCCGTCGGCAAATAGGCCGTAAATGATTATATGCTAGGAGCTTAAGCAAGGCACCTGTTGGCAGAGCTGCGAGGAACCGATCGAAAAGAAAATAAAGGGACCTGCCATGACGATGTCCAAGTCCAATGCCCAGAAGCCATGAGTCTAGACGGATAAGGGGAGAAAACCTAATAAGAAGAACCAAATAATAGCGAAAATTAAAACTTCAGCAAGAAAAAAAGCATGGACGAACAAAAAAGAAGAAGAGAAGAAGCAATACGTGATGCAGATGAAAGAACCGCAGGGACGGCGAGCGCTCGGACCAAAGAAAGACCATAGAAAGACCGTGAGGCCGAGCCAGTAATCTCAACCACTCCGGTGCTGAAGCCCCGCGTGACGAACAACACTGCATCTGCATTAAAGCGGCGCACCGGCTACGTGGCTCGGACCTCAGGCGCATCACACGTACGCAACGCCGGATCCGGCGGCCGGCACCGCCACTCCAACTATATCCCCACGGCATGGCGCTGAGAAACAGCCGCTCACGGAGATCACGCCTGAGGGCGGTCGTCACCGGCCATCGGGACCCCCTCCGTCGGTGAGTCTCTCTACCGGCCTCTTCCTGATTTTTTTCACTCTGCCTTGCCCATGACGTCCTTTGTGGACGCGGGGCGGCTTCGAGGCAACGGTCGGCGCCATCGTCGAAAATGAAGAAGGGGTGTCGTGGGCTCGCGGCGATGGTGGCAGGGCCGGCTAGAGGGCGGGCAGAGGGGCCAACCAAATTAATAAATATATATACATTGATACATTCAAGAAAAAATAAAATAAAGATAAAATTCAGCTAGGACAAAGTCCCCGACTGGAGACAGGGGCGGAGCTGGAGCAAAGATAACCATGATGCCTGATGCACATATACTAGCTTAACCTAATGCAAAAGTCCATTTTATACAGTATGTTAGGCTATAATTTATTTTGGACCCTGATGCATGTGCATCAGGGTAAAGACATGCAGCTCCGCCCCTGACTGGAGAGAGATTATTGTTTAGATTATTGAGTGTCGTTGTTGAAGCGTCGGATGGTACATCATCAAAAGGATGAACGAACATTTCAATGCTAAGGACATCAATAACTAGTAACCGGATGATGTAGTTAGCACCAAGTGGGGTAACACACGAATATTCTATTGTGCAGCCAACATATAGGCGACAAAATGATTGGCACGCATGACTACCGTGATGGGCACTCGCTCCCACCTGGTGGTGGCATCAACAAGGTCATGTAGAGAGGTTAACGCAGATATCAGGGAAACATGACAACCACCATTGTACTCGAGAGTATATGACCCGAAATATAGAGTATTCTCACAATCATCGTATATTTATCTATTATATCCTAAAAAGTCTTAATTCGTATAAAATCTATTATTACCTACGACCTTATGCCGGGCTAGCAGGGAGCCTTCTCAGCGCATCTGCGTGTCTGGTGTCAGGCCATTTGTGTGTGGTGACGCTGTTTTGTGGGCCCGAGGCTTCTGTGCATCGTAAGTGGACAAAGTGAACTTGCGTTCCTCCTCCTCTCGCCGTCCTCGCGCAAAAAACGCGCATAGCATCTGGAAGCAGGACGCGGCCGCCTCCGCCGTCGCGCTCGCCGCGGCCTCCCGCCGCCTCGAGCACGCGCCGCTCTGCCATTTTTTCTCTCCCTCCATCGCTCAAGCAACCTCGCTTCGCCTCCGACGGATTTACAGGTCGACGCCGTCCGTCTTCCACCTCTCCATCCACGTCCGACCACCTCTCGATCCGCTTTCCCGACGAGGAGATCCACAGAGTCCTCTACTTTGTCGACTTGGGAGTAATTGGCGCGAGAACGACTACAACGCTGGTCACATCGTCTTCTTCCTCTCCGGCCGAAGTCCTTCGGCGAAATTCGTCACCGTTGGTCTCCACCGAGCTTTTTCGGCTTCAACAACCACCTCCCTGTAAGAAATCTGCCGATCCCCGTTGTTTCCCGGTTCGATTCCATGCCACGGGTTGCTCTAGCGTCGATCCCTTTTTCTGTCCACCATTGTTGCGAGTTGAAGCTCCTAGCTTCCTTTCGCTCTCGCCATGGGCGCTCCTGTGCAGAACACGCACGATCGGCTCTCTCTCCCTGTCGTGTCACTGCAGCGGCACACCACCACTCGCACGAACGAGCATGTCCACGGACCGGCCCAGCTGGCTTCAGTCGCCATGGTCGCTGCTGCCATGGTACCCAAGTTCAGTTGCTGCCGTAGCAAAATAACAGACCATGTTTCCTTCTCTTTTGTTTTATTCTTTTGCAAAAGCATATAACTCCGTATCTTTTAATTGGTAGCTCCAAATTAATATTGTTATGTAAAAAACATTAATATGCTATTCTAGCCCATGTTTCCGTATCCTTATTTCATTTGCGGTGTTCGTGATGCTACATGATGCATCAGTACTGTATCCAATTTGCACACACAGGACAGACATTCATCCGGTTGGACTGCAGTGCTCACAATGTTGCTATTACACCTGATCTAAAGAGTTGGGAACATAAATTGGAAGGTGCAAGTGAAATCCGTAAAACATTAAGTCTTCTCAGATAGCAAATATTGTAGATTCTTGGCCCACATGTAGTCACAAAAATCAATGCACACATGTTTTCAAATACGGCCACTCCATCCCTGTTTCAGCGACAAGGAATGATCATGATCTAAACATTTATACAGTATTTGGTTTTATTAGCTGAACTTAAGTGTACGCTCTAACTATTTTCACGTTATTTTGAACAAGCCCATGGAGATAAGCCGCAAGGTGCAGCCAGTAGCGGACCTAGGAAAACTTGAAAGCCCGGGCAAACAGCTAATTCTAAGGCTAATTATGCTAATTATTTGCCTAATAACTATGAAATTAGCCTAGCCGGCCGGCCGGAAGCCCGGGCAGCTGCCCGGGCAACAGGGGCGCTAGGTCCGCCGGTGGGTGCAGCCAAGGTTCAGAGGTGATTCAGGTTTCCAAGAAGGTTAGTTACTTGTGCAATTCAGTTGGGATGTAGTTTGTTGCTGGAAGGAGTAGAGTTTGATTCGATTGGATCATCATTATTTGGTATTACCTGCTTGTTATATGATGAAGAAAGACTAACATCATCTCTTTATTCTTGCATCTTATACCCTCAGTTCGGAGTGGCACTGATTCCTACAATTATGCTGTTTTTCGTATGCTTAGTCGTGGTGTCCTTGTACCAATTTTCTTTCTTAATCATCACACTGGATAATTATATTTGTTGAGCTTATTTAAACATTCGGACCTGAGATCTTTTGAAAGGAAAGCAATCAGTGAGGCTTATCATTCATGTTTGACTCATAAGCTAATAGTCATCAGTTGGGAACAACATAACAATATTGTTTTTCCTTTGCCATTTTTTAGATCATGAGCCGAAGGACCATGCTGTTCAATTTATTCAGAAGATAAAAAAGAAAAATATACTGCTCCGTGAGTTTTTATTATATTTTGTGGCAACATAGTAAGAACAATATCACCAGGTTGGGTATAATATTTTTAATTCTTTTGAGCTCTTCAACTTTGACTTGGTATGTAATGATTGCTGGAATAACTTGAAAGCTATGGATTTTTTGGGTTAAATTGCTTGGATTAAGTGAAAGTAAAGATAATCTTTCTTTATATTTGAAATGTCAAACCTGATGAAGCTCCTTCGGAGTATATGACGTACAGTTCTCTTTGTCTGTTCATTCTTTCGGCGCTCTTTCTTTTCTTAATTTCTTCATCTATTTTTTAGGTGCTTTGGTTGTGCCACTGCTTGCTCTGAACTAGCAAAAACCATCAGGACTGATGTTGCTTAAAGAGTATAGGCCAGTGCTTGTACATGCCATGGTGCACATTCATCTACAACCTGTTCACAGAAATGCCTCTTCAACATAAGCTCAGTCACATTTTATGTATTACATTTCCTTTTCTTTTGCAACCAGCTGCCAAATCATAACAACGTGTGGAACAAATCATTTGGCAACTTTCTTATACAGGGGGCAATGTAATGCAAAATAGTAGCCATGTTGAATTTCATCCATATATGATACTGTAATCGTCCACTATCCAATATACATCTTTGGAGGCACATTTTTCTCGGTATCGTTATTTCCTTTCATCCTTAGTTATCTTGCAATGAAGAAAAATTCCAGACTGGTGCTTTTCTATTAGGTGCATCAATGAGGCATAAATGAACTAGATGTTGCAAGGAGCTTGGAGCTCCAGCTCCATTTTACCCGGGTGGGCGAGTTGCATGGTGAAGGTACAGCGGAAGTACTGCAGTTGAGCTAGCATGTTTTATTTTTATTGATGTCTCTAATTGCAAAGTGTTGGCGCAGATTCGACAGAAGTTCAAAATATATGTCGGCCTAATGCGCTTTCCTGTAATGCTAATATTCAAGGAAGAATAGTTATAAATTGTTTTTGAACCATAATATAGTTCATGTTTTCCTTTTTTTTCTTCTATCTGGTACGCTCTAGAACTAAAAATCTATAAGTGTGATGCTTTTATGAGCATGAGTGATGGAGCATGGGGGTCAAGCGAGATGAAAATTGAAGGAGAGAAGAAGCTAGAACTAAGACAAGGGGTTCGCTCCTGATCACCATGTTGGTGTCGATCATCTTCGTCCTGATGAAGGCGTGCATCCCCTGATTGCGGCGAGAATCTCCAGCCGCGAGGATGCCGACAAGCTCGCGAAGGCCACGCCGTTCGGCCATATGCCGAGTGCCACCATGTGGTACTCATGTACAAAGTGGTTCAAAACTTCAGGAAGTATGTCAGATGACCAGTGTTTTTTTGCTTATATATATATGGTCTTTTGTACACATTAAACTCATATCATGTGTCCATTGCGCATGCTCTATACATTCTGATGCATGCTCTATACATTCTGATTTAGCCAAGTATGTACTTCTCATGGAAAAAGGGCATGGCCATAATATTCTGTGCTTGACCTGGAATAATTTGTACATCTTATTTGTGCTAACTAATGAAAGAAACAAAGTCCATGCTCTGCGAGAGCGAATTAACAAGATGGACGAACTTGATTAGAATGCAGGTCCGAAATAAATTATAAATTCAGTGGTCCGGAATAAATTATAACACTTCAGTGTGTCATGTGCAATCTCATGTATTTTGTTTGATACATTTTCTCAATAAATGTATTGCAAGTTTATGTCTTTTATTATTTAATAAAATCAACTAAGTGATTTTTATTTGGGTGAACCTCAATGATACCGCTGAGTCTAGACAAATTGTATGTCTAAATTACAAATTTCCTATGTTGAAATTATGTTTTGCGATGTTTGAATTAATCGCTCATGATCGTGGAGTAAAAAGTTCAGTGAGAACGGTTGGAAAGGGGTGAGAAATAAATTTAAAATGTGCATTTGCAACGTGCACGATTACCAGTGCATGAAAATTATCCCTTGACTGATATTCACGTTATGTCTTAAAAGTTTATTTAGTGGTGAACATTTTGTTACCTGTATCACATCTTCTATGTTGCACTATTAATTAAGCATGTACAGTTGCACTATCTTATTTTGAAGTGGAACTATATTACCATATTGCTACTGAAAAAGACATCCACCCAATCAACCCACTGTACAAGTCAACAGGCAATGGTGAGTGAAACTCGCATATTCGCATGTCAACATGTTAATATAGAGGTTTAGCCAGTGTATTGGTGAATTATCGTCGCTAACAATTGCCTAATTTGTAAAAAGGAAAAAAACACAAATCAGACTACTGATCACACGTCTTGACCGAGACATAACACCAAGCACGAAATACGCTAGCTAAGACCTGCAAGAACGAACGATAAACCGAAGGCGCGGCGAAGCGCGCTGCTCCGTCTAGTATCCTAGAAAGTGTTAATTCATATAAAAAAATTATTTGCTCAGTAGGAGGAAGTCTTCATAAGTATATCCTAGAAAGTGTTAATTCATATAAAAAGTTTATTTGCTCAGTAGGAGGAAGTGTTCATAAGAAACCATGTGTATAGACAAACCGTGTATCGCGTAGGGGAAAACCAGCTGATCTTCCGGTGTAAAATATAATCTGGTTTGAATTGGCAAGTTTAATTAGATCGTACTAAACTATGATAACTATTTTTTCAGTTTTAATATTATACACACCTTTCTATTTGAGAAAGTTATATGAGAAGTTGTGTGGAATAAATATAACAAACACATTTCATGAGCCTAATAGATTAAATCATATGAATGCAAAAATTGGAGAATCTATAAAAACATTGATCATTAGTGGTTAGTTTAAGTGCTTATGTTTTAATATCAAGTATATAAAATGCACGTGTTGTGGGTTTGTTAGAGCTATATACTCTAGAATTTTCTATAAATTTGCTTATTGATACGGTACAATTCTGTATTAAGATATTTTTAGATTATAGTCAATATATATGTCTCACGAATATTAAGGATATATAATTATTTATTGTAAATCGAAAAATGAGAAGGCGTAATATTTTCAATTTTTAGTTTATGCAAATTTCATATTTGATGTACATTACAATACAAGAAGATACACATAACATTTATATGTAGTTACGATTGTATTATATAGTAAAATACATTGAAGATATAATTTGTGTCAACAAAAAACATATATACTATAAGATTGTATTATATAGTAAAATTATGTTATATTTAAATAAAGAGTTTGATATAATTATATTTATTAAACACGCATACGCTAATTGCCGCAGTCGTAGTTGTCCCGACACAGTTAGCGGTGCCCATGACTGCGTCACACATATGCGCGTCTGCATAGCAGTTTGTTGTAACCTCCCACTTGTTGGGGCCGATAGGAGCTTTGCCTAGAACAATCTTCCTTAATGAACACAATGGCTACATTGTTTCTGGTGCCCTTACGGCTTCTTTTTACATTAACTGAATGCAACATATCCAAAGAGTAGCTACTCAGGCCACACTACCTGAACCCACTACTCTACTAAACTGATCCTAAACTCAATCCATGCCCAACATGCACAGCTAGCTTAGCAACTAACTAATGCATGAAATGCATGAGCTAACACTACGGTCTTTTCTCCAGTCACCAACTAACACCACGACTTGGCCAATCTTGCATGCAACAACTAACTTACTAACTTGCCTAATGAGTTAACGCTAATACTTGTGCACATGTCAAGATTAATCCTAACAAGGCACGCCCAAACATCTGCGCAAGGGCCTCGCCTCCATCACCCTGTGACGTCGTGGACGATACGAAGCGGCACATCAAGTGCTTCTTCGATGGCGCCTAGCCTCGGTTCACGCCCTGGTCTCCAAGATCATGGACGGAACCAAGGAATGGCAAGCTGGCGCTCAAGGTATTCATGCCATCTTGGCGCCCAACCGCACACTTGGGATGTACATTAGTTTTTGTGTTCTTTGTTTAAACCATGCCTCCTAGGAGGATTGTAACCCCAACCCTACCTTTTCAATGCAATAAAACGCAAAGGTCACTTACGTTTTCTCGAGAGAAAAAAAACAAGTTGGAAGAACAGCAAGATGCTTCCAACAGGGCCTAACCCCCTTTCCATTAACGAACTAAGGGAAATACAATGTCCGTCATACATTCCATCCAACCACAAGAAAGAGGAATAAAACTAAAAGAAAAATGAGGGGGGAAAGCGAGTTGGGGCATTAATAGGAAATCTGCGAGTGCTCGATCTCGAAACACCCTATACGAGACAAAACTCTGTTAACACCTAACTCTCTTTTTACTGAATCCTCCTACAACTTAACCACCGAAAGGATAGGCTAAACTTCGCAGCTGTAGCAGACATAACAGCTAACGAGCAACATGATGCAAGCTAAACAACCCGAGAAACATCTTCAGCCCTTCAAAACCAACTCATCCACCAATGGCCCCAGGAATACTCCCACTCTGAAGCTGTGTCCCACGAGCCAGATCAGCCGCCAGCTTCATCAATTTCTTTGTCCCTTCCGCAAGCTCAACCCTGTGGCCGCCCTCCTGCAACCCTGACCAATATAACAGGAACGAACATATCGTGAAGATTATCTCAAAAGGGGACCGCACCACATGATCTTCAAAAGTAACTTTGTTGCGCACTGTCCAAATCGCCCAACATATAGCAGCTAGACCAATCATATAAAACCTTTTCCCTCCAGGTAAGAAATCATAGAACCAAACAATAGATTGCCACATCTTACGGGGTCGGGAATGCGCTCCAATAGCCTGTCCAAAAAACCCCAAGCAAACGTAGCAACAGTACACAAAAAGAAAAGGTGATTGACGGTCTCATTTTGATCACAAAAGGAGCAAATAGGATTTCTAGGCCATTTCTTTTACGCATGTTATCTCTGGTAGGAATGGCGTTATGAGAAACCTGCCACATGAAAATATGGATCTTTAAAGGAAGCTTAGTTTTCCGGAGCATTTTGTTATCATCTCCAGCTAAGCCATTTTCAAGCCACTCATAAACTGATTTGGTAGAAATTCTACCATTCTTACACAACCTCCATGTTATTCTGTCATTTTGTTCAGATAAGTGTAAAAGATCGAACTCGCAAACAATATCATCCCACTGTTCCAAAAGATTCTCACGTAACCTGATACGTCTCAAACGTATCTATAATTTCTTATGTTCCATGCTTATATTATACCACTTGCTACATGTTTTATACACACTTTTATATCATTTTATGCATTTTCTGGGACTAACCTATTAACAAGATGCCATAGTGTCAGTTGCCTGTTTTCTGCTGTTTTTGGTTTCAGAAAAGTTGTTAAGGAAATATTCTCGGAATTGGACAAACGAAACGTCAAAGATCTTATTTTTCCTGAGAGGTTTCAGAACACCGAAGACGACACGGAGGAGGACCCCGAGGGGCCCACACCCCCAGGTGGCGCGGCAGCCCCCTTGGTCGCGCGAGCAAGGGGTGTGGGGCCCTCGTGGCCCCGCCGCCTTCGCCCCTTCGCCTACTTATACCCCTCGGATATCTAAGCCCTAGGACACGACCATTTTTCCTTCTCGAAGTCCAGAGCCGCCGCCGTCGTCAACCCTAGATCGGGAGGGTTCAGAAGCTCTTCCCGGCACCCTGCCGGAGAGGGGAATCATCACCGGAGGGCTCTATATCACCATGCCCGTCTCCGGACTGATGCGTGAGTAGTTCATCCTTGGACTACGGGTCCATAGCAGTAGCTAGATGGTTGTCTTCTCCTCTTGTGCTACCATGTTTAGATCTTGTGAGCTGCCTAACATGATCAAGATCATCTTTATGTAATGCTACATGTTGTGTTTGCTGGGATCCGATAAATATTGAGTACTGCTCCCTCCGTTCCTAGATATAAGGTGCCTAAGCTTTCTGCACGAATATTAGCACACACGTACATACGTATAAGTCTAACTTGGACCGAACTGCGCGCAGGAAAAATTGGAAAGAGAGCGGTCCGTATCAGCCAAGAGTAGGAAACAATCCCTGCCAATCTCTTCCTACCTAGCTAAACTATTCCTATTTAAGCTACGTTAGAGAGAGAAAAAAGGAATGCTAACTCTATGGTAGGTGCATGCACTTCTATGGCAGGTGCATGCGATCCAGCGGTAGTTGATCAAATAGCCTACACAATCGCATCTCCCCCGATTTTTAGGTATTGCATGCGCTTAAATGATGTGTATTTTTGTTCAAAAGGACCGTAGAATACCAGCGCGCACTATATTAAGGATTTTTTTCCAAAAGCTTAGGCACCTTATATCTAGGAACGGAGGGAGTATGTTATTGCTTCATAATATATCTTGTGAGTGCGTTGTTTATGATCTTGCATACTCTCCGTTGCTAGTAGATGATCTGGCCAAGTAGATGCTTGTGACTCCAAGAGGGGGTATTTATGCTCGATAGTAGGTTCATGTATCTATTTAATCTGGGGTAGTGACAGCAAACTCTATGATTGTAGATATACTGTTGCTACTAGGGATAAAACAGTAGTACTTTATCTAAGGGTATTTGTATTACTTACATTACACACATTGCCTAATGCAATTATCTGTTGCTTGCAACTTAATACTGAAAGGGGTGCGGACGCTAACCGAAAGGTGGATTATTAGTCATAGATGCGGTTGGAACGGTCTATGTATATTGTTGTAATGCCCAAATGAATATCACACTAGACATCATAACTACAGTATATGCATCATTATGCACTTCTTTATTCTGTCAATTGCCCAGCTGTAATTTGTTTACCCGCATGTATGCTATTATTATTTATGGAGAGACACCACTAGTGAACTGTGGACCCCGGTCCTTTTCTCTAAACTGATAAACAATCCTACTGCAATCCTGTTACTTTCATTCTCTGCAAACAACCATCATCATCCACACATGTTTAATCCTTTTGTTACAGCAAGCCAGTGAGATTGACAACCTCACTGTCAAGTTGGGGCAAAATAGTTTGATTGTGTTGTGTGCAGGTTCCACGTTCGTTGCTGACACCGGTAGTGCGCCCTGCCAAAGTCATCTTCAACAACTTCCGAGAGATCAGATCTATAGTTTCCTACTAGATCGATAAACCTTAATTTCACAACTGAGAGAAAACTTACTGCTGCACTAATTCATAACTTCCTCTTAGGGTTTCCAACAACACCTCACCGGTGCATGATAACCAACGACAAAAAAGGAAGAATTTTACCCTCACTAACAAAATGCTCCACGGTACAATCTTGATTTTGACAAATACCCTAGTTGTCGAACTTATCAAGCAATAACTCGCAAATAAATAAAAAGTAAATGTCAGATCGAACTGCGTTTTATTGCAAACTGTTTCTCCACGTCACTCATTAAGAAGTTATTGGACAAAGAAATATGTAAGTCAATTTGACAAGGCAGGAAAAGGAGCATGTTTTGCCGTCGTCGCCACTGCTTCTGAAGTAGAGGACTCTTCACAGCTTTTCTCACACCGGTCCATAGTATCGTAGCACAAGAGATTTACTTTACAACAGAAGCACAATCCAGTGTCGCACCTTCTCAGATTGTGGCACAACCCGGTCGGAAAGTTGATCTTCTGGTTATTCAAGTCGTCGGTGATGATTCGAGCTACGTTATAAACAGATAAGCCAATGTTACGTTATAAACAAATAAACTACTAATCCTTAACTTTTCGAGGAATCCTTCATCAGTGGTCGTGAATGACTGACTTTTCAATCCTTTCGATCTTGGTTCCGGAGGAGCAAGTCAGAAAGGTTGAGAAATAGAACCATCTGATTTGATTCGTTCCCAATAGTCATGAGATGATCATCTTAGGGTGATCCTTTTGTCAACGGATGCTCCTATTACACTTGTAGTCTCTGAAGGATGAGAACATACTATGTAGCATCTACATCGATAATTCAAGCATTGTATACGTCATTAGTCCGATTCTTTGTAGGAACTACCCGTTATAAACAAATAAACAATTGTTACTTGGTTTCGATCAAACAAGAAACTAACGACGGCATTCACTACGAATGCATGGTTTCAGGGAAACTATAAAAATTACGTGTGCGTAACCTCTAGACCAACTTATTGAGCTTGAAGGAAGAGTATCGCAAAGATAAACTGAATTAGCGAGAGCAAAAACTTGGTTTGTATACTTACATTGCCCAATAGTAGCAGAACATACGAGATGTAGAGATAGTAGGGCCAGCGCAAGGACGCGCATCGCGTACTTCTCCATCCTTTCTTACAAGGCTCGCACTTGATAATTTGCCAAATGAGAAATTATGTGTTCTGCTATATATTGACTCGCTATATATTGAGCGATTGAGAAGAGGGAGTTCCGATACATCCCGTTTCCGGGCAGAAAATATCATGCAATAAATTGGAATGATTTTGTATGATTTCATACATTGTTGAAAAAAGAAAGCAGTAAATTGAATTGTATCCATATTGTATCTGTACCTCATTAAAAGATGGTCGCCTGCGGTAAAATGTTCCATATTACCCACTCCTAGTTTTGGTGGCGCAGATATTTTTTCCTCCATATTACCCACTACCATCAAATCGGAGGATTACTTCCCCGCACTTACCCGTTAATCTCTCCACACAACGCGAATCTCTTGTATCTCTCCTTTTCTCCAACCAATCTTCATCTTGTCTTTAGATCGTTCCTCCTCCCGTCCGTTCCTGCTGTATCAAACTTTACGGTCTCTCGAAGTAGTTATAAGATTTTTACTCTATGCAGACGTGTTGAATATATGGTTCTCAGTCATCTGTATATGGTAGAGAAGGCGGTATGTCTTTAGCACTCCACATCATTTATAGAAGACAATAAATATTTTATCTTATAGTGGATGAAACCGTAATTTAAAGAAATGTGCCATTACACTTTTTCTGGAGATAAAAGTACAACTATTCAGTTACAGTATTCTGATCAGAAAAGTGTAATTATATTTTTATAAAATTATAGTTGCACTTTTACTAACTAGGGAACGTGACCCAGTTCTATACGGCGGCCCAACGCAGCCCCCAGATCTCACTTTGCATGCATGCACGCGTAGATTCCTTTCGGTTTTGAAACTTTAAAATATTTTATCTTTTAAACCGTAAGTCAAAATTAAAATTTGTTTTCCTTCAAAACCAGATGTCACTTGGATATGTTTTGATAACTTGTTTTTCCGACCCTAGTTATGAGATTATACCCACTTAGTCATCAGGTATTGATAAGATGGTTAGTAGATTAAAATCAAATTGTTGCCAAGGCTTTTTGAATTTATCTACTCCCAACTTAACTCATTGGTGACGTTAATTCTAAATTTACGGTATGGTTGATCCAATCGATCGATCGCACGGGATTCAGATAGTGACAGAGAACGCATAGCCCCGACGTAGCTAGCCCAGTACCGCGTCGGTCGGCCGGCCCTACCTCCCGCATGCGGCCCGAGCTGGCTGGCCGCCACGCCCGCCCGCCTGCCGCCGCGCCGTCCGTTCTTCTTCCCACGCCTCGCACCTAGCCGTCGCGCTCGTCCCCAGCACACCTGGCCACGCACCTTCGCCGTCACGCCTCCCCCCACTCCGGTGGCGCGCCTTCCGTCCTTCTGCCCGCGCCCCACATCTGTCCGCCACGCTCGATTGCCTACGCCTCGCACCGGACGAGCTGCTGCAAGTGGAGCTTGCCAAAACGTTTCGATTTTTTTTTGAATTAAAACGTTTTGAAATTTGATTGCCACAAAAAACGTTTAGGCCTAAACATTTAGGCCTTGTTTAGGGGTGGGATTTGTTTTGTATCGTTGATGAGATGAAGGGTTTAGATTAAAAAATAGAAACACAACTTAACACATGTTTGCTTTTTTTTTTTTGAAATTTTCACCATATATATTAGGTCAGCAAGCCGCCTCATTAAAACCCTGCCAGTCCCTTTCGGTACCCTGGTTAGGGAAAGAGTGCGTCTGAAACTTGCCGCCTTTAAGCATCCACAATAGTTACATCGTTAATCATACTACCTATGGCAAAACTAGGGGGATCATCGTCCCAATTACAATCAATCTTATCAATAAAGCCCCTACTAGCTATTTCATGTGCAACCATATTAGCTTTCCTTGAAATATGCTTGAATTGAACACATCCAATATGGGATGCTAAATCAACAATATCTGCAAAGATAGCCGCAGATTCGTTCCACCAACCTTGTGATCCAGTGCATGCCTCAATTGTTTCAATGGAGTCTGATTCTGCTATGATGTTGTTGCACCCAAGCCTAGTAGCCAAAGCTAGTCCTTCCTTCATCGCAATTGCTTCGGCCATCGCCGCTGACCCAATATTATGTAGGTACCTGTTATTTGCTGCAATAAAATGCCCCTGGTAATCACGCAAACCTGCTCCCGAAGCACCAGCATTATCATTAGCATGGAAGGAAGCATCCACATTCAGCTTGATTTGTCTTGGTTCAGGTTTAGACCATTTCTCCTCAAAAGAAAGACCCTGAGGTTTTAGTACCTTTGCATGATTTGCAACCATCGCTAAAATTGACATCTTACAGCGATAAGTCGGGGGAACTGGTTCATTATGTGTATGTTGCCTTCTAATCCACCATATATACCAACAGGTAGTAGCTATCGTCTCCTTCATACCAATATTTTCAATCCCCTGAATAGAATTAATAGGATTCCTTAGCATCACTTCCAAAACAACCGATCCAGATCTCACCTTGAGAGGCTTCATCAATAATTGATTCGAACCCTAATGAACTCCACAACTCTCTTGCTGCCATGCAATGGAACAAGAGATGCTTAATGTCTTCCGCCCCATGGTGACAGATTGGGCATTCACCCGAAGTGCCAATGTGACGGTTAGCCAAAATACACTTGGTAGGTATTATTCCATGTAGAACTCTCCATAAGAAAATTTTAACTTTACTCGAAATTTTCAATTGCCATAGAGATTTCCATACCGGATTGAGTGCAGAACTACCTGGTAAAGCTAACTGGTTTGCCGACCCGCCAAATTGGTGTCTCCATTGTAGATGATATCCTGAACGTACTGTGTATCTACCATTGCTAGTAGCACTCCAAGCTATAAAATCATCAAAGCCTTGATTATTCAGCGGTATCTGCATTATCCGATTGACATCCACCTGTAAAAAAAGCCCTCCTAGGAGTTCTTCATCCCAACTACCCGTATTTGGGTTAATCAAATCACTAACTTTTTGTATACACAGCATTTCCTCTCGGAGATATAATCATTCGTGAAGGACTCGAAGTGATCCATGGATCTTGCCAAATGTTAATTTTTTCACCATTACCCACACGCCAAATGTACCCTCTTTTGAGTGTAACTAATCCTGCTAAAATACTTTGCCATGTAAACGAGGAGCCTGCCTTCGTCTGCTAAAACACATGTTTGCTTTTTTAATAATAGTGTAGATAGATGTAGACTAGAAGGAGAGGCGCGCTTTGCCGCGCCCAATTTGGCTTTTTACGTTAATATAAATTGCTTCTTTCTTTCATTTTTGGTGGGATGGTAGCTATGACCTTGGCTGAAGTGAAGCGCACATCTTTGTTTTATAGCTAGGTGATTGGGGTACTTACTGATCCAACAACCTTTTGCGAATGTAGTATTGCAAAGGTACGTGGCATATATTATACTCCCTCTGTCTAACAAAGGATGTCTCAACTTGATCAAAAATTAGATGTATCTAGACATGACTTAGTGTATAGATACATCCAAATTTGATAGAAAGTGTGACATCTTTTGTTGGACAGAAGAGTAAGTAACAGCCAACTTCGCATCCTCCCTGTCAGTGGTGACAAAATTGTAAGGAATAATTTGCACTGTGTAAAGCGTGTCTATGCCACCATAATCTGATGTCTTGGTTCTATGTAACAATGCATACTTTTTATATAGCAGGAGTTCGGCGGATCTTACTCATAATGTTCGGTGCAATAAGTTTAAACGACATGAATCCAAAATATAATTATACAACATAACCAATCATTTGCCAAAGAGCAAGTAACCTTGAGAAATTCTCGAAACATCTTGCAATCTGAGCCACGTCTTAGACCTTGACCGGTAGCATTACTGTCACTTCGAGACATTGGCTCAGGAGCCTCTTCAACCTAGGCAAGCACACAAACTATATGTTATTTTTATCACAGACTACCGACCACATAAAAATCTTCATATTGTGCGTAGAAATGTGAGTAAATCTGAAATTGCATGTCATCTTTGATCAAACTTCATAAAACACAAAAACTAAGTAATGACAACTAAAGACCAAAATAATCAGCACTTACAAACACCGATAATTTAGGAGCAGATAATTGCAAATTACAAAGCATCAACTGGTCGAAATATGGGCCACTCTCGAGTTTGAGCACCTAGACATTGTCGAGATTGTGTCGAAATCTGAAATATATCGATCCAATGTCCACACGGTCACCAAGCATTCCAATTCCAACTGAATACAAAACTCGACCATGACCCACATAGAACCATACATTTCAGGCAAGCAAGTAAAATTAGGCACCTTACTTTCAGGAGCCTATGTGAGTGTGGGGCAGTCACAATGGTGTGAGAAGCATGGTGGACCTGCTGATTTTGTTTGCTCTGTAGCTGCCGAGTGGGCCATCTTCGGTAACCAATATTCTGTGACACGGACACCAAGCATTCCAACTGAATACAAAACTCACACCACCACCACACATAAGCATACATTTTAGGCAAGCAAATCAAATGAATACAAAACTCACACCACCACCACACATAAGCATACATTTTAGGCAAGCAAATCAAATGAGGCACCTTACCTTCAGGAACCTGTGTGAGTGTGTGGCAGTCACCATGGTGTGGGAAGCGTGGTGGACCTGCATTTTTCTTTTTGTTCAGTAGCTGCCGAGTGTGCCATCTTTGTTAACAAACATTCTGTGTCTTAACATTATCATGGGTGAATTTTTTTGGAGGAAAACATCTTGTATGCAATGGACTCATAAAGCCTGAGTATGGATAACTCTCTCTACCGATTTACACCATACAATAACTAACAAAATATAATATTATAGGTATGCATATATAAATACTAAGACTCATTTTTTATATAGAAATGGCATCTAATGCATGATTGCAAGATCCTCAGCTAATTAAACTCTGTCTTGGATCATCTACCTCACCATGGTTCTTTTAACAATATAGTTACCTTAGTTTTTTCAGACGATCAGACCATGATATAAGGAGTAAAAACTCATCAGTTATGTTCTACTTATATTCCAAGGCGCTTTGGCCATGGCATATACAGTGGATCACATATCTTTCCAGTTTGAAACAACTCTTCCAAACTATACACTTTTGTAGACATAAACCGGAACAGAAGAGAATAAAATACCATATAACTATAGATTGATGTTTCTTCATAACACAACTAAATTAGTTTTTTTTGTATTACTTCTTAAAGCTCCAGGGATAATTAGGTGCTCCTCTGTTGTCGTGTGATCTAAAAGAAAAAAATACGTAACACCAGAAGATAAAATGAGGTTATTACATGTGTAAATTATACCTTCAAAAAATGAATCCAACATAAAATACTCTATTGACATGTAGTATATCAGTAAAACATTAGACGCTAAGTCGTCGGTTCTGTATGCTAGGTCGGTTCTTTATGGATCAAGGAACTGGAGAAGTGAAACAAGAAAGTACTCATCCTAGACAACAAATATCCAAATACTTTATACTTGCACAGTATGCAAATTGTAATAAAACTCAAAGTAACATCATATTTTTCTCTCTTGACTACAGTCTGGAGCTTGTGCTATAAAACAAATTATGCCAATCAATTTTGTGTTGATATTTGGAGTTTTGGAAGATTACAGATTTAGTTTGTAATAAAAAAAGAACCCATATGGTGGGTTGGTATAAGATCTGAAAATGCAAAACATAACATTCATGTCCCTTTCATATCACTGAATCTGATGTTATACTACCACCTCTTCACCTAAGTCTAACACCTTCTAAAAATATATCTTTAAGTTCAGAACAAATGTTTTATATTAGTTTCAGGTCGAAAAGTATATGATAAATGTAACTGAAAAGAACCACTGGCATGCATTATCCTGTCCAATATAAGGAAATCTGGTCCAGTGGATATATGTACTAATTATCATGAAATAAGCAGAATTTCCCATGAGGCATTAGCTAACTAACAAATGAATATGCATGCCTAAACCTACTTTGGTCCATGTGTTAGAAAAAGGTTATAATTTGAGCCACTGAAAAAACTAAATAGAAATATAAATTGACGTGGCATTGATCACAGTTAACTACTACACAAGTCGAATGTCAGCAGATTTGTTTTGTTAATATACTAAAAAGATTTTCCTCTGCACATTTTACATACCAGATGAGTAATAAAAAGGAAAACTTTAAATTAGGATTTATGGTACTACGACACGATACAATCATTTTTAGTACTTTTTATCAACAATCATTTTAGTACATTTTACATACGACACAATACAATCATTTTTAGCACAACACAGTTCCAAAATACAATCTTAGATTATATGCAGCAAAGAATTTTAGTGGGTTCATCAAGCAGTCTATAATAATAAAAATGATCCACCAGAAGTATTTGACAACAAACTATAAACATTAATCCCAGAATAATTCTTGGTCAAAGAAGCGCTTATTTCATTTATGAACAGAAATACACAATTAATATTGGCTGAAGCATGCCTTCATATAGCATAATCAGCAGGTAGTAGCAACAGCTTATAATAAAACATATCCACACATCCAGATCAATCACAGAGCACGACCTCCTCTAGGTTCTTACAACACCGAGAAGGCAACAAAAGAGAAACAGAGGCCATGATCAACAATGTATAAGCCTTTACCGTGGACGGAGCCGAGAACAAGTTTACTGCCATCGTAGGATATGTACCTTCCATAGAAAGTTGATAAAGAAATAAAATTCCAAAATAATATCTTTTGAAAGAAACCGTACGTCTACGAAACCGACCCTACTCAGCATAAAAAGTGAATCACTGTGAGATTAAAAAATGCGAGGAGATGAACAACATGCAACAAAACAGTTGCTCAACAATTGTATATATGCATCGATCGCCTATCCTCGAGATTATATGAATGTTTTTTCCTGTATGTATGGTAATATTAAAGGCATTGGTTCACGAGTTTAGCAATATGAAAAGCTTTGTCACAAAAATTAGAATAGTTAAGAAATCATTGAAATGTTAAAAAGATCATTAGATCACACAAAAGATGGTTTAATCCACTACTGGAAAGGAAAATATGATGCCTATGTGAGAAAACTCAGAATTTACCATATTACTTACCAGAACAGGTCTTGGATTAAAGATGAACTGCATGATTGTGTTCCAATAGCACCATCCGAAAATTAATTCAGCACTGTGAAAGCAAGTACTGGCAAAAGAACCTACAGGAAACTAAAAATATACGATCAGTCTCATGTAACATTCCAAAATTAGATGTGGTAGTCAATTAACAATGCCAAATAAATGTTCTAGAAACAAACAAAAAAAACAGTTTCAGTCAAGTAACGCAATACATAAAGCGTAACTTGTAATGATTTCTATGCAGCGATACTCTCTAAAGTCTAAAGTACTCTAAAATACTGATCATGTTCTTAATTCTTTCGGTGGTAACAGTAATCTAAAACGTGCTAAATAATCTCTCCTTTAAAATATTACAGATCTATAAGAACATAAGATTGGTGGGATTGGTATACAATTGAGCGGTGATAAAAATCACTGAGGTGAAATGAATCCATGAGAGAGAAAAGAGAAGAGGGAGCCCCAACCTGTCCGGCCACCACAGCCTCCTGCCGCAGGCACAAAGTCGGGGCGCTCCTCCATTGCTTGGTCAATCAGCCATCAAGGTCTTGAAGAAGGGCCTGTGAGGCTGTGACCTTTGAGTTTATAATTACAAGAGTAGATTCAAGTTCTGCCGAGCAATCTGGTGATGGATTCCAGCAGGATCGTATCTCATATCAAGCATAATAGTAAAGGAGAGAAGCCAGAGGAGACCATACCTCCGGCTTGTGCGACCTGGAGTCGGGGCAGATGTCGGCAACAATAGCTCGGGCAGGGAGACGACCAGCAGCAGCTCGGGGAGGTACATAGCCTGCAGATCTGGTGGTAGTCTAGGAAGAGGCTCGAAGATTCAACAGGACGGTCCGTGGAGACCACGAGCTCCATGGCAACGCTGTCGAGCTCAACGACGACCAGGGGTCATGCAGCACGTACGGGGGGGATTAGGGGCGGGAGGTGAGTGGGAGGGGATGAGGAGCGGCCGGCGGTGGGAGAGAAAACCAGGCGGCGTAGTGGTGAAGCTCGCCGGTCAGATCAGGCAATTCTAGCTCCGGCGCTCGTCCGGGACAAGGAGAGCAGTTCCTCCAGATGCGCCGCCGCCGCATCGAAGAGGACGACTTGTTGCCGCCGCTGCAGGGCGACGACCGGCTACTGCGCGCTGTTGGGGCGAGGAGCTGGAGGGGAGGAGAAGCAAGCCCGTGGCGGCGGCAGTGCAGAGCGAGGAGGGAGGGGGAGGGCGCGGCCGCGCTGGTGCGAGGAGAGGGGCGCGGTCAAAGGGCAGAAATCTTAGAATGTCGGTATTACCATGCTGCGTGTCATCACGTTACTGGTCCGGGCAGATGAGCAAAGGAACCGACCTATTTCTACTCACTGACACGTAGGGGACGTTGGAAAGGATGTGTCACTGCAATGTGGGACCAGACCAACGATGAACCACAGCTCTGCATTTCCAGGGAGCTTAGTTTTGGGAAGGGATGTAGAAAAATCGGATGGAGTAGGTTTTACATATCACACCCTGCTCATTCACACCTCGATCCTCGATGCCATTTGTGCGATTCGTGAGGGTCATATGGCCTACATGTCATCGACTCTTTAGTCTCCACAACCTGTGGAGACAGATCTTTTTGAGGAGAGACGGCTCGTCCCAGACTCCCCAGTTGCCGCCTTACTTAGGGTTCAGGGTTCAAGCGGCGGGGGCGACTACCTCCTCTCACCTCCTCTCAGGATTTGGGTCTTCTCGAGTGGAGAAGTTCTAGATCTTTCGTAGGGCAGAAGCCATGAGCCGATCGGGGCAGCCGCCGGATCTGAAGAAGTAATCTCACGGCCCTTTTCTTCTCGAGCTAGATCTGTTTTGCTCGTCTTCTCTGATTCTTTGCGGTTCTAATGATTTTTCTTTTGGGGATTGCAGGTACATGGACAAGAAGCTCCAAAGTAAGTGCGCATATCAGATTCTTGATCTTTTTCTGCTTATAATATTTGTTAGAGGCGATATTTATTTTTAAGATAGAGACGTCCGTCTATGCGCTGGTAACTTGCGAGAATCTTATGTTTGTATTTGTCGCCACTTGTGTGAGTAGTAATTAATAGGGATTAGGGAGTAGTACCTAGTACTGGACATCGTAGAATGTTGATTATCTTTTATTGATTTGGGTAATCCTGTTCGCTGTTGTTCTGTATTTGTACCATGCCGTAGTGTTAGTGCTAGTATCAGCGGCTGTCACCAACTATATTTGGGCTGAATAATTCTCCTGTTTGTTAGTTTAACGCAATACATAAATTCTGAAGGTCCCATGATTTACTTCTGACTTATGAATAGAGCTTGCTGTAGTTATATGTGAACGTGATGAATATGCTAGTAGTAAGCGATGGATGTGTTCTGCTGATAAGCTCTGCTAGTTTGCCACGTTGGTCATGTAAATGCCCTAAATGATGATATCTCTAAAAAGCTATGGATTTATGTCCGAATGAAGCTTCTTTGTCATAGTTACTCTGATAGGGCATTTACTTTATGTTAGTTGACATTCAGATATATGTACATATCTTTTCATGTGCAATTTGCGTATTCTTTCGAGCTTGTTGTCATGTTCTAAAACATGAAGTTTTGTGTTGCTGTGTTACATTATAATTGAAGTACTCCCTCCGTCCCAAAATAAGTGTCTCAAATTTGATAGAAAGTGGATGTATGTAGACATGTTTATGTCTACATACATCCACTTTCTATCAAAGTTGTGACACTTATTTTGGGACGGAGGGAGTATTTTCTATTTTGGTGCACTGCCAAATATGTCGTGGATTCTTTTGATTTTTTCCTGGTTTGCTTAATATACCTAGGGTTCTGCCCTAATTGAGAAACTTGTTGACAAGCTATGGACAGTGTTTCCAAACTTATTGATAAACTTAGTAATTTACCTAGGTTGCTGCCCTAAATATTTTTTCCTGGTTTGTTTGTCATGTTTGACTAGTGGCTCATTTCTGGGAGACCTATCCTCCTTTAGAATGTTTATGTTTTATTGAATTGGGGAATTCTGAGGGCTGTTGTTCTGTACTTGTAACACTCTGTAGTGTTGGTGCATCCAGTAAGTGCTAGTATCAGCTGCTATCACCAAAAATATTTGGGCTGAAGAATTTACCTGTTTGTAGTTACCGCAATACAGAAATTCTGAAGATCCCTCGATTTACTTCTGAGTCAGAAATTCTGAAGGTCACGCAATACAGAATTGAGCTGAGTTTAGTTTGTGTGAACGTGATGAATATGCTAGTAATGAGCTATGGATATTTTCTGTTGATCTGTAGTTTGCTACTTTGGTGAGTAAATGCCCTAAATGATGATAGCTTTGCGAAGCTATGGATTTATGTCCAAATGAAACTTCTTTGTCATAGTTACTCTGATAGGGCATTTACATTCTGTTAGTTGGCATTTGGATTATTGTGCGCGCATCTTTTCATGTGCAGTTTGTGTATTCTTTGGAGCTTGTTATCATGTTCTAAAAATGAAGTTTTCTGTTGCTCTGTTACTTTATAATTGATTTTTTTGTGTGCTCTGCTATGTATGTTGTGTATTCTTTGATTTTTTCTTTGTTTGTTTAGTTAACATAGGTTGCTGCCCTAAATGAGAAACTTATTGAGAAGCTATGGATTTCTAAAGTTAAGTTTTCTGTCATGTTTGATTGGTGGCTCATTTCTGTGACACCTGTCCTCCTTTAGCGTAGGCATGGAGCTAAGTGTAGAAAGGATCAATTTATATATTTACTCATCCCACAATGGGCACTGTTAGGTGTCTTGGACAGAGATCTTAGCTTGTTTGCATTATGAGTGACATCCCATTTCTTGTCAACTTATGTCCATACTGAGAAACATTGAATTTGAGTTTCCTTGCGACCAAGTTCTAGAAGTTATTCTCCCAAATTCCACTTAATTTGCATCCCCTCTTTTCATTTTGATATTGGCCTCCTCTCTACATTAACTTTACTTCCATATTATGCTTTATCTGAACCACAATTGCTATTGGTACTACAACCTGGGGTAGTTGTGTGCCGATTGACTTTCAAATGCTAGACATGCTTATTGATGGTGTTAGTAAACTAACTCACGTGAACATGTTTTCTAGACTAAGTTACTTAAATATACATGAGCACTTTGATTAAGTTCTGCCCTAATAGTCCTCTAAAGTGATATTGAACTATGGATTTTTTCCTCCACTGTAATTGTCAATTGTATACTGATACTCACTCGATTGTTGCCAGTCAAGCTGAATGCGAACCGTGTTGTCATTGGCACACTTCGAGGATTTGATCAGTTCATGAATTTGGTTGTGGACAACACTGTGGAGGTCAATGGAGATGAAAGGAACGACATAGGGATGGTGGTGAGCACTTCTTTCTTCCACTGGTTATCTTACAATGAAATTCTCAGTGCCTACTGAGAAATAGGCCATACCCCAAGTGTTCCGTCGCAGATTATATTCTCAACTAAATGTTGTATGAACTTCTGATCTGTTTCAGTTATATAACCTATTCGTAATGTACAACTTGTGCAGGTTCTGAGAGGAAATAGTGTTGTGATGATTGAAGCCCTCGAACCGATTGCTAGGTCTCAGTGATATTTCGCCTTATGTACTTCTGGTTTAGTAATTGAGCTGATGTGTTTAGTCAAATCTGATATGTATGCAATCTGACAATTAGTCATGTTGTATCCTATAATGTGTGAGATTTAGCACCTTTGTATTGTTTAGACTGCCTTCCAATGCTTGATCAGATGTTACCATGCTATTCTGGTACAAACGAAGTCCACCTTCTGGGTGATGTTTGTGTCTTTTTGTTATAAAGATGAACGGTCGCCGAAGCTTGACATTATATTTCTCTATGAAATTAGCTATGCTCATGTACGTCCTTGATCTTTGATTTGCACGGACCACTTCATTTCATTTGGATCTCAGCTAGCATCTAGAGAAACTTCTAAGCAATAGACAGATGTAATCTTACTTTGGACATCGCGCGTTATTGACGGTCAACCTAGTTATTCTGGACTGAGGTTAAAGGGGACGTGAAAGTCACATGTTATATTACTTTGGACGTTTCGCGTAAGTGAGGGTCAACCTAGAGAAGTTCCAGTTTGCTCTTGGTTTGCAGAATTCTTTCTAGTGTGAGGCGTTATGTGGTTTGTAATGTCTCACATTACCATCTCATGTTTGTCATCAACTGGGTCTGCTGTCTCTGAATGAGCTCCCATTTATGAACGCACTCTCCTTCATCCTTGCTTTTTTCCCAGGTTCAATCCTTCTCTCACCAGGTCTTCATTTTGCTTGATGAGAAAAGCGTGTGGTATTCACCGCTGAACTTGTGCTGGAACTTGATATGGAGCTTGGAACGGCATTTTGATGTTTGATCATGTGACTGAAAGACTTCAGCCATTCAGATTCCATGATGTTGAGGCTTGTGGTTTTAGACGACTGAGAGGTAATATCTGTGGTATTTTGCTGTTGCATAAGTTGTACATTTTGACAGTATTTAAATTTATTTGTTATACGCCACGGTGTTTAGCGGTTTTGCTTGACAAAGTTTTTAGCGGTTTCCGTTACTTAGGTTGCACATATGCTGCACGTGTGGGTATTTTATGTTACTTATTCATTTTCCGCGATTTCATTGCATAAAACAGAAATATACGGAAACTGTTAGTTGCACATGAGAATCAATGCTCACGTTTTTCAAAAATGTATTTCTAGCCTAGGTCTCAAAAGATCGATGGATTATATTCATTCGCTATGGACTCTACAATTTTAGTGCTTGGAAGAAAAAAAGTCATTTTTTGACAGAAAAAGAAGGGAGCGGCCAGGGTTTTAGTTGCAAGTCATGTGCAACTAGTGCAAGTGTAACCGAGATATTTCAACTGTTACTCATGTGCAACTCGAAACCTTAATTTGCAACTCATGTGCAACCCATATTCTCGGATGACACGGACCAGCCCACACGGCGCGGCGCGGCTAATCCGTCGGGCCGGCCTAAACGTTTCGAGCTAAAACCTACCGCCTGATCCACCCCAAAGCCCTGATCTATATATACGCACTTCCTCCTCCGTGGTTCCCATCGAAATCTAGGGTTTATCCTGTCCCGCCGCCTCCCTTCCTCCCTCCCTCTGTTCGTCAACATGGCTCAGCAGATCAGCAAGAAGCGGAAGGTACTACCCGGAGTCATCTCCCCATCTTATACCCAGTTTGATTTGCAAGACGTCTGTAGATCTGACCCGCCGTTGCTGCCTCGCAGTTCGTCGCGGATGGCGTCTTCCTAGCCGAGCTGAACGAGATGCTGACCCGCGAGCTCGGGGAGGACGGCTTCGCCGGCGTCGAGGTCCGGGTCACCCCCATGCGCACCGAGATCATCGTCCGCGCCACCCGCACACAGAACGTCCTCGGTACGTGCATTTCTGGACGCCCATTCGCAATCATCCCGTGCTGTTGTAACTTTTGTATGCCGAATCTGAGATTATGTTGATCTGTGGCCTTCAGGCGAGAAGGGTCGCAGGATCCGGGAGCTGACGTCGGTGGTGCAGAAGCGCTTCAACTTTCCGGAGGGCGGCGTGGAGCTCTACGCCGAGAAGGTCATGAACCGCGGCCTCTGCGCCGTCGCCCAGGCCGAGTCTCTCCGCTACAAGCTCCTCGGTGGCCTCGCTGTCCGAAGGTTGTTCTCTAGTCCACACGCACTGAAACTGATGTTATTTCGTACTAGTAGCATATTACAATGTCATCTTCACAACAGGCTTGGCTCCTTGCCCGCCAGGCCCGTGTTCGATGGTGACATAAATCAATCGCCACCCTCTATTGCATTCTGTAAGCAGTGGGATTTGCTATTGTTCCATTGCTTCCTGCTTTGGAGGGAATAATTTTGTTTCAGCTGTGCTGTTATTAGCTTTACTGTTATGTCATCTATAAAGCAAATAGGTCAAATATATGCCAACTTTGTGTCGGAAGATGACTAAATTACCTGTGCCAACCAGTCTTCATTTGCTGGAAGCTTTGTCTGTAAGCTTCCTGTGCATTCTTAACTGGTTGGCCTCATTACCTGTAGTTTCTTTCACACGGTTTTTTTCTTATGTTAGGGTGGGCTGGTTAAACCTCCACTAGATTTTCTTATTGTTGTATAAGTGTGATCAGTTGTTATTTGGTTCCTCTCTTGCTAAATAAGTTAATGTATTTGCAGGGCATGCTATGGTGTACTAAGGTTTGTCATGGAAAGTGGTGCAAAGGGCTGTGAGGTACCTGCCCCTCTTAACTAAAGTTTCTCTAGTTTTGATTTCAGTCGATGTAGCCCATGTTCTGATAGGACATTCTGTTTTTTCCAGGTCATTGTGAGTGGTAAGCTTAGGGCACAGCGAGCTAAATCCATGAAGTTCAAGGACGGGTATATGATTTCTTCTGGCCATCCTGTCAACCAGTATATTGATGGGGCTGTGAGGCATGTTCTTCTGAGACAGGTTGGGGTCTCTACCTTGCATGAAATTAGTTGCATATAAATTGATGTTATTTTTTAATAACATAACTAGCTTGTTGATATATGTCTTATTTGCTTCTAGGGTGTGCTGGGTATCAAGGTTAAGATTATGCTTGACTGGGATCCGAAGGGCAAACAGGGACCATCTACACCTTTACCTGACCTTGTTACCATCCACCCCCCTAAGGATGAGGATGAGTTCTTGAGGCCCCTTGCAGCAGAAATAGCAGTTGCTTAAAACGTAAAAGGAAACAACCACAGTGGCTTAGAAAGTTTAGGTCAACTAATGCATGGATTTAAGATTTTGTAGTTATGTTTCTCTATAGTTGAAATGTCTGCTACATTATCGCTAGAAAAGTTTAAGGTTGCAAAGATCAGCAACTTAATATTAGCCTTTAAAGATTTCGTACTTACTATTGTATTGTTAAAATGCTTGGCTTTAGATCATGATAATTAATCTGAAGGGCTGCAATGTGCTTATTATGTTTGTTCTCTTTTATATTTTTTAACGTTCATTTGGTAAATAAATGATGATTAGTAATTCATCGCTAGCTTGATGCCAACATGGGTATGTTTTGTTCATCATCCTGTAGGATTGTATATCAGCTTGATGCGTTTTCTGTGTCATATGCTGAAAGTTTTTCCTGCTTTACCAATATGGGGAAAGTCGGAAGTTGGGTTTAGCTTTTATGCTTTCTCGAAGAATCATTTTCCTCTCATCTAACTTGAAAGCATTTCTGTAGTTGTACACAGTTCTCAGCTATCGGACTGGTTATTTATCTTAATTGCAGAAGAATTTAGTTTGCTATTTTGGCCCTTGGTGCCTCGCAGAATAAGTGTCTATATCAGCTTAATGCTTTAATCTATGCATTTCTAGCTGGAAGTGCTTCCTGCTATATTAATATGGGGAAAGTGGGCAGTTGGGTTAAGCGTTTATGCTTTTTCCAACAATCATTTTCCTCTCATCTAACATGATGCATTTATGTATTTTTACATGGTTGTTTTCTGCTCCCACACTTGTTATCTATCTGCATTGAGTATGATGAATTTAGTTTATTATGTTTGCCCTTGTTGCCTTGCAGGATAAATGTGTATTGGCTCAATGCTTTAATCTATGCATTTCTTGCTGAAAGTACTTCCTGCTATATTAATTTGGGGAAAGTGGGCAGTTGGGTTAAGCTTTTATGCTTTTTCCAACAATCATTTTCCTCTCATCTAACATGAAGCATTTATGTATTTTTGCATGGTTGATGTCTGCTCCCAGACTTGTAATTTATCTGCATTGAGTATGAATTTAGTTTATTATGTTTGCCCTTGTTGCCTTGCAGGATAAGTGTGTATCGGCTCATTGCTTTAATTTATGCATTTCTTGCCGAAAGTACTTCCTGCTATATTAATTTGGGGAAAGTGGGCAGTTGGGTTAAGTTTTTATGCTTTTTCCAACAATCATTTTCCTCTCATCTAACATGAAGCATTTATGTATTTTTACATGGTTGTTGTTGCCCTGCAGGATAAGTGTGTATCGGCTTAATGCTTTAATCTATGCATTTCTTGCTGAAAGTACTTCCTGCTATATTAATTTGTGGAAAGTGGGCAGTTGGATTAAACATAATAATCTGTTTTTGCCAACAATCATTTTCCTCTCATTAGGCATCAAATGTAATGTATTTCGTCGCTATTTTATGTGCCTTCGATGTTTGGTGAACTTTCATTCATGCCTTGAGATTTTTTTTTGCATCTTGTGAACTATGGATGCAGTACTATCACATTGGAATTGCACTTAACTTGTGTAGTGGACAGAATTTATATCCTGCTATACTAATTTGGGAGAAATGGGCAGTTGAGTCCTCAAATGATACTCCCTCCGTCCCAAAATAAGTGTCACAACTTTGGTAGAAAATGGATGTACATACATCCACTTTTTATCAAATTTGAGACACTTATTTTGGGACGGAGGGAGTACATAGTTTTCTCAACAATCATTTTTCTCATATGTCACCTATCTCTGGAACTCTTTTCTGTAATTCTTGTATTCTGTTAGTTGTTTGTTCTTAGCCTCTTAGACTGCTGATTGACTTCATGTATGTTTACAAAACAGCCCATATGTTATTTCACCACCTACCTTGTCATGTACATAGAACATTTGTATATGTTTGTTTCCAAAAATTTCAGAATTTTTGAAAGGATTTACTATTTTTATTCTGTCAGGAGGATGTGATCTCGGAACCAATTTGAATTTCCGCAAGCATACTACTGGAGCAGCAAATAGGCTGAGTGTAGTTCATTCTACTAGTTATTGATTCTAATTTTAAAAAAAAAACTATTTCTTGATTCTTACTAACGCATGGGGCACCTTGAGCTCATCTCCAGAAGCCTCCTCCCTCTGCCCCCATCACACCACCACGTTGGTTTATCATCCACCACGTTGGCTTTATATAGTGTGTGTGACATGCTCCAACTTCTGTTTTCTCTTCTCTACTTGTTCTCCTTGCATCGGCACAAATGGCGAACAACATTGAAGCAGGCGGTGGCGGTGGTGGTAGCGGAGGCAACTTTTGGGAGAGTTGCCTCATGAAGGTTGAAGTGGTGAAGTACTAGCGGTAGCTTTCCATAGCCAAGAAGTAGTTGTTTGAAACTGTACAGCTGGCCCACCCGGATATGTTAGATGTGTTAAGAATAATGACCCACGCGGTTATTGGTGGATAATGGGAGAATTGGATCCCACCACCGAAAGTTGACAAGTTAGAAGTAGCATCCAAATAATGCTCCGTTATTGCATTTTACCACAACCGTGTACTCACTGTTTTTTTTTTTTTTTTTTTTTTTTTTGAAATTTGTACTCACTGTTAATTCCGAACGAATCGATCGATTGACACATGGGCACGCACGATCTAGGCCACCCAGTCCAGGCCGAACAGAGCTGACCCGGCGGCGTACCTTTGGCCGGCGCGCCTCCTTGGATGCGGTGGCTTCTCCTTTGAACGCTCCTCCATGGCACGCACGGGTCAAAAAGAAAAGAAAAACATGAAAAAGAAAACAACCGTCGCTTCGCAGCCATGACCGCCAATCCCCTCCCAATCTCCGGGCTCCAGCCCCTCCGTCGCCGCTGCCCGAACAATCCCCGTCCCCTCCGCTGCCTATGCGGAGTAGGTGCTTGGGCGGGCGGCCAAGGACCTCGCCGTCGCCAAGCTTGCATTGGGCGGCGCCATGGGCTCGGAAGCCAAGCTGCGTGCGGGGAGGCGACCGTCTGCTGCTGGTCGACCTCCTGCTGGATAAGTGCGGCTACCAAACATCATCTCGACCAAGTACCCACGTCCGCCATGATCGGGAGCTGCTGGAGATCGACGGGCCGCGGTCGTGGTCGTTGCCAGGGCCGCCTGGGACTTGGAATGGAACAGGGGCTTCATCCAGGTCAAGTTCGTCGAAAGAATTGGTGGCGAGGATGCCTGCAGCCAATGCCTACTTCCTCGACGTCCTCTTCGGCAACCGGCGAGGATCTTCAAATTCCGGTGCCATGGGTCTTCTCTGAGCATGGCCGACTCCGCCAAGCACTTCTCTGTGAGCAGTCCGTCTCCTACTTCTTTTCCCCTCAGTTCTGCACTCGTTTCCATTGTCACCATCGTCTGTTTGGTTCAACTCTGTCCGCCATGGTTGCACGGGAGCTGAGCACCCGCTCGTCACTCGTCTTGTTTCAGTTTGATCGATGGATTTGTTCAGAATTAACGACGAGTTCACGGAATCACGGGTGTGGTAGAAGACAATAACGGAGCATGCATTGGATGGTATTTTTCTAACTTGTAAACTTTCGGTGGTAATTTTCTAAAGATTGAATCTTTTAATGGTATGGATCCAGTTCTCCCGTGGATAATTGGTGGATAATCCCAGCTCATCTTCTCATCGTGCAAGCCCATGTTTCCAGCCAACCGCCACGACGGTTCCCTGGAGAGACACCATATTGAACCGTCGCATCCAAGGATGCGTCTGTTCACCTTGTATATAAGTGTACAATCATTGTCAATAAAGAACGAATGATTCATTTGTTCGCTTGTCTCGCTTGTGTGCAATACAATTCTTCACACGTTATCAGCACCGCTTTTCCGGCGAGAGCAATTCCACTCCGACGAGCAGAGAAGAACAGAAAAAAGGGTGAGAAGATGCCTCGTTTCCTACCTGCATACCTTCGCCATCCGTCATGACGATTGGACGGGGGCGAATCTTTGCGCTTAAAATATCCATGTAGCAAAGCTTTTGCGTCCGTTTTTTGAAGAAAAAAGATGTTGACATGAGGTCTGTTGAGAATTCCAGCGCGTAGGCCAGAATGGGAACCGCTTATTCTAGCGAAAAGTGGGATTACGTTGTTTTCCACAGGGTGGAAATGCCAACCTGATACCTAAAAAAGAGTAATGTCCGTATCATGCACAGCCCGTAGGTCTAACATTATTGCGTAAAAAAAACGACTTGATCGTCCACATGATCAGCAGAACTAGCTGGAGTAACATCTTTAGACAAATTATGAACTTCCTATTATGAATCCACCAGTCTATGCAAAAGGAGAACATGAACAAACTTGTTTCTTATCAATCAAATATGTGTGATAAACTCTGGTGATGCTTGTACAGGTTGCAAGTGTGCCAAGAGTTGTGAAATGCGCGGAACTGCATTTCCAATATAAATGTAAGTGCCCTGCTATATTATCTAACCAAAGCAATCTCGTGGGATTACAATTAGTCCCCTAGACAAAATAAGAAGTACCAACAAACCCTTCCGGTACATACAAATATGCCATACACGGTAAAAGATTATATCCAAAGAAAAGATCCTCAAGAAATAAGAACACCAGAGATTTACAGCACGGCATATGCTTCGTCGTGCTGTAATGTTACTCCACCATGTACACTATTCTTATGCCTCCAATCTTAACCTTTCCATGCCTCGGCACCAACGTCACGGTCACAGTCTCGTCTCCGTCGGCGCCCAGGTCTTCCAAGAGCTCGTTCAAGGCCACCCTCATACTTGTCTTTATCACCATCCCCTTCCCCGTGCCGTCCATGCTGGGATGACTCAAGCACACGAAGCTCTCGGCCATTTCCCGGCCACCTGGCTCGACCTTCTCGTGCTCCACGGCGTTCACGTATACGTCAAACTTGACCATGTCTGTGCCGTCAGTCTCGATGCCCTCAATGACTAGCACCTCCTCCTGGACGTCCTTCTCCTGCCGGCTCCGCAGTACTCGTGGCCGCCTCACCTCCGCAGTCACCGCCACGTCGTTGAGTGACACCGGAAACCTAACGGACTTCAGAAAGCCTTTCTTGTTGTTCACGTTGGGAGTACTAGGCGGCCGCGCGTCGACCCATGGCATGTCGACGCCATCAAACTTGTACCGGAGTTTCTCGATGTCGAGCACGTCACGAACGGTGATGCGCACAAGGCGGGATTCCTCATCGTAGAAGAGCAAGGAGGAGTCGAGCCAGTCGGTGTCCGTGAAGTCTACATGGCCATGGTAGCCGCGGGAAGCGCCGATGTCCTTCCAGGCAACCCAGAGACGGTCGATGTTGTTGTGGTGCGGGTAGAAGAGCGGGTCACGACCGGCCGAGTAGTAGACGCCCATGTTCTCCACGTGGGGCTGAGCCATGTCGCCGGTCCAAGTGTGCATCGTGTTGTGCGGGGACACCTCCACCGTCCCAGAGCCTGGATGGTCAGCCTGGCCGGCACGGAAGGGCTGGCCATGGAAGAGGGAGGGCAGAGCGGCATTGCTAATCATCTGAAATTTTCAAACATGAAAGTCGGTTGAATTGCAGCTATAGCGCTCCATATATGATTTTTTTTTAGATAAACGGAATTTTATTACTTAAGAGTTTTAAGCATTACACCCGGCCTCTGCATAACTAAGATGCACACAGTCAACTCCATATATGAATGCCATGTAATAATAGTGTAGGATATAAAAAAGAGGTTTGAATGTATGAAGTCGTACCTGTTTGTACATGACCCTGAGGTTCTGCTGGATCTGCTGCTCGTCGGTGAGGTTGTTCTCTCCGTATCTCCGATCGAATTCCAGGTCCACGACCGCCGGCGGCGCGTGCCTCGGGTTTCGTATGGGGTCATACAGCGGTGACGACGAGTTGGCAAACTCGGCCGGCAACTGCATCCCCTCCGGCACGTCCCAGGCCCAGAACGGCAACGCGAAGCCAGGTTCCCCGAGCAGCTTCGCCGCAATGCGCTCGAAGAAGTAGAGGTAGGCGCGATGGAACGGGAAGAAAAGCCATGAGAAGTGGATTTGCACTGCCAGCTCGGAGTTACCCAACTGGTGGTAGGAGCTGGTGCAGTAGGCACAGTGGATGTTGGCGATCCGGTAGAAGCTGCGCGGGTCGCTCTGCGGCAGCGCCTTCATCAGCGCGATCACGCGCTCGTACTTGGCCATGTACTCCGCCCCCACGACGTGCACCGGCCGACGGACCCTCAGTGGCTCGGCCGGGTCCGGAAGCGTGAAGTCGATCGGCGCGGACGCCGGCTTCGGCGGACAACAATAGAATGGCGGAAGCGGATGCGACGGGAGCTTTGGCTTGGTGCACGTGTCTAGGCTGGTCACGATCGGCCCGCCGATAGTCTTGTTGCCTTCGCCGTCGGAAAGTGGGGCGGTGACGGCCTCGCCTGCGCATGAGACGATGTACGGGTCGAAGCCGGAGACGATGAGGAGCTCTCTCGAAAGAGAGTAGGTGCATGGGTTTATGGAGACGGGGAAGACGGTATAGACGACCGTGGCTGCGGCGCCTATGAGAAAGACGCAGACCATGAATGGAGCATTGTGTCTACTGGCCATGGCTTCACTGCTAATCAGGTGCATGTTTCCTCGCGCAGGTAGCTATGGTGGCTAACTGAGCTGCCCGATGGCACCTACAGTACTCATTTGTCTCGGAGAAGCGTATATATGTAGGACCATGCATGAAAGCTCATCGCGTGGCACACGTGAAAGCTATCTCAAACCAACAACAATACGAAGCTCATCCATGTGCCAAAACAGTGAAACACACACATCAAGTCATCAACCTCTCGATTCTGGAGCGACCTAGAACGCGTACCAGTGGTTAGCGATGAGCCATGCGTTGCATTTTGCTAGGTAATGGAAGAAGAGTAAATCGCCCGGCCACAAGTCCACCACACACCTTTGCAATCAACCACCGTAGCTAAACAATCACACTGACATGTTTTTTGACTCTTCCGAAAATTGCTTAATATTCCAATAAAACTAGCTCGCAGTTTCTTTTGCTACTCCATCTCGTGAAGATATGTTTCTTCGTTGGAAAATTCACAATAGCTGTCGTGGATGGACGTCCGCATCACTTTCTCGGAAGATCAGGACCCGCTCTTGGGTCAGTGGCGGAGCTATCACTAGCAGTTAGTGATGTCAAACCTTAAACTAAACTACACTGATGTAAAAAATTAGGATTTATGTGGTCAGTTATAGTGTATTCATAGTGGGGCTTTATTACTCTCCAATTTTCTGTGTCATCGCTTGACCACATGCATAATCCATGTGCAGCTCCGCCACTGCGCTCGGTAACACCAAACATGCATCGTCAACTCACCGGTGAATAGAGTTCTACAGATTGAGCATCGTCGGCCGAATCCAGATCTTTTTTTTTTTTGTACAAAGGTCGACCCAAAAGGGCGGGAAGCTGCATTAAACTTGACAGGTACAATTTACATAAAGACCCATAGGCTTCCGTTGCACCAAAAGACCTAAATTCGAAGACAGGACCTCTAACTTTGCAAAAAGGACCCTAGGACTAAAAGATAAAAAGCAAACAAGTCCTAGCCATCCTCCTCTGCCACTCGCCGGAGTACTCGAGGCAGCACCACCGGCGCCGCCGAGACTGGAGACAATTCTGCTCGCTTGGGCCTCCACTCCGACGAAGATCCACTGCCACCAGCCGCCAGAGCACCTCCAGGGACGAAACCACTTGGAGGTAGAACGACGTCGAGCACCTGCAGCATGTGAATCGAAAGGGCCTCCGCTCTGGAGGTTGAAGAAAGGCTGGCCACCATTCAGACCAGAGATCGCGGTAGCAAGCACGGCCACCGCGTGTGACGCTCGAAGATGCAGCAAATGCCTCTTCCCAAAAGCAAACGCAGAGTAGCAGCTAGTCCTTCGCCCCTCGCCACCACGGCCGGCCAGAGAAAGACTAAACCATCGCTCACCTTGCTCGAAGAAGAGGCAGCAGCGCTTGATGATGGAGTTGACCACGGACAACTCCTGCTTCTGCTCCCACCTTGGGAGCCTGCCGGAGATGCATCGCCATCGGCGTCCAGCGCCGCGCTCGAACAGCAGGACGCACCAACTCCAAGGCGTAGATCGAGGGATTGCGGCTGGACAGCACCCATCTATTCCTCTGTCACCATGACAGTGGCAGAACAGAGGAGTGCCCGGCCGAATCTTTAGATCTTGGCCAAGAACGAGCTTATTTAGAGGAGGGGAAGCCGGAGCAGCACCACCACACGTCGTCTCCAACCTCTGGAGAGGAACTAGCATGAGGAGCAGCACCACCCACCACCAATCGGCGCTCGCAAGCCATGGCGGTGACCTTCCCAGCGGCATAACGCCAGACGCCATATAGGACCAAACTCTAATCCAGAGACTACTACTACTATACAGAGGAGGGCAGACTCCCCCCCCCCCCCCCCCCCCCCCATCTCCACCAGGCGGACGAGCCGCCGGCGAGGAGGGGAGGAGGGGCCGGGGAGAGCTCACGGGCGCTCAGGAAACAGGATAGGAGAAAGAAGACGAAAGGGGAAAGTCGTCCAGTTCAATCCAGATCAAAGCGGCGCTTTATTCACCCGGTTGTTAAGGAGATAAGGGGATCAGGATCATCCTCAAAACCGTCGGCATAGATTCATCTTCATGCAATTTATTCATCGAACAACTTGTATATGGATGCAGCTCGTTAGCTCAGCCCTGACCGGCCAGCGGTCTTCGCAAACAAAGAGAGTCGGTCGCTCGGTGCCAAGTTGAGCAGGAATCAAAATGAATATATGCGATTTTGATCAGTTCCACGCCAGCATGATGAAATGAGAATCTCGAACAGACAGCCTATGGCGACGAGGAGCTAGAGTTGATATTATTTGAGCCGCGCTGGCCATCACGATCCGTCGCGTTGCTGTCAGCTGTAGATTGCCATGTACTACCCACCAGCTGTTCCCGCGTGTTCCGCGTGTACCGATACATTGACTTCCTATTAAAAATTTAGTACGTGCCGCGTTAGTGTGATGGGTATTTTTTTTTTTTTGAATTTGTGTGATGGGTATCTGATTGATAGTGAACATGTGAAATAATACTACTAGGTTACATACATTAAACGCTAGCTAGTACGGAACCAGGCCCGGACGTGATGGGTGGGCAAGTTGGGCGACCGCCTAAGGCCTAGGCCTGAAATTAAAACTAGAAATTCGTAAGTTAAATGAGTAGATCGTGACTCGGCTTGCCTCGGCTCAAATTTGGTGTCTAGTGAGCCAAGCCGAGTTCTAAATCTGAACTTGTTTGCTTACAAAACTACTGTAGCTCGATAACTCGTTTATCACATTCTAAATGTTCAAACATGCGTGCATACGGAGAAACAAGTATTTTTTTTACTAATTTCGAACTATACATTGCTGATCTTTTTACAATTCTATATCTCTAGTAAAAGGGTAGATCAATGCGGAAACACAGAACCTCTACAACATTATCGGTGCAAAGGATATTAACAGTTTAACACTAATATATCAAAAAATTAATATTTTTTATTTGAACAAGTTAAACAAGTTGCTCGCGTGCTATCCGTGAGTTTACCGAGTCGAGTCAAGTTTCATTTCTAAACTAGTTTATTAAACGAGTCGATCTTTTAGTTGAATGAGTTTAGGTGAGGCCCCCGGCTTGGCTCGGCTCGGCTCGAATTTCAGACTTACTAGGGCCCCGACAGGCGCCTGAGATACATGTGTGTTGTTTATGTTCCGTATAATATCACCGATGATTCTTCCCTTTCAATTTTGAACCGCAATGTCAAGGCTTTGTACATGCACAGATCCATTAAATTAATCAACCAACATCGGTAAGAGCACCACCACTGATATTCCAGGTACAAATAACCGAGCCACTTTATCGATGACGTTGAGAGCCGAGAGAACGAATCATCATTGCCGAAGACGTAGTAGCCGGGATAGATAATGCGAGTACAAACCTACTCGCGGCAATCATGATAAACAATCCAAGATTGATCTGGCGAATTAAGACCTTAAGAATCATACCTAGACAAACTTTATCTTACAAAGCCACCATTGACGTCGAGAGGAAGATCTCGCCGACGAACGAAGCGTAGAAAATCACTTATTTGCAGACGATGCAATCTCCATTAACAAAGAAGAAAACAACCAAAACCGAGTTCTAACATTAAGGACCTAAAGATCTTTGTATAGCGCCCTGCGTAGGGTCCGAGGTCCCCACCTCCTCTAGGTGCCGCTCTTGAAACCGTAGGCCGCCGCCTTTCTTTTCCAAGAGCTCGTATCGGAGTTTTCTTTGCTAGCTGAGTCCGTTGAAAAAACTAATCGTGGCATCACCTATCACGTAGCAGTTCAGTCAAGTACGTACTACGGTACCTGATAATACTAGCTTTTATATTCCACTGACGAATAAAATACTAGCCTACTAGACAAACTCAAAATGGTTCTTCTAATGGCAAAACAAAAGGAAAAAAATGTTCTCCAGCATGTCTGCATGCCAACGAAATAAATTTTGATTCTAAACAATTCCAAATAAAGTAATATACATTCTTGATTATTATGTCCATTTGCAACCTCATATGCACGGCTAATAATAAGTAAATACTTTGTAGAATTATGTTATCCTATGCCAACATAGTTCAAAAACATAACTCCTAGTTAAGTTATTTGTTTTTTGCTTTTTTGTGAATCCAAAATTTCAGTGTGATTACTCGCAATAGTGATAGTCTAAAAAAAAATCTGCACATGTGCGAGGTGTGTCCATTCAATTTTGATATTAAATGGCGGATCCCGGCTAATTGAAGGTGTACATTATTAGTTTATGTTTGGGACATTGAACTCCGCTAGGAAGAAAAAGTTAGACCGTAGCCTTGTCGAACAACCTTGTTTCTCGCTTTTGTCGATTGACTCATGGGTGTGTCCCTATGGGTGTGTCGTCGGCATAGCCGAGGGGTGGTGCACCACCGAGACCAAACACAGTCGAAGGGTGTCGGATAGCCGAGACTGGAGCGACGATACTGGTGTGCCAACCTCGTCGTCAAAGGGCAACGTAAGCCGAGCCGAACTCCCCCTGTTGACAAGACGGCTCTACCTAGACCACCATGACCACCGCCCAACCCCGCTAGGATACGGGCTAAAGGTCATGCGGGTTGACGAGAGGCAAAACCGCTCGACATAGGCCGGGCTCCAAAGCGATACCTACAAGGAGGAAGAACGATGTGGGGGCATTGCCATCGCTTGTCCCGGGAATGCCCGAGTCTGGTATTTCTCCTAGAGCGTCGATAGGGAACAAACGCAACCGGACACCTCCAAGGAGGGACGCGACACCCGCATGTGTCGTTGTCCACATGACCTTCCTCCAGCAGTGTCTCCCATGCAGCATCGAAACGGCTGGCAATACCACCTCCACAGCGCCACGAGAAGCAGACGACTACAGAGCCACCGGAGATCTGCGGGCACGTGGCCGTGGTCCCAAGCAGAGTAGTCGGCCAAACCAGCACCGGATGCCGCTCCTAAGGATGAGGAAGATGGGGAGAGACGGCGGGGCCCGATGTAGTCGCCTCCTTTGAGCTGCAGCGAGCACCGCGAGCGGCAGATCCCCACCGACCCCTTCACCGGCGCCCGAAGGCTGCCTCCGGGGATGGCGAGGGAACGAGGCGGGTGGAGGTGAGTGGCGGTGGGGACTAGTGTTTCGCCCTCCTGTCGGCCAGAGCGGAGGCGACCAACATTGAAGATAATGACATCGACATAGAATGAAGACTGATAAAGAAAAATAAATGAAACTCACAAATATGTCCAGTTCACGCAGACAGAAAACATGTTCAGTACGTCCCACTTCATCTTGTCTCATGTTTATCAGCCTTGCACTGAGATATGTCTACATGCATGTGAATATATCTTGTGCTAAAACATCTTCTATTTTGATACAGAGGGAGTACATGATATCTCAAATACATAATAACAACCATGCAACAATTATATGGAAATATGTAGCCAAAATGGCTATACAAATGTCATGCTTGCAAAATAAACATGCAAAAAAGAAGAAACTGAAAAGAGTACATAAGTTTGTGTTCTCAGAAAACTGAATTTCCACGCAAAAGTGATTACCTAACGAAAGAATTTTCAGAGTTTTCATTAGCTGCAAAAAGGAGAGAAAATTTCAGTACACGCGAAAGAACTAAAAATAAGCACGTTCACCACATGGGATATGTGGTGAGCAACCAAAAAAAACACCGTTCGATACCCAGAGACACAAAACTCAAGGACAATTTAGTTGCAAAAAATCGGATCGGGGACACTACTGATGAACGCCTGACAGTAAAAAGGACAACACATCCTAAATGAATTCAAACCCCTCAAAGAATTGACTACTTCTTTACCACCCCATAGTCAACAGATCCAATGCCACAGAAACAAATAACCCTTCTCTCCCACATCCTAGTGGCAGCTATCCAGAAACCCTACTGCAAAAATCACTCCAAGCAAAACTTCTCAACACTTAACCAGCGTACAAGTAAATAAGTAATTATACATGTAAACTAACACAACTCCACCCCCACCACCCTCCCTGTGACCAAGATTTCACCTCCCCTCAGGGCATCTCCAACGGCCCGACGCAAACGTACCGCGGCCATCTGATTCTGTCCGGAAATATCCGGGGCCAGGAAAAACCCAGCCCAGCGGCCCGACGGATTTTCGTCGCGCTGTCCGCGACGACGCAAACGTGGTTCAAATTTGGGCGAGATTTGCTTCGTCGTGGACTGACCGCTGCGTCCGCGCGTGTCCTCCCCCTTTAGACCGGGCCCCACGCTCGGGCCTCCGCGGTGACGGCCACTACAACTACGGGCAGGGCTGCAATTGGGTGCCGCCACCGCCGGAGAAGGAGGCCGCGCTTCAGGTGGCACATTACCAGCCTCCGGAGATGTCGGAGGAGGAGGCCCTCCAGCGAGCGATCATGGAAATCGAGCTCGAGGAGCTCGGCCAATGGGTTGGCCTCGGGTCGCAGCTCGTCGCGTCGGCGCCTCCAGCAGCGCCGCCCCACCATTGCCACCGCCTAAACCAGAGCCATTGAGCTTCTCCGTGGCCCGGGAGTCGCCGCCTTGCGCGCCTCCCATGCAGATGAACTGGGGGCCTTGGCCCGAGCCCCAGGCACCTCCGCCGCCGCAGGCTCCGACGCCGGCAGTCCTAGGGGTGCCAATGGTGCCATGGCCGTACCCCTAGGACCCGCCGACGCACATCGACCTCACCGGCGATGACGACGACGAGGACTAGGCGACGCCGACGATGAAGTCCTAGTTTAGGGCTTCTTTTATTTATATTTATATTTTTTGTTTTCAGTCCCTTTTGTAATATAATCTTTTCATAAAAATAAGTTAAAAATATATATGCGTCGGGTCGCTGGGAGAGCACGCGACCCAAACGGCCAAGTGGGGAGGACAAAGACCCAAACCTGTCCGCGACCCGACGCAAACGGACCACGGAAAGATTTGGTCACAAAATGCGTCGGGGCGTCAAAGATGCCCTCACACCTCAGTCGACCACAGAAATCTTAGAGCGACTCAGGGAAGGGGCAGCGTTCATCAGCGCATTCGTCCAGTCTCGATTGGCCAGGAAATGAAGGGATAGAGGAGAAAGTGAGAGTGACTGGGCCGTTGCGTGGCCGTAGGCACAT